>VDFB02168118.1:134767768-135162768 GCA_007258455.2 Sequoia sempervirens | reverse complement strand
TCCCTATTTTAGTCTAACATTTCCTAGTCTTATTTTCTCCTTCTATTGTGTGAGTACTTCTGGAAGTGAAGTCAATGTTGTATGTGATGTTGGTGTAGTTGGTAGTGTTGTGTTGGAGTCCATGTATAACCTTTGATTGTGTTAGCCTGTTGTTTTCCTGAATATATGTATGATGTGGGACCTTGTGTTATCTCCTAGCACAGGGGGTGGGCCTCAAGGTTCTACATGGTTGGGAGGTTTGTACTTTTTCCTCCATTGTGTATTCTTGATGCATGTTCAGGAGAGTGGAGATTGTTCCTTGTATTGTGGATTCCAGTTCATGCTCTAGTTTGAGGAGACAATCTTTTATGTATATGTATTGGATTGGATAAAAATTGTATCTCTTACTGTAATCTTATGTATTCTTCCCACATGTACTCAAGGAAGCATTGTTGTAAAATTGTAACGATGTAACAGATGTTGATGTACTCTCTTGTAATGGATATTGTTAAGTGATGTATTTTGCATATGTTAATTAGAAATGATTTTTATTATTTTTTATTAGATGACATGATATGGAAGTAAACAATGTAGAATCATATAATGTGGTGTTTTTAAATGTACCTTGCATGTTAGATGAACTATGTTATCTTAGTAGTATATGAAATGATTCTAGTTATCTTGGTTGATAGATATGTGAGTAGCACAATCATGGAACCTTGATGCTATCTATTGTTATTTCCTTAAGAAAAAAATGTTCCATTACAGTGGCTTAGTTAGTGTTGTCCTTTGGGGTTCCTTGGCGGGGTCATTATAGCTTTTGGATGCATATGCTCTTCTTTCGCACCATTCGATGATCTTGAGAATCAAAAGTGTCCTTTGAATTTTGTACAAACACCCACACATTTGGTTTTGGTATTTTTCTTTTTAAAATGAACCCCTTGCAAGTGTGAGAAAAAGGTGGTGTGTGTGCTCTCTCCTTGCACTTTGTGTGACATGGGAGATAAAAAACAACATACTTATCTCACTTTTGTTACCTTTAAAGGGCATGCCTCCCAACTTGTGAGAGGAAATAACCCAAGCAGTACTTTGTTTTGTTCTGTTATATAAATTATTGTGATTGTTGGGAAAGTCTTTGATCACCTAATGAGGATGTCTTATGCTGACAAATGCCACCCCTAGTATATGTGTGATACATCAAAATCCTTTCTTAAGAAGGGACTGGGAGGCCTCTTAATTGATCTAATATTGCCACATGTATAGGCACTAGTATTACCCCAAAACATAGATTAAGAACCAATTAATTCATAGGCCAAAAACCCTTTTACTTGCTAGCGTAGGATTGATCCAAAGCTAGCCTATGTTCTTGTATAAGATCGAATTTTCACCCCATGTGCAAATCCCCTTTTTTTCCTTCATCCACTTTAGAAAACTAAGTTCAGAGGCTTAATTCCACCAAAGTCCGCTACTTGCAACACACTTGGTGCCTATTTCAAGCATCAGTGCAAGCATTTATGTCGAGGATGCCCATGTGGTACATAGACGTCTGCACAGTGCACTTACCTCCCTAAAAAATTCCTATGTCTAGAGCCTGTAGAGGTGTTACACTTCCCATTGGGAGTCAATTTGTAATGCCCTCCTTGGTCAACTAACCTAAATATGGTTGTTTCCTTCATCTCCCCTTCAAATTCACTCCTTCCAGAGGTATTGGGATTGATCCGGTGGACATTTTTCAGTGAAAATTGAAGTGTCCCATTTTTCTCCAAAATCTGCACCATCAGAAAGAGCTCAGCGTCCTGGTTCCAACGCAACTCGAACGGAGGAAAAAGGAGTCCGTTTGCACGAGTTATGGCCGGTCAAACCTTCGGTCAAACTGGGATCAGGGGCATCCAGAAGGCGAAAAAAATGGCATTGTCAAAAATCAATGAAACTGGCGTCATCGTGAAGAGATCGTCGCAAGCTTTCCAACGCAACTCGTTTCGTCGAAATCCGACATCGGAGGCACAAGATACAGCTGGTCAAAGTTTCAGGTTTGACTTGTGGCCTGAAGGTACAGAGATGACGTCATCATCCGTACAGCTGACGTCAGCAGTCCGTACGAAATCCATAGTGGACCAATCGGAAGCTGACACGTGGCAGTCTGTACTGTCCGTACATGTCGACGTGGCACAGTGACGTGGCAGGTAAGCCATCAGTACGGACCAATCAACGACCGACACGTGTCCGTCCGTACTGGTGACGTGGCTCCCAGAAAGCGACACGTGGCAGTCCAGTCAGCAGACAGCTCAGCGTACGGCAGGACAGTCGACATTCCACGTGGTACTCTAGTCAGCGACACGTCGTCTGCCTCGTCAGCATATCCGGCGAATGGTAGGATGACACGTGGCGGCTTCGTCAGCTGCACAGCTGTTATCCACGTCAGCGTACACATCAGCGACAGTTGGCATATGAGTTAGCGGACACGTCGACACCAGTCAGCGTAAGTGGCGAATCAGTTTTCGCCACGTGGCACCTTCTCGGCGTGCCATGTGGCCCCACGGTTTCCCTCCTCCATCCGGCTGTTAGCGTTGATAAGTTTGTTTAAAAATTTTGTTGGATGGTTTCGAACTGCCGACTGCTCATCTCCAAAATTTCCGCTCTGCCAATGGACCAAAACGCTCGCTCTAAACTATAAATAGCACCGGTTCTTTTTGTTAGAGAAAATTTGGCGGATGGCTATTTAAAAGCCAGCGGCCGGGTTGGAACCCGCGACCGCCGGCCTATTAAAAGGTAAGGCTACCGGTAAGCCACGCGCAGGTTTCAAAGTATATTTGGCATCGATTTAATTTGTCAACAGTCTAAAGCCGAATGCCTATAAAAATAAAACAACCTCCTAATTTAAAATAAATAAAACAAACTATAATCCTTTTTAAGGATTAAATCCAAACCCCCAAAACAGTATTAGCCCGAAAATGAATACTTGAAGGGCTTAAAATAATTAAGGGGATTTTTATTATGGATTTTTATTCAAATAAGGGAGATTATCCTGATTATTTTAATGTAATTAGGAGATATTAAGATTTTATATGCAAATATGGGAGATTCATAAGGATTTTGGAGAGATAAGGTGAATATTTGCAAATCAATTGGTTAAAGGCCAAATTGAGCAAATTATTTGTATAAAAAGGGGGCTTGAGGTGAGGATTGTAATCAAGTTTTTTTTTAGGTGATGAAGTTCTAATGCTGAGGCGTCAAAGAGAGGTCTTGTTGGAGAATTCTTTCAGATCATTCTTGCATATCAGAGCATCGTTACGCTGCCGAAATGCTTGGAGAATGGTGGTGCTTTTGTAATTGATTTGGAGATTAATCGGATCGGTCACACTCTATTGGAGTGGACCCGGAGACGTAGTCACTCACGTGACGAACTCCGAAATCAAACACTGTTTGCACCTCTCTTCTTCTCTCTCTTTCTGTCTCTCATTTCTTTTCATTATGTTATAATCACCTTGATTACGTTCTTTATGTTATTTCCTTAAGTTAATTTCGTTTTAATTAACTTGAAATAATCATTGTAAAGCATTGTAAAGTTAAGCATTTAAATACTGCAATCTAGTCTAGATCCTACACAGATCAAGTTGGTATCAGAGCTTTAGGGTGACTTTTATTGCAGTTATTTGTTTTTTGAATGCTAACGAGATCCAGGATTCAGAAGGGTGAAGGCAAGCTCGAAAACTTTGATCCTGAGATCGGGAAGCGAAGATCATTTCCAAAGATGTCAGTTTCTGGAATGGAGGTTCCTGAAGAGATTAGTGAGCAGGAGTTTCGAAGAGCATTCCTTGAGATGAAGGCAAAGGTGGACATACTTTTTCAGGAGAGACAAGAACGGAAGGAACGTGAAGAAGGTTCGTCGAAGCAAGAAGATCGCAAAGACATGAAAGGGAAACATCATGAAGATGGTGGTAAGCAACCAGATCATCCCTTTTCTTCTTCTCCTCCCTCTTCTCCTTCTCCTTCTTCTCCATCTTCTCCTCATTCTATTTCTTCTAATCCTTTCAAGAGTGGATATAAGCCTAAAATAAAACTGGATGTAAAATTTGATTTACCAAAATATTGTGGAGAACTTAATGCTGATAAATTGGATGATTGGATTCAACAAATAGAGGTCTACTGTAGAGTCCAAAACCTAATAGATGATGTTGATAGAATCCAATTAGCTACTCTTCGTTTAGGTGGTACAGCATTAACCTGGTGGGAGAGTAAGTCTAAGGCAGAAGTTTCACAGCATGGTAGAGTCAGTTTAACTTGGGCAGAATTTATTAATGCACTTAAGAAGCAGTTTTATCCCTTAGGACATATGCAGCAGTTAATGATGGACTGGCAAATGTTTAGGCAAGGGAAAGGTCAAACTGTCCAAGAGTACACCCATGAATTTAGGAAAAGGGCTATTGCTTTGAATGTTCCTTTGTACACCCAAGACACGTTGTTGAAGTACATAGGAGGTCTACATTCCTACCTTAGGCATTCTATCCTGGTTTTGAACCCTTGTAACTTAGATGAAGTGTCTGTTCAAGCAACACACTTAGAGTCAAGGGGTAAAGGATCTTTTATTGATAATGATGTAAAGAAATCTTCTAAGAATGCAGAGACAGGGAAAGGAAAGAAGGCAGCTACAGTTAAGAAGGATGAGAAACTTTCTTGTTCTCATTGTGACAAGAATGGTCATGATGAAGATCACTGTTGGAAGTTACATCTCGAACTGAAGCCTAAGTGGGCTCAAAGAAGTAATCAGAAACAGAAGGGTAAGGATAAATCCATGAATGTTGTTATGGATCTTGGTTCAGATTCAGATGATGAGACTAAGATAACAGCGATGGGTCTAAAAGGTAAAGCCTCTATTTCTGGTGTTTCTGTTGCTAGTTGTGCTTCTACTTCCACAGTTAATGATTTCTCTGAAGATGTAAAAAGGAATGAGTTGTTTCATTTAAGGGTTATGGCTAAGAACAGTAAAATTGATGCACTCATAGATAGTGGATCTCAGGTTAATCTGATTTCAGAAAGTGTTGTAAATAACTTGGGAATAAAAACTACACCACATAAGAGACCTTATCCACTAGGTTGGATTTGTGAAAATGATAAGTTGCAAGTAACAAAACAATGCACCTTAAGATTCACAATCACTAGTAAGTTTGTGGATGAAGTACAATTTGATGTAGTTCCACTGGATATCTGTGGGATAGTGCTTGGTAGCCCTTATCTTTATGACATAAAAGCAATCTTCTACAGGCAACAAAATCATTATCACTTGTTTAAGGATGGCATTCAGTACATAGTACATTCTCACAAGATTAAGACTGATCAATCTTTTGCAAATACAGGACAGTTAAAAAGGGTAATTAATGCAAGTAAGGAATTAACTCTGATGTCTGTCAGTACAGGTGGTTCTACACTTGAACTTGGAGTAGCTAACCAGGGTCAGATGTTGCAGGATGCACTTGCAGTACAGCATGAGAAAAAGATGATTGAAAGCATTGATAGTTCCTTGGGTAAAAATGTTCCTGTTGTGAAAGATCGAATTGTTGTTAACTTATTCTCTTTCATTTCTGCATTGTTGTTCAGCTTGATGCTAGTCAATTTTTGTTGGTTAGTGGCTACGACATTGGATGTAGAAGCTTATGGAAGTGATACAATAATGTTTATGTTCAACAACATTGTTGCAGTCTTTATTGTGCTTGTGAGCCAGGTTTTCAGATGTACAGAGGATACAGGACAAGTGGGGAGGCCAAGTCCTCACTTATTGTCAGAGTAAATGCCACTTTTGGAGGTCCAAAAGGTCTTCAGTGGGGAGGCCTGATCCGGTGGACATTTTTCAGTGAAAATTGAAGTGTCCCATTTTTCTCCAAAATCTGCACCATCAGAAAGAGCTCAGCGTCCTGGTTCCAACGCAACTCGAACGGAGGAAAAAGGAGTCTGTTTGCACGAGTTATGGCCGGTCAAACCTTCGGTCAAACTGGGATCAGGGGCATCCAGAAGGCGAAAAAAATGGCGTTGTCAAAAATCAATGAAACTGGCGTCATCGCGAAGAGCTCGTCGCAAGCTTTCAAGCGCCAACTCGTTTAAAATTAAATCGGAGCAGCATCCGGGCACAAGATCTGGTAGTCAAAGTTTGGAGTTTGACTTAGTAACGAAGAGTCCTGAGAGATGGCGTCATCATCGATACGGTGGCGTCGATGATCCGTCTGAAATCCATAGTGGTTATTGGTGACCGCATTAGCTGATCATCTTTGTCGATATGTCGGCGTGTACGCGATGGCGTGGCGGGTAAACCATCGATCTGGACCAATCAACGTAGTGCGATGTCGAGTCGAAATGCTGGTGGCTCCCGAGCGACACGTGGCGGTCAGTCGGCGACGGCTACCGGTCTGGCGGAGATGATCGACATTGCGTGGTACTCTGGTCGGCGACCACGTCGTCTGCCCTCGTCGGCTATATCCGTGAGATATGGTAGGATAATGCGTGGCAACCGTCGGTACTGCAATTTTATTATCCGTCAGTATTACATCGTGACGGTTGGCATATGAGTCAGCGGTCACGTCGACACCAGTCAGCGTAAGTGGCGAATCAGTTTTCGCCACGTGGCACCTTCTCGGCGTGCCACGTGGCCCCACGGTTTCCCTCCTCCATCCGGCTGTTAGCGTTGATAAGTTTGTTTAAAATTTTGGTTGGACGGTTTCGAACTGTCGACCACTCATCTCCAAAACTTCCGCTCTGCCAATGGACCAAAACGCTCACTCTAAACTATAAATAGCACCGGTTCTTTTTGTTAGAGAAAATTTGGCGGAGGGCTATTTAAAAGCCAGCGGCCGGGTTGGAACCCGCGACCGCCGGCCTATTAAAAGGTAAGGCTACCGGTAAGCCGTAGCCGAGTTTCAAAGTATATTTGGCATCGATTTGTTTGTCAGCGATCTAAAAGCTAGAATGCCTATAAAAATAAAACAACCTCCTAATTTAAAATAAATAAACCAAACTATAATCCTTTTTAAGGATTAAATCCAAACCCCAAAGCGATTATTGGCAGAAATGAATAGCGAAGGGCTTAAAATCAATTAGGGGATTTTTATTATGGTTTTATTCCGATAAAGGGGAAGTTATCTGATTATTTTAATGTAATTAGGAGATATTAAGATTTTTATGCAAATATGGGAGATTCATAAGGATTTTGGAGAGATAAGGTGAATATTTGCAAATCAATTGGTTAAAGGCCAAATTGAGCAAATTATTTGTATAAAAAGGGGGCTTGAGGTGAGGATTGTAATCAAGTTTTTTTTTAGGTGATGAAGTTCTAATGCTGAGGCGTCAAAGAGAGGTCTTGTTGGAGAATTCTTTCAGATCATTCTTGCATATCAGAGCATCGTTACGCTGCCGAAATGCTTGGAGAATGGTGGTGCTTTTGTAATTGATTTGGAGATTAATCGGATCGGTCACACTCTATTGGAGTGGACCCGGAGACGTAGTCACTCACGTGACGAACTCCGAAATCAAACACTGTTTGCACCTCTCTTCTTCTCTCTCTTTCTGTCTCTCATTTCTTTTCATTATGTTATAATCACCTTGATTACGTTCTTTATGTTATTTCCTTAAGTTAATTTCGTTTTAATTAACTTGAAATAATCATTGTAAAGCATTGTAAAGTTAAGCATTTAAATACTGCAATCTAGTCTAGATCCTACACAGATCAGGGATCTTGGAAGAAATCTTCTTAGTTTTCCATGGAGGTGGGAACACCAAAAACAGGGTTTGACTAAGGCAAGCCCCTATACAGCCCCAACAATTTCTCTCCCTCTTGCATGCAGGTATTGAGGACACTCACGAGCTGGAAGCTTAATCACTTGCACGGTCGTAAGTATTCCCTTCTTTTCCTCTCCTTATCCTTGTCATCTACTCTTTGCTTTACTTCAATTCTACTACTTTATCACATTCTCTCAGTTCTTAGCAATTAGATAGAAACATTTACTTTGTTATTTTTTGAGACATTCTTGTTCTCTATTCCATACGAGATGCCAACACCCCGCACTATTTTCTATATTTTGTGTTGATGTCCTATGGGAAAGAGCTCATCAGTTTGTCCAAAGAATATCTATGACATGCTCTTTCTGACTCTAAAACTTCCCCTATTGTTCCATTGAGGTAATATAGGGTAGTTCACCCCGTGAGGCTCTCTGAATGAAGTGAACTCATGAGTAGTGAATCCCCCTATATTATAGTTCCAATATTCATTGTAGAGACAGAAAATCCCTCAAGGTCTTCAAATCTTAGGAGGTAAGAGAACTTGGTGTGGTCATGTTATGTAAGGGGGAGCTAGTGTCACCATGATCTCTATCCATCTGCTTTTTCTAAGTGTTTGGAGCAATCCAAGAAGGGACTCAACAGGTCTAGTATATTTTCTAGCCTAGGTTGTGCATTTTCTACCAGTGTCTTCATACACATTATACATTTTCACACTCAAAATCAGACCAAAAAAGTGTTTGTTGACTTTTTTTTTGTTTTCCAAAGTCCATCCCATAAAATTACACCAAAATAAGTTAAAAATTCATCAAAAAACTAGTTCAAACCATCAATTTGTAAAAAAAACTCTCTATTTGCTGCAACTACTTGAAACAAACTTGCAACTAATTTTTGAATTGTAATTGTTCACCAAAAAAATGCAACTGATACCCTACACTGCATTTTCCATAAATAGGCCCACAACTACTATTGTGCATCGCAACTTCTCACCAAAAACCTGCAACTATAAAATGACGCATTTGACAGAAATAGAGCCACAATTCCTAATAATCAAAATTTCAAAAAATACTTGTCCAAAACTAATCCAATTTATCTTGATAGAGATCTTGTTATCTAAACCTTAGACTTGTAGAGTTTTACCAGTCCATTCCATCATCCTTAGTTAGGATTCCACTACATTCTAGGTTACATTCTTCATCCTTGCCTTGCATAATCAATATTAGGTCTTAGTTTGCACATACCTTCTAGATTTTGGGCATAGGAAGATTATCAATCCTTTGGACAGTCCATGGTTACTTATTCAATTTTTCATTTACCTTTATCCTTTTACTTATCAACCTTTTTCATTGTCATTTTGGTTAAAATTTGGGTCTCAAACTTGTGTCCTAGTTTAGACTCATCTTGTAAACCTTTCTTAATCTTGGTTATCACAAAGGTCAATGACAATTGGGTTTTTTATCTTGGACCTACAATAGCTTGGTTATCATCCTTTTTCTTAAATATTAAGGTCCATAACCTTAGTGTCATTTTTCTAGTATCATTTAGCTTCATACCATACCCTTTGATCATAAAATCATATCATTCCTTATTCTTGGATTTAGATTGCATTGTCACTTTGCGTCCTTATCCTAAAAATCATAAAAGCATAGCTTAACATCATCTTATACTTAGTTGCATCATAACCTTTGCTCATTGATTTAGCTTAGCATTACCTAGCTTTCATATCATTCTCTCCAATCATTGATTAGTCCCCCTTTGGTATCAATTGACATCCATAAGTTTCATTTAGCTTTATTTAGTCTCATCTTAAGGTCATTCCCTTTGCATGGTCACCTTGCATCCTTACACCCAAAAAATCACAAAAACATAGCTTAGTTTCATATCACCTTGAATTACCATACAAAATTGAAAGTCTTACATGGTTGAAACAAGGTCACAAACTAAAATAAAGGACATGGATTCTTCAAGTGACCCCTTTTCTAATCCACATCATGACACCAATATTGGATCACATTCAAATCAATCTACACCACAAAGAGAGCCAATTGACACATTTGACAATCTAGGCTTAGAATAATTCAACAAGAAATTGACTCCCAAAGAGGTTGAAAGAGCTTATCAAGATCCAAGAATCTTACACATTGTTGATGAGATCGTTAATGCTAATCCTAATAGATACTTTTATGCACTAGCCAAAAAGGGTGCTAAAACTCCTCAAGGCTTTGATGTCTCCACAATTATGGAAGGATATACTCAAGCACTAATCCAAGGACTTAATCAAAACCCATTTTCATTAGGGATGCCCTCTTCACAACAAATGTATACTACATTATCACTTGGGACAACAACACACACGACCACAACTACCATCCACATTCCCAATACCCCAACATTTGGAAACAAGATAACTCATGCCACAACACAAGGAATTTTTTTTAAATTTGGTAGCTCCTCAAATTTCATGGGTAAGACTTTTACAAATCCTCTTTTTCAAAATACAAACCAAGGTCCTATGTCTCAAGGTCCCACACCTATATTTCAAAACATAAACCAAGGTACTATATCTCAAGGTCCCACACCTACACTTCAAAACATGAATCACGGTCCCACATTTCAATTTTAAAACACTCCCTCATCAAATCAAAATCAACCAAACAAGTCAAGGAGGATCCACCTTGTCCCATGAAGACTGTCAAACCAAAACACCAATCAAGGACCTACATTCTCAAATACCAATCAAGGACCTACATTTTTTAATACAAATAAAGGACCTACCCCATCATTCCAAAATGTCAATCAAGGACTTAAATTTTCAAACACCAATAAAGGACCTACACCATCTTTCCTAAAAAAAGAATCAAGGTCCAACCTTTCAAATCCAAAGTACAAATCAAGGGCCCATGTCGCAATTTCAAAATGCCATACTAAATACCAAGACAACTTTTGGGACAAATCTAAATGCCAATTTCACTCCAAACCAAAACAACACTAATGCCACATTTACACATCAATATCAACAATGTAATCAAGATCCCATGCCACAAAATTCCAACCTAAATCCAAATCCAACATATGACCTCAACACCAACACCATAATGCAAAATCAAACCAATATGACACCATCTCTTGCAAACACCTTGATGCAACAAATACAAGCCATACAACAATAGATGACAAACATGCAATTGGGGACTAACAAGAAAACTTATTCCATGGAGGAATTGTGCCCTTATCCATTTGATAAAAATCTATACATGCCACCCTTTCCCCCTCACTTCACAACACCAAGTTTACCCAAGTATAAAGGGAAAGGAGATCTAGTTGAACACATATGATAATTTAATATGGCATGTATGTAAATCTCATATGATCCTACCCATTTGATGAGACTATTCCCACAAAATCTCATGAGGATGGCCCTAGATTTGTTCACACACCTTCCTCTAGGGATTAGAACATGGTGTGACTTGGTTGATAAATTCATTAATCATTTTTCCTTTAACATTGAAAATGATGTGACCCTCACAAAATTATGCACCACTAAACAAGAAGAAGTGGAGTCACTTACCTCATTTTACCAAAGATGGTGAAGCATGGATAGCAAGTGTCCTTGCCACATCTCAAAGAAACAACTAGCCCCCATGTTTTTGGAAAACCTTAACACAAAATTGATGAGTGGCCATCAAATCCAATGTTGCACAACTTTTGAGGAAATCATGGAAAAAGGTGTCCTTATTGAAAAGTCTCTTATCGCAAAGGGAATAGTCAAATTCACAAAGAAACCCCAAAGCCAAATAATGACAAAGGTAAATTTTGGTCCCGAAATAAAAACGTCACTAACGATGGAGTTGTCAATGCTAAAGTGATAAACAAAGGTCCTACCATTCACCTCAAAGGTCCATCCACTTCAAACATGTCAAACATATCGAATTCCATAAGACACGAGGTCTAGATCAAACATTGAATGCGGTCCAAAACAACCAACACAGAGGCCCTTCACATGCTAAGAGAACATATACCCAATTGAGTGAACCCATTGAATCAGTCCTAAAGACACTTTTACAATCCAATGGCATCTAGATGTTAGACATGAAAAACTATTAACCCTCGTTGATCAAACCTATGGTGGAAGGAAAAGGAATATTGTGAATATCATCATGGAAATGGACATAAGACATCTTCATGTTGGAAACTCAAAAATGTCATTCAAGATCTTATTGAACAAGGAATCATTTTCGTAGACAAGTCGCAAGGAAAGATAAATGTTGATCATACCATCTTTAAAACTCCCTTGCAAGATCATGATAAAGGAAAAGCCTCCAACATAGGGAATAACAAATTCCAATTATACACATGTCGCACATGATTACAGCACTGTCATTCATCACATATGAGCCTTTGGTGATCGTGTTGCCACCATTACCATAAATGAGAAAAGTTCAGAATTTTTTGTCACCACTTGCAGAGCCAAGGTAACTCTACAAGATGCTCCTTCTAATCCACAACCAAAAATCTAGTACAATCTCCTAGAGTAACTAGGGAAGACTCTTACATAGATTTATATTCTGGAACTCCTCTGCATATCCAATCAACATAGAGATATCCTTGAAAAATCCTTGCAGGAAGCATTTGTACCCACCGATCTAGATTTCAATGAATTCCAGGCCATGGTTGGATACCTAGCTATGCCACATCATGTAACCTTCTCTGAACAAGACTTTTCCATGCAAAATTTTGATCATAATGATCCCCTACATCTATAATTCTATGTAAATAAACATAAGATCATACGAATCTTGGTAGATGGTGGAGCAAGTCTAAACATTTTATCTCTAAAATTGGTAATAGCATTGGGATACTCTGAGAATTGCATAGATAAAACCAAGAAGATTGTTATCAAATACTATGATGATGTTGAACATTTGTCTGAAGGAGTAAATTTGCTTCCTGTAAAATTTGGTCTAGCTATGCAAAATACAAATTTTCATGTCTTGGATCTGGATTTACACTACAACCTCCTCCTTGGCCACCCATGGATTCATGCCATGAAGGTCATACCATCCACATACCACCAATGCCTCAAGTTTCCTGATAATGGCACTGAATTTACTATTCCTAGTGATCCTTATCCCTTTTAGCATTGCACAAACCTAAAAGGAGTTGTTGAGCACCAAGTTCCCATAAATCAAGAGGCCTCATCTTCCATTGCATCCCATTACATTTATCAATCTGACCTCATCAAATCATCCACTCCATTCACCCCACCTTTGAAACCCAAAATCCAAATTCAAGACAAACGATGTGGAGAATACAACATGAAGAACCTCTTTTGCATTAGAAAGTTGCCTAAATCACCAAAGTCTTATGACAGGCCGCATCTCATGCATCCTAAGGTTATCATCTACAATCCTCCTACCATCTTCACTAAATGGGGGAGTTAGCCAAATAATCTTTGGATGACTACATTTACACATGGTTGTATAAAGAAGAGGGGGACATAGAACCTAAGTAGTTTCCAGTTGAACAATATCTAAAAGGGTTCCTCTTATTTAAGCAACAAAGATATGGACACAATGTACTTGGTCTAAACAAACATGGGATAGTGGAATCCTTACTACCTCCTAAATTACAAAAGTATAGCGGGTTAGGGTTTGTACTAGTAAAAGTGACTATCCTAGGTATTGGGTTACCTTCAAGTGAGACTGTTAATGCTTCAAATGAAATCGAGACATTTGAGGACTACTATACCTACTTTGATGAAGATCCAATCTTTTGGAATGGGGTTCTGATAAAACATTTAGCCACTATGACCTTGAGGAAACATTTAGAGAACTTGGTGAGCCTACCTTTAAGGAAATATTCAATCAAATGTTTAAAATTATGTTGGAAAGAGACACTGCACATGTCATCTGGTGTTGTCATTGATGGAAACCCTAGTCTGTGATTTGATTCGCATGTCAGTATTTGTTCATACCAAAAGTCTGATTGAAGCCAAGTGATTAATTATCAAGTTAGAACAAAGCATCCGATAGAATTGTGTTCATTGATTCATATGCAATTTTCTATAATCATTTTGAGTTGTGGATCTTAGGGAAGTTTTTTCGATGTATGATCTATGTTATCCTTGAATCTTAGAGCCTCATATTGATTGTTGTGCAAGTTAGAAGATCTAGTTGATTGATTTTTTGTTTAACAGAGCAAGAAGCTGGCCGACTAAGTGAATATAGCGTGTTGTGGATCTTTGAGGGGTGATTTTTTGAAGTGTTTTTTGTTCGAGGATGTTATTTTGGGTCATCACTATGTTGTGGCTGACTTTGGTTGGTGTGTATTGGAAATTATTTGTGGATTGAGCTGACGGTTTGTAAATATTTTATGTTTTATTGAATTTGACATGTGGTTGATTAAATCTTTGGTTGCAGATATATATAAGCGATCATTTATATCATTTGGATGTGTGTACGAAGTGTGTTGATGTATGTTGCAAAATTCAAAGGGATTGTAGTGAAATTATGCATAGTTTCACTTGTGCATAAAAGGATTTTTGATCCAAATTAAAGTAGACAGAGCAAAAGAGAAAAATCAGACAGAAGATCAAGAATGTGATTGATGTGCTTAACGGAAACTATAATCAGGAATTAGTAGATTCTATTATCTCAGTTCAAATCATCTGGATTTAATCCAAATTCTTTTGTAAGATAGTGAGTCTTCTTTTGTATCTGAGCAGTGAGCTCTAGGCAGTGTGCCTAAATGCATGTGCATTCATTTTGTAAACACTTATATTTGAGTATACTCAGATTGTGGATTGACCTCCATCGTGGTTTTTTCCCTAACGGGGTTTCCTCATAAAAATCCTTGTGTTATAGTGTTGTGGTTGATTTCTTTGTGTTCTTGCATCTTTCTTTTTCTTCAATGCTATAAGTGGTTTAAAGATCAAGTTAATAAAGTTAAATTTTGCAGAACACCAGTTCACCCCCCTCTTAGTGTTCCTTGATTCCAATAAATGGTATTAGAGCCAGGTTCCTCAGAAGAAGTTTAAAAACTTGGGGAAGATCTGAGAAAGTGATTCAATGGATTCAAGTAGTCTTCAACAAAAACTTTTGGTGGCACTAGATGATCTTGATCAGTCAAAATCTGAAGTCTGGGAATTGCAAGCAAGTCTCATGAATGCTGAGAAATTCATTCAATCATTGAAATATAAAATCAATGAGTCAAGGGAAAAGAGAAAAGAGCTTTGTGATCAGCTTAAGCAAAAAGAAAGTAAAAGCATGGAAGATGAGCCCCTGAGTCAAGCCTTGAAGGAAAAGACAGAAGAATGTGAAAAGTTCACCAGAGAAAATATTGTCCTAAAGCATCAGATGGAATCTATTGTGATGAGGATGACCAAGGAGATTGAAGACAAAAAGAAGAATGAAGAGAATCTTGCTTAATCCTTGAAAGAAAAATATGAAGAATGCAACCAAATTACTGTTGGATTCAATTAGTTGGAGCTTAAATTGGAAGAATCCAGAAATAATGAAGAAGAGCTTGAAAGAAAAATTGTCAATCTCAGAGATGAGCTTTCTACTGCAAATGAATTCAAGGATAAGTTTAAGATTAGCTCAACCAAGCTTGGTGAACTGATTAAAAGTCAAAGGACTAAAAGTGACAAGTGAGGTCTTGGATATGAGAAAGAAGAAAGTTATAGATCTGGACAAAGGAGATTTAGGAAAGGAAATCAGATGAACAAAGCTGGAAGGTATCCGGTAAGAAAACCTAATGCTCAAAGGTTCAACGGTTATTGTTTTGTTTACAATAAATTTGGTCATATGGAAGCTCAATGTAGAAGCAGAATGAATCCATGTGGTCCATCATTCTCAGGTCAGTCTTTCAATTGCAATAAGCATGGTCATAAATTAGTTGAATGCAGAAATATGTCAAACAACCTTTTCAATAGAGATGTCAGATGTTATACCTACAATAGATTTGGTCATATTGCTAACCAGTGCAAATCAAGAGAAAATAAATGGAACAATTGGTCTGGACAAAGAAATCTTGTGTGCTATAATTGTAACAAATCTAGTCACATTGCAATATTTTGTAGAAGTGGGAAGGGTCCGATAAATCAAGGGAAAAACATGCAGAATGATGAAAAGGAAAAGGAAAATTTACTATAGATGAGATCAGGAGGAAAATGAAGAAGACATGGGTAAAGAAGAGTCCTTCTGATGCAGGAAATGGTTCAGCACTAGACTTTGGTTCTGGTAATTCCTCCGAGAATTAGTTTAAGGCCTCTATCCTACAGGGAGTTCTTAAGAAAATATTTTAACCCCCTTGTCAATAGTTGGTACCGGAATGTGGTAGATTGCAATGATTGCATTAGTGATGTGCAAATGTTTTGCAATCTCTTGTGAAGGAAATTTGTGCAAAATTGAAGGTTCGCAGAAGAATTTTCTTTCACAGTCTGTGAGAATAGGGTATTTGGAAGCCTAGGGAAAAATCATTTATTGCGATGAAAAAGTTAGGTACGTAAATGATAAAAAATCATTTCTATCCCTCATTTGTCACATTGCATTTTAAGAGGAAGAATTTTGGAGAGCTTTGTAGTGAACTTTGGTGAAGATTCAAGTCTAAAGGAGATTCATCAATCAAACCCTAATCTGACGAAAGGTATTTATCTGCAAACTCGTGAATATGAAAATTCTGGAAATGGTTGCTCCATTGGTTTTTGATATTAACGATAGGCCCTATGCAAAATTCAAATGGCACTCATTCAAATCCATCTAAGCAGAACCATTAGGTGCATTTTCTTATGTTCCATATGGAATTTTGCATATCGAAGATATTAGGGCATACATTAATGTGAATGTTGAAGAATTAGGAAGCTCCCAGTTGGTAAATTTTTATACCAATCACATTGTGGGAGAAGATTTCTATGTAAAAACTGAATTTAAAACATTGGAAGAGAAGAAGTTCACACAAATTATGAAATTTCCATGTTCAAAGAAAATGAGTGGGTTCGGTATATATTGAGTCGAGTGCATGCCGAGTTCATGTGGTTAAGTCAGCCTTTCAAGATTACAAAGGAAGCTATAAGGATAGTTATTGGTTTGATTTCATCTGGTGGGTTTCCCACATTGAAAGTTGTGAAGAATCAAACTGTTACAAATGCAACTGGTTCAATGTTCGATAAGAGAGCTATGACAATTGATGATATTATTGAAGTGGATGTGAGATTTTCTTCTATGGTCATTGGGTACAAGATTTATCACTCCAACCGAGATAATTCTATATCAGGTACAACAATCTATGCAACATATCAAATGGTCAAAGAGAATGCAAAATATGACCTATGTGAGTTACTCCAAAGCCAATTAATTGAGAATCTAAGAAAAATCAAGAAGGATAAGAAGAATTATTTCAAGTATGGTAATCTATTGCTATGTTTATTCTTCTACTTCATGAATGAAGTTCCGGGAGTTGGAAAAGTGCATTGGCAAACTGATAAACCGATAGTTGTTCAAATTAGAAACATCTTGTATGGAATTGGTGACAACAAAGCTAGAAAAACTGCTATGTGGGGTTATTTCAAGATCTTTTAGAATGAAATGCAAGCAAGGGAAAGGATTCCTACTTCTATTGTGGAAAAGTACAAGGACACAATTTTCTTCATGGTTGATATTGATCAATGTTTGATGGAAGCTATAGAACCTAGAATAATGTGGATAATGCCTATGGGTTATGAGGTTGAGGAACACATTTTGGAGTTGTATGCTCAACACTTGCTAAATAAACCTGAGGATCTGACAAAAAAAAGTTTTGGTACCTTTGAGGAGAAGAATATGCAAGAGCATGATCAATTGAAGAATGGATAAAGAGGGAATTAAGGATGTAACTTGGAAGTACATGATCCTTGGTTTTACATGATGATATCTAAGAACAACTTAAGGATGTGTTAGAATCGATCTTGCACCCATACCTTGGACATCAATAACACATAAGCCTCTTAAAACTCATTTAAATCCTGATTCAACATAAGAGAGAGTCTCGCTATTGAATGTTTGAGATTCTAAGGTGAGTCAACTAATGGTTGGTAGATAAGATTGCAAGATTAAGAACATCAACTAATGTTGAAAACTTACATTGTATAGTAAACCCTATTTATAAATACCTGGTCAAAACTAGATGTTATCTTGAATTGAAGGGTGAAACTTTAAAGTTAATTTAGCACTTTTGCAAGTAAACGGTGGCCTAGTAAACTTAATGTAACTATAACAACTACCAAGCTCTTAGGTCCTATTGTTTAAAGATCAAATAGTAAATGAAACAACATGATTTGTATGATTCAATTCAAAGGTGAAGGCATAGAAGGATGAAATTAAGATAAGATTGTTAAGGACCAAAAAATATGATGTTTAAATCACCCCCCCGCTTATAATAATTAAACATAAGAAGATTTGTGAAGAGGTCTTTTCAAAGTGAGAATTTGGAAAAACGTTATCTAGAACTCATGCTATTACTACTCCCTTATAAATGAATTAAGAATTAAAGACTCATTTCTGCCCAAATAAGAAAGGATGCATATCATATATAAGAAGTAATAACACACTCAATTGCGTATTGACCTTGAAGGTTGTGTGCATGTCATAAGGATTAAATAATTAATTGTATGAATGTATAAATTGAGTAATGAATTATGTGTGGCTCACGGTGTATTATGTGATGGGAAAGTTAACATATATAGATAATCTACACTAAAGTAGACTTGTAAAACTTCAAATTAATGTTGTGTATTCTATACCACTAACTATATTTACTCTTTAAGGGAAGAACATTTACCCCCAAATGTAAAGTAGAAAACTTTAAAGTAGGTAAAACTTTTAAAACGTTTACTCATTGTGTATTTTATGAGGTTAGATGGAACTATGAAAATAAAAATAATGATTATGATATATGATTGAATGGTTCAACCTTAGATAGTAAAATGAAAGATTTATAAAAAGATATTAATAAGTTGTGAGAATTACTATTCCATGATTTTTCATGTGTTTTATGCATTGAGTTTTCTTTCTTGTCTCATATCATGATGTTTCAAATGAAAATGGTTAATTATTTTCCTTAAAAAGTAGGAAACTTTATTTAGCATGTGTGAAAAAAATAGTGGTATTACCCATATGGATATGTTGTGAGAATAACAAACATAGCTGAATAAAAGAGAAAGAATGGTATAGATAACTATAGAAGACCAATCATGATTTTAAAAATGATGCCAAACACCAACTTAGCGAGATGGAAACTGTGGTGAACCAAGTATTGTTGAGTTCTAAGAAGATGGAGTAATATATCTAAGCTACCATTGCACATCATCTAGTGATTTCTTGTACTTATGCAAAGTGAGTGGATATTTCCAAAATTAAGAAGTAAAGTGAATATTGTTTAAAGAAAATATCTAGAATGGATTTAAGTGTATTACTTTTATTATATAAGATGGTGAATTTCATAAGGTGTATTATGTTATGGTTTATAATGTGAAACTAGTAAATGTGTTGTGCACCAAGTACAAGATACTAGGTATTTGACTTGGGATAAGGGTGACGGACATCAAGTATGATCCCCCGTGTGTACCCTTTGTGATAGCCCTTTGTGTAAGCTAGTTAATTATGAAATAATGTGAACATGATATGTGTAGATGTGTGTCTACCAAATGAAATGTGAAGTAATTCTTTGTGTAAGTCTTGTTTGTATGTTAAATATCTACCCCTAGCATATGGCTCCCCTACAGGATTGAGATGCCTACTAGCATGAATAGGGGTTGAGGTGTGAGAGAACCCCAAGTGGGAACTCCATGGTTTCTCTTACACATGTTCCTAACCTACTCCCCCACATGAGAACCACACTTGTTGGTTTGTAGTAAAAACCCACTCCTTGATGTCTATAACCAATGGGTAAAGGATGGAATTACTTAGGCCATATTGATCATAGATTTTGGAATTACTATGTGGAAGATTCCACCATGATATTGTGTGCTATCATATTTATGTGGTCAAGGACCACCAGGTATTGCATACTATTATATTTATGTGGTTAGAGAACCACCATTCCACTTCTCCCCTTAGGTGGCTTTATCAAACTCATGTGGTGCTTGTAATGTGAAAGTTTTATTGTTGAGATATAAATTATTGATGATTTCCTAATTGATGTTTTGTTTTATTATATGCCAACAGTGTTAAATTTTATATTTCTTTTAATGGGACTATTTATCCATTTGAACTTGTTGTCATAGTCTAGTGCCTCAAGGACTTCTTTAATTTGTATTTTGAATTAAGATTGGAATGTTTAAATGCAGTTGCAACTGATCTTTATTTGGTTTTCCTCTCAATTTTATTTTTTTGTTTATTAAAATGTTGGATTATGATTTTATGTTTCTTGGTTTAAGGCTTCTTATTGGTTGCTAACTACTGGAAAGTGTGATGTAATGTGACATTTGCAAAATTGCCATATCTCGGGGGTTCTTTGGCAAATCGTATAGGGGAGTAGATGCATTGGGGAATTATGAATTATTGAAGGGGTTGCAAATGGGACCAGTACGAGACAGTCATTAATCCATTCTTCCCCTAGTTCTATGATTACTTTTGTTGTACCTTTCCCTTGGAGGCTAACCACCTTACACAAACAAGGGAGGGTACCTAGGACATGTATGGTAGGGTCCTTAGAGAAGGGCCTTGAGACCATCTCCCCTAATGGATAGGGTATCCAAGAATCTCCATCCTTGTAAACCCCATTATGTGAGCCTTGTGATGTGAATTGTGTGTAACTGTTGTGATGTTTGGGTAAATTTATAAATCATTGATATGTGGAAATACTTGATTGCTATGTGAGAAAGAAAGTGGCAAATAAAAATTAGGACAACTACTCTTAAGGAATAAATTAATATTGAAATAAAAATGTTTTTGGCATCATGAGTGATGTATATGATGCAAAAGGGAACCTTGGAGGGTGCCCAAAGATGTTAAGGTGTTTTGAAATATGTTTGGTATAAATACTAATAAAAAAATGTTAACTCCATGGATGGCTACTAACCTTTGCTACATTATGACTATATCAGATGAATGTTCTATGATGAGAAATTATGTTCTAAATACTTAGATGATTGATTCATGGAAGGGATGTCCTTAATGTGTGCTTATAGTTGATTTTTTTTTATCATTTCATCAAGTAAGAGAAAATAAATTAACATGTTTGATGTACTTATGTGCATTGCTATATTAACACTATGTTTCAAGACCTTAATGACTTCTAGGAGGAATTTTAAGCTAAGGGGAGGGGGATGTAAGACCCCACCTTGTATGTACTTAGTACAACCATAATTTGTTATATGTTTTTCTTGAATTGATGATTAAGTATATTGTGGATAATAAATAAGGTGATCCCTTGGTGATATTCTTTCATATCATTTGGACATTATGTTTTATTTTCACTACCATGAAGGTGTAATTCACTCATATACCATGGAATGCAAATTGAGATTCTAAATGGATTATTATATAGTTAATGCTTAGAATTTTTAGCTAATAGATTAATGTGATACACAATCAATATTTATGATCACATTGGTAATGTGCAAGAAGGCAATGGTGTTAGCATGAGAAGGAAGAACCATCAAGAGAAAATCAAAATACTTCTTTGTGAGGATGTAGATTTGACCCCATTTGGGGCCTAGAAACAAGTAGAGTTAATGTATTGGAAGACTAAAGTTGTGAGGGAATTTAGTTGTGATTCATGTGAGGTGTAAGTGGGGATTAGGTCTTGGAAAGCCCTAGCTAAGTTTGAAACTCGGATGGAACCTTGAGTGGTCTTTTAATGAGAGTTGTTTGTCAAATTTTGGGTTAGGGTACAAAAAAAAAACCCTAGGGTCTATACCATAGTGGTAGGGGTCAATTGGGCAAAAAATAGTTCCCCTACAACATTATTTGACCCATGAAAAGTCATAATAATGGAGAGTGAAGAAATTTGAGAAGAGGATGGGGTGGAAAGATTGAGTGGTTGTCCAAATGCATGTTCTCATTAATGGGGAAAGGACCTTCATTGATGGGGAGAGGTACACTCCACACCTTCCCATCCAAGAGTTGCAATTTGTGAAACTTCTATATATTTGGAGAGGAAAGAGGAGTGGGGTGTTACCCACTTCTCCATTTGGAGAAAGTTAGTGAAGATGGTAGGAAGAATGAGGAGATGAGAGGAGGACTCTTTTGGGAGTGATAGTGATAAAGATGGCTTGGAGAGAAAGGAAGGATAAAAGAGTTAATTTTCTCACCTAAAGAAAAGAGATAAGTTCTCCTTTACTTCCATTTCCCTTTTGTTTATTTGTTGTAAGAAAGTGGTATGTTGCATGGATCATGGTTGAATTAGAAAGTAGAGAACCTATATAGATGAAATTTGATGCTAGGTTATTCTTATTCCTTCATAAAAATTCAAAATACTCTGTGCACTATCTTGGAGCCAAGAGAATTTTCTTGCTCGGGGGTATGGCTAGAGCCAATGAGGCTCCATCACGCCACTATGGTAGGGTGGAGAGCAAGATTGAATCGGTTGTATGTCCTTTGTATTCCTTAAAATTTTATTGTAATATGGAAAGATTGTGTTCTGTTATAACTTGATAAAGAATGGAAAGGTGCAAGGTTTACCTTATATGCATGTAAGATATGGGATTCCTCAATATTAATTGTAATAGATCAAAGTTCATCTCATGGGCATGTGAGTTATTAGTAATCCCATTATTATTTGTAATAGAATAAGTGTTCAACCTTTGGTATGATTCTCTATAAGTTCTTGGGAAAATTTTGAGTTTCTTGGTTGACATCTTGAAAGCTAAATGTGTGTTTGTACCCTTTCTTATATTGAATAAGTTAACAGTATTGAGTTCAATTTTATTGCCTTCATTTTCAGGATGTATTAAAACAATAGGGACCATATGCTTCCTTGAAAAGAGTTATTTGAATATTGTAAATGTAAGTGTGGATTTTGTAATTAAGTAAATAAATGAAAAAATAAGATTAGGAAGATAGCTAAGTGTCCTTATGTCTGCATGAGAGTAGCATACTATAGATTTTATCACAACTATTCATAGTTAGAGTAGTTTAGAATAAATATCTATTCATGAATGGGTAAAATTGAGAATATCTACTTGTAGACATGCAAAATTGACATCATGCATCTAAATCTAACTAATTAACATCAAATTCTTATGTTAATCAAATAAAGAAATTCATTCGATTAAATTCCTCCTTTAATTAAATAAATCAACATTATTTAATTTGATCCTCACATACCTCTTTGATTAAATAAATCAATTTTATTTAATCAAATCCTAATGTCCCTCTTTTAATTAAATAATTCACTTTATTTAATTAATCTCTAAAGTCATCCATTTAAATTAAATAAATTCATCTTTATTTGATTTAACACTAACATCATCCTCTTTGATCAAATAAATCAAATCTTTATTTAATTAAATCTAAAATCATTTTCTTCTCATTTTGATTTATTTTAATCCTAAAATCTAAATCAAAAGTCAAAATCACCTAATATTCACTTAAATTAATCAAACCATGATTAATGTTAATCATAATCACTCCAATTCTCTAGATTTTGCAACTTGTGCAAATAAATCATTTCCTTTGATTTATTAAATTTTCTTTTTCTCAAAAAAGGCATCAAGAGGGAATATTATCCAAATTTGAATTTTCCCTCCCAAGTGTCTTGTCCTCCAACATGGCATTAACTCCTCTTACATTGTCTCTTACATGTCTCCCACTTGGCATTTAAGACTCTTTATTCTCCCTCCAACAAGCCAACTTTCAAATTTCAAATTTGAAACTAATAGCATTTATCATGCATTATAACCAAAATGTGCACAACATTCCTCCATTGACATGTTGACAAGTGGCATCTTGCCATTGGAACATGTTTTGTCCCCCATCCTCCATGTTTTGCATTCGTCCATCCTTCTCGGTTATAAATTGAGGCCTTTATTGTATTAATCCTCCACAATCTTCTCCACAATCTTAGGCAAATTTTGATCCACAATGTTATGCACAAATTTATCATTGTCATTTGAATCCATAGCATCTTCAAAGTAGTTTCATCATTTAGCTTATAAAAAGGGGTTGGGAAAGGGCTACTTTCCACATCAAAGTGGCACCAATCCACTATGGGATAGAAATCAACAGTGTGAATATAGTGAAACAATTGATATTTGAGATTGCAACACGAGTCTGTATCTTTCTAGGGAAGACAAGTGCAATGCTTTGTTTCTTGTTGACGGACAACTACTTCTCAACTAGAGAAACTACTAAAGCTTTTGTGCTTACAACACGCAAGTGGTGAGTACAAACAATGGCATATGATTGAAACTTCAAAATTCTCATCAAGAAACAATGGTGGACTCTCTCATGCAAGAATCAAAAGGCAAGCAGATTTGAGTAAAAAAGAAGTGGGCATTGGAATTGAAATCGAAAAAAGCATTTTTAAATGCTTATTGTAATAACTTGAGGCATTCATTTCCTACTTTCATTTTTTGTTTTAGGACAACTCACTTTCAATTTGGATTTAAAATTAATCATTGATTTATTTATTTTCAAATTTGGGCTAAAACTGAACATTAGAAACTCACTAGATTTTGATTTTTGGATTAAAATTGAACAAACAACTTCACACTTCATCTTGGTGCCTAAAAAGAATCAAATCATTTTTTTGAAGATTTAAAATGAACATGTGCATTTTTTTTTGTAATCACTTACCCAAAATAATATCATCAAAAGACGTATGTGCTTCTCTCATTTCTCACAATGATCTTGAGAATCAAAAGGCTTTTGGCGATAGTAAGTTGCGTAAGTGATTGCCTCCACGTTTCATTTGGGTTTAAAAATTGAACAAGTCTTACGAGTGTGAGTGAAACATATCATGTGTGTTCTCTCTTTGTTTCTAAACAAATATTGATCAAACAACAAATGTGTTTGCTCGCTTTTGTGTTATCTTAGAGGGTCTACCTTATGGGAAAAATTAATCACCCAAGGGAATGACCCAACCAGGAACACGCTAAAGCCAAGTGACTTCCACCCAGGATATAAGTGTGGGTACTTGAGGAAAGGAAAGTATCACGAGGATTGTTCTAACAAGAAGGGCAACAATGGTCTCTTGCTACATGGATGGTCCCCCACGAACATAATGCCCACATTAAAACCTTTATCTAGAAAAGGCCAAAATCCTTGATCTATTTATTGGTACAAGAACAATCGTTCTTAAGTCATCCCACATTTTTATGGCTCTTAGTAGAGATGAGAAGTATTCCATAGGAGTTTCATGGGTACTGATGCTTGGCTGACCTGAGAAGCGAGTGCATTGTAAGGGGGAGCCTGTGTGGTCAAGCATCTAATCATCCACTAAGAGTAGGCATAGCTGGAGAAATCCAAGTGGGAACTCAACAAATACATTCTTTCATATCCATAGGGTTATGCATGTTCTTGGAATCGAAAACACTTTGCTTGATCGTAAACATCCAGAAAACAAACATTCAACATAAAAATTTAATTTCAAACCCTTTAGGAAGCAAATATCTTTGACTAAATTTGAGTGTTAGTGCTTGCCCTAGGGATTCTATCCTTAGAGGTTTCTAAACATTTTAATTTATATCACAATTTTCTCTCACTAAATTCAACAATAGGGAACTTTTTCCTTAATTTCCTTGATTTCCACATGATGGACTTTGTGGGATCAGAAGAAATTGGGACATTAGACATTTAGTTTGAAAACCTAATCAAGAGTTGTTTGTGGTAAAAAGAGATCATTAAGAAAAGTTAAGAAACATTTGGACCCCACACATGTGCTTGGTATATTTTGGTCATATGGTTTTCATGAAAACATTGGTCTTTTGGTTTGAACTACTCTTAGAGAAAAGCATGTTCTTCAATATCTTGGTCTAGTAAACAAGTCCTTCTTAGGTTCATTTAGGATCAAAATCAAACACTTCATCCATCCCAAACATTTATCATCTCCATCCCATAAACAACTTTAGAGCTTTGGAAACATCATTTTAGACTTGGGTAAATCATCAAAATCAAAATCACCTTGTTTAGTTAAGAGTATGGGAATGCATCCTTTCTCATACCCCTAGTTAAATCAAGACACCTTTGAACAAGTTCATCCTAAGATCACATCTAACATATTAGGGTTTACAAGCTCATTATCCAATCAAAACCAATCCAATCAAAAATCCTAAAGTCTAGCATTGATCCAAAGTTCCTAAACATTCAACACCCATATCATTCACCCCTTTCATCCTTCATCTCATCATTGGTCCTAAATCCCTTAGAGGTCACTTTTGCAACAAGGTCAAAACACAAAAAGTACATGGAATATAGGCTTGATCCATACATCATGAGTGGTCTAAACTAGCCAAACTATCAAATCCTTACAATACCAATTGATTATCAACACTCACATTTATACAATCCATACATAGGATCATTATCTCCTACAAACCTCAATGGTACAAAAAATGTGAGTATGCCCAATCAAGTGTTTGGAACACCTTTCCTGATGGTAGATTTAAATCCAAGTCCAAACCTACAAATCTATCAACCAAACACTCAATGCATGAGTCTTCCATGAAACAACATCATCCCACCAAATCCATACATGCCAAATGTGAATATACTAAGTACAAGTTTTCCAAACATGAACATTTCAAATCCACACTTGGTAAACTTTGGGGTAAATATGTTTGTGAATCATAAAAATGTTGTCAAAGTCCAAACAAGATGATAACAACTCCATGTATTGATCCAAGTCAAGGTAACACCATGAAAAATCAAAGTTACCTAAATCAAGGCAATGTGATTCCCAACCACAACAATGTTCAATTTCAACCTATAATGCCAAATATAAACATCATCCCAAATTAGAACATTGTCCAAAATCAAATTTTCCATGATCCCATACAAACACCACAAGTACACATTCCAAATCTGCTTAAACAAAAGAATCAACTATATCAAGGGAGTCAATATCAAAATCAAGATCAAATTTTGCAAGATAAAATTACTACACTTACCAAAATAGTTGATTCATTGCACCAAGAGACATATCCACCCCAAAATCAATACACTCTTTCATTGGTTAAACCATGTCATCAAATCATTTAGTTGTGTCAACAACCACATCAAGAACAATATCTCCAATGTCAAGAAGTTGGATATCAAGATCAACAAAATCAACAACAAACCCAATCACCCCATCTCGAAGATCAATCACCCCATCTCAAAGATCAATCACCACATCTCCAAAATCAATCACCACAATTTCAATTTAAAGTAAAAGTATCATAGGGTAACAAACAAAAATACACGCCACTTGGGAAACCAATTGAATCGATCATGCAATCGTTGGTGCAGGAAAAACTCATCACAATTCCCACCTATGAAAATTATCAAGAGCCCTTAGTGAAACTACCATGGTACAATGAAAACCACCTTTGTGATTTTCATAAAATCAAGGGACACACAACATCAGATTGTATTCGACTTAAAAATCTCATCCAAGACCCGATTGATCAAAATGTAATAGCTATTGGGGACAATAATTAGGATTCAACCACTAGCAATAGCATTGAAAATCTCTCCACCACAATTGTTGAAAACAATGTTCAAGATCTCTCCATTAATGAGCGCATTGAAAATGTTTCCACCCCATCCAATGATCAACTCATCATACATTAAGAGCCACTTTTTAGTCATCTATTTCAAGGAGTGTTAGATATTTGATCCTATTGACATAATCCACAACCCATTGACAAAAGATCCTATTGAAAATGTCTCTACATCACCTAATGAGTTAGAGGACATATATCAAGAATTTATTCCAAAGCATGATCAACATATTTCACCAAAGTATAGCAATGGTCCTTTCCAAGACATATTGACATCCTTTGACGTCATGGTTACAAATACCAAAGGAATCCTCAACTCAACATTTGATCCAATTCCACTCAAAGATCAAGAGGATATTGAGCCACTTCCCATGCCTAATGAAGATATCCAAGAACCCTTTATAAGCAATCCATCCTTCAAAATTGACATGTGTCAAGAACTTGATCCAAAGCATGTCAAAAATAATTCCCAAATCATTCAAGATCAAGAATTTGTATCTCCAAGATACTACAATGATCTAATGGACACTCTCCTATCTATACAAGATGTCACAAATAATGATCACATCCATATAGCACATACCCCTCCATCTACCCATGAGATGCTTTCTATGGATGGACACATAGATGATCTTCATTCAGAACATAATTCCTTTACTCCTGACATCATTACACAAAAAGAGCGGGTTATTGATTCCTATAGTCAAACTAAGTTGTCAACATCAGGATTAGATATATCCAAAATTCAGACTGAGGACATCATGTATGAAGATATCCAACATTATCCACTCAAGGAAATAGGTCAGATAGAATGGGATATTTTTGAGTCAAGAGAGCAGCAATTTAAAATAACGTCATCTACAGTGGTCATTTATTAGGGAACACTTACTAAACAAGACATCTCAAAATAGGCAGAATCAAGGAACAAAGGTGCTACTACCAACATACTGGGGGAAATTATGTCTCAAGCAAGTTTCAACATAGGAAGCATGAAGAATCCTTATGATGAAACCAATGCCAATACTACAACTAGCCATGCCATGAATCTTCATCCACCCATCAACCCATTCACAAATTGGGACCAACATCAAAAGAAGGATGTGAATCAAAGCACAAAGAATGTTATCAAAGAAAAAGAAGCAAGGAAGCATAATGGACAAATCAAATACACATGGATACCAATGAATACAAAGAAAGATTATCCTTATCAAACTCCATCAGTTAAAGAAATAATGGGGAAAAATTAAAAAGGGAAAAGTATCCATCAAAGATGTCCACAAAACCAAAAGCAAGCATCTCAAGCAGTGTACAAAGTATATCAATCAGTAGGTCCTAATTTCATGCACACTTTCGTATCCACCCATCATTGCTCATCTTGCCAAGTTTGGAGAGTCAAAGGTTCCAAACTATCAACCAATCCATCTTTTATCCCTAAACACACTCCATCCATGCCTCCACGCATGATATCCAATTCTCACATTGACCATGTATTGGCAACAACCCTTCATCATAAGGATTCATAAGGTACTCTATCGCGATGTGTGCACAAAGACAAAGTTAACTCTAGTATCAACAAAGTAGATCAAAAATCTCAAAAGTTGCATTCAAGTGCACGTATTTTAGCAAAGCAACTTCTTCAGGTAGGATATCGATGGCACATCATGACAGAAGCATCTACATCAACACCACAAGGTGATTTAGCAAGAGCTTAAAATCTTTCATGGAGAAATACAAAAAAGATAAAAAAAATATTAAAATCCAAAAAAATTAGAAAAAGGATTGAAAACAGTAAAGAAAAAAATAGTCCTCTAGCAAAAACCACTATGGTGGCACTTTGGACAGGTACCATGATGAAAACCTAGAAAAAAAGCATCATGTCTAGAATTGAGCATCTACGTGCACCAGTTCAGGTGAAAGCACCTCATCCCATCCATAATAAATCTAGCATTCCATCCATCTTATATCCATAATAAATCCATTCATCCATGAACCATTTATACAATACATTGCCATCTTCCTACATTATCCTGATCTTGGTAAAATTTTGGTGTACACTTTACACTTTCTTATGGTAAACATCTTGACATGAGCCATTTTCACTGATCCTATCCTACCCAACATTATCTGATCCATGAAGCATTATCCAATGAGCATTCTCTTTTCGAACACCTTATCTTATCATAAGATAATCCATATCCACCCATCCATACATCTATCCAAGCATCCACCCATGGCATTCCATACATTGCTAGAACACTGGGGGCAGATGTTTACATCTTTCTTTAGGAATAAATCTTGATCTATATCTTCCAACTTAGGTGGTGATCTGAACATTGGAAAACATGAAATCAAATTGGTCAAGCATTTGTGAGCCAAAAATCCAAATCACTAGCCCATGGCACATTTTGGAAAGAAGACATTCCTTATCAAAGCTTCACTTTCATCGAACATCAATCCAAACCATCAATATCAGTCGCATCTAACGTGTGCTTCAACATCACATCAAATCATCCAAAACATCTTTTGTTCCAAACCAAGCTTCAAAATCTTGATCAATCAAATCCAATTAATCCATCATTATCTCGAGATATTCTTCCCAGTCCTTGTGTTGCTTAACACTATCCTTGCATTGTTGTGTATCCTTAATAATGTTATCATCATCAATCCATCATATGATCAATCAACCTTAGCTTGGTTTTCAACAAAAATCCCAAAACAGAGCACTAATATTGTCACACATATCCATATCCAAAATGTCAAAATCGAGCAAAAAATCCAAAAACATTCAAAAAACCAAGAAAAACAAAAAACATTCAAAAAACCAAGAAAATCCAAAAAACATTCAAAAAACCAAATCTAAAAAATCCAAAAAACCAAGAAAATTCAAAAACATCGAAACATATCAAAATCTCAAAACATCAAAAGGTCAAAAAAATGTCAAAAACATGGTATATGAACTACGTTGTCTTTGAGCTCACACATAGGGAAGGCTCATCTTTGATCAGCCCTCGAGACATAAAAAAAATCCAAAAACATTCAAAAAACAATAAAATCCAAAAACATTCATAAAATCTCAAAAAATCCAAAAACATTTAAAATTTTGGAAAATCAAAACATTTGTAAAACATCTCAAAAATACCAAAAAATAGCCTCAAAACATTTCAAAAACATCAAAAACATCCAAATATTTGAAAAATACATCTATCTCATCTCGCTTTCACCTAAAATAAACATCACTCATAATAAATCAATCATCATCCCCAACCTTTGGTGAAACAGTCAAAAACAAGTCTAGCAGGTTAAAAGTGAAAACTCAATCATTAGGGTATCAAGTCTAGGTCAGTACATAAACAAGTTGGTCAACTCTTTGTGTCAATAGCCTATCATCCAGTCAGCCCCAAATCAATCATCCGACATCATCATGTCCTAGGATGCATCCTTCCTACAATGGACATCAACATTAGCATCACCATAGTTTAGTCTTGTCTAGCAGTATGAAGAACATTGGCTTGTTTTCTTGCTTGATATTTTCTTTGAGTTATCTTATTGTGCTCATTTCAATGACTTCTCAATGATGTCTAATCAAAATGATTTAGAGAGAAAGGAATGGGGCAATGATCATTATCTTTTATGTATTGTGCTTTTTGGATATTCTTGTAATATAACCTTGGTCATACGTGCTATGTTTAGGTGTAGGGAAGGTGTTTTGGATATCTTGTTGACCACATAGGAAGGCTTACCTTTCTATGTTTTGGTTTGAGATATTTGAAACATCTAAACTATATTTTGAATAAGGTTTTGCATGTGAGGTGTGAACAAGAGTACTCCTATCTAATTTTTGAGTCAAAGTCCATCACACTAGGTGCAATGCCATCCTAGTTATTTATACCTTGATGCATCGTGCTTATATGTGTTATCAAATATAAGGTAAGTAGCCCTTTTAAAGTCCTAATTCCTGATAAGAAAATCATCCATCTCTCATCATCATCTCTAATAAAGTTGGCTTGTTGAATCCTCTTGTCATCATCTCATTTCTTCTTTTCCATGCTAACATCATGCCTTGTCAGTTAATCATCATTGCCAATGCATCCATCCTGCATCCACAAATCATTAGCATACATAAATCTCATAATCATAGCATATCACATCATTCATCTCAAATGTAGTACATCATCATTTTAAGTTGTTTAGGATAATATAGATTGGTTATTCTAAGCATCTTAAAACCATCTCATTTGCATCATCATCATAACCATCCATATGTCCATCTTGAACCTCTTTGTCGCGAGATCGGCCCTCAAATTGAACTTTTCACTCGATCTCTCGAGGGGGCAATGTACCAATATACTTCTTTCCATTGGGGCATCCAAAAAAATAAGAATTTTTTTGAATTTTGATCATGGCAAGTTTATTCTTTGAACCAAGGTAGCAAGTACACTGCTTCAAAGAGGGGCAAAATGTAGACATACAAAATCGACATCATGCATCTAAATCTAACTAATTAACATCAAATTCTTTTGTTAATGAAATAAAGCAATTTATTCGATTAAGTTCCTCCTTTAATTAAGTAAATTAACTTTATTTAATTTGATCCTCACATACCTCTTTGATTAAATAAATCAATTTTATTTAATCAAATCGTAACATCTCTTTTTTAATTAAATAATTCTCTTTATTTATAATTAATCTCTAAAGTCGACCATTTAAATTAAATAAATTCATCTTTATTTGTTTTAACACTAACATCATCCTCTTTGATTAAATAAATCAAATCTTTATTTAATTAAATCTAAAATCATTTTCTTCTCATTTTGATTTAATTTAATTCTAAAATCTAAGTCAAAAGTCAAAATCACTTAATCTTCACTTAAATTAATCAAACCATGATTAATGCTAATCATAATCACTCCAATTCTCTAGATTTTGAAACTTGTGCAAATAAATCATTTCTTTTGATTTATTAAATCTTTTTTTTCAAAAAAGGCATCAAAAAGGAATATTTTCCATATTTGAATTCTCCCTCCCAAGTGTCTTGTCCTTCAACATGGCATTAACTCCTCTTACATTGTCTCTTACATATCTCCCACTTGGCATTTAAGACTCTTTCTTCTCCCTCCAACAAGCTAACTTTCAAATTTCAAATTTGAAACTAATAGCATTTATCATGCACAATAACCAAAATGTGCACAACCTTCCTCCATTGACATGTTGACAAGTGGCATCTTGTCATTGGCTCATGTTTTGTCCCACATTGTCCATGTCTTGCATTCTTCCATCCTTCTTGGTTATAAATAAAGGCCTCCTCTATTTTATTAATCCTCCACAATCTTAGGCATTTGATCCACAATGTTATGCACAAATTTATCATTGTCATTTGAATCCATAGCATCTTCAAAGCAGTTTCATCATTTAGCTTATCAAAAGGGATTGGGAAAGGGCTACTTTCCACATCAAAGTAGCACCAATCCCCCTATGGGATGATGTTTGAGTAGTTTAGGGATAGATTTCATGCTTATCTTGCTTATAGTTTCATGCTAGTTTGATAATGTTATTATTTCTTTTACGTTTGCTCAACAATTTCTTGGGGAGGGCTTTTATCTCATTTGTTCAAAATTGACTGATTTAACACCATATTTGTCAATCTTTGATCAATGTAGATTTTGGTCTTCACACTACTTAATATAACAAACAAGAAATGATGACCCTCAACTTAGGCAAACAGTTGTGGATACAAATGTCATGATGTTTGCTAAAGATGTATTAGAAAAAAAAAATGGATTCATTGTATTACAGATAAATGTAAATCTAATTTCCTATAAGAAATGTATTTAATATACACATTTGATGTATTAAACATGAAATTACATATATATATATTCACTTTATATTTTTGGAAATAATTATGCATACCATACATTTCAGATTTTATATTTTGTGTTTTTGGGTATCCAACTTCATTTTTTCAAAGAATATATGATGAGTACGATTATTAAAATAAGGTATAGCTAACTCTAAAACCATCCAAAAGATATTTTCAAACAAGATGCACTTATGATATTTTGTTAAACTGAGTAGTATAGTTTCTTTACATAAAGACATACAATTATTACTTAATATTCTGGTAAAATTTGGAGAAATAAATATTTATACAATATACTTTGCTTCTTTATAAAACATTCTATAAATTATACTACTATCAGTAAACCTATATATACCAAATCGAGACCCCTAGAAAATCCACACATATTTTGCATTACACTAAAACCAATTTATATATATTGATTATTCATTGTGTATTCATTAATCCTTGCATATATTGAGCGGGTTGTGGATATTCTACTTAAATATAATAGTAATTGCATAAGATAAGGAAGAAATGAAATATGTTTAAGTAAAAAAATAAAATAAAATAGAACAAAATGAAATAGGAATAATTTCAGGGCACGACCCAGTGGAAGGGCAGCAACCTCTTAGGAGACGTGGCCTCCATAGGAGCCACCGCTGCCACCCCAAACAAGGCGTTGTTGTAGTTGCCCCTCTCGAAACCCTTCTATGTTGTTACCAACATACTCCCTACCTATGCTCGAATGGAGTTCTCAATGAGGGTCTGGGCATCCATCAGATCATAATATGCAAAAATAATGAATTCTTCTCAGCATTTTAGAAGTAAGGTTTTTCCTAGCACGTTCTCTTTTCCCATCTTATCGACCCCTTTAGGTGTTTCATTAATCATTGATTTGACATGCCAAAGCAGAGATGAAAGTATTTGTCGGCATGTTTAGATTTACAGTGTTAAACCCAAGTCATCAAATTTATTTTGCTATATTGAAAAGGGTCTCCTCTGAGTGCAATGAGAGGTGGTGGCAGGGGGCTCTGTAATGAGAAGTTAATAAATAAGGAAGGAGGATAGGAATCGTGTGGCGTATCCTAGTCATGATGATTAGACTGGTAGAAGTAGTTCCCCACCACACCAATTAATTGCTATCAATTTTGGGGAAGATTTTAAGTGTGTAGAGAGCAACTTGGCGTGTGGACTCAGAACTGTTATCAATAAAAATATCAGGCATTAGTATCGAGAGTGATAGTAACTTAAAATCAAGATCACAACCTCTCAACTACGAGCCGACTTGACTACGATAAAGCTACACATTCATAATGGCTTGTACAATTTTTAAACAACAATCAATGAAGATATGGCAATGGTGACTGGGAATTCACACTAGTAAAAATTTTCCAAGTTTAAAAGAAGCAACGAAATCTGGTGATCACACACTCACTAGCTAGTGTTTAAATTGAGCATGCCTAGAAAGAGAGTGAAGACATGGGCATAAACTAATTAATTAAAAAAAAAAAAAACAAGTTTTAGTTCAAGCGTAGTAACTTAACTTATTCACGGTAGTTTTATAAGTTAAAAAAACTTACTTTCTTATAGTTGGCATTTATTTTTATAGAAGGATTTGGGCTACCATAAATTCTTATATTGATTTGAAAAGAAAACATATTAATATGTTTATTACTATATTAAATTGATACAATAGTTTTTCACGAATAGTTATATAATAACTAATGTGAATGTTAAAATAATTACAACTCATATAATTAGCAATGTTTGGAACACTTTAATCTATTATCATTTAATTAGATTTTGTGTGCTTCTATTGCCTAAGAAAAAGGAAAATAAAAGACACAAATAATTGTTTTCTATATTAACTTTATATGATTTATTAACTTAAAATGTTTCTTCCAAAAAAAAAAGGTAGGTGAATCGATTCCTACTCCTTTAAAAGGGGAGGAAATATAGTGATTTAATATAACTAAAAAGTATATATATTATTAACTTTTCTTTTTATAAGAAAAAGAGAACTAAAATGTTAGAATTAGCCTTTAAGGGAATAATTTATATTTATTCTTTATATTTAATAATTATTACTTATTAACTATTTATGGCTTAATCTTTTGTTTATCTTATATATATAATAGCCCTTTAAGTAATAAGGTAAATAAAATATCTTATTTAATTATGGTTCTTTTAGAAAATAAAATATAATAAGGAATCTAGATTATTTATTATATTTATGAAAATTAGTAGTTGTAAGAAATTGGAAATTATTATTTGAATATATGTAGAATATGTGAGTTAAATAATTATTATTTTTACATTAAGAGAATTTAAAATATGATATTAACACCTATAGTAATATGATCAATTGATATATATATATATATATATATATATATGTATATATATATACATATATGTGTGTGTGTGTATATACATATATACATATATATACATACACACACATATCGTAACATTGTGAGTGTTGTTGAGCAAGATAAAATACCAAAGGGGATAACAAATATAAACCTAATGTTTAGAGTCATTATTTTATTGTTCTGATGTGTGTAGTTTTTTTTTTATCATGTATGGTTCTAGATAGTTATACACAATATGTATGCGTTTAGAAAAATAGTTGTGTCATTGGCATATGTTTAAATTGAGGGCATGGAAGATTACCACACTTTTAAATTATGTTGTGAAGGCTTGAAACACATAGTAAGTGATTAAATAGAGAAATTGTTATGACTCATTGATTTGGAATAACATTTATGATAATACTATCTACAATAATATCATAATGGTAGAAATATTAAAAGTGTTGATAATAAATATCATAATAATATTAATCATAAGGTTGAGGAAGGCTATTTATGTCAATGACATGTAATAGTTATATATGATCATAGTTAAATTTTAGTGAGTCTCAAATTACTAGATGTATGTTCACATAGATATTCTTATTAATCATAGTTAAAAGGAGGGCTTGTTGATAATTAGCCTTTTAGCCTTACGTCCCCTAGATAAAATCCTTATTAAAAGGTCTAATTTTATGCATAATACTTACCTCATAATGGATTAATTAGGACAATTTAAGGTTTCCAATTGTACACTTATCCTAAGCATCGATAAATTATTTATCCCTTTCATTATGGCCCTTGAAAGTATGAGTTCACATCAAAAAAAAAATGTAAACATTATTGAGACCTTATTGCAGTAATTATAATTTACTAATCTCCATATTGCATTCTTATTAAATATTTGTTCCACACCAATCTCAGCGACAAGGCTCATTCCATACCTGACTACAACTATTAGCAAACAATATTAGCATGAGTTAGTATTCACTCCAACATGATGACCAATAATTAACCTAATTATTGAGTTTTAAAAAAAAGTTGGGTTTTTTCTAGTGAAAATTTTGGGCATGACTGATTCTAAATATATTTAAAAATAATAATTGAATTAGATTACATTTCTTTTTCCATCTCTTTCAAAAACTAGGTTTTACTAGTAAACACCATTTTTAAAGAGTGATGCTCACCGTAAACAACATAACTTTTTTCTATGAAGGATAAAATTCTAATTTTTTTGAATTTAGCTTTGTAACTATGATATCTAACAAGTTCTTTTGGTTTCATATTGTTTTATTAAATATTTTTTTCTTAATCAAGTTTTGAAGTCAACCCAATTATAATTTAGACATAGGTGCACTGTAAACAACATATTTTATTTATATATATCGAAATTCAATTTTATTTGTTTTATTGGATCAAGGACATCAATACCTAGCCCAAACATATTTTTCATTTTTTTTTTGATACTCTACTATTTTTCTACATGTGCAAAACAAAGAGCTTGATTTTCAATGAAAAAACGACATTCATAGAAGTAAAAAAATAAATATAATACTAAAATTAAATATATTTAAAATTATACTTTTTGGGAAGCTTATAATAAGGACTACATACTTTTAAAAAATAAACTTTAAATGAATTCATTTGATCCCCCAAAAGGTAAATCAAAAGTTGTTTTTTATCATCATTTTGATAGGTGTAAAGGAGACTTTGTTATAGGTATGGTTTAAAATTAGTGGGGTTCTATCTAGGGCGGTTTGATCTAACGTGGTTTGATCAAACCCTCTTCAATTTGAATCCTTTAAATGGAGATTTTCAAGGCTTAAATCATTATATTTTCTAAAAATATGTGATTTCAGAAAAAATTAGGATGTCCCAAAAAGTGTAAACCACTATTGTGGGATCACTCATTTCATCATTCAATGGAACAACCCCCATCTCCTTGCATAAATGTGATGCTCGTATAGGAATTTTATACCAATCCATTTGCATGCATGAATCATCCTTAGATGATTACTATGAATTGTGTTTATTTAACTAGTCATTGAATATTGTAAGCCGATAAATGGCATTCCTTCTAGGCTCCACCAAAGATAATATTTCTGAGTAAATCAAACAATCATATGATTGTTAGTTATTCTTAGAATGACTATAGTTTGAATTTAAACCCATACCAGCTACCCTTAAAAAACTCAGGTCTTTCTAATCTGAAACAGTGATATAATGGTTCCAATTTGTATGTGATTGGAAATGACAAGCATGTCTATCGATTTTATTGTTTGCAAAAAAAAAGGACACTAGTATTGATTAATTAATTGCTTAATCAGAATGATAGAACATTGATTGTTCACATGGTAATCGGATAACTTGAAACCAATAATAGGACATATTGACACAGTATTTTGTAAACTATTGCAAATGATGTATTTGTTTTACTATAAATAGCATCGTTTTGTTATAAACATTTGATTTGCTACAAAACACATCATTTTGTTATGAACAATATTTGATTTACTGTAAACATCATCGGTTTGCTATAAATAGTATTAATTTTGCTAAAAACAATATTGTTTTGTTATAAACATCATTGTTTTTCTATAAACAACATTGTTTTTCTATAAACAACATCGTTTTGTTATAAACAACTTTGTTTGGGTACAAACAACTTTGTTTTGTTACAACCAGTATTTTAGTATGTGGAAATTGTTCAACAAACCTGATCTCAGTTCTTTACTTCTTGTATTTCTGAAAAATAATATTTCAAACTAAAAACATTATTTTAAATGGAAGCAATCTGATATAATGGTTTTTATTTCAGAATGTATGTACAAATGAATAACTTAAGTCAACACATATATGTGTATGCACATAGACCTTCGTCTACGTACATACACATACTTGTGACATACCTTCTTTTGTTACTTATCTATTTATTCTTAAATGAAGACTAAATTACATTGAATGTAATCATGTGAGCATGAATGGATAATGTATTGATCAATTCCATTTAAATCATTTTTTTTATTTTATTTAAATAGAGGAAATAAGTAGTTAGAATTACTTTTCCATAGATATGTATGTGTAAAAAATAATCTCTTGTTTGAATGGAACAACACCTAAGTAGAATAGAGCACCTCAAGGAAGATAGTTGCTAAGAGATAACTATGTTGTTAAAATTTTCCTTCCAAGATGGGCATCGAAATGGAGTTCAAAGAGTATAGGTTTTTACTTTATCCAAAACCTATCATTTGTTGTTGCAACTTTATTTTTATGCTTTTCCAAGCAATTAGCCCATTATGTGTGTATGGACTTTGTGATAACACTCTCTACCATTCCTAGAATAGATCTTGCATTTCTCTAATCTTAGTTAGAGATTTTGTTGATGTATGGGCATGCACTAGATTCCACCTTGCATATTGTTCTCTTACTAAATTTTTTGTGTAGGGTCGAGTATTCTTCAAGTTGGAATAATTTTGGGGAAGCATCAACTTTGTGGTTAGGTGGTAAAGCACTTCAACCATGTTCTTTTCCACCAATAGAGGTGAGTGTCAAGAGGAATCATTGGATGTTTTCATGATTATCATGGTCTATGATTAACCTTGATGTAAAATTTGTATATTGTATTGACTTTGTGGCTCTATGAGCCAAGTCAACTTGGATATTGCAAATGACATTCAAATTGAATATATCTATATTTCACTCATTTTAGTTAGTCATGTGTTGCTATGATTGAAAATAGCTGCTTAGTTATGTCTTTTTAAAATTAAATATTCACAATATCATATTGCAATAATATAATTAAGTAATAATTAGAATGGGTTATTACATTTGGTATCAAAGCTTAGGGTTCAACTCTAGGCCTTTTGAGTCTAGAATAGCCATGACTAGGGGATAGTTGACCCTTGACCAAATTGAATTATCCCAAGAATTGACCAAGCCTAGATTGAATGCAGGTATGGGAAGGTCTAAGTCAAGATGAAAGAAAGGGAAGACCATTAGGACCTCAAACAAGGAATTTGTATTGGAAGAAAATACCAAGACTAAGGTTCAACTTGAGATTCCTAAAGATGAGACTCTAGCTCAAGCCCTCACACAAATTAAGCTAGAGAGAGGAAAGAAGATTGAGGAATCAAAGTGAATACCTAAGATTAAGAAGCTTTCCACAATTAGAGATTGGCCTCTAGGGTGTGGACCAAATGCACCCTTATCAACTAAAGAGGAAAAGGAGAGCCTACGTGCTCAACCCTCCTCTTCTAAGAAAATTGATGTAAATATTGACAAGGACCCAGAGGAGTGTCCTCTCTCAAAAAATGAGAAAACTGACTAATGTAATGAGAAGCCTTTGTAAATAAGGGTCTATTGACCCACACCTAATATAAATAAAGCAAGGTGTTATTTTTTATGTGTTCAAATGAAGAACTCCAAAATATGTTTACTGTGCATGAATGTGTATGCTTCAATAAATGAGTGATATATGCATGCATATATAATGCTATGTAGAATAAGAACATTTACTTGTAGAACCTAGTGTTAAGTTACAATAGACGTGAAATGTGATGCAGGTCAGGTGTAAGCCAACATGGTGACCACCAAGAAGGAGACAGGTGGTAGTGGGTCAGACAATGGGCCGAACAAGAAGCTAGAATAGATTCTAGAGCTTTTGAATAGGCAAGAGTCTAATATGGACCACATATAACATGAGGTTCAAGTGGCACGTGAGGATTGAGTTCACAGGAATGCATAAGCCAATCAAGGGGATGGTGGTCCCAGATAATTCCCATGAGGTGGAATTGAGGAAGAACTTGGAAAAGATCTCAAAAGAGTACCACTAGCCAAGTTTTATGGCAAGGAAATCAGAGCAAGATCTAAGGCATTGATCATTGAGATGGAGAAATACTTTAGACTCCATAACTTATTTGACCAAACTAAAGTGACATGGGCTACTTATCATCTTTTAGGAGAAGCAGCTACTTAGTGGGATAATGAAAAGTCAAAAAGGAATCTTCATCCTACTAAGATTACTTGGGAACTCTTCCTCCAATATTTTAGGAAGAGATGTTATTGTAGCTCTTTCTTGACAAGAAGATGATAGAATTCCAAAACCTATCTTAGGGGAGCATGACTATAACCCAATATTGGGAAAAGTTCACCAATCTACTTAAGTATTTTCCCCAATATTAGGGAGATGAATGTTTTCATATTTGGAAGTTCATATTGGGACTTAGACCCCACATTGGAGCTAAAGAAGAAATGCATGATCCTCTCACCATGAATGAATTCTTCCTAAAGGCCACCAAATAGGAGGAAATTGTAGTAGTTATCCAATTACAACAATAATGCAAATCCTAAGTCGTAGTTTGGGAACAAGATGTTTCATAAAGGATACAAGAACCATCAAATCCATAATCTCAAGAGGGAAAGTGATTCTCAGGAGAAAGGTGAAGGTGGTAATGGTGGAAAGAGCAAGAAGGAAAATAATAACAAAGGAAAAGATGACCAAAAGCAGAAGGGTTCTAGAGAGGACAAACCAGGAGGTCACAAAGGGCCTCGCGATGGGTGTTATACTTGTGGAGGTGATCATTATGCCTCAAATTTTCTACAACGGTCGAAGTTGTGAAGGGAGGGAAACTATCAATAGTCTCAACATCACTAGATCCATGCTACAGTGGACAACAAGCAAGTAGAGTATCAGGCTTCACAAATACAATTGACGGGCAAGCTCTACGGTCGAATTGTCTCTATTTTAATTGATACCAAGGCTACTGAATGTTTCATAGACCCTAGAGTAATATCCAAGATACCTATTAGATTGAGATACATGGAAAACTCATGGACAGTCCAGTATGGAAACTGAGTAGAGTGGAGGGTAGATACATGTCTCTTTTGCAGTGAGTTACAACTTCCAACCTTCAAAACCCAATTCAACCTACATGTGGCACCCTTAGGCTCATATTATGTAATTTTGGGAATAAATTGGTTAACTGAGCATAAGGATATAGTGAACTATGAGGATAAGGTAGTTAGTTTTCTGGATGATAATGGGAACTCAGTCAAGATTTATGGGATGCAAAGATCCTTAGAGCTTAGACAGATTTTTGCTATGTAGCTCAAAAAGGCTCATTAGAAGGGATGTACTATTTATATTGTGCATATCGGTAACCCTGATGGCAAGGAACCATATCTAGATGACTACCCTATTCTCAAGGATTTTTGAGATGTATTCCCTGATGAAATCATGGAGTTACCCCTGAAATAGGAATTTGACTTTTATATTGACCTTGTACCAAGAGTTGAGCCTCAATCCAAAGCACCTTATCAAATGACCACCACTGAACTCTATGAGTTGAAGGCCTAGTTAATGGAATTCTTGAACAAGTGGCTCATAAGACCTAGTGTGTCTCCTTAGGGAGCACCAATCATCTTTGTGAAAAAGAAGGATGGAACCTTGCATCTATGTATAGACTATCAAATGTTGAACAAGGTGACCATCAAGAATTGATATCCACTCTTGAGGATCGATGAGTTATTTAACCAAATGAAGGGAGCAATAGTGTTCTCCAAAATTGATCTCGGGTTGGGATACCATCACTTGAGGATAAAGGAAGAAGATATTTTGAAGACTACTTTTCAAACTCGGTATGGACATTATGAGTTCACTGTGGTACCTTTTGGTTTGACCAATGCACCTATAGCTTTTATGAACCTCATGAATAGTGTGATTAGAGACTATTTGGATGACTTTGTTTTTATTTTTATTGATGAAATTATAGTTTATTCAAAGTGTATTGAAGAGCATGATACACACTTGAGGATAGTTTTACAATGGCTGAGAGAAAGTAAACTCTTTGGGAAGCTATCCAAATGATCATTTTATCAAGATAGGGTGCACTATCTAGGCCATATTATTTCAGCTAAAGGAGTCTCTGTAGACCCTGAAAAGATCAAGGCAATCGTGGAATGGTCAGTACCTCAGAATTTTTCAGATGTTTGTAGCTTCATGGGCCTCGCAAGATACTATAGAAAGTTTATGCAAGGGTTCTCCCAGATTGCATCTCTAATTGCATCAATCCAAAGAAAGGGAATGAGGTTTGAATGGAACGAGAAGTGTGAACAGACATTCCAACTCCTGAAGGAGAGGCTCACTGTAGCACCAATACTAACCATCCCTGATCCTAATGGAAGATTCATAGTAATCACAAATTCTTCAGGCGAGGGATTGGGAGTAGTACTAATGCAAGATGGAAAAGTGGTGGTGTATGAATTCAGAAAGCTTAAATAGCATGAGGTGAACTATGCACCACATGATTTAGAGTTGCCTGCAATAGTTCATTCCTTGCAGATGTAGAGGAATTATCTCTTAGGGGAGCCATTTGAGATCAAGACAAACCATTTGGGATTGAGATACATATTTACTCAACCAAACCTTAATGCATGATAGCGAAGGTGGTTGGAATTCCTTAGTGAGTATGATTTTGAAATTGAATATATAAAGGGAAAAGAGAATAGAGTCGTTGATTCTCTTAGTAGACAAAGACATCTACTTGCCATGATCTCAATAAGGTATAATCTGAGATAGTAGGTGGTATAACATTTTCTAGGGGATGAGCACTATGAAAGGGTGAAGAGCGCCCTAGCAAAGAATCCATCATATCATCGGTGACATTGGCAAGAGACACTACACATATCATCTAGTGTTGTCATTGATGGTAACCCTAGTCAACATTATTTGATCCACACGTTAGCATTTGATCATACCGAAAGTTAGATTGAAGATCAATAATTATCTGTCAAGCAAGAACAAAGCATCCAACAAAATTGTGTCCATTGATTCATATACAATTTTTTGTTATCTTTTTGAGTTGTGGATTTCAAGGAAGGTAGTGTGGTGTATAATCTTTGTTATCATTGAATCTTATATCCTTGTATCAATTCGTGTGCAAGCTAGAAAATCCGGTTGATTAATTTTCTATTTAATAGTGCATGAAGGCCAACTAAGAGAATATAGCCATTGCAGATATTCGAGGAGTAATTGTTTAAGTGTTTTTGTGTTTGAGCATGTTGATTTGGGTCCTCACTATGTTGTGGCTAACTTTGGTTGGTGTGCATTGAGAATTATTTATGGATTGAGTTGATAGTTTGTAAATATTTTCGATTTTGTTGGAGCCGACATGTAGCGATTAAATCTTTAGTTGTGGATATATATATATATATGATTGAATATATCATTTTGATATATGTACGAAGTGTGTTGGTGTGTGATGCAAAAATTAGAGATATTGTAGAGTGATTATGCACAATTTGACCTATGTATAAAAGGATTTTGTGATGTGAGTTAAAGTAGATAGAGTAGAATCAGACAGAAGGTCAAGAAATCGATTGATGTGCTTAACCAAAACTATTCTTAGGCATTTGTAGATGCTATTTCATAGTTCACCACTCTAGTTGTCTTTTGACATTGATTGTAAGGAAGTAAGCCTTTTTGTTTTTGAGTAGTGAGCTCTAGGAAGTGTGCCTGAATGCAAGTGCATTCCCATTTTTATAAACATATTTTTGAGTATACTCAGATCATATTGTGGATTGACCTCCACCGTGGTTTTTCCCCTAACAGGGTTTCCACGTAAAAAATCCTTGTGTTATGGTGTTGTGGTTGTTTGTTTTATGTTCATGCATCTTTATCTTGGTTGAATGTTATAAGTGTTTTTGAGATTAGATTAATAAAGTTAAAAATTATAGAACACTGATTCACCCCCCCTCTCAGTGTTCCTTGATTCTGACAATTGGTATAAGAGCCTAGTTCCTCATAAGAATTTTAATATCTTAGGGAAGATCTTGGAAAGTGTTTCCATGGATTCAAGTAGTCTTCAATAGAAAATTTTGGTGGCCCTAGATGATCTTGATCAGCTCAAATCTGAAGTATGAGATTTACAAGCAAGTCTCAAGAATGCGGAGAAACTCATTCAATCATTGAAAGATAAAATAAATGAGTCAAGGGACAAGAGAAGGGAACTCTGTGATCAAATCAAGTAGAAAGAGAGTAAAAGCATTGAAGATTAACAACTGAGTCAATCCCTAAAGGAAAAGATAGAAGAGTTTGAAAATTTTTCCAGAGATAATGCAGTCCTAAAACATGAGATGTAATCTATTATGATGAGGATAACAAAGGAGATTGAAGATAGAAAGAAGAATGAAGAGAAGCTTGCTCAGTCCTTGAAGGATAAATTTGAAGAATGCAGTCAAATTACTAATGGATTCAATCTGTTGGAGATTGAATTGGAACAATCTAGAAATAATGAAGAAGAGCTTGAAAAGTAGATTGTTGATCTTAGAGATGAACTTGCTACTGCAAATAAATTCAAAGAGAATTTCAAGATTAGCTCAACCAAGCTTGATGAACTAATTAAAAGTCAGAGAACTAAAGGTGACAAGCAAGGTATTGGATATGAGAAAGGAGAAAGTTCTAGATCTAGACAAAGGAGATTTAGGAAAGGAAATCAGATGACCAAAGATGGAAGGTATCCAGTAAGACAACCTAATGCTCAAAGGTTCAATGGTTACTATTTTGTTTGCAGTAAATTTGGTCATATGGCTACTCAATATAGAAGCAGAATGAATCCAAGTGGTCCATCATTCTCAGGTCATTGCTTTAATTGTAATAATTTTGGTCATAAGTCAAATGAATGTAGAAATATGATGAAAAACTTTTATAGAGATGTCATATGTTATACATGCAATAGATTTGGCCATATTAATAACTAGTGTAGATCAAGAGAAAATCAATGGAACAACTAGTCTAGACAAAGAAATGTGGTGTGCTACAATTGCAAAAAATCTACCCATATTTCTAGATTTTGTAGAAACAAAAAGGGTCCCGTAAATCAAGGGAAAATCATACAGAAGGATGAGAAGGGAAAAGGAAAAGTTACTGCATATGAGATTAGGAAGCAAATGAAGAAGATACATGTGTGAAAAAGAATCCCTCTATTGCAGGAAAATGATTCCACACCAGAACTTGGATGTGGTAATTTCACTAGGAATTAGTTTTGGGCCTCTAGCCTAGGGAGAGCTATCAAGAAAATATCTTAAACCCCTTGTCAGTAGTTGGTACCAGGATATGGATGAGTGTAGTGAATGCATTGATGATCTACAGATGATGTTGAAACAGTTGGAGAGAGTATTTATGAAGAATTCAAGGTCCGCAAAAGATTTATCTTTCACAGAGTATGGAAGCAAGGTATCTAGATGAGTTAGGGAAAAAGAATTTATTGTGACAAAAAGTTAGGTGTGCAAATGATAAAAGGTCATTTGTATTCTTCATTTGTCACTTTGCACTTTGAGAAGAAGAATTTTGGAGAGCTATGAAGTGAACTTTGGAAAAACTTGGTGAAGATTCAAGTGTGAAGGGGATTTGACGATCAAACCCTAATTCAGTGAAAAGGTATTTATTGGGAAAACTTGTGAACTTGTGAATTTGTGAAAATGGTTGCTCCATTGGTAGTTGATATCAAGGATAGACCCCATCTGAAATTCAAGTGGCGTCCTTTCAAATCTATTGAGAGTGGGCCCTTAGGTGCATTTTTGTTTGTTCTGTACGGTGTCTTGAATATTGAAGACATTAGGGCATACATTCATGCAAATATTAAGGAGTTAGGGAGCTCGTAGTTGTTGAATTTGTATACAAATCATATAGTTGGAGAAGATTTCAAGGTAAAGCCTGAATTCAAAGCCCTAGAGGAGAATAAATTCACTCAGATTGTAAAATTTCCCATTTTTGAAGAAAAAAAGTGGGTTTGGTACATTTTGAGCTGAGTTCATGCTGAATTGATGTGGTTGAATAAACCATTTCAGATTGCAAAAGAAGCCAGAAGCATTGTTACTGGTTTAAAGTCCTCTAGTGGGTTGCCAATCTTGAATTCCATGAAGAATCAGACAGTTTATGATGCAACTAGTTCAATGTTTCATAAAAGAGCTATCACAATCAATGATATTATTGAAGTGGATGTCATATTTGTATATATGGTCATTGGTTACAAAATCTATCATTCCAATCGAGATAATTTTGTATCTATTAATCATGTTTTCTGCACAATAACAGCCAGACAAAATATGATATCCTATCTCTCTTGAAAGGTAAATCTATATCGGCAAGCCTCAAGAGATAAACCCCAATGTATCTAATGTCAGGTCTTGACAGTGTATAAAAAAACTCAGTAATGAAATGTCAAAATGCTAGTAATCACAATGGGACCTTACTATGAGCAAAATACTGAATCAATTTTATCAGATTTAACAAACTAGTGATCCTTAAATCCAAGATTTAACCCAATAATTAAAGAAATAGAAAAGGATAAGAGTTTTAAAGAGATTTCTAGATCTAATAATACTCCTAAACTTAACAATGAAAGTAACCGATACTCGGAATGGACCAATCCCTCAAAACTAATTTCTACTTGACCAAGATAAGTCCACAATCTCACAGAAAATAGTGCAATCTTCTGAGGTGTTAAGATTTTCAAATCATGAACACTCATTCAAAAAACCCTATTGCAGTTGAAGTGAATTAACCTTCACAATCAAACTTAAGCACGAGGAATATGAGGAGTCCAAGCTAACTTTGCAAAGTAACTAACAATCAGTTGGTTGCGAAAAGTATGGACTAAGAGATTGCTACAACATTTAAGCATCAAATCACAAACATTATCAAATCAAATCTAATCTAAATATTTATCAACTCTAAGCAATTTTAAAGATGGAAAAGTAAGAAACATGCAAAATAAGAAAGCACAAATATGGCACCAAATCACAATGTCACTATGTGCATTCAAATTGTTCACTGTAGCAACAATTTTAGCTTTTTGTTACAATATTTGCTTGAGGGCAGCTACCTACTAACTTACTATACTTCTATATTATGGTTTATGAGTTCTGACTTCCTAACTATTTCCAACTATCTAATTCTTCTAACCCTTTACAAATGAGGCCACATGCCCAATATATAGAAATCCCATAAATTCATCAGCCAGGCAAGGGTTTTGCAGCAATAACTTGGCACAACCACCTGGTCCAAAGAGTCTTTGAAATGGGTCAAATAGGCATTAAATGCATGTTCCATCGAGGTTGGCCAAGGATCTGCACTGCAACTCGGATGATGTGCGGGAAGATCATAGGGAAGCACAAATCGTGTTGCAGCCTATCATTAGCTCTCTTACCTATTATCCTTGTGCCGATCTAACTCTTTATGTAGCTTCAATAATGCTCCATCCAAGTTGGCTATAGGTGGTACTGGCAGAACCCTAAGTCGCCTCTCAAAGGATACAATCTCCTCCCTTGAGTGTTTGACTGACCTATCCCAATCTACCTTGTATGTCACATATTTATCAATAACTGCGAGGTAGGTGGCCACATCATCCAGTTGGTGCTCAGAAACAGAACCATCATCAAGTGGTGCATACACATCATGCGACCATTCTCTCAACTACTCAAGGCTCAGGTACTTGGGCGCGATCTTTCTTCTTCCCATCATGATTTTGAAGAAGGCAATGGAACCATTGTAAACCTTACTCAAGGTGTCATCAATCTACTTCCCTCATTTGTGAATATTTTTCAACAACTTCTACCTGATTTGCAATGCCTCAAACCACTCCCAAGGTTCGGCAACTCTAGAGGAAGAAAGAATCCTGTCGCTTACCAACTTGTCACGGGTGTATTCCATTAGAGTTCTAGTTTTCTGTAGAAGAAGGTTTGTATCCTCCTTATCTTGTGCCAACACTTGTTTCAACCAATCAGTCACCATAATAGCATCTTTCCCTGTTGACAGGATCTCCTTAATAGCTTCATCACCCTTCTCCTGCACTCCTTTCAACCAATTCACAGTGGAAAGGGTGGAAGCTTTCATCTTTTCAAGCTTAGTTATGGTCTCCTGAGGTAGAGGATTGGTAGTAGAGGAAGAAGGGTTAATGGATTGTAGAGGCCTTATCAATTCCTCAGAGCACTTCCTGAGATTTTCATTTTCTCTCTTAAGTTCTCGCTTGGCCTTCATTTCCTTCCTCAATTGATCCACAATAACTACATTGGAGACCTCATAGTCCCCAATATCCTGATCAACCGATGTAGGCCCAAGATTAAAAGTTTGTATATTATAATCATTTCCAGCCACATCATCCCTATTTTTGTCTGGAATAGGGGTAGCAATATGAACAACCATGTTATGGGCCTCATCTCTCTCGACTTGTGATATCACCTTATCCTTCTTCTTTCCTTTATCCTTTCCAATTTTGGCTAGTAGTGCATCCCAATTCGGTGGACTATCCTCCACTACTACCTGTTTTCTCTTTATTTCTCTATCAAGCCACTCGGGGACACTAGACTCCAACGGCACTCCGCTCTGCCCAATTTCTTCTTCATGTTGTCCTCCTGCTACTCCCTCATTCAAATTTTGTTTCTTAGGGGTCTCATTCGTTTCACTTTCTTCCTCTGCAACACGTTCCTCCTCATGTACAGGTGATGGATCCTTTACTGCCTCTACCTCCCTTGGAGGAGATTCAACTGCTTCAGTTCTAATAGGAGAGTCAGCATGTGCAACCACAGGGGACTGCATTATCTTTTCAATTTCTACCTTTGCACTGTGGAGTTCCCCTTCATGAAATTATTCCTCTCTTGTATCTGGATCCTCATCAATCTCTTTTGTCTCACCTAGTTCACTTTGGGTTTCATGAGTGGGAGGGAGGTCATCATGCTGCTTCTCATGAGAAGCCATCGAAGGAAGATTAGCCATAGGCATACTGTCCCTAGGAGAAGGAGTCCTAGACTTTCTTGCATACACTTTTGAATTTTCCCCTCAACTTTCAACATCCACTACTAGTGGAGTAGGTTTTTCCTTCCCAACCTCAGAGCTAGCCTTCTCTGATAATTTGACAATTCTTTTCCTCTTTGGCACAGGAGCATCAACCTCAGGACTCTGCTCGGACTTCTTAGTCCTTGTCCTCTTCTTCTCCTTTGGCTTCCCCTATTTTACTATTTCCTGGGCCTCTTCTTCTTGAACACCTTTAGATTTAACTTTGATAGGGGAATCTAGCTTGCCTTTGCCCTTCAGAACCTACTCGGTGGATTCTTCAGTAGTAGAATGGGAATCTAAGTCCCCCATCAGGGCATAGGTGCATTGTACTCCCTTGTTTTCCAACTCCCATACCATGTGTTTGAGCCACATCCTAGTGAATTTGAGGACTGGATCCATCAGTTGCTTCAGCTCTGTGTTTTCCTCCTCTAACCAATCCACATCACCAATTGACCTATCTTTTACTACCTCATAGGCATGGTCCTGAATTACGTTCCCATCATCCTCCAATTGATCAGGAACTGCTCTTACATTATATAATCAGACTGCATCCACTGGAAGCTGAGATAATTTCTTCTTCCTAACCTCATATTCATCACTGCAGTTGGCCCAATAGTCCTCTAAATTAACCTTATGGATGTGATCTCTACTGGACTTCTTTTGAGCCTCCCCTGTGATGTCAAATTTGGATCTCTTGGAGTGGAAAGATAAGCCAAGAGCACACAATTCTTCTTCTGAAGCTTGGGCAGAACCAACGGAAGGACATACCTCACCAGTGCCAATCCTTAGGGGAAAATCCCCACCAAATCCTATCTTATGTTTGTCCTTCCTAACAATGGCATCGAAGTCACAAATCTGCCTAGTTACTTCCAGCAATATGATGTGGTCAGTGGGATACCTTGGAAGTATATACCGGGCCTTTTGATAGCCATCAATCTGGATGTAAGAGAAGGTTGGGAACTGAATGAACTAGGCTCCATACTTCTTGATGAGCTCCTTGGCCAAATCTGAAATCTTGACATGCTATGGTTCCTGAAGCATTCTGGTGATATGCATGGTGAATGCATCATTTTCCCTCCTATAGTCAGAGCTTCCTAAATACAACTGAGGGAAAACTTCATAGATGATGTCCTTTCCAAAAATTCCCTTTTTATCCAATCCCCTATAGGGATGGAACCTAGCAAGTGCATAGACCAAATATGAGGTCATTGTGAAGGTCTTTGTCTACAACACAATCAACAACTGTCGATGAATGACTTGGCTCATGACCCCTGCCCAATGGGAGTCAATTCTCTGTTGTTCCATCCTTACAATGGCATGGCACATCCAATTCTCAAATGTACCAGCACTCTTCAATCCGACCACCCTGCTCAAAAAGGTGATGGCATCATAGTACTCCTTGAATTTTGCTTTGAATAGCTGCTTTGGCAATTTGGAGTTGTGAGACTTGGGCTTCTCCTACCAGGAATTGATTAGCTACTATGATTTCACAGTTTGGTCATCATAGAATTCTTGGGCTTCCTCAATGGTGAATCCCACCACATGAGATCTATCTGGCATGTCGAAGGTTTTTGGCAATGGAAACTGGGTTGAGATTGGCAACAACTTTCCCTTGAGGCCCAATAATCCTCTATGTATCTTGATCATAGTTTCTAGCGCACTCAAGGACCAACTCATAGCATTGCACTATAGAAGGGAAACCGGCTACATGGGACAAGCCTGATTCCATCATCCTTCTAGTCACCGAGGAAGGATCCTAAGCCGCCATCCTTGCTTTAAACTCCTCATAGTCCTAGAGGACAACATTTCTATCAGTCACTTCTTACCAGATAGAAGTGATCTTACTCTTAGGGACCTTGCTCTTAATATCCAGCTTGATCCTCTCTACATCAGAAAATGAGGAACCAGCTGCTACCTTGCTTAACTCAGCCTGCACTCAACATGAAAATATAGTAAGAACCACATGAAAGCAAGGTTAATCTATCAAAACACCATTAGAATGAATCTCATTTACTCAAGGTGTTTTTAAAATTCACATAAAATGACCACAACAAATTTCAAGTTTCAAGACCATCCGCAGAATCTGGGCCAGAGAGGAATTTCGGGAAATTCCTGTATGATTGGATTCCAATGAAAAAACCAAGAAACACCTACTTAATCATCAGACCTAATCATTTTTCATCAATAATCCACATGAAAGATACAACTATGACATGAAATAATCATCAAATGCATCACAAATTATAAACGAATCCAATTATCTCATGTTTCTTTATGTTTCATCAACTTTCAGGGAAATCCGTGATGGACGGAATTCTGAGAAGAACAAGCCAAAGGAGAGACTTCGGAAGATATGGGAGACAGCGGATTTCAGAGAAATCCAAACCTGATGGATATCTGCAGTTTAGGCACAATTCCAGACCGCTGGAGATTCCCAGAATGCAAGTTTTGATAAGAGTTGAGATCTCGCAGAGAAGTCATGGTGAAGCCACGAAGTTATGCCGAAAGATGTTATCAGAAAAGGCCTTGCCAAGACATGGGGAATTCAGTGCAACATCTGGGGGAATGATGATATAGCAAATAGTATCGATATGATCAAAGGTCAATCAGGATAAGGTCTTGGCGAATTCATCTTGTTTCACCGAATGGTGGGTCCAAGCAAACACTTTGGCCAGACTTAAGTTTTCAATATGAGGTCTCAGTGAAGTGGCGGTGTTATGCCGACTAAGGATTGGTCTGAATTTGGCCAGAGGTCTTAGCGAAAAGATATGGGCTTGCTAAAAAAAGGCCTTGCCACAACATCTTGGTGACCATTAGGAGCCTCGGAAAAAGTAAAGACTTCGGCTAGAGTAGGGAGGTCGCGGTAAGGTCTCAACGAAGCATGAATGTCTCCCTGATAGAAGGTCACTCGGAAAGAGTAGGATATGTTCAGTGAAAGGTCTCACCGAAAGCGAAAGTCCCAGCAACAGAATGGAAGATCGTCAAGATGAGAAGAACCTGCTATGAGCTCTTGGCGATGAGATTTGTCTTACCGACAAAAAGACTTTTGGCGTGAAAAGCACAGTGTCCTGGAGACTAAATATAAACTCGTAAAGTCTTCGTTGAGACACAGAATGACCATTGTGACATCTCTCTGACTTCGAAGGGTTACAGCGACTAAAAAGAATGAGACTCGATGAAAGCACAAGTTCCCAATGGGAGGTCTTGCCAAAGGACAGATGTCCTAGTGAAAGCGAACGAAAGATCGGTAAAGCTATTAGATCCCACTATGACATCTTGGTGACTACGACTTGTCTTGCCAAAAGCAAGGATGAACAAGCATGTCAATGAAACATCTCCTCGTGGGGTGAGGTCTCGGTGAAAGCAAAGATTTCGCCGATTGACGGATACACAAGATTTTATCGGTGTGAAAACGATAGTGTCACGGCGATCCAACATGAACCTAGGAAGACCACTTTGGAAAACCTCAAGGTGGTCAATATGATATCTTAGTGAGCTCAAATGGTTACAGTGAAGGGAATCCAGAAGGGATGGAGAGTCCCGATTTCATCCAGACACTGAACAGACTATGGATTTTGACAAGTTTAACCTGGGGCAAGTCAGGACGGACCTCTCATGAATTTTCCCTACATTCTAGGTTGATCCTAAGATGAAATCATCTGATACGGCACTGCCCTAGGTCTGAGCCCTATTCACCCACCATTAGCGTGTAAACAAGTTTAGAATTTAGTTTTTTCACTGTTAAGTCACCACTAGGGTTTACTAATTACTCTCAGGCAAGATTTATCAAAACGCAGATAGACACATGAACCCAAAACTCACCTGGGAGATGACAAAGAATGTAATACTGAACAACCCTAGCATAAAATAAACAAATACGCAGGAAATCAAGTACCTCCATGCCATTCATAATTCAATTCAAAGTAGAGCAATCAAACACATACCATTAAAAGGTAGGAACTGATCTCAGAAGCAGCAAATGCGAAGCTCAACGGTGCCCACAAAGAATAGAGGTGAGAACACACAAGAAATAGCCACCAAAGGAATTAATTCAAGCCCAAACGCCTCAAAACAAATTCAGTCAATCGCAAGAAATCACATAGCTCAAATGATGGCAAATAGTGAACATAATGGCGCAAAAGATATCAGAAATCAAGTAGGATCTAGCCTTCAAAGCACATACGAAGCCATTAATGCACTCGATAAGACCGTCATGAAACCTGGGGAGCCGATGACAGGGCAGAATATGAGAAAATCTGGACCACGCGGAAATCCACGAAAACCCAAAATTCCCAGGCAACAAGTCCAACTGGAATCCAAGCAGGATCCAAGAAAATCCGACCAGGGAAAAAATCCTGAATCAGGGCAAAAGCTTGAAATTCATTCAGAACTTTAAGATTTTCAATGAATAACCTAGGGAAAACACTTAGGCAATCAAAATAAACATTTAAGCATGTGCCCAAGTAAGACAAAAAACCTCAAAAGAAAGGGCTAGAACACTAAAACCAAAGCGAAAGAGGGTCCCTGCTTACAGCGGGGCATGTGTGAGAAAAATTGCACAACAAATGGTGACTTCTGCTGGGAAAATGCTCCGGAGCATTTGATGATGAACAAGAATCAAGAACCTAGAATCTCTGGTCTCAATCTCACTATCAAACAAACAAGTCAGAAGTCAAGATTTAGAGAAACAGAACCAAAGGATAGATCAAATCCTCCATAAACTGAAAATCCAAGTGTGTGCACATGAATTCATTTCCCTCCTTAAGTTACTACAGAAACCAAGTTCAGTCAAGTCAGGCTACATAAGGATTCTAACTTCAAAAGCAACCTGGATAGGGCCTCGCTGCCAGTCAGGCATCCATATACCCGACGAGGTTATCGCTGTGACTCTCCAGAACATAACTCTACTGCTAGTCAGGCATCCATAGCCCTGGTAGTGATATTCAGGTATCCCTGATAAGTTGAATTTATTCTTTTCATATTCAATATTTCATTTTTATTTTCATTTGGTATTCAATGTATGTCTCTTTCATTTCAACCTGTGAACAACGAAGTTCACACTTAGGGCTGAGAACCACAGTGGCACTGAAGCAGAAATAGGATTTTTTACTTGATAAGACTCCACAAGGGTTCCTATAGTGACATCAAGATTCTTAAGATATATGAAAGATATAATATTTTCAGAGTACTTCAAGTTCAAATCCATACCAGTGACTCAATCTCCTATAAATCTGACATTAAAACTGTTGGCAACAGCAAATATTTCAACCATCCTTTCAAGATGCAAGACTAAAGTTCACCAACGAAATACTTAGAACAATTCCAGAGAAGGTAGATTTTCCATGCAGGTGCAACACATCTAGGCTAAAACAGAGAAACCCCCAAAGCAAAAGCAACACAAGAACAAAAAAACCAAAAGGAAACCTACACTAACCAAAATAGACAAAAGCAAAGCAAAAAGGGAAACCCAAATCTAACTATATACAAGACCAAAGCTGAAAACAGCTCAACACTGGAAATAATGCTTCAAATACTACCCATTGACAGGTAGTGGAATATCCTCCCCAGTGAGAGTTTTCAAATGAAAAACATTATCTCCCAAAATTTTTGAGATCTAGTAAGGTCCAAGCCAAATTTTATCAAATTTTCCATGCTCTCCCTTACAGTCATGGGCTTTATCCCAGGAAAGAACCAAGTCAGAAATCCTAAAAGATTGAACCTTGGCTCTCTTATCAAACCACCTCTTGACAACCCCTTGATGCTTGGCAAAGTTCTTCAAGGCTTCATCTCTCTTTTCTTCAAGGCGCAATAGTTCAACAAGTCTTGCTTCACATCTGTCTCCCTCATCATAATATTCATTGATGAACTGAAGGGTAGGAATTTTCAATTGTATAGGAAACACAGGTTCTAATCCATAAACCAAGTGGTAGGATGACATCCCTATGCAGGCTTTATGTCTTGTACAATCTTCCCAAAGAGAAAATCTGAGTTGGGTATGCCAATCTCTAGGGTTCCTACCTAATAACTTGCAGATGACAGTCAGAAGATTCTTATTAGATGACTCAGCCAACCCATTACCCTGCAGATAATAATTGGATACAAATTTTATAATGATCCCATGATCAAAAGCCCAATTAGAAAACTTTAACGATGAAAATGTAGGACCATTATCACAAACCAAAGACATAGGACATCTAAAATGATTGAGAATACCAGATTAAAGGAAGTTAATAACTACCTCAGAAGTACACTGCTTGCATGCGAGAGCTTTAGTCCATCGTGTAAAGTAATCAGTAATGGTGAGAATATACCTGTGACCAGCGGAGGAGGGTGGATTGATGGGGCCAATGAAGTCCATTCCCCATTGAGCAAAAGGCTTTACCTCAACGACTGGCTGAGGTAGGAGCACTGCATACTTCTCTTTGGTGGCCTCCGTCTAACACACATGGCATGTCCTGACATGACTGTGGGTGTCTTTGAATAATGTAGGCTAGCAATAACCAGCTCTGAGAATCTGGTTTGCTATAGATGGTGCTGACCTATGGCCTGTACCATATCTATCATGGAATTTTGACATCATTATGTTAGATTCTTCCCTTCCTAGGCACCTTAAGTACACACCTTTGTGATTTCTCTTGTATAAAACAACCCCTTTCAATATGAAACTATCACTCTTTAAGCGCAATGCCCTTCTTTGTACTAGATTGAGATGGTTAGGGCACCTTTGAGTCAAGAGATAATGAACATCATCATACCACTCACCAGGAGAAACATTCTCCAAAGTATAAGCCTAAGCTGTGAGATCAGAGCCTGTCTCTGTCATTGTCTTTGTGAGCCCCTGTCCTCTTACCAGCTTCATGGGCTGAATTTTCATATCATATTCTTGTAGCATAGTTACCCACTTGGCTCTTCGTTCTCCCAGTTCATTCTGTATCAAGAGCAACTTGACTGCAAGATTAGGAACTATAGCAAAGATCTTATTTCTGAGGATGTAATGTTTGAATTTTTTGACTACCCTGACTAAGGCATAAGCCTGCTTCTCCACATTTGAGTACCTCAACTCTGCATCCTTCAATGGTGTGCTCATGAATGATATGGGGTGCTCATTGCCTTGGTCAGATTTCTAAGTTAATATAGCAACACAGGAGTGGTCAAAAGCAAATGAATATATGTAGAATGGTTTGGCATAATCAAGGCTTACTAAAACTGGAGCTTCAACAATAGCTCTCTTTATTTCAGCAAATGCTTCCTTCGATTCTGCATTCCACTCCACCTTGGCCTCTTGCTTCAGCATTGCATTCAATGGCTTGACTATTTCTGCAAATCCAGTGATGAATTTCCTAAAAAAATTAATTTTTCCAAAGAACAACTTCATTTCCTTTTTACTAGTAGGTGGTGGGATCTTGAGAATAGCCTCTATACGTTCTGGATCAATTGCAATCCCCTTTTCATAGATTATATGCCCTAACAACTTACCTTCAGTTACTCCAAAGATGCATTTCTTTGGGTTGAGGGATGTCCCAAACTCTCTGCATTTCTGAAAGACTTTTCATAAATCTAAAATATGATCACCTCTCCTTTTGGAAAAGACAATTAGATCATCCATATAAATGATTATGCACTTACCAATTATATCTTTAAAGGCTACATCCATTGCTCTCTGGAATGTAGCTCCAACATTAATCAAGCCAAAAGGCATTCTTCTATAAGCGAAAGTCCCCCACTTGGTGGTGAAAGCAGTCTTATGTCTATCCTCATATTGCACCATGACTTGGTTATATCCCGAGTAACCATCCAGAAAATACATCATCTGGGATCCATTGACAATCTGTAGCACCTCATCCAGTGAGGGCACAGGATAATTATCCTTTTCTGATGCTCTGTTCAAATTTCTAAAATCCACACACAGTCTGATTTCACCATTTTTCTTTCATACAGGAACCAGGTTCGTAACCCAAGTAGAGTGTCTGACTGGAAATATGATTCTTGCAGACAACAGTTTCAGCACTTCCCTTTGTATTATAGGTTCCAACAGAGCATTAATAGGCCTCTGCCTCTATCTGAAAGGTTTCACTCCTGGACTAAGAGGGATAGTATGAGTTATGACTAATGTATCATAAGTTTTTAGGTCCTCATAACTCTAGGCTATCACATCTGGATAATTGTGCAATGCATCAACGATTCCTCGTCTTTCTTCTGGGGTGCATACTTTGCCAATAAGAACATTTTTTTATCCTCCTGGGATCCCAAATTATACTTGTCACATTGTCCACTAATGGACTATTTCCTAGTGTCTTGATCTTGGTCTCTGATCTTGTCCAGATCAAAAATCCTCTCCAGTTGCACCATCCCCCTAGGGATTGTGTTGGTCTTCAAATTGATTACCCCTTCCAAGTCTATCTCTGCCTCTTGAGGCTCAATTTCGTCAATGATCTGAGAAGCAAAAACATTTGTGTTTATGATAAAGTCTATAATATGCTTATCATCTTCAAACACTTGGAAGCTAGTAACATTATCAAGGACTGAGGGCACTAGGGTTAGTTCCACTGTAAACTTCTTCAACCCAGAAAGAGATAGAGGCTGCAGAGTGTTGGCTGCCTGGGCCAAGGAATCAACTATCTGGTTTTTACTTCGTGGAATCAGCTGAATGTTGAAGGCATCAAATCCTTCAATAAGGTCCCATACTCTTTGTCTATAGTTAGTCATTCTTTTGTTATGGCAAGAGTACTGCCTTCTAACTTGCTTGACTACTAATTCAGAATTTCCATACACTTACAAGATCTTAACTGTCTTCTTCAAAGCCATCAACAATCCATGCACTAAGGCTTCATACTCTGCTACATTATTAGTACAATGAAACTGGAGTCTATGAGTAGCGAAGAATGTTTTACCTCTTGGACTAATCAGCTCAAAGCCAGCTCCAGCTCCTTACTTTGATTTAGACCCATCAAATCTCAGAGTCTAGCATCCAGCTACTGAGAGTTCCCTATTGTATTACTTGCACTGTTACCACTAGATAGCTCTTCAGAAGGCATCATTCCTTTTCCTTTGTGGTCTTCCTGGATGCTGATTGGGATCACATGAGTAGGATTAGTATACTTTTGTATTTGTTTCACAGTGGCTTGGCATAAGCAACAATCCAATTCTGAATGTGAAGCATTGTGTACCTTGCACCAATTGGGAAAAATTAACTCTTCAAAGTTCATCCTCCTTCCTAACTGAATCTGACCTTCAATACATTTTTGAAGGAACTCTTGAAAATTTTCTAACAAAGCCAGTTGATTATCCTCTAGATCATCGTTTCTTTCAGTTGGTTCACCATTGTCGTTAACTAGGTCCACTAGGGCTTCAACACCACTAGACTCTGTCATGAGGCCGTGAGATACTGTATGCAACATGAGGACCTCCTCTGAATCTAGTTCTTCAAGGGGAGCGGAAAGAATGTAACTACCCATACCTACTTCTGACACTAGAATCTTAGTAGAGGTCTTTCGATACTCTGTAATCATATACTTCATTCTAGGTTCTCGTTCAATTCTAATCTAATTTGGCACTCCTTTCTAGGGGAGCCACATATGGGAGTGATCAGTTGAAACATATCCATTCAAGGCCTTGGTAAAGTCCCTTCCCAAGATTAGGCCATAAGCATCAGGAATGTCAGCCACTTGTATATTAATAACTTGTTGAATCCTAGGATCAGAAGCAATCTGCATGTGGATCATATTCAACTCTCCTACAACATTGACTTCAGTCCTATCCAGCTGAGTGACTTTCTTTTGAGAATCAGCAGGGGTGATACCCATAGCTCTACAGACACCAAGGGGCATAATATTGGTTGAGGCACCCGAATCTAGCAGACAATTATGTAAATTCTTGCCAAATACATGGACAGAAATCAAGAATGGGGGAGTATCTGTTTTCCCTTAGAATAGAGTCAAGGGAGTATCCACTTGGGCAACTTGGGATTTGTCCCTCTCTTTCCCTGTACTCTCAGGGGGCATATGGTCTTGATTATGTGCTCGATTTTTCCCTCCTATTGGCTGAGAACTAGATACTTTATGGACATTCTTGCTAACTGATTTATCTTGTGATATGCAATTTGCACCATAAGAACCTAAGACTGAATTCCTAATGGATGGAACTCTTAATAGCTCAAATGCAGATAGATTTACCTTTAACTTCTAGAGTTCTTCAGCAACATACGTGGCCAATTGTTCTTCATTTAAATTAGTGGGGGTCTCCCTCAGGTACTCGACCATCTTTTCTTTACTTGCATCAGCATTTCTTCCCTTTGGTACATCAGTTTGTCCTCCTTGAGATAAATATTGCCTAGAAACCCGGGGCAATGAGGGATTGTTACTAGCATAGGGGTCTGGAGGTGTGTTGAAATTATTTGGTGGAATGGAAGTAGTGAAGGGGCCTCCAACCTATGTGGAAAATCTCTCAAATCATACTTCTTGACGGGCCTCTGGAAGGTTTGTACTTCTTCAATGTAGGCTTCTTCTTCATCCCTGGAACCATCATCATTTGCCAGATTTTCATCAAATAATTGTCATTTCATCTCCATTGCAAACCTGGTCTGCCTCATCCTCCAATTGGTCAAGTTCTTCCTCAGGTACATTTTCCTCACTTTATGGAAAAGGAGCATGGTTCAACACCAACACTGGTGAATCATAAGGAATATAGGGTACAATTTCCTGACCGCTTGTATTGTTCTCCACCTCATACTAGAAAATTGAGGCTGCTATTTGGAACTCTTGACAGTCCAACTTAGAATGCACATTAGTCTTGTGGAGCCTACACCACCCTGATAAAGTAGCCTCAACCAGGTATACACCACTATCAGGCTTCTTTTGATTAACCAGCTAACTAGCAGACTGATTAACAGGTTGACTAGTAGGTTGATCCAATGGGGTGGGAACTCCTCCATTGTTGGGAGTTGTATCCCAAGTTCTGTTATGTCCTGACTGTTGTCTTCTCTCAAAACCTTGTCCACCACCTCTGCCAAAGTTCTGACCTGAGGATTTCCCTTTATCATAATTCTGCCTTCTTTCATTATTATATCCCCAGTCTTGAATATAACCTCTATCATTGTTATACCCTCTGTCATTGTTGTATCCTCTATCATTGTTATACCCTATGTCTTGTCATTGCCCCCTATCAAAGTGTTGTCCTTATGGATTTTCTCTGTTATGATTGGACTACATGTTCCTCTGAGCAGCTTGCAACTGACTGTTCTGATTTCTTAAGTAGGTTACCTTCATATTTAGTTTCTTTATTTTTTCTGACAGTTCATCTAGTCTTTCCTTGTCAAGATTATTGTATGAAGGTTGGTTTGCATTATTCTGAGAACAACCAGCTACAACATTGGGATTTAGTGACTGGTTCAGGACTTCAGAATTTTGCAAGTAGGATAACTATCCTGAGGTTGAGTGTGCAGGGGTTGATTCACATTTTGTTGGGGATAACTCATTGTGGATAACATTTTTCCCATAGGGGGTCCTGGGTGAGGGACCAGAGGCAGCTGAGGTACCTGGTTCATGATGGGAGTATGGTATGCAAGGGCTTGGTTAATAGCTAGAAATTATCCAGAGTGAGCATTGGGTCCTAATGAGGGTAAAGTCCCAGATAGATGTTTCCTTAGATTTGTGCTAACTTTTATAGCATATGCATATGCATCTAGTAGACTCCCAGGGGGGTTATTGCTCCATTTCATAAAAGTAGTTGTTAAACTATCAAGTCCTTCATAATAGACTTCTAAGGCAATGGGTTCATCAACAATGTAAGGGGCCTGTAATCTGGTATAGGCATGATGAAACCTATTGTTGAAAGACCCTATGGGCTCATTGACCTCTCTCTTCACATTTGTGAACTAGTGGTAAAGCTCATTAGAACTAATGGGAATTCAAAATTTCTGCAAGAAGGTAGCTTCTAACTCAGTCCAATGTTGGATGGATCCAGCAAGCAAGTGGTTATACCAATAGAATGCATCTTCCCCTAGTGAATAGGGAAATAACCTACATGCTATGTCCTCATGGTTTATTCCTCTATCTTTAAGGCCAGTCTGAAAGATTCTAATGTGCTCTTCAGCGGTCCTATTGGGATATTAATATGGAATTTTGAACAAAAGTGTTCAGGGTTTTTTGGCATAACATTATAGATAACGAAGCTCAGGGGAGATAGGTTGGTTGCCAGGAAAGCCATTGGTGGAGGTGCAGTGGTAATGGCTGATTTATGACTAGCTAAGGTTGTGGACTGGGAATGGCCTCAGACTTAGATGAACTTGATGAAGATGGGGATGATGGAAGTGAATGAGATGGATGGGAAGATGATGATTCTCCCCTTCTGTTGGTCCTTCTTGACCTAGTGGGGTCTAGTAACTTTTGAAATTCTTCCTCTCTTGGATCAGATCTTGTTCTTCTTCTGAATCTCTCAGGAGAGATGGCGTTCAAAAATTGATCCAACTTGCTTGTTCGGGCCCTCCTTCTAGCGCCAATTCATGTTGATCATGTTTTCTGCACAATAACAGCCAAACAGAATATGATATCCTATCTCTCTTGAAAGGTAAATCTCTATCGGCAAGCCTCAAGAGATAAACCCCAAGGTCTCTAATGTCAAGTCTTGACAGTGCATAAAACAACTCAGTAACAAAATGTGAAAATGCTGGTAATCACAATGGGACCTTACTATGAGAAAAATACTGAATCAATTTTATCAAATTTAACAAACTAGTGATCCTTCAATCAAAGATTTAACCCAATAATTAAAGAAATATAAAAGGATAAGAGTTTTAAAGAGATTTCTAGATCTAATACTACTCCTAAACTTAACAATGAAAGTAACCGATACTCGGAATGGACCAATCCCTCAAAACTGATTTCTACTTGACCAAGATAAGTCCACAATCTCACAGAATATAGTGCAATCTTCTGAGGTGTTAAGATTTTCAAATCATGAACACTCATTCAAAAAACCCTATTGTAGTTGAAGTGAATAAACCTTCACAATCGAACTTAAGCACAAGGAATATGAGGAGTCCAGGATAACTTTGCAAAGAAACTAACAATCAGTTGGTTGCGAAAAGTATGGATTGAGAGATTGCTGGAACATTTAAGCATCAAATCACAAACATTATCAAATCAAATATCATCTAAATATTTACCAACTAAAAGCAATTTTAAAGATGGAATAGCAAGAACCATGCAAAATAAGAGAGCACAAATATGGCACCAAATCACAATGTCACTATTTGCATTCAAATTGTTCACTGTAGCAACAATTTTAGCTTTCTGTTACAATATTTGCTTGAGGGAAACTACCTGCTAACTTACTCTACTTCTATATTCTGGTTTACGAGTTCTAACTTCCTAACTATTTCCAACTATCTAATTCTTCTAACCCTTTACAAATGAGGCCACATGCCCAATATATAGAAATCCCATAAATCTGTCAGCCAGGCAAGGGTTTCACAACAATAACTCGGCACAACCACCCAGTCCAAAGAGTCTTCAAAATGGGTCAAATAGGAATTAAATGTGTGTTCCATCGAGGTTGGCCAGGGATCCACACTGCAGCTTAGACGACGCGTGGGAAGATAATAGGGAAGCACAAATCACGTTGTAGCATATCATTAGCTCTATTCCCTATTATCCACGTGCTGATCTAACTCTTTATGTAGCTTCAAGAACACTCCATCCAAGTTGGCTATAGGTGGTACTGGCAGAACCCTAAGTCGCCTCTCAAAGGACGCAATCTCCTCCCTTGAGTGTTTGACTGACCTATCCCAATCTACCTTGTATGTCACATGTTTATCAATAACTGCGAGGTAGGTGGCCACATCATCCAGTTGGTGCTCGAAAAAAAAACCATCATCAAGTGGTGCATACACATCATGCCACCATTCTCTCAATTTCTCAAGGCTCAAGTACCTGGGCGCGATCTTTCTTCTTCCCGTCATGATTTCGAAAGAAGGCAATGGAACCATTGTAAACCTCAGTCAACGTGTCATCAATCTGCTTCACTCATTTGTGAATCTTTTTCAACACCTTCTGCCTGATTTGTAGTGCCTCGAACCACTCCCAAGGTTCGGTAGCTCTAGAGGAAGAAAGAATCCTATCACTTACCAACCTGTCACGAGTGTATTCCATTAGAGTTCTAGTTTTCTGTAGAAGGAGGTCTGTATCCTCCTTATCTTGTACCAACACTTGTTTCAACCAATCAATGCCATAATAGCATCTTTCCTCGTTGACAGGATCTCCTTAATAGCTTCATCACCCTTCTCCTACACTCCTTTCAACCAATTCACAGTGGAAAGGGTGGAAGCTTTCATCTTTTCAAGCTCAATTATGTTCTCCTCAGGTAGAGGATTGGTAGCAGAGGAAGAAGGGTTAATGCACTATAGAGGCCTTATCAATTCCTCCAAGAACTTCCTAAGATTTTCATTTTATCTCTTAAGTTCTTGCTTGGCCTTCATTTCCTTCCTCAATCAATCCACAATAACTGCACCGAAGACCTCATAGTCCCCAATATCCTAATCAACCAATGTAGGCCCAAGATTAAAAGTTTGTATATTATAATCATTTCCAGCCACATCATCCCTATTTTTGTCTGGAACAGGGGTAGCAATATGAACAACCTTGTTATGGGCCTCATCTCTCTCCACTTGTGAGATCGCCCTATCCTTATTCTTTTCTTTATCCTTTCCAATTTTTGCTAGTAGTGCATCCCAGTTCAGTGGACTATCCTCCACTACTACCTGTTTTCTCTTTATTTCTCTATCAAGCCACTTAGGGACACTGGACTCCAACTGCACTTCGCTCTGCCCAATTTCTTCTTCATGTTGTCCTCCCGCTACTCCCTCATTCAAATTCTATTTCTCAAGGGGTCTCATTTGTTTCACTTTCTTCCTCTGCAACACGTTCCTCCTCATGTGTAGGTGATGGATCCTTTACTGCCTCTACCTCCCTTGGAAGAGATTCAACTACTTCAGTTCTAATAGGAGACTCAGCATGTGCAACCACAGGGGATTGCATTATCTTTTCAATTTCTGCCTTTGCACTATGGAGTTCCCCTTCATGAAATTATTCCTCTCTTGTATCTAGATCCTCATCAATCTCTTTTGACTCACCTAGTTCACTTTGGGTTTCATGAGTGGGAGGGAGGTCATCATGCTGCTTCTCATGAGAAGCCATCGAAGGAAGATCAGCCATAGGCATACTGTCCCTAGGAGAAGGAGTCCTAGACTTCCTTGCATACACTTTGGACCTTTCCCAACTTTCAACATCCACTACTAGTGGAGTAGGTTTTTCCTTCCCAACCTTAGAGCTAGCCTTCTCTGATAATTTGACAATTCTTTTCCTCTTTGGCATAGGAGCATCAACCTCAGGACTCTACTTAGACTTCTTAGTCTTTGTCCTCTTCTTGGCCTTTGGCTTCCTCTATTTCACTGTTTCCTAGGCCTCTTCTTCTTGAACACCTTTAGATTTAACTTTGATAGGGGATTCTAGCTTGCCTTTTCCCTTTGGATCCTACTCAGTGGATTGTTCAGTAGTAGAATGGGAATCTAAGTCCCCCATCAAGGCATAGGTGCATTGTACTCCCTTGTTTTCCAACTCCCATATCGTGTGTTTGAGCCATATCCTAGTCAATTTGAGGACTGGATCCATCAGTTGCTTTAGCTCTGTCTTTTCCTCCTCTCACCAATCCACATCACCAATTGACCTATCTTTTATTGCCTCATAGGCATGGTCCTGAATTACGTTCCCATCATCCTCCAATTGATCAGGAACTGCTCTTACATTATATAATCGGAATGCATCCACTTGAAGCTGAAAAAATTTCTTCTTCCTAACCTCATATTCATCACTACAGTTGGCCCAGTAGTCCTCTAAATTAACCTTATGGCTGTAGTCTCTACTGGCCTTCTTTTGAGCCTCCCCTATGATTTCAAATCTAGATCTTTTGGAGTGGAAAGACAAGCCAAGAGCACACAATTCTTCTTCTAAAGCTTGGGAAAAACCAACGAAAGGACATACCTCACCAGTGCCAATACTTAGGGAAAAATCCCCACCAAATCCTGTCTTATGTTTGTCCTTCTTGACAATGGCATCAAAGTCACAAATCTACCTAGTTACTTCCAGCAATATGATTTGGTCAGTGGGATACCTTGGAAGTCTGTACGAGGCCTTTTGATAGCCATCAATCTAGATGTAAGAGACGGTTGGGAACTGAATGAACTAGGCACCATACTTCTTGATGAGCTCCTTGGCCAAATCTAAAATCTTGACATGCTATGCTTCCTAAAGCATTTTGGTGATATGCATTGTGAATGTATCATTTTCCCTCCTATAGTCAGAGCTTCCTAAATACAAATGAGGGAAAACTTCATAGATGATGTCCTTTCCAAAAATTTCCTTTGTATCCAATCCCTATAGGGATGGAACCTAGCAAGTGCATAGACCAAATATGAGGTCATTGTGAAGGTCTTTTTCTACAACACATTGGGCAATTGCCTGTGAATGACTTGGCTGATGACGCCTGCCCAATGAGAGTCAATTTTCTCTATTTCCATCCTTATAATGGCATGGCACATCCAATTCTCAAATGTACCAGCACTCTTCAATCCAACCACCCTTCTTAGAAAGTTGATGGCATAATAGTACTCCTTGAATTTTTCTCTGAACAGCTGCTTTGGCAATTTGGAGTAGTGATACTTGGGCTTCTCCAACTAGGAATTGATTAGCTGTTGTGATTTCACATTTTGGTCATCGTAGATTTTCTGGGCTACCTCAATGGTGAATCTCACCACATGAGATCTATTTTGCATGTCGAAGGTTTGGGCAATGGAAATCAAGTTGAGATTGGCAACAACTTTCCCTTGAGGCCCAATAATCCTCTATGTATCCTGATCATAGTGTCTGGTGCACTCAAGGACCAGCTCATAGCATTGCATTGTAGAAGGAAAACCAGCCACATGGGACAAGCCTGATTCCATCATCCTTCTAGTCACCAAGGGAGGATCCTCAACCGTCATCCTTGCTTTAAACTCTTCATAGTCCCAGAGGAAAACATTTGTATCAGTCACTTTTGACCAGACAGAAGTGATCTTACTCTCAGGGACCTTGCTCTTAATATCCAGCTTGATCCTCTCTGCATCAAATAATGAGGAACCAACTGCTACCTTGCTTGACTCATCCCGCACTCAACATGAAAATATAGTAAGAACCATAGGAAAGCAAGGTTAATCTATCAAAACACCATTAGAATGCATCTCATATAGTCAAGGTGTTGTTACAATTCACATAAAATGACCACAACAAATTGCAAGTTTCAAGACCATCTGCGGAATCTGGGCCAGAGAGGAATTTCGAGAAATTTCAGACTGATCGGATTCCAACAAAAAAACCAAGAAACACCTACTTAATCATCAGGCCTGATCATTTTTCACCAATAAGCCACATGAAAGATCCAACTATGACATGAAATAATCATCAAATGCATCACAAATTATAAAAAAATCCAATTATCTCATGTTTATTTATGTTTCATCAACTTTCGGGGAAATCCATGAGGGACGGATTTCTGCAAAGAACGGGCCAAAGGAGAGACTTCGAAAGATATGGGAGATGGCAGATTTTGAAGAAATCCAGGCCTGATGGATATCTGCGGTTTAGGCACAATTCTGGACCACTTGAGATTCCCGGAATGCAGGTTTCGGTAAGAGTTGAGATCTCGCAGAGAAGTCTTGGCGAAGCCACGAAGTTATGCCAAAAGATGTTATCAGAAAAGGCCTCGCCAAGACATGGGCAAGTCGGTGCAACGTCTGGGCGAATGGCAATATAGCAAATAGTATTGATATGATCAAAGGTCATTCAGGGTAAGGTCTTGTCGAATTCATCTTGTTTCACTGACTGGTGGGTCCAAGCAAACACTTCGGCCAGACTTAAGTTTTCGATATGAGGTCTCAGTGAAGTGGCGGTGTTATGCCAACTAAGGCTTGGTCTGAATTCGGCCAAAGGTCTCAGCGAAAATATCTGGGCTTGCTAAGAAAAGAAGGCCTCACCACAATGTCTTGGCAACCATCAGGAGTCTCGGCGAAAGCAAAGACTTCGGCAAGAGTAGGGAGCTCGTGGTAAGGTCTCAACGAAGCATGAATGTCTCCCTGACAGAAGATCACTCAGCAAGAGCAGGATATGTTCAGTGAAAGGTCTCACCGAAAGAGAAAGTCCCAGTGATAGAACAGAAGATCAGAAAGACGAGAGGAACCCACTATGAGCTATTGGCGATGAGGTTTGTCTTACCGACATAAAGACTTTCGACGTGAGAAGCACAGTGTCCCGACGACTAAATATAAACTCATAAAGGCTTCGGTGAGACACAGAATGACCTTTGTGACATCTCTCCAACTTTGAAGGGTTACAACGACTGAAAAGAATGAGGCTCGATGAAAGCACAAGTGCCTGGTGGGAGGTCTTGCCGGAGGATGGATGTCCTGGTGAAAGCGACCTAAAGATCGGTAAAGCTATTAGATCCCGCTATGACATCTTGGTGACTACGACTTGTCTTGCCAAAAGAGAGGATGAACAAGCATGTCGATGAAACATCTCCTCGCGGGGTGAGGTCTCAGTGAAAGCAAAGGTTTCGCCGACTGACTGATACACAAGATTTCATCGATGTGAAAACGATAGTGTCACAGAGATCCAACATGAACCTAGGAAGACCACTTTGGCAAACCTTAAGGTGGTCGATATGATATCTCAGTGAGCTCGAATGGTTACAGCGAAGGGAATCCAGAAGGGATGGAGAGTCCTGATTTCATCCAGACACTGAACCGACTATGGATTTCAACAAGTTTAACCTGGGGCAAGTCAGGGATGGACCTCTCATTAATTTTCTCTACATTCTAGGTTGATCCTAAGATGAAATCATATGATACAGCACTACCCTAGGTTTGATCCCTATTCACCCGCCATTAGCGTGCAAGAAAGTTTAGAATTTAGTTGTTTCACTGTTAAGTCACCACTAGGGTTTACTAATTACTCTCAAGCAAGATTTATTAAAACACAGATAGACACATGAACCCAAAACTCACCTGGGAGATGACAAAGGATGCAATACTGAACAACCCTAGCATGAAATAAACAAATATGCAGGAAATCAAGTACCGTCGTGCCATTCATAATTCAATTCAAAGAAGAGAAATTAGACACATACCATTAAAAAGCAGGAACTAATCTCAAAAGCAGCAAACGCGAAGCTCGACGGTGCCCACAAAGAACAAAGGTGAGAACACACAAGAAAAAGCCACCAAAGAATTAATTGGAGCCCAAACACCTAAAAACGTGAAGTCAGTCAATCGCAGGAAAGCACATAGCTCAAATGATGGAAAATAGTGAACATAATGGTGCAAAAGATCTCAGAAATCAAGTAGGATCTAGCCTTCAAAGCACATATGAAGCCATTAATGCACTTGATAAGACCGTCATGAAACCCGGGGAGCCGACAACAAGGAAGAATCCGGGAAAATCCAAACCACATGAAAATCCACGAAGACCCAAAATTCCCGAGCAACAAGGTCCAACTGGAATCCAAGTAGGATCCGAGAAAATCTGACCAGGGTGGAAAATCTTGAATTAGGGAAAAATCCTGAAATTCATTTAGAACTTTAATATTTTCAATGAATAACCTGGGGGAAACACTTAGGCAATCAAAATAAACATTTAAGCATGTGCCCAAGTAAGACAAAAAACCTCAAAAGAAAGAGTCAGAACACCAAAACCAAAGTGAAAGAGGGTCCCTGCTTATAGTGGGGTGTGTGTGTGAAAAATTGTATCTGGTATAGCTATTTATGCAGCATATCAGATGGTAAAGGATAATGCAGAGTATGATCTATGTGAGTTACTTTGGAGACAACTTATGGAGAATCTTGGTAAGATCAAGAAAGATAAGAAGAATTCCTTTAAATATGGTAATCTATTGTTGTGTCTGTTCTTCTATTTCATGAATGAAGTTTTGGGTTTTAGAAAAGTATAATGGCAAGCTAATAAACTGGTAGCTATTCAAATTAGAGATATCTTGCACAGTGTTGGTGATAGTAAGACAAGGAAAATTGTTATCTGGGGATATTTCAAGACTTTTTAGAGTGAGATGCAAGCAAAAGAAAGAATTCCTAAGTCTATTGTGGAGAAGTACAAGGACACTATCTGTTTTATGGCTGACATTGATTAATGCTTGATGGAAGCTACAAATCCTAGAATAGTCTGGATTATTCCAATGGGCTATGAAGTTGAGGAGAACATATTGGAACTCTATGCACAACATTTGTTGAATAAACCTCGGGATCCGACAGAAGAGAGGTTTGGAACCTATGAATAAAATTATGTGCAAGTACGTGAGCAGTTGAAGAAGCCAATGATAATTTAGAGAGTAAGGAGGAAATTTGAAGCCTTTGCAGAGAGCATGGGTATATCTGCAAAAGTTGTGAGAGAAGCTAGAAGCAAGAGAGAACAAGCTAAACAAGAGCCTACTAGAACTAAATCTGCTAGTTTGATAGCATCCTCTACCCAATCTAGATCAACAAGGAGCTCTACACCCTTATCCAGTTCTATAGTGAAATCAATCCTTGTGAAAGCTCAAGTGAACACATCAGGTAGAGAAGGAAAGAGGAAGAAGGATAAAAGAAAAAGAGTTTATGTTGCAGTTGAGGAAGATGAGGAAACAAAATTTGATGAAGAAGTGAGAGAAATTAAGCATCAAGGCTCAAAGGCAACAAAATTCTCTAAGGACAAGCCCTCTAGTGAAGAAGATAAACCAAAGAAGAATATGAAAACTGAAAAACCAGGTATGTCTGTGAAAGAAGTTGAGAGAGGCATAGTCAAGGATGGTAATCTTAAGCCACTATGTGAATGGTATGATACCTTTGATAGTACTAGTCAAAGAATTCTAGAAGAAGCAACAATAAAGTATTTGAATAATTTCAATATGACTCTCATTGACATCATGTCCCAGTTGCCTAAGGGATTGTATGAAGTTTTGGAAATGAGGAGAGTGAATGCAAGAACTAAAGATGAGCAGTTGAGAGAGCGTATTCTTGCAGATTTATGTTTGTTGATGTCTATAGAGGAAATGAAGACAATTCTGAATGGTGCTAAGAAGTATTTCAAGATCAAAACAAGAGTAAACAAGCTTATGATTGGTCAGACTAAAGAGGTAGCAAAAGAAACTAAAAGAATTCTAAAGGAAGTTTTGTTAAGGAACAGAATCAATGTTGTTTCTAAAGGTCATGATGAAGATATTGCATTTGGTCCAGTGGTTGAAGAGGAAAAGGAAGATTCAGTTGAGGACACTCAGATTCCTCTTGATGTGCATGATACAAAAGTTCCTATGGAGACTAAAACTCTTGAAGTTGTGATAGCTGAAGAAGTTGAGATTCCTAAAGACAAGCAATAATCTATAGCTGAGGAAATAGTGTTTGAAGAAAAGAAAGTTGAAGTAAAGGAAATTCATGTGGAAGCAAGAGACACTGTAGAGGTAGTGAAGAAATTTTTGGAAGAGCAGCAAGAAGAGTTTGACCTTAAATTGGGTGAAGGTCCTATTAATTTGGCTACTTTGTCTCTGATTCAGAAATTCAAAGTTGCATCTTTTGCTTAGGCGAAGGCGAGGGAAGAATCGTTGAAGTCTCACATTGAGGATAGTGAGCTATTAAGTCTTGCATCTGGTATTATGGAGAGAATCATGCCTTCTCATGTTAAGGATCCATCTAGTTCTCCCTCCAGTGAGCTAAAGAAGCTTATTAATTTTGTAAGTACTCATCTTGAGTCCCTTGAGAAGTTAGTTGAGAACAAGGTACAAAAGAAATTTAATGATAAAAGGTTGAATAGGGTAAAGTGCATGATTGCTAATGAAAAATCATTTTTATCTACTTGTGTGAAGAATATTCAAAGTGCACTATCTGAAGGAGGAAATATATATAAATCATGTTAATCTTTGTCTAAATTTACTAAGGACAATGAGAAGAAGATTAAGGATCATGAGAAATAGTTAGTTGATATTTCTAAATCCTTTGATCCTTTAACTATTTTTGTTGGAAAGCAAGAAGGTTAGGTTATATCCCTACTTGACAAGATCAAGATTTTGAAGCATGGTAATGATAGAATTGTGGAAAGAGCATGTGAGCTTAGAGGCAAAATTCGTTTGAAGATGGAAACAATATTGAGTGCATTAAAGGAAGCACAAGATGCTATGAAAGTTAGTGATCTGACAAACCTTGAGTCTGCAAAGATGCAATCTTATATATTTTGTGGTCACATGACTATCTTGGAGAGTCTCAAAAAGAGTTGGGATATTAGTTTGAGCCTATTGAAGACCAATTTTGTAGATATATTCAAGTTTGTGTAAGTTGTAGAGACAAGTTTGTACATATGCAGTTTGAAGTTTTTGTTTGATTTTTGGCATGTGGATTCCTGTCTTTTCTATTGATGTCAAAGGGGGAGAATGGAACAGTGAAAAATTCCTTAATCATCTCAGGGGGAGTTGTGTTTTTGGAGTTTTGAAGGTTGGCAGTGTAATTCATGTTGGTACTAATCTGACACTTAATCATTTTTCACTAAGTGTTGCCATCAATGCTAAAGGGGGAGATTGTTGGAAAGAGACACTACACATTTCATCTAGTGTTTTCATTAATGGCAACCCTAGTTAGTGATTCAATCCACATGTCAGCATTTGATTATACCGGAAGTCAGATTGAAGATCAGCAATTATCTGTCAAGCAAGAACATAGCATCCAACAAAATTTTGTTCATCGATTTATATACAATTTTATGTTATCTTTTTGAGTTGTGGATCTCAGGGAAGGTAGTGTGGTGTATAATTTTTTTCATCCTTGAATCTTAGAGCCGTGTATCAATCCATGTGCAAGTTAGAAGATCCAATTGATTAATTTTTTGCTTAACAGTGCATGAAGGTTGACTAAGTGAATACAGTTGTTGTCGATATTTGAGGAGTAATTGTTTAAATGTTTTTGTGTTCAAGCATGTTGATTTGGGTCCTCACTATGTTGTGGCCAACTTTGGTTGGTGTGCATTGAGAATTAATTATGGATTGAGCTAATAGTTTGTAAATATTTTCTATTTTGTTGGAGCCAACATGTAGCAATTAAATCTTTAGTTACAGATATAAATAAGTGATTGAATATATCATTTTGTTATATGTATGAAGTGTGTTGGTGTGATGCAAAAATCAGAGACATTGTAGAGAGATTATGCATAGTTTCACTTGTGCATAAAAGGATTTTGTGATGTGAGTTAAAGCAGATAGAGTAGAAGAGAAGAATCAGACAGAAGGTCAAGAAATCGATTAATGTGCTTAACCAAAACTATTCTTAAGAATTTTTAGATGCTATTTCATAATTCACCACTCCAGTTGTCTTTTGACATTGATTGTAAGGCAGTAAGCCTTTTTGTTTTTGAGCAGTGAGCTCTAGGCAGTGTGTCTGAATGCAAGTGCATTCCCATTTTTGTAAACATCTTTTTGAGTATACTCGGATCATATTGTGGATTGACCTCCACTGTGGTTTTTCCCCTAATAGGGTTTCCACGTAAAAAATCCTTGTGTTATGGTGTTGCAGTTGTTTGTTTTATGTTCATGTATCTTTCTCTTGGTTGAATGTTATAAGTGTTTTAGAGATCAAATTAATAAAGTTAAAAATTGTAGAACACTAATTCACCCCCTCTCATTGTTCCTTGATTCCAACAATCGGTTTGATGGGTATGAGATTAAACCAGATGGCATTTTGAGATACCAAAGAAGAATGTAGATAGTCAGATGCTTAGAGTGCCAATGATTCAAGGCTGTTCATTCACATCCTCAGGGGCTATTGTATCCTCATGACATACCTGATTATAAATGGAAGTTGATCAGTATGGATTTCATACAAGGGTTACCTTTGAGCAAGAATCAACATGATGCTATCTTGGTTGTGATCAATAAGTTGACCAAGGTGGGGCACTTCATTCTAGGAAACCTTAAGGATGGATCGTTGACCCTGGCCAAGAAATTTGTCCAAGAGATATTTTGCTTGCATGGAGTTCCCAAAACTATCATTTATTATAGAGACACCTACATGACCTCAAGATTTGGATGACCCTAAATGTCACATTGGGAACCAAGTCAAGAATTTTAGCTCAGCTTATCATCCTCAAAATAACGGGCAGACAAAGAGGGTGAATCAGGTAGTTGAAGACCTCCTTCGAATGTACTACATGGACCAATAGTATAAGTGGGAAGAATACTTACCATTGGTAGAGTTTTCTTATAATAACTCTTAGCACACATCTCTAGGTATGGAACCGTTTGAAGCTCTTTACAGGAGGAAGTGTCGAACATCCATAAGTTGGGATAGATTGGAAGACAGGATCATAGTAGGACATGAAATGCTTAAGGAGATGGAAGGGAAAATGAGTCATTAAGAGCAAACTAAAGGAGGCAACTAATCAATAGTAAAGTTATGCCAACAAGAATAGAACTATTATATAGTTTGTGGGAGGGGATAAAGTTTTCTTAAGAGTCAAGCCTCATAAAAGTTCCATTGCCTTTGGAAAGTCTTCCAAGTTGGCCTTGAGATACATGGGTCCATTTGAAGTCTTGGAAGTGATCAACCCAGTTGCTTATAAACTAGCTCTACCACCTACTCTAGATCGATTTCATAATATGTTTCATGTTTCTTTGCTTAAGCCATATCATCTTGATGTAGCTCATGTGCTTGATTGGCAATCCTTGTAGGTACAAGACCTAGGAGTGGTGTTAGTGGTGCCCATTAGAATCTTGGATTGACACAACATTAAGTTGTGGAGAAGAGCAATTGTTCAATTTAAGGTCCAATGGGACTAATATTCAGAAGACAGTCCTACTTGGGAGGATGCGGAAGAAATAGAACGATCCTTCCCACATTTGCTTTCTTAGAAAGAGACATTGATAATTTTGTTTGAAAATTTTGGATTGAATATTATAATGTTTTGGCTTGGAATAGTATGATGTGATGTTCAAATAGACATATATGCTTGAATTTTCATTAAATAGACATCAGGACGATGTTTGTTCCAAGAGGGGAAGGATGTCATAACCCAATTTTTATTCCATTTAGATTATAATATGATAATTTATTTATTAAGGAAATTCAATATGTTGAATGAAAATTTTGATATGTTTGAAAAGTTTGAAAGAATTTGATGAGGGCCACACCACTCGAAATCCACACCAATCACAAAATAGAAATTATAGATTAAAAACTTACAATGTTACAACCTCATGGGCTTGATTCATTATAACCAAATCCACTCTGAAAACAAAATATATTATTTGGAGCCACAATCTGCACTAATGGAGCCACCTTCTACAATCCCCCACTTAACCCTTTTATTTTCCCCCAATAACCTCCCTAGAATGTTCTAGAAAGTTTAACTTTCCCTTTTGTTTTGGCACTAAAAGTCTCGTTGTTTCATTTCTTGACTCGTAAGGAATTTTAATGAAATTCAGTTTTTAGTGGGGCAACTTCGCGGGGCCATAACTTTTGATCTATGTGTCTAATTTTCTTTTATAACATATCGTTGGAAAGCTCTCGAAGAGTTCTACAATGTTGAACCAATCAAAGATTGGTTTGTTGATTTCTTGAGCTGTTTCGAGGCCAGGTTTTCATATTTGAATTTGAAGTTGCATTGAAGAAATTTCCTGGGACATAAAGTTTAATATCTCCCAAACTGATGCAGGAGCATCCAGGGTGTAAGAGAAATCTTGCATCACCCAAAAAAAATGTTGTTTCTTTTCAATAAGGGCTAAATTTGGTAGGGTTACTATTATTGTAAGTTTACATTGATGCACAGTTGGACACGAAAATCTTAAATGGACCTCCAAAATGGTAAATTGAAGCCAATGGTGAATAAATCACTTCAATACCATTTGTCATTTGAGAGAATATAATTTTAATTTTTGAAAATCCTAGTAAAATCTTCGGGGTCAATTTTGAGGCACTTAGAGGCTTCGAATGGGCCTGAAAATTGGTGGAAAACAAAAGTAGTTGGCCCTTAGGCCCTACTTTTTGGTAGGACATTTTCTCGAGACCTTTCTAAAAAGGTATTATAATTGAAAATCTGACAATTGGATCAAAAGTTATAACCCCATGAAGTTGTAATACCAAAATTAATAGATTTCAAAATATCTTCCTAAGTTACACTTTCTAGAAGATTTTAGGGTGGTTACAATTTCTAGAAGATTCTAGGGAAGTTACACCTTCCAAATAAAGGATGTAAGGGGAGGCTACAAAGAGGGGGCAAAGCAGAGTAGATGGTGGATCTGATTTGCAGATTTGCAAATTTATGTAATCAGAAATCCCATGTGATGAAAAATATAATGTTTTAATTTCATTTTCATTTCAGTGATAATAGAAAATATTTTCTTTCCTTATTGCATTTTGTTTGTGTCATTATCTATTGTTTTTGTGAATTTTAGATTATAAGGAGAGTACCCTTCATTACAAACCATGTAGGGTATTAAGACGATTATTTTTCAATCAGAAATATCTTTTCAGTTTTGTTCCTTGGGGTAAATTTTCAGGTCCATACGAGCCCATTTAGGCTAACTTACTAAAAATAGTAAGTGACAGTTTTTCACCTTTTTGACTTCTGACTGTCTTACACCCCTTAAGTGACATCATGGGACTCAAAAAAACTAAAGAAAATAAGGGAAAAAAAAGTGGTGATGCAAGATTACCCTACACTGTTGGATGCTCTTGTGTCAAAAACCCAGGGTAATTTGAAAAGTGACCCTATCAATTCTCAGGAGTTAGAGGGAAACCAAGACAATCAACCTCAACCTCAAACAACCATGGTGAATCTTCACTAGTCCTTCCTCTCCATTTCACCAATTACTCTATTTATTTTTTGTTTATTGTGCTTCTACCCACATGACCATCCAAAATTTATTCTATCTCCTCCTTTTCTGAAGTAGGTGCTAGAATATTCCACTGTTCTTTTATTGTTTCTTCATCAATTCCCCCTTCATGATATTCTATTAAGTCTGAAATGTTAAACACATGTGAAATATGAATTTCATCAAGAAACTCTACCACATGATATGCATTTCTTGAATCATGCTTCTTCAGGATCTTGCATGGTCCAAACTTCTTCATCTTTAACTTGTGTGTACCAATTGGAAACCTCTCCTTTCATAAATGAACCATGACTTCATCTCCTACTTGGAACTCCTTATACCTCCTTTTTTGATCTTCCTTAGCCTTATATTGTGAGTTCATCTTATTGATATATTCCTTCACCTCCTTATGCAAATTCTTCAGGTGCTGAGCAAAATATTCAACCTCAACACTACTCTTCTCCCCCTTATCCATCTTCCTTAGTTCAAAATCAGTTCTTGGACTACCCCCATACACAATCTGGAATGGTGATTTACCAGTGATTTAGTTGACAGAATTGTTGTTAGCAAATTATGCCTCTGCTATAATCAAATCCCATCCCTTGGGCTTATCTCCTACTAAGCATCTTAGCAAGTTACCCAAACTCCTATTCACCACATTTGTTTCTCCATCAATTTTTGGATGGTGTGTAGAACTAAACTTAAAATTTGTCTTCAACTTCTTCCATAATGTCCTCCAAAAATAACCAACAAATTTGGTATCTTTGTTTGAAACTATACTCTTTGGTAGACCATGTAGTCTCACAACTTCTCTAAAAAACAACTCTACAACATGAACATTGTTGGTCTTATGACATGGAATTAAATGTACCACCTTTGAAAATCTATCCACTACCACAAATATGGAATCATGTCCTCTATGTGTCCTTGGAAAGTCAAGAACAAAATCCATGCTAATGTCCTCCCATGGCCTCTTAGGTACAGGTAATGGTTGATACAATCCAATATTCTAACATTCTCCCTTCGCCATCTAGCATACTCTACAAATTTGTACAAACTTCTTCACATCTTGTTGTAATTGTGGCCAGTAATAATTCTCACTAACAAGAGCAATGGTCTTATCTTGAACAAAATGACTAGACAATCCTCCATTATGCTTATCCTTGATTAGATTCTCTCTCATAGAACTCCTTAGAATGCACAATTGGCTTCCTCTAAACAACATCCCATCTTGGATTAAGAAATTCAACCATCTTGTCCTATCTAATGTAACAGGATCCAAACAATCCTTCCACGCTTGTGTAAAGTCTAGATCTTCAGGATACAAACTTTTGAGTTCATTGACCCAACAACCTCTATATTCATCTCTATCAATAATTTTTTCCTTCTACTTAAGGCATTTGCAAGTCTGTTTGACCTTCCACTCCTGTGCTTCAAAAAAAGGTATAACTCTACAAAAACTCAACCTATTTTAAGTGCCTTTGATTTAACTTTCCTTGACTATTGAGATACTGCAAAGCCTGGTGATCATTATATAAAACAAATTCTTTTGGCAACAAATAGTGTCTCCATTTCTTCAAAGCCTGAACTATAGTATAAAAATCTTGATCATGGACATAATATTTCTTCTTAGAATCATTCAAATTCTCACTAAAATAAGTAATAGGCTTACCTTCTTGACTCAAAATAGCTCCTATGGTAGTGCCACTAGCATCACAATCTACCTGAAAAACCTTATTGAAATCTAGAAGTGCCAAAATAGGTTGCTCTATGACTTTCTTATTCAACATATCAAAACTCTTTGCTACTCCTACAATCCATTTTAAATCCTTTCTATCCACTCTCATTTCTTTAGTTAGAGGTGCACAAATACTACTAAAATTCTTAATAAACTTTCTGTAAAAGCTTCCTAGACCATGAAATGATCTTACCTCTATAACACTCCTTAGGGTAGGCCATTCAATGATAGCTCTCACCTTCTTTGGATCTATTTTAAGACCCTCTGTTGAAACAAAAAATCCTAGATACACCAACTCCCTCTTCACAAAACTACATTTCTTCAAATTAATCAACAAATTCTCCTCCCTTACCTTCTCAAAAACTCTTCAGATATGCATCAGGTGCTCCTCCAATGTCTTACTGAAAATCATAATATCATCCAAATAAACAATAACAAATTTTCCTAAAATTTATTTTAATACCTCATTCATAAGCCACATAAATTTGCCTAGTGCATTGGTTGGCCCAAAATGCATGACTAAGCACTCATACAAGACCTCCTTGGTTTTGAAGGTTGTCTTCCATTCATCTCCTCTAATCTGGATTTGGTGATATTTGCTCTTCAAATCTATCTTCATGAATTACTCAGCGCCACTAAAACAATCCATAATGTCATCCATCCTTGGCAAGGGGAATTTGTACTTGATGGTGATCTTTTTTATGGCTCTAGAATTTGTACACATTTGCCATTCCCTATCCTTCTTTGGTGCTAGTATTTTAGGCATTGTACATGGACTCAAATCCTCTCTAAACAATCCCTTCCGCAACAACTCATGCACTTGTTTGTTCAACTCTTCACTCTCTATTGGAGTCATGTGATGAGCTACCTTATTCAACAAATTGACTCTAGGAATTAGGTCCATCTAATGATTAATCTTTATTACTAGAGGAAAACCTTCAAGTACATTATCAAAAACAATATCTTGAAACTCATTCAACATATCTAAAACCTCTATAGGTACCTCATTAGTATCTTCTTTATCAACTCTAGGGATCAATGCAAAACACATATGCTCATGCCTCATACCTTCTAGGAACTTTCTTCCATCAACCAAACAAATTCTTGCATTACTGCATACCTTTTCCTCTACCTCTTTCAAGGGCTTCAACTTATGATGAACTCCATCCTTTGTCAAAGAATAGGTTTTGGCACATCCATCATGTACCACCCACCGATAAAACTACCATGATATGTGCCTAAAAACATATGACAATCATCCATAGGAATTATATCACACAATAACTCATCATGGTAATTTCCAATCTTGAACTTTACCAAACATTGTTCATTTACCAAAGCTTTATGGTCCTTTTGCAACCAAGCAATCTAGTATGGATTTGGATGCCTTCTTCTCTCCAATCGCAACTTACTAACCATCTCTTCTAAAACAAGGTTATCAATACTTCATCAATAATAACATTGCAAACTTTACCTCCACACTTACATCTGGTGCAAAAAAAATTCTTCCTTTGAGTTGGTTCTTTCTCCTCATTCAACAAGGCTCTTCTAGTAACAAGAACCTCTCCTCTTTCTACATCCTCAAAATGTGAAGACTCAACATCTTCATCTACATGTGCAACTCAAGCATTACCCTTAGGTCTTCTATTTGTCCTTCCTTGATGTTGAGGACACTCATAGGCTCTATGTCCTTCTTCTCCGCATTGGAAACAAGTTCCATGAAATCCTCCCCTTCCTGGTCCTCTTCTAGACCTTCCTCTTCCTCTTTGGTCTCCATTATTTTGATCACGAGGATGTTAGGTGTTATATCCTTTTTGGTTCTAGTTGCTACTGGATCCTTCACCGTTCTTTTTATCTTCATTTCGACCTCCATATGACTGTCCACTAGTCTTTCCACTATTACCCCACCTCTTTGCTTACTTTCAAATCTTCTATTCAACTCTTCTTCTACCTTCAAAGAAAACTGATATGCATCTTCATTGGTACAAATTCTTATCAGACCCAACTCTTCTTGAATACTTGGCTTCAACCCATTTATGTAATAGGCAACTTGCTCCTTATTGGCCTTAGAATGGCCTGTTTTGATCAAGACATGGTAAAATTCTTCTATATATAATCCTTGAGGGATTTTTCCACTTGTTTCATCCCTTGCATCTTCTTCAACAAATCTAGCTCATAAACCACAGGAATGAACTGTCTTTTTAATTTGTCCACCATATAGTTCCATCTTATCATTTTCTCTTTTCCTCTTCAATTTCTTTCTAGTTGTACCTCTTTCCACCAAATATTTGCATGACCCTTTAGCTTGGTCTTTGCAAATTTGACCCTCTCGGGATCTTCCACCTCCTCATACTCAAAGTACTCCTCCATATCATTGATCCAATCAATCAACTCTTTTGGGTTAATATTTCCATAGAATGTAGAAACATCGATCTTTATCTTTTCCCAATCTTAGAGATGGCCTTAAATAATCGAACTTGATCTGGATCTTCTACATCTTGTTCTTCTTTGAACTATTCCTCATTTTTAGCTTCATCTTCACTTTCATCTCTTCTTGGCTCAAACCCTCAATGCAGCTCCTCTTGTAGTGCTTGAACTTGTCTCTACAAGGCTCTAAAACCCTCTTCTAGTATAATAGCATTCCTTCCACCACCACAATTTCTCCGCAAAGGCATCCTAATCACTTTTCTTAGAAACCCACAACCACAAGTCCTAGTGCAAACTGCCTCATGTTCGGTAATCTATTTACACACTCAGGAAAACCCACTATGATACCACTTGATGAGGGCCACATCACCTAAAACCCACACAAATCACAAAATAGATACCAACACAGAATATGTGAGATAGAAAGTAACTCACTTTCAATTATTTTTTGAAAATAAAATTACAGATTCAAAACTTACAATGCTATAGCCTCATGGGCTTGACTCATTATAACAAAATCCACTCTAAAAACAAAATATATTATTTGGAGCCACAATCTGCACTAATGGAGCCACCTTCTACAACCCCCCACTTAATCCTTTTATTTTACCCCAATAACTGCCCTAGAATGTTCTAGAAAGTTCAACTTTCCCTTTTGTTTTGGCACCAAAAGTCTCACCATTTGATTTCTTGCCTACGAAGGAATTTTAATGAAATTCACTTTTTAGTAGGAAAACTTCACGAGGCCATAACTTTTGATCTGGGTGTCTGATTTTATATTATAACATATCATTGGAAAGCTCTCAAAGAAATATACAACATTTTACTAATCAAAGATTGGTTTATCAACTTTTCAAGACTATTTTGGGGCCTCTAAGGTTTTCATATTTGAATTTGAAGCTACATTAGAGAAATTTCCTGAGACAAACTAATATCTCCCAAACCATGCAGGGGATTGAGATGATTATTCGCAACTAGAAATGTTTTTCAGTTCTACTCCTTGGGGTAAATTTTTAGGTCCATACACGCTTGTTTAGGCTGACTTAATAAAAATAGTAAGTGACTTCTTTTCCTTTACTGACTTTTGACTGTCTTACACCCCTTAAGTCCCATCATGGGACTCAAAACAACTAAAGAAAATAAGGAAAAACATTTTTTAGGTGATGCAATATTTCCCTACACCACTGGATGCTCCTACATCAAAAGTTGATCATCGTTTGACTATGTGATCTTTTGAACTATCTTATACTTAATCATGTTGAACGTTACTGATGAACTGTGTCAATGTACATATATGTAATTGCAGGATAATAGGTTGAAGGACAACAACACGATTGAAGTAGGATTGTTTAGTAGGATCAAATGGTAAGCTCGATGGAATATGGGTGCACAGACCACAAACAACATGATAGTTGCATTTGAAATCGCATATAGAAGATCATATTGACTTGATTCAATGATTGAAAAAGTAGGCTTGTGGATTATATACATGTGATTTTTTATTTGATTTTTCCTATTCTGATCTTGTATCTTCACAAATTTGAAAAGAAAATGATTGCATGATTAAAATATATATATATATATATATATATATATATTGAATAAAAAGGCATGCTTGAAGGATAAGAAAACTACTACTTTTAGAAAAAAATTATTTGAATAAAGTAAAAGTATATTCCTTGCTTGAAAATGATTGATTACTATACCTCTATAAGAGTAAAATAGAGATCAATAAATAAATAAATATATATGTATATGTTTATTTAAGTACATACACATACATATATATATATCCATATATATATGGATGCATATATACATGTATACATGTATTTCTTAAAAGAATTGAATATGGAATAAAAATTTATCAAAATCATATTGATTGAATTAAGATAATATCATGAGGAAGATCTTAAGAAGTCATGTCTTGCATTCAAATTAGGGTAGGATATTCAAATTTATGTATGGAGCAGCTAAAATTAATGGTAATTATGAATGAAACACCCCCCTCAATAGTGTGAATAGGTAAGAGAAGAATGGATACCATATTGGGCATAACACAATTTTCTCTGGAAATAATTGAAGAGACAATGTGCGGCAACAAAAGAAGAGGAGAAAGAGCAAGCAAAAAGATTGAAATAGCGAGGAAAAGAGGAAAAGCGACAGAGGGAAAAATCTCATGACTTTGAGGTAACTCGATTGCATATGAAATATGCTTGAACTCATTTTAGAATGCCTTATCGATTTTATTTTTTTTCTATTACCCAAAGTGTCACTCTCTTTGAATGGTGAAATCCATTGATAGGCAATCTGTTGTAAATGTATTCAATGCCTAGGAGACATCAAAGTAATGATAGTGACCTATATTGTCATATGGGTCGAATCATCCTCTCTTTGTATGTATTTTTGTTTGGATGTGTAGCCGATGATGTAATGTCTTGTGTGTTGTGAATCTTAGTTCTTCCCTGCCAATGTATTATTTACATGAAAGATGCTTTTCCATTTGCATGGTTGATCGGTTGAATGTTGATGGTCAGGGTTTTCAATATTATATGGTTCTTATGTTTGTCACCTTCTCTTAAGAGAAGAGGTGACTCCCTGCTTTTAAACCTTTTATTATGTTGTTCTTTGAGATGGAAAGATCAAATGGCCATACTACTCCAAATGGTAGTGATATCCTCGATATCATTCATAGAACGATGGGGTGGTTGTCACTTGTGTATAAACCATGTTGCCCGATTCATAGTGAATGATGGAAAAAATGTTTTTTCTGATCATCTTTCAAGGTGAAGCTCAATCCTTAGGATCAGATTTTAGATTTCCTATTAAAAATGAGCACTTCTCTACTCAACAAAATAACCCCCATCTCCTTGCATAAATGTGATGCTTGCATAGGAATGTTATGCCAGTTTGTTTGCATGCATGAATCATCCTTGGATGATTACTATGAATTATGTTTATTTAACCAACCATTGAATATTGTAAGCCAATAAACGACATTCCTTCTAGGCTTGGCCAAAGATAATGTTTGTGGGGAAATCAAATAGTCATACAACTATTAGTCATTCTTAGAATGACTATAGTTTGAAATTAAACCCATATCAATTACCCTTAAAAAAATTAGGTCTCTTCTAACCCAAAACAGTGATATAACTATTCCAATTTGTATGTGATTGGAAATGGCAAGCATGTCATTCGATTTTATTGTTTGCACAAAAAGGAAACTAGTATTAATTAATTAATTGCTTAATTAGAATGATAGAACATTGATTGTTCACATGGTAACCGAATAACTTGAAACTAATAATAGGACATATTGACATCATATTTTTAAACCACTGCAAATAGTATTTGTTTTACTATAAACATCATTTTGTTATAAAAAAACATTTTTTTGTTAAAAAAAAACATCATTTTGTTATGAACAATATTTGACTTTTTGCAAACAACATCATTTTGTTATAAACAGTATTAGTTTGCTACAAACAACATTGTTTTGTTATAAACATCATTTTTTTTCTATAAACAACAACATTCTATTATAAACAACATTATTTGGGTACAAACAACTTTGTTTTGATACGACTAGTATTTCAGTATGTGGAAACTGTTCAACAGACTTGATCTCAGTTCTTTACTGCTGTATTTCTAACAAACGATATTTCAAATTGAAAACATTATTTGAATGGAAGCAATCTGATATAATGGATTTTATTTCAAAATATATGCACAAATAAATAACTTAAGTCAACACATATATGTGCACATATACCTTCATCTATGTACATACACATACTTGTGACATACCTTCTTTTGTTACTTATCTATTTATTCTTAAATGAATAATGAATTACGTTGAATGTAATCATGTGTCATGTTCTTGAAATGAATGGATAATGTATTGATCAATTCCATTTGAATCATTTTTTTTTATTTAAATCAAGGAAATAAGTAGTTAGAATTACTTTTTTGTAGATATGTGTGTGTATAGAACAACAACATCTAACTAGACTAGAGCACCTCAAGGTAAATTTTGCGAGGGTAGATAGTTAATAAGAAATAACTATGTTGTTGAAAGTTTCCTTCTGGGACGGGTGTCGAAATAGAGTTCAAAGAGGATAATTTTTTTGGTTTATCCAAAACCTATCATTTGTTGTTGCAACTTTATTTTATGCTTGGCCAAGCAATTAGCCCATTATGTATGTATGGAATTTGTGATAACACTCTCTTCCATTCCTAGCAGAGATCTCACTTTTCTCTAATCTTAGTTAGAAATGCATGTTGATGTATGGGCATGCACCAGATTCCACCTTGAGGATTTTTCTCTTGCTAAACTTTGCATGCAAGGTCAGGTATTCTTCAAGTTGGAAGGATTCTATGAAAGCGTAACCTTCGTAGTTGGGTAATAAAGCGCTTCAACCATGTTCTTATCTACTAGTGGAGGCAAGCATCAAGAGGACGCCTTGGATGTTTTCATGACTATCATGGTCTATGATGTAACCTTGATGTAAAATTTGTATAGTGTATTGACTTTGTGGCCCTCTGGGCCAAGTCAACTTGGATATTGTAAATGATATTGAAATTTAATATATATATATGACTCATTTTAATTAGGCATGTCTTAATATGATTGAAAATAGCTGCTGAGTTATAGCTTTTTAAAATTAAATATTCAAAATATCATATTGCAATAATATAATTAAGTAATAATTAGAATGAGTTATTACAAAATAACATGTTAAAATTTAATAAGGACAATAACAACCCTTTCAAAGGAAATTTTATACTACCTTATCAACTACCAAGATTAAAACATTCATATATTTGATTTTTCTATTGATCCTTTGGCTTTATAAGGTTTGAACCAAACCAAGATTTTAGTGTAAAATTGATCTAATAGAAAACTCATGTTGGATAATAATTTAAATTGAGGACTATGGTGATCATCTTGTCCTTTTATTAAATTCTAAGGTCAATTAAATTTGATATACATAGTGCAAGAATAATAACATTCAAATCAATAAAATATAATAAATTAATATTACATCTACACAATGTTTCATACATTTCAAGATCTTACAATTAAATTTTATGTGAATTCATATAAAGTTACATCATTAGAACCACTAAATACCTTAAGCAATGCAAATCAAAGATTCTCAATTATTCTATAGCATTTCATCTAGGTTAAAAAGTTTCACAAATTTAGTTACTAATAATATTGCTTAGCTAACCTAAATGATCAAATGGCATACATGAATGTATCTTCTTCAAAAGGCTTAATAAAGAAGGTTTGGTCACACATCCTATATATAAAATACCATTCTATTTTTTTTATGAATACATTTTGTTTCACCATGATTGGTTGAATGCTAGGTTATATTATTCTGTAAGGTATCTTAGAACTATCAATCTTAAATTTCATAGACTGCACATAATTATCACCTATGCAGAATGGAACCTAGATTTATATCATTTTAAATCAAATACAACTATCGATTCGGGTCTCTCCATCTTTTTCTCATTTTCCATAACTTCTAGTTTTGGAATCAAATCATAGAAAAATGTGTGTACTTTAAAAGCTTTTGAATACATGGATGGGAGGCATATATGTACAGATTATCAAGTTGAAGTTTATAGTATCCAGTCGATTACTATTTTATTAAACTCTTTTATTGAGAATGCTAACAATATTTCAACTAGAAAGAAATGCTATGTGATATTTTATTAGAAATAAAGTTTTGAATATCTTGAAGCGGTGAAGGCTACACACATTAAGCCTCAAAGATACAATGGACATAATACTTCTATATTAAATTCTATCCAATAAGATATATAACAACTAAGACTGTAAAACTAACATGCAAGCCAAACTAGAGTAATTTGTTCCAAGATTGGTACACACAAATTTATACTCATAAGAATATATTCTCAATGAACCAACATAGGGAAATTCATGCTTTATCAAAATAACTATCATGACAACAAGTTAATTTGAATCACTTGTAGATGTTGATTCTACTTTCTTTTACACGATCTCACCATCACTAAGTATCTCCCAAGCGATCTCTCATAGGGAATTGTTGAGGGACTTCTTTGTTTCTATAACTAATTAATTCCATGGAAATTGTATGGGTCCCAAGCTCCCTTAGTAGCTCAATTCAATCCCCTTGATACTCCTGCACAACACTCTCACATACTCTTCCTTTGGCCCCAATGCAATCTGTTTCCTCCTCATTTTCTCATCCCAGAGGAATCACATGTGCATTCCTATGGAAGCTCGACTCCTCATTGTCTTTTTCTCCCCTTTACACTATTCATTGCTCTCCATCTAATCCCATGCCCCTAGGCCCATCGTTCTTTTGAATATAAAAGATTCTACCCATCTGGACGATTCAATCTAGACATGATTAGCAAAGTTTCCCTCTACCTCCATTTCCTCTCCCCTCCTTCTTGAAGGTTTAAGTTTATTCCTATCCTTTGCTTCCTTAAGTCCTAGTCCACTAGTATATGCACTCAAACACCCGACTATTGATGCATACTCCTCTATCATCCTATGGTGATCTCCAATTCCCACTTTCACTTCGTAACTTCGTTCATGCTTAATCTCCCTATTGTCAAAGGATTTGAAACAATTAATGATCCCCCCTAAACCTCTCCCATGTAATCCTTAGAAGTAGTTTTGTATACTATAGTTTATTTTCCCACTTGACTAATCGACGTGGAAGCAAAGATAAGGTACGTGCACTTCCCTACTCTTTGAAGAGGGTTGATTACAATAATAGTTAATTGTAGTTGTCAATTAGTGGTACCTTAGAATGCTAAAGATACACCAATTAATATTTATTGCCCAAGCATCACTTTTGTTGTCTATTATTTGTACTTGATCCTATGTAATATGTACCTCCTTCCTTGACTTATAGACATCACTCACTCTCCTCAACATGCTAATCACATGAATCAACCTTATTATTTTTGCTAACCATGCCATGGCTTGGTAAATTGTGTAGAACATGGCGTTCACTTAGAGCATGCTTCCTTTCATTCCATGCACACAACTCCAACCAAATGCTTATTTAAGAATTCTAGGAGTTATAAAATACTACTAGTGAAATATTAGTATTTATTTACATAACAAACCGTCGCTTATTTGTGTAATGAGGTTATCTTTTGATAGAATATCTCAAGGTATATAACTATTGTTCTCAAATATTAATATGCTTCATTTTATAGATGTTCATATGATCCCATTCATCATTACTTGAAATCTTTGACCAATTAATATATTCATATTTTTTTAATCATGACATCACACTTTTTCCTTTTAAAGTTTAGAGTACATGAGTCCAAGATAACCGTCACTAGTTAAACTTTGATTTGTGAAAATATAATCAACTCTCAATAGATCACTTAATTAGAGGCAACTAACATTTTAGTTCATACATATATATACCTAGTTTTCACACATCATAATCTAGTGCTTTTATTTTTATTTTTTATGTTTTATTTAAATTTAATTTATTTATTAATATTTCGCCCAATCACAACTTGATCATTTATCATTCACTTACTTAGGTTCCAATTTTACCCATATGACGCACACAAAATACTTCACATGGAAAACTACATAGAACATACATCACGTGGTTTGTATTAGATCTAATTACATAGTTCATCAATATATAACTTGACTAATCAACAATAATGACACCTACTAAAAGAATATGAGATTTGTAGCTAATGCGCTAATGGTAGGGCCTTACATCCACTCCCCTTAGATTAGACTTTCTCTTGGAAGTCACTAATGTTTGAGGCTATAATATCCAAAATGGTAACACATATACATTCTCAAATACACTACTTATCATTCCTATCTGATGAAGGAAACAAAACATTAAACCATAAGTACATGTTATAGATATCTCTTCCATAATTTAAACATCCAAGGATTTTTTGGAACCAAAATTTCTCACAATAGAACATTTATCCAATATACTTCCATGAAACAAATTTAGCAACCATCCTAATATTAAATGTCTATAATATTTTATGAAAGGAGGGTCTTACACTCCCCTCCCCTTAGTTTAAACTTCCTCCTAGAAGTTAATAAGGCTTAGGTGGCATAGACTCTTGATACAAAAGTATATTTAAGTAATGGTGAAATGATAATTATCGTTTATTTTGTTGACATGAAATCAATCATTTAATAATAAGTATACATTAGGAAACCTTCTACATTGTATGAGTTACTATGTCATATGATACAAGATTCATACCAATCATGGTTTATCATTTTTTTCTACAAGAGGAGCAACACCAAAAAATTTTAATTGTTCTTAGAATAATACCCTTGTATTCTTAAAAAAAAATCACATAATTAAAAATGAAATCACATCAATACCTTTATCACTAAATACAATTCCTTTAACAACAATCACTTGTAATGCTCAAATTTTATCAAAATACACTTTCAAGAAGACATTAAAATTCTCAACAATCACATGAGCAGATCTTGTCACCCTCTAATAATCTATTAACTTCCTTGAGTAAAATTACATAGGCATATATCAATAAATAATAGCATTCTTAGATACACGTCAAAAATCTCTTTGCACCATAAACATCATTCATGATGTTAGAATCTATCTTGTCCCAATGTTGACTCATTCCTCAAAGAATAACTATATTTATCAGATGGTTTTCCTATATACCATATCATATTCACTTGGCAATTTTAAACATAGATCACAATATATCTCTATACAATACACATCACAAGGCTCACACGATAGGTTTTACGAGGATGGACATGCATAGATACCATAATCATAAGGAAAGATGGTCTCAAGGCCCTTCTCTAAGAACCCCTCCATACATTTCCTTGTACCCACCTTTCGTTTGTGTAAGGGGTTTAGCCTTCGAAAGATAGATACTCACAAAGTAACTCTCACAAAAATTATGGGGGAATGGATTATGATCATCCCATACTAGTCCCATTTGCAACCGCCATCCTCACAATAAGATTCCCCAATGCATTTGCTCCCCTATACTTCCTACCAAGGATCCCTCCTAGATATGATAGTGAAGTGTAGGAAAAGTATCCCTTTTCACACTTAATTTGGGAATTAATATTAAAATGAACTCAATTATTCATTAATTTAGTGTTATAATGTGTATTGTACATATTCACATTAAGTTTAGGTCCCTATTAATTAAAATGGAATTATTGTGCCTTAATGTGGTGTTGTAAAGTGTACCCCTTTACACTTTCACACTTATTTAGGGCTCCCTAAGTAATTAATTGAGATTAATTTTCCTTAATTGGCCCCTTTAATTTAAATCCAAGCCTAATTAATTGCATTTTTCGAAGAGGAAAACCCGACATTCATTAATGCCATAACATAACACTTATCATTGAGTAATGTGTGTCCTAGGTAAGTGACCTAGGACCCATTTTCCAATGGGTGAATGGGTACTTACTTAGACCTAGGACCTAAATTTTAATTATGTTTTTGGTGGCATTTTAACATATTCAAATTTATATTCACATGTCATACTGTGTTATTTGAATTCTAGGAAATTAATATTACATACCTATAAATATAAGGTTATTTCACTATGTTTCATCCTAAGACTTTCAAGCATCCTAATATTTTCAAGAGAGCATTCCTATAGCAAGTTTATGATTTCAAAAGTATTTCAAGTCATTCAAGAGAAAATTTAGTGAAGAATTATTGCAGTAATCAAGATCCTATTGTCATGTCAAAGTCTTCTTGCATCATGAATGCTATTTGAGCTAATATGTTGATGTAGTGTTCAAGATCCATTCAAGCATTCAAGGGTATGTGCAGGATCATGACGGGCTAAAAAGTGATGATATGATGGGTATGTGTAGGGTATGTGGCTGACAATTTTTTTACCCAAAATTGATAAAATGAAAAATATTTTTAAAGGAGATTCTCAGCTTTCCACCAATATAAATTATGTTTACTTTGAATTTAATAAATAATTATTATTCATTTTCTATTTGAATTACAACTAAAGTCCTTATTGATAGGTTGATTGAAAAACATTTATAGCTTAAAGCGGTATCACATTTTTTGAATCTGAAATATGTCACATGCACATACTATAGGATTAAAAATTGAATTTTATGAAGTTTTGACCAAGTTAAGGTGAATTGGGACATGCGAGCTTTATATTTTTTAAAAGTTGTAACAAAAATTCATAATTAATTATTACTTGGAAAAATATTACAAAAAATGCATCACATTGGGACATGAGTCCTCTACTTATATCTAAAATATTATAAAAAATATTATCATTTTATTGTGGTTAGGGTGGTCAGACAGACACCTACTTATTTTTTCCCTGAAATTTAAGTGCTACTTCATTGAAATTTCAATTTTTTACAAAATAGATTTTTTTTTAAATAAACCTAGTAGTTTAGAAACTACATTCAATTTGCTAAAGATTCTATTTTTAGATATTTTTTAAATAACATAAATAACTTATTCATTTTTTTACATCAAGTTGCCTAACTCTAATCAATTTCTGAATTTTTCACCACTTAAGGACCAATTTTTTCCATGATGATCCTGCACATACCCTCAAGGAATTGTTTCAAATCAAGTTTTAAGATCAAGATCCACATCCATTGAAGCCATTCATGCAAGTTGCAGACTTCCATTCCAAGCTTCATTCAATGGTTTGGTGAGTTGTGGCATTGCTTTGTTCATTTGTCATTCCTTTCATGATTTTATTCATTTCAAGGTTTAGTTACCAAAATGGGGTTTGACCAAGGCAAACCCCCATTCACCATAAACAAAAAAAAATTCCCTCTTGATTTATGTTTGCAAATTTAAGTGGAAAATATTTTGAAGAGCAAAATTGAAGTTGTCAAAGTTGTATTTGTTGTCACCATTGTTGTAATTTCATGGAAACTTGCGTATAGGATTTATTTTCAACTATTCAACTATGAAAATTAGGAATCTGGGAGTGCAAACACAGGAGCAAATAACTGAAAAACCATTTTTACAGAGCCTTAGCCAAGACCCATTCACCATAGAGCGAATGAGTCCTCAAATAGCTTTAGAAAAGCACTTTTGGTGGCTGGTACACATCTTCTTTCCTCTCTCTAATCTGCGACTTGATTTTTTGTTCTATCAATATTAAGCTCAATATTCAAGATACAAGTTGAAGATTTAATTTTGGAGTAAGTTTGATATTTTTAATCTTTCTCCCCAAAGTATTGTTTATTCAAGACCCCCATCCTTCCAAAAAAAAGGAAATCAGTAGATTCACACTTTGACTTGATTCACCTCAATTTTGTTAGTCATTTCATTGTTTGGATCTCATTTCCTAATGAAATAGAAGGAAAGTAGGTCCCTAGGTGGTTCCTAATCCTATTTTAATCACCTTCCCTATTCCCTTTGTTTCAGACAGTTTACAAAGTCGCATTACAACACTTATGCCAGCAATTACAACCATGAAGAATGCCTAAAATGAAATTCATCAACACATGATTTCAACCCCAAAATTCAAATAAAAAGCCTCATTAAATAAAATGTAATATAAAATAGAATTCAAGAAGCATCAATGTAATAATTTGACTATCCCCAAACCCAAAGACACCTTTGAGGCAAAAGAGGCCATTGCAATTTGCAAATGGCTAATTAGCCCAAGAAATTTAAAGAAAATAATAACATTGTTGGCGTAAATTATAAATAAAAATTAATTACACTTACAAGAAATTGCACATTACATTCACTATGTGGTTTAATTAAGCCATCTAAGGGGAGGAGGGGAATGGTGGTTTTCTAACCACATAAGTATAATAGCATGCGGTAAATGGCGGTCCTTGACCACAGTGGTCTCAAACCACATAGAGCTCATGAATAAATAATTCATCATGTCACCATAAAACATGTCCCACACAACCCGAGATAGTCATGTTATAACTGAATCACAAATAATAATCTCCAAAGGTACACTTAGGTTCATCCTCAACCCATAACTAAACATCAAGGAATAGGATTGCACGATGAATCAACTAACGTGATCGAAAAGTGTGGGGGAGACTTATGGTGACTAATGTCCATTCAAGGTCCTAAGACTTCAATGGAGGTCCTCCATCTCTCAACCACTAATCACACTAGTAGGTTATCAATCCTGTAGGGGAACCATACACTAGGGGTACACATTTAATATAAGAACAAGACTTACACAAAAAGGTATACCACATTTCATTTAGTACACACTTGTACACACATATAAAATGATTACTTCATTTCACAATTGACTAGATTACACAAAATACAATCACAAATGGTGCATGTGGGGGATCATGCTCGACGTCCTCTCACCTTTATCCCAAGTCAAATACCATGTATCTTATACTTAAGACACAAAACATTTACTAGTTCAATTTCACTTTTCATAAAACAATATTATTGATGAAATCCACCACAAAGTAGCATAAAATCATTATACCAACTCACACTTCATTAACTTTAAACAATGTTCATTTTGCTTCTCAATTTTGTTGATAACAATTCACTTTGCATAACTAAAATAAATTGCTAGGTAATGCACAATTGTATCTTAGGTATTGTACTCCATCATCTCATAATTAGCAAAACATGGTATATCACACTTCCTATCTTATTGCATAAATGGTCAAGGTTGGTTTTCTATATTAGCAATGCTTTATTTCCTCTTTCATTAAACTAGATTTATTAAGTTCACAATGTATCTAAATTAGGTACTTTCACTATAATTTTTCACAATATGTCAAACCATGTATCTGTACTTAAGACAAAAACATTTACTAGTTCAATTTTCACTTTCATAACATATTATTGATGAAATCCACCACAAAGTAGCATAAAATCATTATACCAACTCACATTCATTTCTTTAAACAAATGTTCATTTTGCTTCTCAATTTTGTTGATAACAATTCACTTTGCATAAGTAAAATAAATTGCTAATGCACACTTGTATCTTAGGTATTGTACTCCATCATCTCATAATTAGCAAAACATGGTATATCACACTTCCTATCTTATTGCATAAATGGTCAAGGTTGGTTTTCTATATTTAGCCATGCTTTATTTCCTCTTTCATTAAACTAGATTTATTAAGTTCACAATGTATCTAAATTAGGTACTTTCACTATGGTACAATGTCAATTACCATGTATCTATGCCAAGACCAAAAAACATTTACTAGTTCAGATTTCACTTTTGCGGCATTATTATTGTTAATCCACCACAAAGTAGCATAAAATCATTATACCAACTCACACTTCATTAACTTTAAACAATGTTCGACAGTTTTGTTGATAACAAAATTCACTTTGCATAAGTAAAATAAATTGCTAGGTAATACACAATTGTATCTTAAGTGTGCTCCATCATCTCATAATTAGCAAAACATGGTATCACACTTCCTCTTATTGCATAAATGGTCAAGGGTTGGTTTCTATATTATTTATGCATGCTTTATTTCCTCTTTCATTAAAGCGGGTTTATTAGAGTTCACAATGTATCTAAATTGGGTACTTTCACTATAATTTTTCTATTATGTCCAAATACCATGTATCTATACTTAAGACAAAAACGTTTACTGGTTCAATTTCACTTTTCACAACACAATATTCTTGATGAAATCCACCACATAGTAGCACATAATCGTTATATCAACTCACGCTTCATTAACTTTAAACAATGTTCATTTTGCTTCTCAATTTTGTTATTAACAATTCACTTTGCATAAGTACAAAAATAAAATTTCTTTAGGTAATACACAATTATTATCTTAGGTATTGTACTCCATCATCTCATAATTAGCAAAACATGGTATATCACACTTCCTATCTTATTGCATAAATGGTCAAGGTTGGTTTTCTATATTTAGCCATGCTTTATTTCCTCTTTCATTAAACTAGATTTATTAAGTTCACAATGTATCTAAATTAGGTACTTTCACTATAATTTTTCACAATATGTCAAATACAAAACATCTATACTTAAGACAAAAACATTTACTAGTTCAATTTCACTTTTTCTTGTTTTAATATTATTGATGAAATCCACCACAAGTAGCATAAAATCATTATACCAGCTCACTTCATTAACTTTAAGCAATGTTCATTTTGCTTCTCCCAATTTTGTTGATAACAATTCACTTTGCATAAGTAAAATAAATTGCTAGATAATGCACAATTGTATCTTAGGTATTGTACTCCATCATCTCATAATTAGCAAAACATGGTATATCACACTTCCTATCTTATTGCATAAATGGTCAAGGTTGGTTTTCTATATTTAGCCATGCTTTATTTCCTCTTTCATTAAACTAGATTTATTAAGTTCACAATGTATCTAAATTAGGTACTTTCACTATAATTTTTCACAATATGTCAAATACCATGTTTCTTATACCTAAGACACAAAACATTTAATAGTTCAATTTCACTTTTTATAACACAATATTATTGATGAAATCCACCACAAGGTAGTATAAAATCATTATACCAACTCACACTTCATTAACTTTAAACAATGTTCATTTTGCTTCTCAATTTTGTTGATAACAATTCACTTTGCATAACTAAAATAAATTGCTAGGTAATGCACAATTGTATCTTAGGTATTGTACTCCATCATCTCATAATTAGCAAAACATGGTATATCACACTTCCTATCTTATTGCATAAATGGTCAAGGTTGGTTTTCTATATTAGCAATGCTTTATTTCCTCTTTCATTAAACTAGATTTATTAAGTTCACAATGTATCTAAATTAGGTACTTTCACTATAATTTTTCACAATATGTAAAGAATGTTTCTTACTTAATAAGGAAAGATGATAAATAATTTCTTCAAGAACAATACATTCAATTTTACCCACCACATAAAATAAAATAAATTATTCGAATAAGTAATATGTCTTAGGCTAGATTTGACCCAATTTGAGTTTTCAATCACACAATATCCTTAAGAAAATAGTTTTCTATATTTTAGTGTTACAAAAGTAATTTCATAAATAGAACACTAATTATAAACAAGAGCTCATACTTAAATCTACTCATTAACTAGTTACAATTATCCTACCAACCAAAAGGAAATTTGTCGTGTTTCAAGAATTTAGAGGAAAACTTAATAGCACCTACGTTCGATCATAATTCTAAGTTGTAATGGTTTAAATATGAAGATAAAACATTTCATGTATCCAAGCATAGGTACAAGAATGTTTCAAGATTATGATAGATTATAAAAAATATCTAAAAAGGTCGTTTAACACATACTTTAAGGGTAACATTATTATTATAAGACAGTACATGGAAAGATTATCACTTGGCACATAGATTTAGAAATATGAATTTTAGTGTTTTACAATTAGTTATTTTAAAAATCCTTCATAGTCAAATGCATCATTCACATGAAGTTACATAATACTCAATCAAATCTAACATCATAATTATTGATTTTTCAATTAGTAATTTCACAACCACACTTAGCAAGGAATTATGAAAAAAACATAAGACCTCGTAAGGTCATGTCAACCATCAATCTCAATACAGGAAATAAGTAAAAAAAGGAAAATTCATACAACTAACACCTAATGGGAAAAAACACTAACTAGAGATCACAGTGTTGCAACCTGGCTCTAATACCAAATGTAATGCCCAAAACTATCTACCCAAATATACAGCTACACACAAGACACAAACCCCAAATTTTCAATCACAACACAAGACCAACACACATAAGTTTGATTTTAAGCAAGTACGGGGGAACCTAAGGGGTCAGACCTATTCCTTAGGGGCTCATCTCTTATGGTATTTTCTATGTGACATGCAAAAGAATCGTAGTTCAACACTTTGAAATTTCACATAAACTAGGTTGGTCAATAATGATATTTAACATAAAGGTTCAACTCATCATTGATTTCACAAAAGTTTAGTAACTATATTAGTTTCCCAATAGTTAATTAATACATAGAACAAACAACCAAGTTAACCTAAGAGGACTCCTTCCATTATATATAGAAAAGATAGGGAAAAACATTTGTGGGATTTATCCTACTATTAACACCCCTTATGAGTATTATAACATAGTCAACCAAATAACATACTTATGGTTCAATGTTATACACTTTAAGTACCACGTCAAAATTTAATAAGGACAATAAAAAACCTTTCAAAAGAAATTTTATACCACCTTATCAACTACCAAAATTAAAACATTTATATATTTGATTTGTTTATTGATCCCTTGGCTTTATAATATTTGAACCAAACCAAGATTTTAGTGTAAAATTGATCTAATAGAAAACTCGTGTTGGATTACAATTTAAATTGAGGACTATGATGAACATTTTATCCTTTTATTAAATTCTATGGTCTATTAAAATTGATATATATAATGCAAGAATAATAACATTCAAATAAATGAATATTATGTCTATTCAATGTTTCATACATTTCAAGATCTTACAATTAAATTTTATGTGAATTCATATAAAGTTGCATCATTAGAACCAGTAAATCCCTTAAGCAATGCAAATCAAAGATTCTCAATAATTCCATAGCATTTCATCCAGGTTAAGAAAGTTTCACAAATTCAGTTACTAATAATCTTTCTTGGCTATCATAAAAGATCATATGACATACTTGAATGTATTTTCTTTAGAAGGCTTAATAAAGAAGGGTTGGTCACCCATCCTATATATAAAATACCATTCTATTTTTTTTATGAATACATTATGTTTCACCACACAAAATTATCGCCTATGAACAATGGAACCTAGATTTATATTGTTTTAAACCAAAGACAACTATTGATTGGGTTCTCTCCATCTTTTTCTCATTTTCCATGACTTCTAGGGTTAGAATCAAATCATAGGAAAATGTGTATATTTTAAAAGCTTTTGAGTATATGGATGGGATGCATATACACACAGATTATCAAGTTGAAGCTTACAGTATGCGGCTAATTAGTATTTAGCTAAAATATTTTATTGAGAATGATAACAATATTTCAACTAGAAAGAAACGCTATGTGATATTTTATTGGAAATAAGGTTTTGAATTTCTTGAAGTGGCGAAGGCTACACACATCAAGCCTCAAAGATACAATGACATAAGACTTCTATATTAAATTCTATCCAATAAGATATAACAATTAAGACTATGTAACTAACATGCAAGCCGACCTAGATTGATCTATTCTAGGATTGGTTCACTCAAATTTATACTCAACAATATATTCTCAAAAAACCAACATATGGAAATTCATGCTTTAGCAAAATAACTATCATGACAATGTAGTGTCCCTCCAGTTGTTGCACTTTGTTTCAGCTTGTTTTTGTTCGGTTGATAGTTGTTTTAGCTATTTTTGATACTATGCTACTTTATTTTAGTTACGACTCTTATACTATGAGGGTTTTATATTGTGTTGATAATACATTAGATATATTGTTGATCATCTGATTATGTTTGTGTGGAAAAATTATGATAAACATTATCTGTGTTATGGTTTTATGCTATTTTGGAGCATTAGTGTGTTTATGATAATAAATCCAGCATTGTTTATGATGTAGTATTGTATGTTAGTCTTGGTGAAGGACACAGTGTAGCATTACTCACTCGTGAGTACCCTGCTATGTTGCACCTCTCTTTCACGGTGTGATTGTTAGTTTATGCAAATATGTTTAACAATATTGTTTTATGTAGTTTGCAAGTATTGGGCATTGACTATGCCCGCTTTGTTAGGTTTGAGTGTACCATAACCCAATGGAAACATATTGTCTCGAAGATAATGCCAGGTCCTCCTTTGGCCATCATTCCTTTATAAGACGATTATCTGTGTTGTCACCCGTCATTGTGTTGTCATTCGAGTCCGTTGTGTCGTTCATGTTTGCACCTTGTTTGGAAATTAATTAATTAAGTTAAATGGTTTATTAATTAATTTATTTGATTTAATGTAATTCTATTTAAATGTTAAATTAAAATAATTGTGTTTATGGTTTGATTTATTAAATTAAATTAAACAGGATATTTATTTAAATGTAATTGTTGATTTTAATATGTAAACTCAAATATATGAAAAGTAGATATTTTGAAGAGTTTGTTTTCAACAGATTGTCGATAAATATTTGGAATCTTGACTTGGAGTCAAAAAGTGTTATCTTGGGTAATTGTTTAAATAGAACTCTCTCATCAATCTTGATTGCATGCTGACAGCACGGCAATTTTAGTTGAAAAGTTTTGGAGACAATGAGTTCGAAGGATTTGTGCTTTGTGTAAGATCTGTAGATTATTGTAATCATGCTTCAGAAATTGACTTATGTTGTGTGAATTAAACCAGAACAAAGCAGTACCACCCCTGTTTTGTACCCGGCAATAGGAGATCCTTTCCTAAGCCGTTATCTCTTTTAAAAAAAAAAAAGAAAAACCATATGTTTCTGTAGTTACGGTGGGTTCTTGTATCCACCAGTTACTTTCGTGGTTCGCTTACTGTATACTCCTTTAGTTTTCATTAATGACTGCAAAAGCTATCTTGTCGCCACTGCAGTTAGATGTAATTTGTCCACCATTGTAGCTTTCATCAGCTCTGGTATAATTCCCTGATTGGAGTGTAATTGAGTTTAGACCAGACAGGAGGTGTTTAATCGATGCTTGTTTCAGATTGTTTCTTTTGGCATCACTGATATTCTCCACAAGGACAGTGCCCCTGTTTTGTAAATAATGGAAATGGTTCACAGTTTTTCAGAACAATTTAATTTGGTGTATTCTTTCTGCTTGTCCATCATCCATTTGTTTTAGAGTTTAGACTCCTCCACAGTGGCCGCCACCGTCGGTTCCTCCAGATGAGTCGAGCTTTGTCCTTGTCTAATCCCTATAGCTCTTTGCGGTTGGCAAACTGTTTGTGTTGCAAACATTCTGACATTGAGGGCATCGGCTGTAGTCATGTGCCAGAGGACTCTCTCTTTATTTCATAGACTGAAAGTTTGTCAAATCAAAACTCGTCGCAAAGTAAACTCAAGAAATTGTTCAAAGCTTAAACATATGAAAAATTGGCCAATAGACATATATAAAAGTTCGACCATTGCTAAAACTTTTGAGAATCGATCCATATGATTACATCGTAATCGGCCCCTCTTGCTGGTTGCATATCGATATAAACCTGATCGTGGTTTTAGTCTATTAAAATCAATCAATTCCTTGTCTGTTGGCGTCATTCCTGTTTTATATCCGCAAGTTTTCCAGCCTAAATGACTTTGTTCATTTCTGAAAACTGAAGTTTCTCCTGAGTCACCAGCGTAGTACCCTTTGCCTTACTTTGCTACAGATCATCTCGGGGGATTTAATCATCTGTTTTGCATGGTTGACGTGCTGAATCCCCGGATCTAAAGGAATTTCCTTATATACGAATTCCCTCTGGTTTGTTAGCTTGTAATACTCTTGTCGGTGGTTACAAGAGATGGAACCGTGATGCCGTGCGTCTGTAGGTGATCATGCTAATCACTGACCCTTAACCAGTATAGCCGCTTGCTTCTCATTCAAAATAGAGGATATAAATATATTAGTGTTAGTCGGATTGATAAATGCTTAAGATGCCCCTGTATTGATCTGACAAATTTATCTATCCATTCGATGACTTTAAGACCTTCAATAAATATTTCCCCTCAAGTTGCACCATCGATCTTTTTCCACTTGTTCATGACTTGCATTAGATGCGCATTACTCCATTCTAAGCTGTCGGTTAACTCTTGTTGCGCCACCCCTCTCTTCTTGCTGAGTTGAGTTTTATAACTGTAGTTCGTTATTTTTAAAAAATTATGCCTTGCTTTTACTAAACGTAGATTTGAATCAAAGATTTCCATTCGATGTGATTTGATTACCTTTAATAGTCTATATAAACACATGTATTTGCATTATAGAGATAGAAAAAGATAATTTACGTTTTATCATTAATTGGGTATGTAGATTAACGTACTAAAAAATTAAATTAGAAAAGAAATATATAATAAATGGAATATATATACAGACCTATATTTGTAAGATGTTAATACTTTGATGATTACCCTCAATATGTAGAAGTTAATAAAGTAAATAGGCTTATACTTGTGCTAGGAAATGTTACCGATTATGTCACAAAGAAAATTGATCTTTTTGTATTTAGAAAATTGAAAAGAGTTGATTTAGTATGTTTATATATATATAAATAAATATATGTATATGTTCAAATCATGTTTATAATTAAAAGAAATTTGTTGTATAAAATGCATGTTAAAATACATATCTATTGCGTTAAACTGTTATGTGTATTTTATTATATATAAGAGTTAGTATAAATTAATGTTTTCAATATGGATATTGAAGTAAAATATAGTTGATTCCTTAAAATGCTCCTTGAAATGGTTACTTGAATGTGTTTGTGAAAATTATGAGATAGGTTTCTTGTTAATTTTTCCATGTGGATTGTTTTTCACTCTTGTATTCATTTCGATTTGAGGAGATTTTATTCTTTGAATTCATGTTGGAGTTTTCTTGGAAACCTATGTTTTGCTTGGATTTACCCTCGATTGTGAGTTCTTGGATAGTCGGTCTTAGGTTTCCAAAGGTGGGGAAAGAAAATGTTGCTTTATAATTGTTTATTCTTGTTGGCTCCTTGTGAACAGTTGCTCTTATGTACAATATGATTTAATTTGGGATTTAGCCATGCACAATTTGTTGTTACCTTAGTGGTATTTTGAAAGTTAAATGGTCTAAGTCATGATTGAGATATGCTCATTCTTAGTTCTTTGTTAAAGTGCATGATGGCTATCCTTTGTAATTGATAATGAGTCATGTTATTAAGAAGAGTGGCTTTTGATAGGGGTCGGAACCCTAAGAGGTAACTATGGTAACCTATCGGGAGTTTATAATTCAGTGAAAACCTTAATAAATGTACTTGGGGTTGGGTGGTGCTCATTAAATAAATCAGATAATTTGATGCCTCACCTAATACCTTAGTGCTTGCATAAATTAAGGGTAAGTTGAGATGGTCTACAATGGCATAATCGTCTACTTTGTCTTTTTGAAAGGTAGTTCGATTCCACATGAGTTTGTTTAGGGGTCGGGAATCGATAGAGATTGTCAGGGTAACTAAGTATGAGGGCCGATAATTTAGGAAGATTCATTAGGGTAACCTATAATAAACTATGTGATGACACTTTTTTTCCTAATGCATGTTATGTGGTCTCTTGAGTAGAGTTACCCTTGTTTATGTTGTTGCCTTTAGAAGCTTTGTTTGTTATTATGTGCTTTAGATATCGTTATGTTGTAATGTGTACATCAAGCCCCATGTGATGTTATGTTATGTCTTCATGTTTGTTTATCTTTGTGGACCTGATATTATCTCCTAGCACGGGGGGTGGACCTTCGGGTACCATGTGGTTCGGAGGAACATGCTATATCCTCCATTGGGTCCCCTTACAGGTGTTGTTGTGCTTAGATGATATTGTGCTTGTGACAGGTTCTTGATTCTATATTGCTTGTGAAGTTGGATGTTGAGCGTGCTCATAAACATGATTGGCAGATGTGTTATGATATTCTTCTATATTGTAATATTATTATGTTGTTGCAAGATTTGTCATAATCTCATTTGATGTAACTTGGCTACATTATGATTATGTGATTGGATCATTCATTATAGATATGATTTATCCTTTTTCTTTATGCCTTTTGGTTTTGTAATGTGATGTTTTTACTTGTGAATGTTTAAGTAGTGTTGTCATAGAACCCTAAGAACATGTGTGTAGATGTTTCTTTGTTCTCGTGTTGTAATTTAATGTCTTTAAAAAAAAAAATTAGTTATTTTGTTACTTTGTGTGTAGTTCTCTAGGTTCCTTGGTGGGGTGTTACAGACAACAAGTTAATTTGGCTCACTTGTGATGTTGATTCTCCTTTCTTTTATGCAAATCTCACCATCACTACGTATCTCCTGAGCAATCTCTCATAGGGAATTGATGAGGGACTTCTTTGTTTTTGTAACCGATTAATGCCATGGCAATTTTATGGGTCCCAAGCTCCCTTAGTCGCTCAATTCAATCCCCTTGATACTCCTGCACAATGCTCTCACATACTCTTCCTTTGACCATGATGTAATATGTTTCCTCCTCATTTTCTCACCCCAAAGGAATCACATGTGCAGTCCTCTGGAAGCTTGACTCCTCGTCATATTTTTCTCCCCTTTACATTTTTTAGTGATCCAAATCTACACCCCTTATGCCAAGCTATGAAAGAACTCAACAATTTTGGATGTAACATGGGACTACTTTTAGGTTGTGGGTGTCCTATTTGAAAGTAGACCTCTAGATTATGGGTTGGCTCCCCTTTTGATGTCACCTAGCTAAAAATTTCTAAAGAAAAGGGTAAAAGATGCATAAAAATGAACAATTAACTGAAACTACCTAAGGTGATACACCAAAAACTGACTAAGACCTATAAACAACCTATCACATTCAAAACATTGTCATAAAACCTTGTTTACACAACTCATTTCCACATGCATTTCACATAAGTAATTTATAAGGAGGTTTTTAACAAGATTCTTAGAAGGAAAAACAAAATCTCACAACTAACAGCACTTGCGTGAACTAACATAGCTTATAACCTATAACAATGCATTTTTTGCTAAATAGATGCCTAAATATGAGACAAGTTTGCAAGGAAAGGTAAAATTTCACAAACAATCTAATTAATCACTAACAACACACCATAAAGAGTGAAATAAGAAGGTAAATTTTCTCTTTTATTGATTCAAAATACTCACTATATCACAAGTCCATCGGAGTTACAATACTACTCTTGCTGAAAAAGATAACCCACAAAACCAAGCTATCACTCTTTCAGAAAGAAAGAACTCCCCAAAAACACTGTTTGAAGTTACATAAGCAAAAAACAACTCCTCTCACACATTTCCATCTAGAAGGTTCTAGGCGGATGAAACAAAAAAGCCAAAATGGAAGCTTCCAAAACCCCTCCAAAAGGTCCTCCAAATCTGCAAAAGTCAAGCTAAGTCCAAGGTTACACTGAAGGTGTGACAAAATAGCCTCCAAAATAGTCATTTCTCTCCAAAAACAGTCAAAGGCACAACTCACACACTCTGCTCATGTCTACCAATCATAATTTTGTCTCCCACAGCCTTGACCCATGCTACATGTGTGTTTTGAAAACACGAGACTCTATTTTGCATTTAAAACAATAATTTGGTTAAGTGATTTATATTACATCACTTAATCAAATTACTTTACATTTTAACGACAAATGCAAAAAGGTACCACCACCATCCTTGGATTACATTTACATTTGCATATGAATAACATTAAATTGATTTTCAAATCACTTAAATGATGTTTTTACACTTTGAAATAAAATGCAAAATATAATGATATACTTACCAGCACTCCAAATGTTTGAAAAACATTTGAGCCAAACTCCCACCTTACATTTTGAAGCTATATTGACAAAGTGATTTTACCAACTTCACTTGGTCAACATCTTAAATTTTCAAAGACAAATGAAAGGCCCGATATTTTGGCTTGTATGATCATAAAGGGCTCCACACGTCTTGGAAGGCACAACCTAAAGTCTTCAAAGCTTCACATGTTTCAAATTTGGAGCACTTAGCATCTTTTTAGAACACAAGGCATATGTGTTCAATATGAAAATATAAGGTAAAAGGAATGCCTAAGTCACAACTTACATTAAAGACCCATGCAACACATTAAAATGTATTCATTTTTTAAAATAAATGGGAAAAAATCCCATTGGCCTTCAATGTAGGGTTCAAATCCTAAACAAAATAATGTGGAAAATGCAAAAAGTATTTCATTTGAGCATTGAACTTTCCAGAATGTTCACCTTCTACTGCCATGAGGGTTTCTTGAATGCTCAGAGAATATGATTTTTGACTAACTTTTGGACAAAACTTTGATGAAATATGTAGAAAACAATAGGTAATGTGGTTTTCCTTCCTGAAAAAATATGTATTTCACATCATTTTGAAGGCTATGTTATGCATTGAAGTTGGGGCCATGAATACTTCTGATCATTTTGGTGCTATTTCTTTTTCCTGTGATGATTCATTTGTTTCTCACAGCTGCCATGAGTGACTTTCTAAATATTTATTTGGTGCAAGTTTGACATGTGTTTCTTGTGAGAAAATAAGGTAAGCCTCTTTCAACTCTTTGACCTCTGTATTATTCCTTCCTCCAGTCAACAAAATGTTAAATCGAGCTTTTGAAATGGTGACTATGGCTATTCATTTTATGATGCATTCTGGGTTTATTCATTTTTTGCAATACTAAGAAGCATTGTGGGTTTATTTCTTTTGTGAGCTCCTGAGGCCTCTTAAAAAAAAAACCTTTTTGTATGCAAAATGGAAGAAAACCTTTTTCACTCTCTCTACATTTGAATGGAATCTAAAACTCCAAGTGGGTTCCTGTGATTTTTGTGAAGAAAACTTGATTTGTTGGTCGTCGCCATGAATAAAAACATTGGGTTTTCTTATGGAATTTTTTGTTTATTTAAGCACCTGGGTATATGGTATCTTCATTTTTTTTAATACCCTGTGGTAGCAGCCATCATTGTCATTATCACCTTTACTATGATAAAATCGTGCAAGATTATAATATGAATGAAATTGCATGAGAGAATGATCACTGTCCCACAATAAAATGCTACCCCATACTTAAGAAATGGTTTGTAAAAAAATTTCAATGCTATTGCACAATACGTCCATAACCAAAGGCTCTTCACATCCTTCCCATTCCATATTATGTAGTTGTGATGGTATATCTTCTAGACTGCTCCTACTAGCTCATGGTCATTGCAACCCCATACAAAAATACATAATGTACAACATGCTTTCTTCTACATTTTGATTCCAATGTCGATTGGTTTCATCAATGAGGGAAGGGTCTTTCTCTACTTCCTGCGCTCGTAACCTACTTTTGTAGTTTTCAAATTCTTTATCATCCATCTCACCCAGAATTTGTTCCACTTTATCAATAAATGTATGTATCCTCTTGACATGATCTTATTTCTTCATTTTTTGAACACTTCTTTGGTATTTCATGTCCACAAGCATTGAATGCAAACTGCATAGGTTCAGTGCATTTTGAATGATTCCCATAGTGGCAGGTACTTTGGCAATAGTGACCACAGTTCAGTTGACTGTTGCGTATCCTTTTACACAAGAGAGGGTTGAAGTTGTCAACAAGTTTCTTAGAAATTACAAAGGGTGGGCTCAATGGATGTTGTGGACAAAGGAGATGTATTGTGTCACCCACACAATTCTTATGAGATAAATATTGAAGAAGTTTTGTCCAATGTTTGGACCTTTTTGTCAAACACACTTCATTTCCACAAAAATATATTGCACCCATTGCTCTCAAAATTGCTACACACAACCTATTTCACTTTGTCAGGTGCCCAATTCTCCCTTCATTATTGGAATGAACCAAAGAAAGTATAATAACTTTATTCTCAAACCCCTGCACCAAATCTGAAATATGTCTACAGTAAGGACTTTTATGGCTTTCATAGCAAGTATTAACTTTAGCTTATCTCTTAATAGTGTTACATGCCTATTATATGAAGCAAGAACAATTATTTCACCTGAGGTTTTGTCCTTTAGCTATCATCCAATGCATAAGGGCTATCACCATTTTGGCTTCACCTTCACTTGCAACACTGCATTGTTTAAACTCTACATATGAATGAGACCAAAAATACATTGGGTTTGACATACACATAGGTGCTTTTTTTCTCACTCCTGATACAAATTGAGTGTTTGTCTATAAATTAGGATAGATGGGTAAGATCATGGGTACAAACTCTTCTCTCATTAGGTGTTGTGATGGCAGTGCCTAAAAAGGAAATTTATTATACTCCACATTTCTTTCAAGTAGTGAGATTGCAAAGCCATGCCTTCTTTCAAGTTCATAAACTTCAACACTTGGAGACAGTTGGTAGTGATCGCCAATTAGAATAAGATGTTGAACACTTGGACCAAGCGCTAGCAACAACTGAGGTTCCAAGATCTCTGCTACTTCTTCAACAAACACAATTGATGGTTTTAATGCTTTCAATATTTCCTGATTCACTGTTGCACCTATATCACAATTTTTCCCCTCTCATGCCTGTAATCTGCTAAATAGTTAGTTAGCAAATGGAATAAATAAATAATGTCCTGTCAAGGATTTAGTCCTCAGGATTAGTCCTCGAGATTAGTTGGTACTTGTCAGTTGTTGATGGTTGGTGTTCTGAACCGACGTCGGTTAACTATTTATTTTGTTGTGTGGTTCGTAGGCAATAGTGTTGACATGATGATGTAATACTACAAGTACATGAATAAAGATTCCAATGCTTCATATACATCTGTTCTTTGAATGCTTTTACATGCTCAATGATATTGTGTATCTAGTTTACTTTTGTAGCGTATTGAATTACCAATAGTGGAGTAAACGATGCGTGTACTTGTTCCTTTTGTTTCACTTGAAATTCTTATATAAGCATTTCTCATTGTTTCATTTTTTGCAAAAGCAGGGTGACTTTCTAATCTCAATTTGCATTACTCCATACAAAATGGATTCTTCCCTATCTTTTGATGCCCCTACTATGGCATTGGTGATTGCCTTCCTCATGATTTAGCGAGGAGGGTGTCAAACGGAAGCAGAGCAATAGAGCAAGATCAAAATGATGCAAGGCCAAGTCAATGAGATTCGTCATTCCACCAGGCAATGACGGGTCCCTTTTCATGTTATATGCAATTTACTTTTGTTATCCATATGTGTATGATTTCTTCTTTACTAGCATTAGGATAGCTAGTCCCTTGACGTGTAAGAGACATTTATACTCTCATGGTTATCAATAAAGATTGCATTTGCAATACATATGGTTCTCTTTCTCATTTGTCAATAATTGCGATATTGAAATAAAATGTAATTTGTTTTTTGACATTCTTTCATGCATATTGATGAACTTAGCAGAATATAATGTATCTTTTAATGTTTAAACGAAAACACAAAAGAATAAACACTAAGTTACCTAATTTCAGCTGAAAGCTAAAAATCAGGTAACAACATTATTCATTTCTCTCCATTTAATCCCATGCCCCTAGGCCCATCATTCTTTTCAATATTGAAGATTCTACCCATCTGGATGATTCAATCTAGGCATGATTAGTAGAGTTTCCCTCCGCCTCCATCACCTCTCCCCTCCTTCTTGAAGGTTAAGTTTATCCATATCCTCTACTTCCTTAGGTCCTGGTTCACTAGTATTTGCACTCAAGGGTGATCCCATAATAGTGGTTTACAACTTTTGGCCAAACTGGACACTGAAATTATTATTTTTTAACTAAATCTTCACATTCGAGCACCTATAGCAGGTAAACCGTGATGAATTTGAAGATTGTGCAAACTAAAGTCTCATCAAATTTTGTCTGTAGATTCTAAAAATATTTTTTTCAAAATTTTTGGAATTAGATTGCACTTCTTTTTCCATCTCCCACAAAACTTGTTTTTTCAAAAAATTTTTAAAAAGTGACACCGTATAACGCATAACTTTTTTTCCATGAAGGATACAATTCTAATTCTTTCAAATTTAGATTTGTAACTCTGATATCTAGTGCTTCCACTTGGTTAGATAGTTTTTTATTGAATATTTTTTCCTTAATCAAGTTTCAAAGTAAAACTAATTATAATTCAGACACAGAGCGACTGTATAACGTGTAACTTTTTTTGTATATATCAAAATTCAATTTTTTTTTTGTTGGATCAAAGACTTAAATATCTGGTGCACTCATATTTTTTAAATTTTTTTTTGATAATCTACTATTTTTGCACATGTGAAGAACAAAGACATTCATTTTCAATGAAAAACCTATGTTTAATAAAACTAAAAAAACAAATACATAACAAAACCAAAACATATTAAAATTATATTTGTTGGATAGCTCGTTCTGAGGAACACCATAATCATTTGAAATAAATTTTAAATGAATTCATTTGATCCCCCAAAAGTTAAATCAAAAGTGATTTTTTATCAGCATTTTGATAGGTGTAAAGGAGACTCATTTATAGGTATGGTTTAAAACTAGCGAGGTTCTATTCAAGGGGTTTGATCTAAGGTGATTTGATCAAACCCTCTTCAATTGGAATTCTTAAAATGAAACCTTTTAAAGATTAAATCATTATATTTTCTAAAAATATGTGATTTCAGCAAAAATCAGCTCCTCTCAGAAATTGTAAACCACTATTGTGGCAGCACCCTCAGACGCCTAGTTGTCGACGCTTACTCATTTATCGTCCTACGGTGATCTCCAATTCCCACTTTCACTCCCTAACTTCATTCATGCCTAATCTCCCTATTGTCAAAGGATTTGAAACAATTAATGATCCCCCCTAAATCTCTCCCATGCAATCCTTAGAAGTAGTGTTGTATACTACAGTTTATTTTCCCACTTGACTAATCGACATGGAAGCAAAGATAAGGTGTACGTGGACTTCCCTACTCTTTGAAGAGGGTCAACTACAGTAATAGTTCATTATAGTTTTCAATTAGTGGTACCTTAGAATGTTGAAGATACGCCAATTAATCTTTATTTCCTAGGCATCATTTTTGTTGTCTATTATTGTACTCGATCCTATGTGACATGTGCCTCCTTCCTTGACTTACAGACATCACTCACTCTCCTCAACATGATAATCACATGAATCAACCTTATTATTTTCACTAACCATGCCATGGATTGGTATTGTGTAGAACATGGCATGCACTTCGAGGATTCCTTCTTCTATGCCATGCACACAACTCCAACTAAATGCTTATTTAAAAATGCTAGAAGAGTTATAAAATACTACCAGTGAAATATTAGTCTTTATTTACATAACAGACAGTCACTTATTTGTGTAATGAGGTTATATTTGATAGAATATCTAAAGGTATATAACTATTGTTCTCAAATATTAGTATGCTTCATTTTATTGGTGTTAATGTGATCCCATTCATCATTACTTGAAATATTTGACCAATTAATATATTCATACTTTTTTAATCATGACATCACACTTTTTCCTTTAAAATTTTAGAGTACAAGAGTCCAAGATAACCATCACTAGTTAAACTTTGATTTGTGAAAATATAAGAAACTCTCAATAGATCACTTAATTAAAGGCAATTAACATTGTAGTCCATACATCTATATACCTAGTTTTCACACATCATAATCTAGTGCTTTTATTTTTTATTTTTAGTTAAATTTAAGTTATTTATTAATATTTCATCCAGTCACAACTTGATCATTTATCATTCACTTACTTAGGTTCCAATTTTACCCATATGACCCACACAAAATACTTCACATGCAAAACTACATAGAACATGCATCACATGGTTTTTATTAGATATAATTACATAGTTCATTAATATAACTTGACTAATCAACAATAATGACACTGAGATTTAAAGCTAGTGTGCTAATGTTATGGCCTTACATCAGGTCAAGGCCTGGTCCCCAAAAGGCTTCAACTAGAATAGGTATAGTTGAAAAATTTTTAACACCAAATATACTCTTATACATAAAAAGTTGCAGCAGTACAGAATTATTTTCAAAATACCTTTTTATTATTTTATTAGTGAATGCCAAATGAGAGAGAGAGAATAATGTAAAGATGAAGGTAGTTAAAAAAGTTGGAGAGAAATAAAAAGGTGGTAAAAAGAAATACAATTTTAAAGAGAAAAAGAAAGAAAGACAAAAATAAAGGTAAATCAAGAAAAATGTAGATTGAAAGAAAACATAAATAAAAGTAATAAGAAATAAAGTGAGATGTGCATGGGCAAGGTAAGAGAGAGACACACAAAAGAAGAGACAAATAGAAAATAGGGAAAACAATTAAGAGAAAAACAAATGAGATATAAAATATATGAATGAAAAAAATAACATAGGGAAAAAGAGAGGTAATATTAAAAATAAAAAATAAAAAGTAATAGAATGAGATAAATAAATAAAATACCAAATGTAATTGAAAATTATATGACCTACAAGATATACTCAATCAACCTTATCCAACAAGAAAAATATTATAGAAAAGGGAGATGACAAAAAAGAAAAAATATGATAAATAGGAGGGGGAGAATGACAAATCTACATACAAAGATAAAAGGAAAAAAAACAACAAAATAATGAAACACGAGAAAGATAAAAGATAGATGGAGAGAATAAACCAAATAGAGAGTGAGTGAGCAAGCAAACGAGAGAGAATAAAGAGAAAGAAACTAAGAAAAAATATATAAATGGGAAAAGAAGATAGATAAAAAGAGATGATTGAGAGGATGAGAAAGATAAATAACAAAAATAACAAATGAAAGAGAGAAAGACATATGGGAAGAGAAAATAAAGAAATAATTTTGATTGGTGAAGCCATGTTACATCTTTAAGGCACCTTTGATCCAAAGGGTAGAGGAGAAGGATGCTATGCTACTTAATATGAATGGATTGTTGGTGTATCAATCAATAGGTACACTAAAATCACATTATGATTTTTTGTAAATTCGCCTCCAATTAATCAAAATATTCTAATCCAAACCCCTTTTAAAGATAATAAAAATTATGGACATCTCTCTCTCTTTTTTCTGTTGACTCAAAGGTATCCCCATGAGCCAAACCAACACCCAACCCGCCTTACATTGGTCTTACATTTTTCCAAGTTGGGGTCAGAAAGGGGTGAGCTAGGTCACAGGAATAATTTTTTTCCAAGACACCTTTGATCCAAAGGGTAGAGGAGAAGGATGCTATGTTACTTAATATAGATGAACTTTTTTTTTAGACTCAGGGGTATCCCTACAATCCAACCCGACACCCAACTCACCTTACCTTGGTCTTACATTCTACCAAGTTGGGGTCAAGAAGGGGTGTCATGTTGGGGCAAGTCTAGTCTCTTGGGGATGTATGCAATAGCCTGCAAGCCACGTGCATCGAGTAAATATAAAAATATAAAAATGTGAAAATATAGAAATGGGAAAGTAAGATAGATAAACAAATAGATAATTGAAAGGATGAGAAAAATAGATAACAAATAAAAGATAGAAAGACATATTAGACAATAAAATAAAGAAATAATTTTGAATGGTGAAGCCATGGTTTCTAGATCTAAGACACCTTTGATCCAAATGGCAGAGGAGAAGAATGCTATGTTACTTAATATGAATGGATTGTTGGTGTATCAATCAATAGGTACACTAAAATCACATTATGATTTTTTATAAATTGGCCTCCAATTAATCAAAATATTATAATTTAAACACCTTTCAGACATAATAAAAAGGTATGGACTTCTCTCTCTCTTTTTTTGTTGACTCAAAGGTATCTCCACGAGTCAACTCAATGCCCAACCCACCTTACCTTGGTCTTACATTTTGCCAAGTTGGGGTCGGAAATGGGTGAGTTGGGTTACAGGAATACACCTTTGATCCAAAAGGTAGAGGAGAAGAAGGATGCTATGTTACTTAATACAAATGAAATTTTATTTTTTTGACTCAGGGGTATCCCTACGATCCAGCCCAACACCCAACCTGCCTTACCTTGGTCTTACATTCTGCCAAGTTGGGGTCGAGAAGGGGTGCCACGCTGGGGCAAGACAAGTCCCCTAGAGATGTATGCAATGGCCTATAAGCCACGTGCATTGAGTAAATATAAAAATATAAAAAATGTGAAAATATAGAAATAGGCAAAGAAGATAGATAGAAAAAATAGATAATTGAGAGGATGAGAAAAATAGATAACAAATAAAAGATAGAAAGACATATCAAAAGAGAAAATAAATAAATAATTTTGAACATTTGGTGAAGCCATGGTTTCTAGATCTAAGACACCTTTGATCCAAAGGGCAGAGGAGAAGGATGCTATGTTACTTAATATGAATGGATTGTTGGTATATCAGTCAATAGGTACACTAATATCACATTATGATTTTTTTATAAATGGGCTGCCAATTAATCAAAATATTCCAACCCGAACCTCTTTCAAACAAAATAAAAATGTATGGACTCCTCTCTCTTCTTCTTTTTTGTTGACTCAAAGGTATTTTTGTGACTCAACCCAACGCCCAACCCACCTTACCTTGGTCTTACATTCTACCAAATTGGGGTCAGAAAGGGGTGAGTTGAGTCACAAGAATAAAAAATATTCTAAGGCACCTTTGATACAAAGGGTAGGGGAGAGGGATGTTATGTTACTTAATACGAATGAAATTTTATTTCCTTTTTTAGACTCAGGGGTAACCCTACGATCCAGCCCAACACCCAACCTGCCTTACCTCGGTCTTACATTCTGCCAAGTTGGGGTTGACAAGGGATGTTACGCTGGGGCAAAACTAGTCCCCTAAGGATGTATGCAATAGTCTGCAAGCCACATATATTGGGTAAATATAGACATATAGAAATGGGTAAGGAAGATAGATAGACAAAGAGAGATAATTGAAAGGATGGGAAAAATAAATAACAAATAAAAGATAGAAAGACATATGGGGAGAGAAAATAAAGAAATAATTTTGAATGGTGAAACCATGATTTCTAGATCTGAGACACCTTTGATCCAAAGAGCGGAGGAGAAGGATGCTATGTTACTTAATACGAATGAACTGTTGGTCTATCAATCAATAGGTACACTAAAACCATATTATGATTTTTTTGTAAATCAGCTTCCAATTAATCAAAATATTTCAATCCAAACCCCTTTCAAAGACATTGAAAAGTTATGTACTTCTCTCTCTTCTTTTTTTTTGTTTACTCAGGGGTATCTCTGCAACCTAACCTAATGCCCAGCCCGCTTACCTTGGTTTTACATTCTACTAAGTTGGGGTCGAAAAGGGGTGAGTTGGGTCACATGGATAGAAATTCTTTTAAGTCACCTTTGATCCAAATGGTAGAGGGGAAGGATGTTATGTTACTTAATATGAATGGATTGTTGGCATATCAATCAACAGGTACACTAAAATCACCTTATATTTTTTTATAAACTGGCTTCCAATTAATCAAAATATTCCAATCCAAACATTTTTCAAAGATGATAAAAATGTATGAACTTATCTTTCTTCTTTTTTATTGACTCAGGGGTATCCTATGACCTAGCCCAATGCCTAACCCGCCTTACCTTGGTCTTACATTCCTCCAAGTTGGGGTTGAGAAGGGGTGTCACGCTAGGATGAGACTAGTCCCCTAGAGATGTATGCAATAATCTAAAAGCCACATGCATTGGCTAAACTCGGACCTCAAAATCAAACCCAAGACTATGGGGAGCATACCCATGACTTAAGCCTCTTTCACTATTCGTGTGGGCTCTAACAAGAACCTGACTTCTATTCCTTCTCAGGAGAGAGAATGAGGGTATGGAGATCAATTTTTTAATTTAATTTAATTTTAGCATAAATAAGCCAATTAATATATATGCCTCTAACATCATCAAATGATTGAAAACATGTTATGTATTAAAAATTGAAAGAGAAAGAGAAAGATAGAGAGAAAACAAGAAGGGAATGAATGGGCTTGATAAATTAAATACAAGGAAAGATAATAGAAAAATAGATCTAGAGATATAAAATAGATAGAAAGAGAAGTGAAAGATAAAGAGTAAAAAAAAATAAGAGAAACAAATAGAGAGAAAGAGGTAGGGACATGGTGAGACAACAAAGGAAAGGTTGTGAGAGAAAGTCAAAAAACAAAAAAATGGACAAAAACAATAAAAATATCAAAAAAGAATAATTAAAGTTAAAGGTATAAAATAAAGAAAGACTAACATAGAGCAAAATAAATAAATAATGAAAATATATATATATATATATATATATATATAAAGAGAGAGAGAAAGAGAGAGAATGAAGATAGAGAGACAACAAAGATATAATCATGCAAGCAATTTGAATACATAATAAATAAATTTAGAAAGACTTAAAAATATAAATAAATAAAGTGGAGAGAGTGAGAGAATTTCAAACATTGAGATGAAGATTTACAAAAAGTGCTCAGAAAAATGACAAATGAAAAAAAGGGAAACAAAAAAGAGAAATATTGGTGAAGAAATAAAGAATCTTTGAAATGGATTTGCAAAGATTAATACAAATAAAGAAACAGACACAAACTAAGGAAATGTAAGATAGAAATCAAAGCGATAGCTATTGAGATAGTGTTAATGTGAGAGAATGAGAAAACTACAAAATAAATGATAGATTAAAAAGAAAAAGAAAAAGAAAAAGACAAAAAATAAAATAAAAGAAAATAACCAAAGATTTAAGAAAAAAAAATAGATACAAAATGAAAAATTAATTTAATATAAAATACAAGAATGAAAAAAAGTAGCATAGAGAAAAAGATAGGTAATATTAAAAGTGTAGGCAAAAAAAAAGGAATGATATATAGATAAGGAATGAGATAAATTTATAGAAAAATTAATAGAAAGTAGAAATATAAAAAGAAAGAAAGAAGGGACAAAGTATAAAGCAAGCACGAGAGAGAGAGAGAGAGAGAGAGAGAGAGAGAGAGGAAAGAATGAATAAATGAAAGTGAGAGAGAACAAATAAAAAATCAATAGATAAAGAATAGTTAGTGAAAGGAAAAAGCAATAGGATGAATGAAAGTACTAAGTGGGAGAAATAATAAATCATAGAAAAGAAAAGAGGAATAAAAGAGAGAGTGGGAGAGTGAAATTAAAAAATAAAAAATAAAATAAAAAAAAATCATGAAAGGGACATAAAAAAAAATAATGAAGGTAACTAAAAAAAGAATTGAAGATAGAAGTAAATAGAAAACAAAAGTGGGGTAGAAATAAGAACAATTATAAAGAGAAGAAAATAAAAAGAAAGAGAGAGAATAAAAGAAACATTGAATGTCAAAAATAAGAGAGAGAGACAATCATATAAAGACGAAAAATTACACGGTGAAAGAAATTAAAAAAGGAGTTGAAAAGAAATAAAAAGACCTAGTAAAGAGAAAGAAAGAGAGACAAAAATAAAAGTAAATCAAGAAAGTATAGATTAAAACAAAACATAAATAAAAGTAATAAGAAATAAAGCGAGATGTGGATGGGCAGGGTAAGAGACACACACAAAAGAAGAGCCAAATAAATTATAGAAAATAATTAAGAGAGAAACAAATGAGATATAAAATATATGAATGAAAAAAGTAACATAGAGAAAAAGAGAGGTAATATTAAAAATCAAGACAAAGAAAAATAAAGTAATAGAATGAGATAAATAAATACAATACAAAAAGTAATTGAAAATCAGAGAGAAGAAACAAAGAAGTGACAAAAAATATTGATTAAATAATAATAGATAAAGAAATAAAGAAAGGGCATTACATTGAAATATTAAATAGATAAAGTGAGAAAAAGAGTAAAAGAAAATTACAAATAAGGAAAAAAAGATAAAATGGAAGCTACAAAGAAGAGAATTAAAAATAGAAATAAATAGAGAGGTTAATTAAAAATGATAGAATAACAAAAAATAGAGAGAGAAAAGAAAGAGGGGAGAGGTAAAAAGAAAGAAGTGAGACAAAAGGCACAAAGATAGATAGGTGGCAAAAGAGAGACACAAAGAGGGAGAAATAATAAATAGAAGGTAAAAAGTGAGGATAAAAAAAAAAGATAAAAAGGGAAAGAAATAGAAAAGAAAAAAAATATGTATGAGAGAGTGATCTAAATGATAACAAGAAAGAAACAAGGAAATATGTGCGGGAGCGGTGCGAATGAGGCCCAACAGGCAAAAATTTTGAAGGATGTTATGCAGGTTAGTTTGGACAGGGTTGCACAGGTTAGTTTGGACAAGGTTGTGCAAGGGCTGGGTGATTCTCCTCCGAACGGGGTCCCTCTATTTCCTGATGTGAATCAGGCTTGTTTGAATGGGAATCCCCTGAACATTGTGTAGGCTAATGTTGTTGGGCGAGATGGTGTTGGCGGAGGCCCTATTCCCTCTCCCCTTGTTACTTCTAGCGGCCATCAGAAATCTTTCTCTAATGTTGTTTTAAACGCTTGTTCCTAGATTCCTCCTACTCTAGCTAGGGTTCGACCTCTACCCTGTGCTCGTGCATCACCTGTTGTGGTTTGTGGGCCTGAGGTTGCTAAGAATGAGGATTTCTATTTGCATCAAGGTGTGGTTTGCAAGTTTAACGACTTGTGGCCCTCCCTTCTTGATCTCCATGAGTGGGTTTTCGTTTCCTAGAAGCCTATTGTTTATGGACAGATTGACCTCTATCCTAATGCTAGAGGTTATTTCTTCGCAACCTTGTCTTCCTCTGAGGATCGTGACAGAGTGTGGATAGGATGTGGATGTGGGGTGTTCATTCGTTGTTCATTCGGCCTTGGTCTCACTATTTCAATCCTCTTATGGAGCCTCTGAATATCAGACCAATATGGGTTTGACTGTCGAATCTCCCTTGCCAGTTTTGGGAGGATTCTTATTTTGAAACTATTGGCAATGCCATTGGTAGCTTTTTGAAGGTGGATTCTACATCTTGGGATCTTAGGCATACTACGGTGGCTCATATATTAATCAATTTGGACATCTCCAAACCTCTCCATGGTGATGTGGTCTTGATGGTGGAGGACAAACCTTGGAAGTAGCTTCTGGACTATGAGGGGCTCCCTTTTTGGTGCAGGAGATGTTTCTCTATTAGTCACCTAGTCTTCGATTGCCCTCTTGGTCATCGTAAGGGTCCTACTACTTGGTGGAAGAATGCTCTCTCTAATCATCTCATGGTTGGCTCTCCCTCTTCGGATAGTTCCTCTAAGGAGGGCGACCCTCCCTTGACTGCTTCTCCCATGGAGTCGGAGCCTTTCGAGGCTCCTATTCCAGCTATCCCTACTGCAGAACCTTTGCTACCTCGATCTATTGTCGATGTTCAGTCAAAACCTACCTGTCCCCCGTTGAATGACTCTACTAGCCCTTTGTTCGCTCTTGTCTCCTCTTCTTTGCTCTTGGCTCCCTCTCTGTGTGGTGGCTCCTTGCCCGGGGTGGCTGTTGTGGATCCAGTCCCCTCACCTCACTCGGTGGATTTTGATTTTGAATCTTCTTGGTCAGTTCTACTGAGGAAGAAGGGACTCCCCAAATCCATTGCTTGTTCGCAGCCTCGGGTTCAAGGAGTCAAATTAGTCTCCTCTAATTTTGGGGTTGTCTAATCCTTGTTTGTTGTTCTATAGTTGTCAGTCAGTTGTTTCTACTTGTTTTTCTTCTAGTTCATGTTCTGGTTTGAACTAGCTTCTGAAGGGTACAACACCTTGTAAATGCTTCTTATATAATCAAAAACAAGAAAGAAACAAATCCGGAAAGAGAGAAAGAACAAAAAAGAGACAAAACACCAACAAAAATGGGAGAGAGAGAGAATAGATAAAAGAAAATATAGATGCAATCAAAAGATTAAAATGAAAAAAAAAAATTATATAAAGATGAATGAATGAAAAAAGTAAACAAAGAGAAAAGGAAAAATGAGAGGTAATATTAAAAAAGTTGGAGACAAAAAAATGCAGTAAAACAAAGATTGGGATAAACACCAAGAAACAAACAAAGCAAGAAAGAGAGAATAAAAAAAGGACAAAACACCAACAAAGCAAGAAAGGGAGAGAGAGAGAGAGAGAGAAAGAAGGAAACAAAATATTTAATTTAGAAAGAAAAAAAGACGAGAGAAGAGAAAAAGAGGGAGAGAAAGATGGAAGAGAGGTAAGCTGAAAATAATGATAAAAACCATAAAACAAAAAGAACAATATAAAGAAGGGAAGTAAAATGTGAGAGAAAAAAAGATAACAAAGAAGAAAGAAAATGAGGAAAGAAAGAGAAAGGAAGAAGAGAAAAGAGAGAAGGAAAGTGACAAAAAGTTAGCAAAAGGAAGAAAGAAACAAAGCGAGAAAGATAGAACTAATAAAAGATCAAAAAAAAGGATGAGCAATATAAAAAAAGGAAAGTAAAATTTGGGAAAAATAAAAAATAATGAGAAAAGAAGAAAGGAAAAGGAAGGAGAGAGAAAAAAGAAAAAGAAAAGAAAGGAATAAGAAAAAAAAGAGAAGGAAAGTGACAAAAAGATAGAAAAACAAAGAAATAAACAAATCAAGAAAGATAGAAAGAATAAAAGAAAGAGAAACACCAACAAAGGAATAAAAACAGAAATAGAAAGATAAAGATAACGAAATAAATAGTGAATATTTGTAATGAAAAATGGAATTGAAGATAGAAATAAGTAGTAGGAAAGAAGAGATAAACAAAAGACAATTATAAAGAGAGAGATAAAGACAAAAAGAAAGGTTAAGAGGGAAAATTATAGATTGGAGGAAAAATAGAAATATAGATAAAAATGCATATAGAAAAAATCAAATAATAGAAATAAAGAAATAATAAAAGAAAGAGAGAGATAGAGAAATGTCAACAAGGAAAAGAATGAGAAAGGGAAATAGATCTAAACTATGAGATAAAGAGAATAAAATAGACAAATAAATAAACTACAAAAATAGAGGGAATGAAAGAAAGACATAATAGGGATAGAAATAAATAGTAAGAAAGAAGGGATAAACAAAAAAGCAATTATAGAGACATAGATAAAAAGAAAGGTCAAGAGGGAAAAAATATAGATTGGAAGAAAAAAAAAAGTTTCCAATAAATATAGAGAGATTGAAGTAGAAAGAGAGAGCGCCAAAAAATAGAAATAAAGAAATAATAAAAGAATGAGAGATAGAGAAACATGAAAAAGAAAAAGAATGAGAAAGGGAAAAAGATCTAAAGAGATCTAAACTTGCTGATAAAGGGAGAATTTAATAGAGACAAATAAACACACTACAAACAAAGGGAATGAAAGAAAGACATAATAGGGATAGAAAGAGATCATAAAGTCCAAAGTCTAAGAATAGCAACCATTATTCTAGGAAGGGTAACCATTCTTCTATGAACAATTATTAAGCATGGCAAAAGGCAAGGTAGAGGGGCCAACCGTGCCATTAAAGAGGCATGTCAACCCCCTAATTCATCAAGACTTGTAGAGTTGGATGGAGGACGATGTGTAGGGGGGAGAATAACCCACAAACTTCAACAAAGGTGCAATTTTGGGTAGTTGTGTGGCAATTTTGGGGTTGAATTGAGTGAGAAGAGAGAAGGAGGGCGTATAAGAGTTGGGCTTGGCAATTTGGAGGCACAATTTATGGGTTTGGCATGATAGTTAGGCGTGATTTGAGGGAGATTCACTATCTAAAAAGGGTAGGCACTACAACAATTATGCCCTTGTTGAACCTGGTAACATTTAAATTAGCAATGCAAGATGACACTTTTCATTTTAGTGGTTTAATTATTTGGGGAAGCAGGGTTTTTAAACTACTACCAAAATGGGGTGTAGGGTATAGAAAACTTGCATTGATTTGTTTTCATCAATAACCTTGGTAACAAAATATTATGAAATCAATAAAAGCATTTATCATTATTTTTAACATAACCTAAACCTCTATTTTAGTTGTATGTTCAATCACAATCACATGAAATAATATCATTGTTATGGCTACTACAATACCTAAGTGATCCCAATCTCAATAGAAAAATTATACTATGGTTTTAAGAGCTTATAGAATTTCAATAATAATGACCTTTGTCATGGAGGCCATGATTTGAGGATAGAGAACCCTACTATTAGTTACTTATAGGACTTAGATAGTTACATATATGACTACATTGGTAATACTTTAGTATTTAAATTATGGATCTTTATAAACATAGCTTGGGAAGCCTCTCCATGAGCTTACCATATTCTAGCCACAGAGCAACCTTGAATGCATTTACACCACTATGCTGAAAACAAATTGAACATCTACCATTTTTGTTAACAAATTATATTTTATAAAATAAGTGGGACAATTTATATTTACTTGGAAGGGGGTTATAGGGTAAAAATATGGTAGAGATTGAACACATCTGAAAGCATTAACCAAAATTGTTAACCTTCTTTTATGTTTACGAATGGCTACCAAAAGCCCATGCAAGCTAGGAGCACGTATGGTCTCCACTTTATGCACTCTCATGATTAATGGGCGTTTCATTAGGGTAATTTCTACTTCACCACATATTCCCATCTTTGTTGATCTAGATAATATTGTCTACTAACTAGAGGAATATGTAACAATTGTTAAATCCCTCAATTTAAGCCTAGTAATGACTTCCATGAGGAAGCTATAGCATACTCCATATTCCCTCTATTGTGCCATATAACTATCATTGCAATAGCTCACCCTTGAAACTAGGAGGAGATAATACTTTGACCCTTAAATTGGTGTGGCCTATGTAAATCCTAGAGCCTAATGATGTATTTCTCTAAGTAGTCTTGTAAAAATAGACTAATAATTGTTGGCCTTTCTAGTAGCCTGTGGTCAATCTAGACCTTTCCATTTGGATATAAGAAATACCCCATAGTTTCTTCTCTACATTTAAAAGGTTGTCCATTAACAACCTTGAGGGTATTGTAGTTCAAAAGTCTATGGATAGTGATTATATGACTCTAGCTATCTTAATTCAACTTAAATTCACCATGGAGTGTCCTCTATCCTAAGCCTAGTATGGCTAGAACATCTCTTAATTCTAGATTGCAAATGACCCCAAGTTTAAACCTCCAAGATATTGGAGTAGTTATAGGTATTCATTGGACCATTCCAATGATCAATGTTTGAGGTTACTTCTATATCTTAGGGACTATCCATCTTTTACCTTTGTCATAGAGGTGAAAAATTGCAAGGGCTACCCTAGATATGATATTGGATTAGTTGAGCTAGTGGTTACCCCTACTGTGTAGGTAACAAAGATCAGAGCTAATCATTATATTAGGAGGGTTAGTAGGTAGTCACCTATAACACAGAGGTGATTGATGCCAAGTGCTACCCATATTGTTGTTGGTGGCGTAAGGGTGATTGAAGTTAGAATCCACCTATCTAGAAGATTCACTATTTGTGGAAGTCTCTCTTGTGCCTATATGACCATTTAAGGTTGAGGATGAGCCCCTAATATAGTACGGGATGCACCTAAGTCCTCTTCCTAGTTAATACTTGGAAAATCCAAGCCTTCACCCCTCATCTAATCCCATGATCTTAACTTCTTCATCACAGGATTGTTCTTTGGGATAGCTTTCTAGGTCCACTTGGTTGGGGTGGACGGGATAGTGATTCACTTGGTTGGGTTTTTTCACACCCTCGAGGCTGGTAAAAGGGAACCCAGACAACTAGGATGCTACTTATAACTAGCCAAGTTCTTATTCTCCACGAGGTACTTTTATATTATGATCAAGTACTTTTCATTCCTATAGTAGATTGTGATATAAAATCGTTAAGTTCACCTTCATGTTCATGTTGTTGAATTTAAATGGTTTCTATATTTACTTGTTGGTTATATTTTAATAAAAAAAAAATGCTCTCATGGCTAGATTTTTACACTTCCTATCTACTTTAAGATATTTATAATTTTTTCAGTTTATCAAATTCAAGGCATTCAAATGCATTGTCAAATCTGACAATGGCTTAGAAATTAGCACATGATATACAACTATTTACTTTCATTCTTCCTTTTGCTATTCAATTATGTAGCATATTACATTAAGTTCAAAGAGTGGAGAACTACATATCAACCTTCCCTTAAAAAATTAACAATGTCTATCTTAAAACCTTTCCCTCTGTCATATAAATTGTTTAATAAATCCCTAAAAGAACCAACTTCTACATATTCTATTTAAAATTGTGAAGCTTCCTAATAGATTAATATATCAATTATCATGTAAATTAATCTAGTGTTACTCATAAAGCACCTTAACCAATTGTTTACTAGACCACAATCACTAATTCTATCCATAAAGAATAGAAACACTAAATATAGAAATTATTGATCTACATTGGATAAGAAAGAGATAATACTGACTACACCCTCATTTTCTACTCAACCACCGATGTACTACCTAAGAATTTTGTGCAAATTTTATGTATATCCATATGTAATGATAATGATGAATACACATTAGGAATATCTCGAAGGCTTTCCTCTCACTGATGTTGTTTGTGTCCTAACTTTGGCATCAAGAATATATACTAAAGTAGCTATCCATGTCCTAATATCTGGAAATCTAGAAGGCTTTTCGATGTCACTAAAGCAATTTTTCATGTCGTAATACTTGGCACTCTATATATTTTCTTCTAAGCACCTTCGGCTGGGTCATGCTATATTCAATGGTGAAATTAAAACACCCTAGTGTAAAAACTTAATTTTCCTGCAAAGATGTGTAAACATAGCTAAGCACATCATTGTGCACATGCATATGCTCATAGATGACAAAGTAATGTGGTAGTTTGCTAGTTGAAAATTGAGTCAACCTGATATGAAAATATCTAAGATTTCCCACAATTTTGATGCTTCACCTCCAACTTGTGAAAAGTAGAAAAGGTTGGTTCTTTTCAAGTATGTAGTTTGAATTAGACTCAAAAATTTCATAGTACCTAAATCCCAACATGTTGGCTCATTTCATAGTAAAACATACATTAAAAAGAAGGTAATGTAAACTTCATTCAAATTGAATGGTATTATTAATTTATTATAGTAACAATGATTATGTAATCCAAAAGCATATGCAGATAAATCAGGGAAGAGAATGCAACCTACTTGACTTGATGAGGGCCTGGAAGTGGTAGTCTGTCATTGAAGGGAAACTGAATGCATAGTTGCAAACGTTGAATCAGTCTTTATCAAATTTGGACTTGAATTCATCGATGTTGCTCCGTAGAATTTTAGAGAAGAATAAACATATGCAAAACTATTTGAAAAAAGAACCAAGTGATGTGAATGTATTATATTTTTCTGTACTATATCTGTTGTTGATTGTTTATGTTGGGCCTGCACAAAATAAAAATATAATCATTTAGAATGAATGGTATTATGTGAAAAAATTCTAGAGAGTTATAGGTATATTATATGTTCATCATTTTATCAGATATCTAAAAATATAAATCATATAATGCCTCAACCAAGTAAATGATAGAATACATTAGGTAAACATTGAATACCCATTTTATTTGGTCCATGGGAACAAAAGTTCACTTCTATATGTTGAATTAATGCTTTGAATTTAGTAATCAGTATTTTTTGAGTTGTACTGATGACTTGTCCAAATTTATGTTTTCCTCCTTGAAAAACAATCTTGACGAAAATAGTCTAAACAAGAGCTGCAATGCAGCAGGAGTCCCTGCTAGATGAAAAAAGATAAATTTGGAAAACCTACACAAGATATTTGGACATAGTACTAGTTCTTGAATTGAGTTAAACATGTTAGGTGATCTAAATCATGATCATTTACATAAATAATACCAAAATATGTGCTACCATTAGAATGGTTGCAATTTTCCTTTTTTATGAAGTTGGGAAGAAATGAAGCTTGAGATAGAGACAATTGTAAAGAAAACAAAGTGTGTATAGCACCGGTAGCTACCAGGTTCAAAAAGCTACCTGCCCTGCATCAGTTAGGAATTATACCATGCAATACTAGTTTATGAATAGTTGAGTTGGAACCCAAGGAGACTGCCTTGTTTTGGACTGATCAAAGAGGCATTTTAAGTTCATCATAAATACTTAAGCAGGATTTTTTGGTCAAATAATGAACAAGAAATGGGAGACATGAATCGATGCATTCAATGTCCATATCTAATGTCATAACTTTTCCATATCTAATGTCATAACTTTGCCAAGCAATTTTTCTATTTTAACAAGTTTAGAAGAAATGAATCTAGTGTGAAAGATTCATTCATGCTAGACAAAAGCCTCTAGAATCCTATTATATATATTTTAGAGACCTTGGAAAATATTCAATAAAGATTCAGCATTGCTTAAGAATCCAATGGAATTTTTCAATCCTAACAATTGTTAAAAACACGAAGTGAGCAGAGGACCAAAAGCTACCAAAATCGTTTCACCAATGTTCACTAGGTTCAGAAAGCTAGATGCCAGAATTTGGGATCTTAAAACATTCTTAAAGGTTCAAATCTAGACAAAACATGAAGTTACAAAAAATATTTAGAGGCACCATTAGTTGTTGACAATATAAACATATTAGATTATCAATATAATGATAACTTGGAAGGCACGTGTACTGAAAGGACAGTTGTAAATGATAAACATGTTCAAAATGTGTTTGTTGAAAAGGCTGTAGAAACTTTGAAACAAATGCAAACCAGCATCGTGCTACTTTTTATCACAATTGAAGACAATAGAAGGTAATGACTGTAATGTCCCCTTCTCAGCAATGATCATTTCTGTTGACCGTTGGCCTATTCCGGAGACCCGTAGGCTGTGCGGATGGTGAAATTAGGGTTTCCAAGTTTTGAGGTGGTTCTTGCTTGGAGTTTGGGTTTCTGACTGCAGATTCTTTCTTGGTTTTCAGAGAGCTTCGCAGTGGTGTGTTCAGTTTGGCATTTCGAGCAACTTCGCGAATTTACTATTTTTAGTAAATTCTATTTCTGGCAGTGGACAGTTCGGGTACAGTTCAGTTGGGTCACTTCTTCAGTTCTTGGCCTTGGGCGTATTTTTCTGGGAGAGATAAGTAATTTCATTATAATATTATTATTTTAATATTATACCCCTTGCCTAGCAGTGCAACTTTAAGTTGTTTTTTAAAAAGGGGACTTTTGAGGGTCCAGGCGTCATAAGGAGATAAATTATAATTTTAAAATGTCAAATATTGAGACAAGTAAGTGGGACGCCCTTTTGAGAAGATTATTTTATTTTAAAAAGTGAAATGTTTTATTGTTGAAAATGGACGCCATCTTTGGAGGGAAAAGGTGAATTTGAAATTAGGGTTTGGGCGCCCTTGGAAGCTTCTAGATGTTTCTCTCTCGTCTATATAATCAGGCCTCAGCTCTTCATTTGGCATCTTTCGTCTACTACACCGTTATGCTGCTGGATTGTATTCAGGCACTCGCTTCGAGGAAAGCACACCTCCTAGCATTGGCTCATCTTCTTGCTTGAAAGATAGCAACTAGTTGAGAGGTTAGCTTGTATTAGGTTTGAATTGCATTTCTAGTTGAGTAATTGCATTGTTGGAGTCTAGTTTACATTTTCTGTCATATTTTGATGTTGCTGAATGTCATTAGGGAATGTAAGAATCGCTCATAGCTCATGAAATAAAAATGTTATCATTCTGGGTATTGGATCTTTCAATCTGTTTATGAAGGGCGACCATGCTTGCCAGTTTCCAGATTTTTATTATGTCTCTTTGATTTTATAAAGGAAATTCGCCCTTGCAGCTGGGCCGTACCATCTTGAGGTACATTGGAGTTTGTGCAAAATAAATAAGGCTTGTTTTGAGTGGTTTAGGGATTGCATCTTGGGCGCCTGCATCAGTATAGTAATCTGCATTTGATCTTTCGTCAATAGGATGTGTTTAGAGTGAGTTATGTGCATTTTAATGAGTTTTCATGCTGCTGTTCTGTATCATTTCTGTCAAAAACAGTCACATCAGATTTGAGAAAGTTCATTGGTGTGTGAGGAGTTGATATTCAGTGAGCTTGGGAGTGTGAAAGGGAGTTCTTAATTTGATATAGCTTCGAAAGGATTCTAATCTTAAGATATTGACAAACTCTCTAATTTATTGTAAGCTGAACAGTAGTACTGTCAGCAATTCTCTCCTCTCATTTGGTATTTACTTGTACTGCCCACTGAATAAGTGGAAGAGGCTGGCTTGCCGCCTTTACTTTCTTGCATTGTAATTTCCTAAGTCTCCGCCATATGGTCGCCTCTTATCCATCACGGATTGAGTAGCACATACTTGGTGTTGAGCTCTTTTCAGTATTGCAATAGATAGGGATCCTCTGACCGAATGCTCGTCATTCGCCGGCGCATCTCTGGTTAGAGTTCTTGTTCAGCATTTACTTTGAGATCCTCTGACCAATGCTCACACCTTGCCCGCATCGGGATCCTGGTGTACATTCTGGTTAGAGTTACTTTCTGCATCGTTTTGGTTTATGCTAACCTTAACGGGTGCATGTTGCATTGTAATCTTTTATGAAAAAGCAAAAAAAAATTGGTCCGGTTCATTACAATGACTTCTAAATTTATGACATTAGATATGGACGTTGAATGCATTGATTCATGTCTTCCATTTCTTGTTCATTATTGGACCAAAAAATCTTGCTTAAGTATTTACGATGAGCTCAAATTGCCTCTTTGATCAGTCCAAAACAAGACAGTCTCCTTGGGTTCCAACTCAACTATTCATAAACTAGCTATAATCCATTTTTATAAACCTGAAATTATTTAAATGTTTCATTTAAATAATTTTAAGTTAGTCTCAAGTTTTTATAAATAAAATGAAAAAAGGGGGCGTTATCATTTTTGCATTACTTAAGTTCGGTAATTGAAAAGCTTTTAATAAATTTTATCTCAAAACTCATGTTCAAATGCAAACAGTTGAAGTTTCTACACAAAAGCTAAGAAAGCAAAAGTCATTGCATGAAATATAAAGGAGAGAACTGATGTTGGGAGCCAATATGAAGCAAAACATCACGTTGCAAAGAAGGGAAGTTTTTGTTAAAGCTTGAGTTTCATGAGGAGAGGTCGAGGTTCTAGGGTTTCAAACCTGGTAAACACCTTCTACACAGCAGTTCAGGATCTTGCATGGCAACTAGAGCGGGGCTGGCATGGATTTTCCTGTGCATGAAAAGGGCATTCAAGATGAAGGAAAGGAGATGTTCGTAGGAGACATTGTGATGAAGAAACAGGTCTGTGTATTGAACCACCTTTATATAGTCATTGTCATATAAATTCCTATATCCTTTATGATAGAGTTCTTTAGATGCCTACTTTTCTGTTACTGCATCTAGGAAGGTGCTTGTATGACAAGCTTTAAAGGTTCACAAAGTCTCTGCACCATCGGGAGTTTATCATAAAACCTCAGATCTATAGCTTCATCTGAGTTTCATAGAAGAAGTTTTCTATGATCAAAGAAGCATTCAAACAGTTTGATACACGACGGAGCAGTCTTAAAGCTGATAAAAGGCAGCCACCATAAAGTCTAATGGATAGTCACCTTGAGCATGGTAAAAGGTAGTGCTTGTAAAAATGGTCTTTCAAACTTCTGTTATTCTACATAGGCATTTTCTATGAACTATTGCTACAGGAATGATAGACATGTTCCTATTAGTGCTGGATTTTGATATGAGACTCCTTAGTGGAGATGTTGAAATGCGTGAAGTCCAAATAAAGACAATCTTTGGGACAGTCAAAAAGAAAATCTAAATGACAGAAAGCAGTGTGGAGGAATGAGATTTGATCAAGATATTTGACAATGGATTGTCGAAAAAACAACTATGTACTTTCATCAGGAATACTTCCAAAAGCATTCTTTGATGATTAGAGACTAGTAAATCACCAGATGAATCCTTTAATAATTTAATGAGTCATGGGTTGCAAAAAAGTGTTTGAGAACTATTCAACTTAATGGTTCTTCTCTAGCTGCATCTGGCACCATTGAGCTTTTGCTCCTTTAGATAGAAAAGACAGCCTTCTCCCCCACCTGTTCTTGCTCTTGTACAAAACATACCTAATGATTTTGATGCTTTGACACATGTTTCTCATTTGAACGTGGCTGATCCAAAGTCTGGGCTTGCATAATCATTACAAGATGATCTAGTCAAATCTAAAAGTCCTCAAGTTCAACATACCTAGCCTCAGACTTTTAATCAATAGGATAGCCACTATGAAGGAAGGAGATGCCTCATCAAGAGGATCTGCCTTGACTGTGATAGTTTATGAAGAGGACTTTCCAAATGTAAGAGGACGGTCCTATGTGCAAACAAAAGGTAAAAACAACCAAATTTATTAATATATTAGAGAGAGAGAGGGGGAAAGAGAGATAGATATGTCAATAAATTAATAATTGATAACAACAATATCAATATGTAAGTAAATCGTGAGAGTAGTACTATAACAGCATAAGAAATGTCATTAAAGCATTATAAAATTTATCATAGCAGTATCAAACATCAATAAAACCATGGTCTATCAATATGAAATATCCAAATATCTCAAACATGTATCCAGAAGTCTCAAAGTTCAAACATGAAAATCAAAATATTAAATACAACAGTCTATGAAATTAAGCCTCATTCAGGCTATGAATATCCAAAGACTCAGAACTATCTGAGTCACTATCATCCTTTGGCAAGAGTGGAACTAAAAGATTTAATATTTAGTCTTTTTCAGACTTTAGCCCAAACAATTAAAACATTAAATAGTTGGTGGGCCCCGCGCAAAGGAACTAAACCTTTAAAAAATCATTTTTTAATTTTTTTTTTAATATATTTTGACTTGCAACCTATAGGGGACGGCTTGCCGTCCCCAATCAGTCCCCAATTCGTATTGGGGATGGGGAAACGTCCCCAATCCATCCCCAATCTGCATTGGGGACGGGGAAACGTCCCCAAAGTGAAGGAAATGTTTCCTAGCGTTTCTGATGGATTTTGCATTTTCGAGGACAACAGGGGGACGTCCCCTTTGCGTCCCCCCGTCCCCGGGATGGCAGGGGACGGGGACGGGGGGTTTTGGGGTAGGGGACACGTCCCCATGTAACATAGGTTGGAAAGGGAGGAAAGTATTAGAACCATTATCCAAGGGTTTAATAAATTCAAGATTGAGTGTAAAGGATGCCTTCACAGTCAAATGAAACCTTAAAGGGGACAGTCATTTAGGGGATAGTCCTTTAAGGGACAGCAAGGTCAAGAGACAATAATGACTAAAAGGTAGCCTTATCATTGTCATAAAAGCTCAGATAAAGACAGTCACATTCTCCAAAAAACAAGTGATGATGGATGGCAGTAGGTGAGATTGCTAGGTGGTTGACAAAGGACAGAGTTTAGAGAAGGACAAGCAAATAGCACAGCCAGTCATCATGCAAAAGAAGCTGGGACAATCATCATAAATCAACAGTCAAATGGAAGGTGACAGTAAGCTTTTAAGATGACAGTGCTGGTAAGGAGACAACCACCACTTTCCAAGAACGTAGTGACAGTCAATCACATATTCTTATAAGACAGGTGTGTAATCCTTAAATGAGAAATCACTTCAAGTAAAATGCTTTCAAAAGGGACTGTCATATGATAGAAAATCACCAAGTGTGGAGACATTAATGGAGACAGTCATAAATGTTATTTAAGACAAGTCATCAATCAATGGGTAGTATGGTCAATTCAATGCATAAACAATGGAATGCAATGATCAAGGAGCAGCCTACAAACTATGCCTTCACACTCACCTAGAAGTCTCAAAGGGACAGTGAGCAGAAAAGTAGGAAGTTTGAACAGTTCACCAAGTAAAGATTGGAGGAGCAGTCTACTAGCCATGAAATGATAGTGTTTCAACCCTTGTGAAACAGTGTATAAGCAGGAAATAGTCAATGTGCAATAAGCAGATAAAAGAAGATAATAGAGCATCAACCTAGTTTTCTTTCCATTGCAATGGAAAGCATAACAAGATAACACTAGTTGTTCTTGTGCATTTTCAAAAGGCAATGGAGGACAATCATCATTCAAAGTTAAAGGAAGATGGGCAGTAAAGAAGAGGATAATGGAATAAAGAACAATGGAATAATGATATCTAGTTGCAGCAATTTTTGAGAAGAAATGCCTAAGATAAATGTTTCACATATGTTATCTCGTAAATCAACCATAGTAATGTTTTGGTAGGGTTTTAATGACTCAATAATGGTAGTTACTTCAAGCTTTTAAATGGACAGTGACCATGCAAATTCACTTGAAGTCTGTAATGTCCCCTTCCAGTTGACATCTATCAGTACTTGAGATTAGCCTATTTTGTGACCCTCGTAGGCTAATGTGGAGGATAGAGGGTCTTGTTGAGGCATGGCTTGACTTCAGTTGTCAGAGTTATTCAGTTTGGCTTTCGTTTGGGGCCTTTTGGATGTCATTTGCTTGACTTACTACTTTTAGTAAGTGGAGACACTCAGTGGAGCACCCCTGCTATTTTTAGTAGTTTGGTCTGGTCATATGCAGATTCAATATGCAGATTCAGTCACTTATCATCCGACTTCAGATGGCTTGTCATTTGGACTTATATTGAGGGAGATATTAATATTTATTTGCCAAAATAAATATTAATTAAATTGAAGTTTATATTATAAAATTCTAATGCGAATTTATGTTATAACTTAAGTGACTTAACGAAGGGGTCGACCATCATGAAGAAGGGGCCATATTTCAATTAAAGATTATAAATAAATGGGTGTCCAAACTATTGGAAAATTAAAAGTGAAATTCAAAGTTTATTTAAATGATGCTTTTTGAAGGAAATCGACTTGTTGAGGAGATATAAGGTTTTCTTTGAAGAAAATTCATCAATGATATGAGAATCGATTTTAGCCAATTTCTTCTACAGAGAAGGAAGCCAAGGGTTTTAGTTTTCTTCTGCATTGGAGAACGAGCCATCTTCAGTGTATTGCAGTTCAGAGGCTGTGAAATATTAGCTGATTTATTGCCTATCAGTTAAATAGCTTTATTCAGAAGTTATTACAGAGCTTATTGCCAAGTTATTATTCAAGGATTGATTCAATATTTGTCAAGGTTAAGGTGATATCTTGAGCGGTTGGTTTGATGCATCATCTGGCATCCTTTTTAAGGCCGTACGGATTCATTTATTGCTGTTGCTGGGCCATACCATTTAGCTGCAAGGCCGTACTTCCTCTTCAAGAAAAAATGCCTTGCCTTTTTGCTAGATCCTGCCTTCAGAGGTGGCGCCTTGATCTTCTGGAGGTCCTGTGTCATTTTTTCAAAGGGAGATCATTTACTTTATGTTGGTCATACCTTTTTATCATCATTCTAGGCGGCTGCAATAAGTCAGGTTTTCAAATATTTATTATTGCATTTTTACTTGCATGTCTGGATTTTGCATTTGTAAGCTTTCAAAAAGATCAATAAATGACTCGCCTTTAGAACATAAGCTATATTCTTCTATATTTTGTCTTTTGGCATTTTATCTATTTTTTCAAGCATTTTTCTTCAAAAATCGCACCATTCATCTTATTGCACAAAAACCATCAAAAACAATACAAAACTACAAAACACAAAAGAATTTGCATTTGCCATCAGCAATCGGGGTTGAGAGACACCAAGTCTCTTACAAAGTCATCATTTAATGAAGGAGGACAGCAACCAAGCATATAGGGCAGAGTTAGTCTATGCATGCTAGTCCCATAAATCATATGGCAGTGAGTAACAAAGGAACCATGGAGTCTTATGAAGTTGAAATAAATGGAAAGGTGTTTCAAGTTAAGAGAATCCAAAATTTGAGTATCTTATGTGATGCAGGAATGGTTTAACTACACTTTCCCCTATGTGGTATAAAGGAAATCTATGATAGAGAAAAGTGCAGGACAGTGCTCAATGCATTATGAAGATGGTCATCATAGACTTAAAACAATCAAAAAGACAAAGGCAGCATTTATATGCATGAACCTTCAATAAAAGACAACAGGCTTTAACACCAAAAGGAAGCAATTCTCATAGCCAAAGTGCAGCAATCTTATGACAAAGAGCAGCAAGCTTATGACAGTCAAAGGGCAGCAAGTTCTGCAGTCAAAGAGCATAAATTTCACAATCTCATGAGCAGAAATAATTATGAAATATGAGCAGAATTATGTGAAATATGAGCAGAAAATTTCACAATCTCACGCTCAGCAAATAATTATGAAATAATGAGCAGAAATATGAGTACATAATGAGCAAAAAATTATGATAATATGAGCAGAAATAATTATGGAATATGAGCAGCAAATAATGTTGAAATATGAGCAGCAGATAATGGCACTAAAAATACAGCAATAGTGACATGAAATGTTCAGACACATTGGTAAAAAATTAGTGTTTCAGACCTTGAAATATGTGAACCAATTTTTTCCCCAGATTTACACAACACAAACCAACACTACGCCAATAGATTAGCGTTAGCCTCCAAAATGATATTCAAATTAAATGCACTCAATGCCAAGAATGTTGACCAAGATCCTTTGAAAGGCGAGGTGATAGCATATGGCGGAGGAAAATGAACAAAAACTGGAAAGCAAATTACAACTAAATGTAAACAAGCAGTGAACCAGCCATGAAAGATTTCCTCACTACCACATATTCAATGGGGGGAAAGATTACAAAGCAAACTAATTCATCCGCTACGGTGGGCATCCACTAATGAGTGGGAATTCGCCATTTTTCAATGGGTACAAAATGAGAGATTATTGAGCTCTTTCTCCACACTAGCAGTAAACCATCAAGGGGTTACAAATATGAGAAATTAAGCACAAATAAATGCAGCAAAGGAATGACTGGAACAATACTACTGTTCACAGTCTTACAATATAAATAACAGCTACAAATTACAAGAGATTTACAATAAAATCAAAGCACAATTGATAGAAGATAATTTCCCACTAATTATCTCTCAAATGCTGAAAACATAAACCAAAATTTGAACTTCTAGAGGTCTGATAATAATAACCAGCAATCTGAAAATGATCAACCAGCAAACTGTTAACTAATAAAATACTCACAACTACTTCAAGATACCTAAATGGAATGAAACGAATTGCAATGACTCTAGAGGATAGGCGCCCAATGTGCAATGACAAAATTGCATCAAAACTCCACCAATAATTTGGCACAAACTCCAATGCCCTCTTGAAATGGTACGGCCTACTGAAAGGGGAAATTTTGCAAGATAAAATAAAATACTCCAGATTAAATTCCAATCTTTTGTGGAAAGGGTTGCCCTTGGTCTAGAATCACAATGCATCAATACCCAGAACCAGATTAAATTTATTCAAAAAGCTGCTAACAAATAACTACTTCAGCTGTATGAACACAAGCCACATAGAAACTGAAAATATCACCAAAATTCTCCATCTTTGAAGCTCAATCTGCTAGTCTGGATGAGAAGCAGCAATAAACCAACTAGGTGTTATCTTTCAAACATGAAATTGGACAAATGCTAGGAGGTAAGCATTCCTCAAAGCCAAATTCACAATGTCATTTCAACAGCATAACTTTAGGATAAACAATCGATGTGTAATGTCCCCTTCTCAAATGTGATCGTTTTTGTTGACCGTTGGCCTATTCCGGAGACCCGTAGGCTACTCGGATGGTGAAATTAGGGTTTCCTAATTTTGAGGAGGTTGTTGCTTGAAGTTTGGAAATCAAATTGCGGATTCTTTCTGGATTTTCAGAGAGCTTCGCATTGGTATGGTCAGTTTGGCATCCCGAGCAACTTCATGAATTTACTATTTTTAGTAAATTCTATTTTTAGCAGTGGACAGGTTGGGTTCAGTTCAGTTGGTCTTCTTCTTTAGTTGGTTCAGCTGGCACTTCAGTTTTTGGCCTTGGGCGCATTTTCTTTGGAGAGATAAGTATTTTTCATTATAATATTATATTTTAATATTATAACACCCCTTTGCCTAGCAGTACAACTTTATGTTGTTTTTAAAAAGGGGGACTTAAAGGGTCAAGGCGTCATGGAGATAAATTATGTTTTAAAAGTCAAATATTGAGCTAAGTGAAATGGACGCCTATTTAAGGAGATTGAATTTTATTTTAAAAGTGAAATATTTCAGTAAGGGAAAAAGGACGCCATCTTTTGGAGGGAAATGTTGACTTCAAAATTAGGGTTTTGGGCGCCCTTCTTGAAGCTTCTAGATGGTTCTCTTCATGTCTTTATATTCTGGCCTCAGCTCTTCATTTGGGATCTTTTGTCTACCACATCGTTATGCTGTTGAATTGTCTTCTGGCACTCGCTTCGAGGAAAGCACACCTCCTAGCATGGTCTCATCTTCTTGCTTGAAAGATAGCAACTAGTTGACAGGTTAGCTTGTAGTAGGTTTGATTTGCATTTTCAGTTGAGTATTTACATTTGTGGAGTTCTAGTTTGCATTTCTGTCTCATTTCTGAAGTTGCTGAATATCACAGTAGAATGTAAGAATTGCTCATAGTTCTTGGAATAAAAATGCTATTGTCCTAGGTATTGAATCTATCAATTTGTCTATGAGGGGCGACCATTCTAGCCCATTTGCAGATTTTATTAAAGTGTCTTTGAATTTATGGAGCAAAATCGCCCTTGCAGCTAGGCCATACCATTCTAGAGTTGCCTTGAAATTCGTGCAAAATAAATAAGGGTTATTTGGGAAGGTTTTAGGAATGCGTCTTGGGCGCCATCATTATTAGAGTAATCTGCACTTGATTTCATGTCATTTGAGTGAATTTTGAGCGTTTTGTGAGCATTTTAGTAATTTGTTGTGTTGTTGTTCGGTGCATTTTCTGCCAAAAATCAGTCATATCAGATTTAAGAAAATCAGCAGTTGAGTGGGAAGTTGTTATTCAAAGATTTTGAGAGTGTTGGAGAGGTTTCTTAATTTTTTATAGCTTGGAAGTTTCTAATCTTGTGCTATTGGCAGGCTCTCTACCTTATTGTCAGCAATTCTCCCTTCTCATCTTTGAATTTACATGTACATTCCCACTGAGGAAGTGGAAGAGGCTGGCTTGCCGCCTCTTTACTTTCAGTTGAGTAGTTTAGGGACCCTCTGACCATATGCTCGCCATCACTCGGCGCCATTCTTGGTTAGGGTTACATTATGTTCATCATGCATTGATCCTCTGACCATATGCTCGTCTGCATAGGCGCATTCTTGGTTAGAGTTCCTTTTAGTTGCATTTGCATTAGATCCTCTGACCAATGCTCACACCTTGCCCACATCGGGATCCTAGTGTACATTCTGGTTAGAGTTACTTGCCGCATCATTTCGGTTTAGTGCTAACCTTAACGGGTGTGTGTTGAATTGTAATCTCATTGCAAAAACAAAAAAAAAATTGTCCAGATCCAGGTTTCTACCAACCTGTGCCCTACAGTGATTTAGTTGTCAGATGACTGACAGTGGTTGCAGATACTTCACCAGAGGTCAAGCCAGAAGACAACAGACACAACTTCCACCAGTGCCAGAAGCAAATACTCTTTCAAAAGCTTTGTGTCCTGTCCCCTTCTAGTTGACATCTCTCAGAGTTCACGATTAGCCTATCATGCGACCCTCGTAGGATGATGGGATGGATAGAGGGTCTTGATGGAGCTTGGCTTGGCTTCAGTTGTCAGTATTTTACCAGTTGGCTTTCGTTTGGGCTCATTCAGACACTTTTTGCCTGAGTTGCTATTTTTAGCAGTATTCGACACTCAGAGAGGCACCCTTGCTATTTTTAGCAGTACAGTTTGATCACGTGCAAAATCACTCCCTGGTTTGCCAGCTTCAGATGGTTCATGCATCGGACGTTTCTTGAGGGAGTTATTAATATTTGATTGATTTAATTAAATATTAATTAAATGGAGCATATAATATAAAGTTATAATATTTTAATATTATAACTTAAGTGAAATGTTGTAAGGGGTCGCCCATCATGGAAAGGGGCCATTTTTTATTATAATTTATAATCAAAAATTTCACCGAACACTATTGAAAGAATTAAAAGAAAAGTTTGAATTATTTTAATGATGCCTTTTTGAAGAAATTCGCACTTTTCAAAGGAATATAAGGTTTTGCTTGGAAAGCCGAGCCATTATGTTATTAAGTATTGAAAATTGGTCAAGTCTTCAACCAGAGCACGGAAGCCAAGGGTTTCAGTCTCAAAGCATTGGGGAACGAGCCATCTCTAGTGAAGGCAATTCAGAGGTTGTGAAATATCATCCGATTTATTGCCAAGCAAAGAGATTTCTTCATTCAAAAGAAATTACAGAGCATTCAGAGATCATTTACCTTCAGAGTTTTTGTTAGGGTTTCATCCAGAAGGCATTCTCCAAATCAAGGCGCATCATATTCTTAAGTCTGGACATTGATTTCAAAAGGCTGTACCATTGTACTTGCTGCTGTGACAGGGCCGTACCATTGCTGCAGGCCGTACTTCTTCAGCTTCAATCCGTACTCATATCTTGTGCAAAACGCCTTTCATTCTGGCCTTCTATCTTCATTCTTGGAGGCGCCTCAATATCTGGATCAGTTTGTAATCATTGGACAGAGGGAGAAGGGATCATTTATTGCATCCGTACCAGATCTGGTTATTTCCAGCTTGCTCCTAATACCAGGTTCTTTTATTAAAAAAATATTATTTCCTTTGTTGCATGTTATCAGATCTCCATTGTACTGAGTCCAGTTGATCAATAAATGAATTGCCAGTATTAGATCTTGTATTTTCCATCAATATTGAAATTGTAGCATTTTATATTGAATTTATTATTCAATTCTTGCAAAATTGCATTCTTTATCATTCATGCAAAAACATCAAAAAAATCAAAATACATACAAAACTATCCAAAAACAGTCAGATTCAGAAAATGGGGAAACAAGGGTTTCTACAGTGGTATCAGAGCTAAATCCTTCCATCCTGAGGATTTAGCAATCTTATGCAGCAACAACAGATTGGGTCTCACAGGTATTACACACGCAGGCGAGCCTTGATTGACAGGCAACAGGGTTCGATCCAGCAGCCGGAAAACATGGCTGATAGAACAGATTATCCTAGAACAGAGATTCCTCATAATCCTAGAGATCAGGACGATGCAGAGGTTTTAGACACTCTCAGAGACTTATGAGCAGGTCAACGGCAATCTAACGATGTGCTACAGCAGTTGACAATGGCTATCCAGAGGTTAGGTACACAGCGGAGACCGTCACCACAGCGTGAGGATAACAGGAGTGATGCAGGATCTCGGAGAGCACCCAGGACTGTTTCACGGACAGCAGATAGGCCTACTAGGCCTACTTTAATGAGACAGGAGCCCGATGAGGCTATTGCAGGTGAGGAGCATGAGGAGTTGTTCGCAGATACGCTTATGGCAGCGAACAAGGAGTGGGAGTTAGTACCACCTGATGTCAGAGAGAGGATCACCTTTGACAGATTTATTACACAGAGGCAAGAGCACCACAGAGGTCGACAGGATTGGAGACCTAGATACCAAAATAATGATCTGAAGCATGCAACAAACAGGCTCAATCTAGCGATGTTCGATGGTAGTGGTAAGGTCACAACTCAGGCCTGGATTAGTAAGCTAGATACATTCCTCACATTGCATCTGATGGCTGAGAGAGATGCTATCCGATATGCGACACTGCATCTCCAGGGGGTGGCTTACGACTGGTGGCACCACGGGATGGTGACACTACAGCATGACCGGATCACATCATATCAGGAGTTTGTTGACAGGTTGGTGGAGCGGTTTGACAGTAAGGATCCAGAATCCTACTTCAGAGACTTGGCTCAGTTACGACAGAGTGGCAGTTTGGAGTCTTATATTGGTGACTTTCAGAAGTTATTAGTTATGGTTTTGAATATTTCAGGGAGGCGACTTGTAGTGCTCTTCATGGAGGGATTGACAGAACCATTGAGAGGTTGGATCAAAGCCTTTTATCCTCCTTCGTTACAGGAAGCGATGAAGAAAGCTCGTAGTAGGGAGTTGGCAGCACCATCCAGTAGATTCAACTCCAGAGGTTCTTCTTCATTCAGGGACAATAAGGGCTTCAACAAAAACAGAGAGAAGTCTGATTTTAACAAAGAAAAATCAGATTTTAAGAATGATTCAAAGGGTAAATCAGCAGCACCACCTTTGGATCAAGAGGCTCTTAACAATCTACGTAGGAAGAAGCTTGTAATGTCCCCTTTCCGAGCCTGACATTTCCAGTGACCGTTAGCCTTTCCTTGGGAACCCGAAGGCTAGTCGGAAGTTAAAATTAGGGATTCCTAATTTTGAGGAGGTCATTGTTCAGAGATGGTGGATTAAATGGCGGATTCCTTCTGGGTTTTCAGAGGGCTTCGCAGTGGTATGATCATCTCGACATTCAGAGCACTTTTTGGAATTTACTATTTTTAGTAAATTCTATTTTTGGCAGTTTTCCAGATGAGCTCAGGTTGGTTGACTCCCGGTTTCAGATTGATCAGTTGACTTCATCAGTATTTGCTTCAGGGCACTTTCAGAGAAATAAGTTAAGTCATTCAAATTAAAGTCACGTTTTAATTATTATATTTTAACGTTGACCTTGGCCTAGAGTTAATGACTTGATGTTGTGTTTAAAAAGTGGTCATTGAGGGTGGCGCCCTCATTAAAAGAATATTTTAATATTTCCCTAAGTCAAAGCAATGATTGGGGGAGCGAATATTTCATAAGATGATATTTAATTAAAATGTCAATTCTAAAGCATTGAAGAGAAAGTACGCCCTCTTGAGGAAGATGAAGGTTTTGACCTAAAAGCAGATTTTAGGGTTTCGTGAAGTCAAGCGGAAGTTATAAAAAGGAGTCTTGTGCATCATTTTGGATTATCTTGGAAAATACACCGTTATGCTGCCGGATTGATTCTGGATTGCTTCGAGGGATGAAGACCTCCTAGTTTGGGCATCGCTTCATGTTTGCAAGACAACATCTAGTGGTGAATTTCAGTCTTTTGTGAGTGCATATTAGTTTATTCATTTGTGTTCAGTTTTGCATTGTAATAATCTGTTTTTGGCATTGTAGTGTTTCAGCTTATTGTACTGTTTTAGACAGCAGATTGCATGTTTTGTTTATATCTTCAAAAAGACAAAAAAAAGAGTTCTGGGTATAGTCTATTTCTCATTGTCTTGGGTAGGCGCCCCAATTCCTAAGTTTTCAGATTTTATTGTTAAGAATTGAATTTTTTAAAGAAGGCCGTACCTTTCAGCTGGGCCGTACCTCTTGATTTTGCCTTGGGATCCGTGGAAAATAAATCTGAAACTTTGTGATCAGTTATAGGGTCTTAGTTTGGTCGCCATCATTATTAGGACATTTTGCATCAGGTTTCGTGTTAATCGGATGATTCTGGAACAAGTTATGAACATTATCTTGGATTTGTAAGTTGCTGGTTATTCATTTTTAAAGTACAGATCTGTCAGAACAGCATACAGAAATCTGCATTATATGATTGTAATGGCACTATGAATTACTTAAAGATTGTAGCAGATTCACTGTTGAACATTTCATTTGAGAAGCATCTGATATCTTGACATTGCAGGCAATCATTATATTTGTAAACTGGTAGTAGTACTGACCGGTGTTCGTAATATTGCTTTGTCATTATTTGTAATTCTCGTTCTTGCTTTCAATATTAGTTTGAAATAGTAAACTCCGCCCTATGGTCGCTACTTCCCATTCTGGGTGAGCAAGCACATTCTGGGTGTTGAGCAGTTTCAGCTTTCAGCATTTTATTTCAAGCATTTGCTTTCTGTATTCACTCCGTCATATGGTCGCCCCTCACTCCGTATTGGATTGGGTAGCACATACTTGACGTTGAGTTCCTTTCTGTAATAGTGTAGAAGATCCTCTGACCAATGCTCACCATCATCGGTGCCATTCTGGTTAGAGTTACAGCATAAGCAGTTCATTCAGATCCTCTGACCAATGCTCGCCATCATCGGCGCCATTCTGGTTAGGGTTGCTTTCTTGCACGTTTAGGTTTATCCATCTAACCTTAACGGGTGCACTGTTGTAATATTGTAATCTGATAATTTGTGAAAATAAAAAAAAAAATTTGGCTCGGTATATTTCAAAGCTTTGCTTCTACTACAAAGGTCCCTATGATGCCAATCACAATTGTCCTTTGAGGCCTAAGGGCAAGGCAAATCGAGTGATGTGGGCATATTATGAGGATTCAGAGTTAGAGAATTCCGAACAGCAGCAGAGTTCTGAGGAGTCAGAGTCAGAGGCTTTAGAGCCTAAGGCAGAGGCAGAGTCAGAACTTCAGATACAGGAGGCACGCCTATCTAGCATTCAGCAGGAGGGCTCATTTAGGATTCGTGGAGTGTTGGCAGGACAGAGGGTTATTACCCTTCTTGATACAGGAGCCACACACAATTTCATTGATGCTAGATTTGTTGAGAAACGCAGACTCATCACTGAGGAGTTCGAAGGCATTAGGGTTAAGGTGGCCGACGGTTACACTCTTAGGTGTGAACGCATGATTAAGGATCTCCCCTTACGCTTGAACAATTATGAGTTCAAGGCTTATTATTACGTAGTTAACATGGGGGATATTGATTTGGTCTTGGGCATGAAGTGGCTTCATTCACTGGAGGAAGTCACTCTTCGTCTTAAGGACATGGAGATCCGTTTTGATGTGGATGGTGTTGATGCGGTTTTTGTGACCATACCAAACAGGCAGAACAAAATAGTTTTGGGGCTATTCCGTCCTCTCTTGATCAAAGTATTCCATGCGCTAAGATTGCGAGAAAGTTCGCATGTTCAACTCCAAGGTTCCTTTAGTGCGAATAGACCCAGTTTGGTTGATGTGTATTGCTGTGTTCGTACGAGGGGACTTACACAATTGTCCAGATTTCTTGCAGTCAGCAGCTAATGTATGATATTGAAGGGGAATTCTTACATGTATGATTTGGCAATGTGCTCTCTCTCCTAAAACTAATAAGAAAGTACGGAAAGTAAAAGGGGAAAGGGGGCCTAAGAAATTTATACTCTATTCTAAATGCAAGGTATGTGGGGCTTCGTCTCAATAAACTTCAACCGGATTTCACCTAGCCTCCGTCGGACAGCCTCAGCAAAATCGGTGCAATCTTCAAAGGGGATAGCGAAAGGTGTTCAAGTTATAGTTTAACATACGTACACCATCAGAACAACGCATATAAGTATGTAAGCCATAACCGAAGTTAAACACAAGATAATGTCCAGTTGACCACGCAAGGCAGACTTATCATCAACAAGCCGCTAGTGGTATGGAATAAAGTGAAGCTATCTCAATAAAACACCACACACCGAAGTAAGCTACTTGCATGAATCTAATCTACTTGGATACGAAAGGAAGAAGAAACCTTGCTAGCATTTCATGACAAGACGAATTTCATCATCAATGAAAAGATCTATTATCATAAAATGTGTTACACAACAATCTCCTCAAAAGTTTTCAAAGGGAAAACTTTCTTTCTTCTCCAAATTATGCAAAATGCTCTACAATACTACACTATCTAGCTCTCTCAATGTCTACTCTGATTCTAACTGATCTTCTAATATTTTGATTGTATTACAAATGAGGGGGACTCCCCCTTTTATAGCTAGCCAAGTCCCAAAGGACGGCTAGGGTTACAATCAATAGAGTGGCCAGAATCGTGCCACCTCAGCCCTAACCCTAAAAACTGCCAGAATAGGGAGTGGTACATTAAATGAATCAAAGATTCCCACTCACTCCCAAAATAGCAAATGTAATAAATGCTCAGTCTTCTAGAAGATCCTCGTCCAGTAGCGTGTTCCCATTGGCCTTCTCTTTGACTGCCAACTCAACAAATCTGCTAAGTACGGCCTCAACCTCCTCAACTGAAATAGATGGAACACAATCTAACTGAAACTCTAACACTGTAACTGAGTGCTCGTGCCTCGTACAAGATTTTCTCCAAGCAGCCAAGGAGTCCTGCGTGTTCTGGATCAAAGTGGAGAATGTAGCAGTATTCTCGACATCATCTTGTACAAAGGTCTTAACATCTGCGAAGAAGGGAACCAGCAAACCCCTCAAATTATCAAAACTTATCTCTTCTGGACTCAGCCGCCTAGCGAAGATGGCCTCGAAGGTGTTCTCAACTCCATCTATAATATTGGCCATAGCCTTGTGAATCTCGGGTTGAACTGCCGTGATCAAGAAGCTTACTGCGGATAGCGAAGAGTACTCACCGAGAAATCGTGACGTCATTCGCTCAATGACACCTCCATCAATCAGCAACCGCGAGTGGCACATGCCTCAACACCTCAAGACGCTGGATCACCTTACTCTGATAGATAGAGGCATCGCCCCAAGCATGATCCACCGCATCCATCCGTGTCAAAATAGAAGAGGCCTGCTGAAAGGAAAAGGCAAGGTCTTCCATGAATTTTTCTGTCTCAGTACGAACTCCTGTGACCCATTTGTCTGCCTCCTGTGCCATCTTCCCCAACTCTACTAAGCCGCTGATCGACTCTCTAGGAATATCTGCTGGAGGCTCTATCACTGGTACATCCTGCCCTCGAGAACGAGACAACCGCTGAACATATCCGATTAATGCCTTGTGTTCTCGTTTCAACTTCTTATATTTTCCTTCTTTCTTGAACAATCTATCCTTGAGGGCAAGGAAGGAGTTATCACACTCCTCAACAATCTGAGCACCAGTAGGGCGTCCCAAGTCAAGTGGTGACCACATATTTTCAGAGCTGCTTCATTCCACACTAATTGGTGGACAGCAACGGAAGAGTAATGAGAGCATCCTCATCCGCAGGGGATCTTCAAAACTTTCTTTCTTCGTGGAGGAGCAATCGACCGTTTAAAAACTCTTCCATCTCAACAGCTGGATCAATCTCCTCACTCGGGCTTCTTCGCATTCTATCTCTAAGCCAATCGGGCACCTCGTATAATATATCAAAGGGCTACTGCTCCTGTGCCTCGACTTCTCTAACCTGTTCCACTTCTTCCTCATTCTGGCGAGGCTCATTGTCCTCGAGTGGCTGAGTGTCACCTGACACTATATCATCATCATCGCCATCATTCATGGCCGCCTCTATCTCCTGCTGAAATTGAGGGTCAGTAATAGTCCCCTCATCATCATGCTGATCAATCCTAACAGGTACATTGGCACTCTGGCCAATTGACTCTCTCCGTGGAGGCTGAATATCATCCTGTATCTCTGGTACCTGATTCATTGCAATTCTCTGATCAGCAAATAAAGACACCTCCTGTATGCTTGGAGAACGTGTCTCCAAAGGTACTGCCACTGTGACTCGTGGAGGCTCTGGCTGAATTATTTCTTTTTTTCTGGACTCTGGACCCCGTGTAATCTGTTTCTTCCTTCCTGTCAACCCATGCCCTGGTGAATGTCATAACTGGGATAGAAAGAGTATCCAAATCTGCGATCTCGGGCTCTAACCAATCTATAGGCGGGAGTGGAGTATCCCGAACAGCTGCATAGTCTGGATGAACAACATCCATGTCCTCATTGACCTGGTCTGGAACTGGAACTACCTCACACTCCCTGATCAGAGTAATCGGCAACCGAGAGAACATCCTCTTCGTCACTTCAATCTCGTCCACTGCATCAGCCCAATAGTCCTCTATGGTGGCCTTATGTTTAAACTCCTCCGACAGAACCCAATTGATGTTATGGTGTGGGTCATAATGCTGTCGGCTTGTATGATATGCCAAGTGGTAAAACTGAAGCTCACTCTCGGCTTCCCTAGCTGCCTGTATCGACGGACACACCTCATCCGAGTTGCCCATCACAATTGGAAACTCTATCCCCCCTTTCTTCTTTTTCTTCTGGATTTTGTCAAAGGCAAGCAATTGTCTAGCTATCTCTAGCATTATTATCTTATCGGTTGGGTACTTAGGCAGCCTATAAGGGTATGAAGAAAATCCTTGCAGCCTAATATATGAAAATCTTGGAAACTGTATAAACCAGCACCCATACCTCTCAATCAGCTCCTGGGCATCCCTAGAGACTCTGTGATGTAATCTCTCTTGAAGTAGCCTCGTGATGTACATGGTGAATGAATCGTTGACACGCTTGTAGTGGGTTGTACTTGACAGGTGCAACTGTGTACATGCCTCATGGATTTTGAATTGATGAGAGCCACAACCGATGGGTTCCTTGTAAGAAATTCCTCTGTACCTCGTCATCTGTGCCAACATATAAATAAGATAGGAACTCATGTAAAACGTTTTAGTCCTCCGCAAACTCAGGAGCTGCTCATGTATATTGTCGCTGATCATCTCAGCCCAATTGACATAATTCTTTCCTTCCAACACCAGGTTGATGTAATAAAACATCCAAGGCTCAAAAATATAAGACTGAGGGCAACCACCTACCCTGCTCAGCATCATGATGAGATCACAATACTCCTGTTTCAGGTCCTCCGCTATGATCTGTTTTGGAAACTTCGCACGAGATGGCTTTGGAGTGCTCATCCAGTGGGTGTTAATTGTATCCATGCATCTCTCGAAAGCTGAAGCATACATCCGCTCCGCTCGCTCCCTGGACTTGTAAATCATGTTCCTGTGTACCGGGATCCCAAAAGCTTCACCAATGGCTGCCGGGGTGAAATTGGCAAGCACTTGGCCATCTGGTGACATGATCGACCGGTGTTCTTTCTCGTAGCAGTTGGCGCACTCCATAATAAGCTCTGAGCACTGAATAGCTGGCGGAAAACCAGCAGCTGCATATAGTCCACTTCGGACGATGTTGTGCGAAGTGACCGAAGCCCGATGACTTCCAATCCCGAACAGCCTGTTCTTGAAGGCCTCCAAGTTGACGGAGCCCAAATTGGTGTCTGTCAACTTGCCCAACTTTGAAGTAAACTTCATCTTTGGCATGAATGTCTTGCTGAGCTTCTTGATCACAGCCTGTCTGGAGGCACCATTGTCCTTTCCGGTTGTCCTCGCTTTAGCCATCTGCAACATAACAAACGTTCATCAGCAATTAAATTTATAAAAATGATACATGATAGGGGCTGCAGTCGAATTCTAGAAGCTGCAATAATTCTTGTGTTTGCAAACCTCAGCTTCTTCTCTCGAATAAATTCGAATTCTGACACTTAGAACAGATTTCTAAGTGAACTTTGATGACTTCACTTCTCAATCAGCAATCAACAAATTGAACTTCAACTACTTCGTATCAGCAAACAGCAATTCTAATTTCTATGACTTTACACTTGCAATCAGCAATCCCACACTAGCAAGTTCGTACTTTAAAAGTTCTCAATATTTCAACTCAATACAAGGCGTCCTTTAACCAGCAACTTCAACTAAGCAAATCAGATTTCAAACTTCAACACTAGCAAGGCCGTACTTCTCAAGCTTTCAGCAATGGCGTACCTCTTTCAAGCAACTTCAATTGCAGCAAACACCTCTGTACTTTGACAATGGCGTACCTTTTTCAAGCTTCAAGACGTCTTCTTCAACTCTCAGCAAACTCAAGGCGCCTTCTCTCAGCACAAACTCAATTCCTCAGCAAAATTTGAACTCTTTCAAACTTCAACAACTCACTTAGACTTAGCAAATTCGCCTTTCTCAGCTGTGAAAGTGAGTGAAAAACTTGCTCATTTTATAGCTAAAATTCAAGGTTACGGGCGTTATTTTCTTGATGTATATTCGCTCCTGCTCTCGAGTTGGGGTACCCCCTCCGCGGTGTTTTTTTAGACGCGCGTCGCCGGTGGTGGGATATTATTCTTCAAACGTGACGTTACGGATTTTACTTTAGAAAGTTTGTTTAAATTCGCTCCATTTTGAATCCACCCGGCCCGAATACGTCACTTGATTGAATTTTCCAGCTATCATACAGCTCTGGAAGGTTGTCTTAGGGGACGTCAAATCATCAAATGAATTCCGCCAGTTGCTGGACAGAAAAAGTTCTTTCGAAAAGCCATTTAACAAATTGCGCGAAAATTTGAAATTGCCATAGGAAAATTCACAATTCAGTGCTGGTTAAATTCCTCCCGAAAAGTGTGAAGCTTGAAAGGTTTGGAAATCCGTTAATCATAGCAAATGTTGATTGCACCGAAGCAATTTTGATGCATGGAGTCGCATGGGTTTTATGAGCGGGTTCGAACCGTTTTGAATTTTGGAACCGTGAATATTATTTTCATCATTTAAACTGGATTCTTAAGCACAATGATGCTTTGTGTTATGCGGAAATAGCGAAAAATTGAATCACCTTGCGTTATCATCATCTTTGACTCCATCACTGAGAAAAGTTGCTTGCCTCGGAAAATTTTATCATCTGAGTTCTAGGCATATTTTCAAGGAAAAAAAAAAAAAAAATTTCCTTAGAAAATATTTTAAAATCCTCTTGCACTTTTGAAAACTTGCCTTAGAAAATTTTGTTGATTGCCAGTGGAGAGGAATTTTTTTTTTTATCAACTTCATTCATTCCCGGCACGCCTTGTACATTTTATCTTCACTTCATCCATATCATTTCATACTTGGAAAATATTCATTAAAAGGTCCCAACGCCTAGGCAAATTTTCAACACTAAGAAAATATTTTACTTTCTTCCCCTGAGGCGCCTAACACACTTCATTTTAATTTCAATGTCTTCAAGATTTTTAAAATCACCTTATAACTCCCTTACTCCCTAGGCGCACATTTCATTTTAACTCTCAACACCTTGAAACATTTTCCACGCCTTATATCAACCTTACTCTTGGCGCACATCACACTTAACATTTTATTCTTAACGCCTTGGGATATTTTAACGCTTAGCATAGGCCTTAGAAAATATCCTTAACACCTTATGACTCCCCTACTTTTGGCGCATACTTCACTTAACTCACCTTGGGCGCATTCTAAGTGTGGAGGAGGATAACGTACAAGCTTTCACCATGCTAGGTAACACTTTTCACCTTACTTACCACTTGTATTTACCATTTACCATCCAAACATGGGCGCATTTCCTTGTAGGAGGAGGACGAACTTGCAAATGCCTTCATGTGATTTTTCAACTTCCGTTTTTTTGTCTTCATGTGAGCTGATTTGGGCGCATTTAGGAGGGTGAGGAGGACAAGCATGCAAGTTGGGCGCATTTCCATACTTGTGAAGGATGAAATCTCCAACATCTTTGGGTGACCCTTCACCTTCCAAAATTTTGTCTTCACATGGATGAGCTTGGGCGCATTTTGCCTTGTGTACAGGATAAACATTTTGCCTTGGGCGCACTTTGATGCATGAGGAGGATTTTCATGTTTGACTTTGCTTTGACCACCTTGAATTTTGGGCGCATTTTCATGCTTGTGAAGGATGGGCGCATTCTGAGGGGTGAGGCGGATTTTTCATACTTAGAAATTTTTTCAACTTTCATTCTTTCATTTTGGGCGCATTTTGCCATGGCTGCAGGATAAACATCTTTGACTTTTGTTTGACTTTTTTCACACTTGGCGCATTTAGGCCTGTCTACTGGATGAAGTTCAAACTTAGAATTTTTTATGCCTCCTCATCAACTGGGCGCATTTTGCCATGGCTGCAGGACGAAGTTTTGGACTTAGAAAATTTTCTTCGTTTTTGCCAACTTTCACACCCTGCTATTTATAGTAAGCCTTCTCATTTTTGCATTTCTGAAGCTCGAAATGGCCTAAAATTTTAAACATGGCTTCTTCATAACCTTATCATCCTGCCAGCAGTGCCACTTTTAGTCACCCTGCTATTTATAGCCTGTTTAGAAGATTGAGCACTATAATAGTAAAGCTCTTATTCATTCGCTCCATTGCTTGGATGGAGCTTGGGGAATTTTGATGGGCTCCTCACCCGCGTGACACAATGGTGGCAGCATGCACTTGATTTTATTTTTAGCATGTTTCCAATCGACTTACTATAAATATTAAGTGCTCGGTTTGACCTGAAATTTCTTGTGGAATGCTTTGGAGAAACTGACGATGTGATGGTTTTACATGAATTTGAAGATTTTGACTTTTGATGCCTATTTTTGACTCCATTTGGAAACCCTAACTACCTTTGCATATCCGAATCCCGTTTGTCTTAAGTTTTACGTGGCATTCCACCAATCATTTCATTGAATACGAGAGGCTAGCGGGTGAGAACAAAGGGACATACCCTGCTAAAAATAGCAAGTTCCTTCTTGGTGAGAATTCTAGGTTTACATGTTTACGCCGTCTCAGAAAATTACATCGGGGAATCACGACGTACCAAAGAAAGCTCGACATGGAAACCCTAAAAGCTAGCGCAATTTGAATCACGAAAGTGATCATCTCGACTTGTAGTATATCGCGTGTAGAAGATACAGAGGAATATCGGAGACATGCAAGAAAACTCCGCATCCCCGGACCTAAATCACCCTAGAAGCGGTTGCTAAAAATAGTAAAAGGCTGTCCGTTTTTACTCAAATTCGGCATGCAAGCAGTCTGATGTACTCTGAATGTAATGTGATGATCGGAATCTCAAAATAGCTGACAAATTGCCCTGAATTGCAGACTTACTAAAAATAGTAAGTACCTCAGAATTCGATGAAAACTGGCTGGACGCCTGCTGGATATCTGCTGACAACAATGTTAAGTTCAATTTTCAATTTACTGACTTTACTTGACCTTGATTTGGCCAGAAATAATGAAACCCTAATTTTAGACTTGGCCAATATTTCGCGTTTAAGCTCAATGACGGACACAACCCCCTGAAAGACGGACACCAGAAAAGAGACAGAGAGAGAGGAAAACCCAAGCCAAAAGAGCGGAACGGAACAAAAATTAAGGGGGTCCCCATCTTGAATGGGGCAATGTGTGAAAAGGTCACAACAGATGGGAAGACACATATTCTGAAGGCAATACGGGACAGCAACATCAAAACTATTTCCTTTTGTCGGATGGAGAGACTCATGCGACACGACATGGTAGAGTGGGCTGCCGAGTGCACATTAGCACCTATATAGGAGGGACAGTAGAAGACTGAGTATCATCTTGACATACAGCAGTTGAGAGTCAAGCACGAGAAGGTATTCAGTGATATTCCACCAGGGAGACCTCCAGACAGGGGCATTGAGCATATTATTGAGCTGGAGGAGGGCTCTAAGCCCGTTATGATTACGCCCTATAGACATCCTAAGCAGCTGAAAGATTAGATCAAGAAAACGATCAAGGAGTTACTTGCTATGGGTCACATTCGACCTAGCAAATCACCATTCGCTTCTTTAGTTGTTTTGGTAAAGAAGAAGGATGGCACTTTACGCATGTGCATAGACTACAAAGTCCTGAATAAGAGGACTATCAAAAACAGGTATCCAATACCTCGTATAGACGAGCTTATTGATGAGCTCCATGGTGCATGCTACTTCACTAAAATCGACTTAAGGTCAGGATATCATCAGATCAGGGTTCATGAGCAGGACATAGAGAAGACTGCCTTTCATTTGAATTGTGGGCACTTCGAGTTTGTGGTGATGCCATTTGGGCTCACTAATGCGCCAGCTACTTTTCAGTCCACCATGAACAGGGTTTTTCATTCACTGCTGAGGAGATTTGTGTTGGTCTTTTTTGATGATATCCTTATTTACAGCAGGACTTGGCAGGAGCATTTGGCTCACCTGGAGACCGTGTTGAGTATTCTGGAGAGGGAGTCCTTGTACGCCAAGGAATCCAAATGTGATTTTGGAATGACCAAATTGTTATACTTAGGTCATATTATCAGTGCAGAGGGAGTGCGGATGGATCCTGAGAAGATCCGCGCTATTATAGACTGGCCGACTCCGGCAAACCTTACACAGCTGCGAGGATTTCTAGGTTTGTGTGGGTTCTATCGCAGATTCGTGAATGGTTATTCATGTCATGCAGCCCCGATGACAGATTTGCTGAAAAAGGGTGCATTTTGTTGGACTCCTGAGGCACAGGAGTGTTTTATGAGGTTTAAGGAGTTGATGACCACGTGCCTAGTGTTGGCACTACCAGACTTTTTGAAGCCTTTTGAGCTTCAGTGTGATGCATCAGGTGAGGGCATTGGAGCGGTGCTTATGCAGTACAAGCACCCTATTGTGTATGAGAGTCTTAAACTCAGAGGGCCAGAGAGACTCTACAACATTTATGATAAGGAGATGCTCGCTATAATGCATGCTTTAGCAAAATTTAGGCAATATCTTGTTGGCAGCAAATTTTGCATCAAAACTGACCACAATAGTTTGAGACACTTCCTAGGGCAGCGAGATCTCAATGATCGTCAGCAGAAGTGGGTGAGCAAATTGCAGGCATACGACTTTGATATCACTTATATCAAAGGAACCCAGAATGTAGTAGCTGATGCTCTTTCATGCAGGCCATATCTGAGCTCTATGGTTCACATTATAGAGGATTGGAGGCATATGATTGTGGCAGAGTATGCCAAGGACACTTGGGCCTCGAGCATTGTTGAGGGATCGACGATTGATACCAGATATACGCTTGTGAATGACTTGATCATTTACAAGAATAGGGTTTATTTGATCCCAGGATCAGAGGTGAAGAACATTATCATGCGAGCCTTTCATGATGTACCTACTGCAGGACATCCCGGGTATTTCAAAACCTACAGACAGATTCGGGAGAGATTCACCTGGAAAGGACTTAAGGCAGATGTTCTTCAGTATGTGCGTGAGTGCCCTGTTTGTCAGCAGAACAAGCAGGAGAACACGTACCCGGTAGGTTTATTGCAGCCACTTCCGATTCCTGACAGCAAGTGGGAATTCCTGTCGATGGACTTCATTACGGGCTTGCCTAAAGCCCAAGGACGAGATTGCATATATGTAGTTGTGGATCAGCTGATGAAGTACGCCCACTTCTTTCTGATTACCACTACCTACACAGCTACACAGGTGGCAGAGGTCTTTTTCCATGAGGTATTCAGATTACATGGGTTGCCTCAGAGTATTGTGAGCAACAGAGATAGTCGGTTCTTGAGTCACTTCTGGCAGGAGGTATTCAGACTCTGTGGGACCGAGCTTACACCGAGCACCAGTTACCACCCGCAGACCGATGGGCAGACGGAGATAGTGAATAAATGGGTGGAGGGTTACCTCAGGAACTATATTGCAGGGCAGCAGAAGGCATGGGTCAAATGGATTCATTTGTGTGAGTATTGCTACAACACGACATACCATATGACCATTCAGATGTCCCCTTTCATGGCGTTGTACGGTTATGAGGGGCCGAGTTTTTTTGGATTTGCTACTGAGTGACAGTAGAGTGCCGAGTGCTGGAGACTTGTTGCAGGAGAGTCAGGATACTATGAGGGCTCTCAAGGAAAATATTGCCAAGGCACAAAATCAGCAAAAGCAGTACGCGATCAGAAGAGAACAGAGGCATTTTGAGGTGGGTGACATGGTTTATCTTATGCTGCAGCCCTACCGTCAGTCTACTCTGAGGAAGAGTGGGTCAGAAGCTTAAGCCACGATATTACGGTCCTTCAGGATCCCGAGTGTTGGAGAGGTGCTTATGAGCTTGAGCTTCCGGCAGAAAGCAAGGGTACACAATGTTTTTCATGTATCACGTCTCAAGAAGGCGTTGGGACACGTGTGGTACCGTTCAGTTCTACCTCCCTTAGATGATGAGGAAAGTTGATTTTAATACCTGAGTCTATCCTGGAGTACAGAGAGAGACAGTTGCGTAGGAGGACTATCAGGGAGAATTTAGTGAAATGGAGAGATTTGCCTGTGGAGGATGCTACATGGGAGAGCGAGGATATATATCCGGAGTTGAGATTGCTTGAGGACAAGAAATTTCAGGAGGGGCAGACTGTCATGTCCCCTTCCAGTTGACATCTCTCAGAGTTCACGATTAGCCTATCATGCGACCCTCGTAGGCTGATGGGATGGATAGAGGGTCTTGATGGAGCTTGGCTTGGCTTCAGTTGTCAGTATTTTACCACTTGGCTTTCGTTCGCACTCATTCAGACACTTTTTGCCTGAGTTGCTATTTTTAGCAGTATTCGGCACTCAGAGAGGCACCCCTACTATTTTTAGCAGTACAGTTTGATCACGTGCAGAATCACTCCCTGGTTTTCCAGCTTCAAACGGTTCGTGCATCGGACGTTTCTTGAGGGAGTTATTAATATTTGATTGATTTAATTAAATATTAATTAAATGGAGCATATAATATAAAGTTATAATATTTTAATATTATAACTTAAGTGAAATGTTGTAAGGGGTCACCCATCATGGAAAGGGGCCATTTTTTATTATAATTTATAATCAAAAATTTCATCGAACACTATTGAAAGAATTAAAAGAAAAGTTTGAATTATTTTAATGATGCCTTTTTGAAGAAATTCGCACTTTTCAAAGGAATATAAGGTTTTGCTTGGAAATTCGAGCCATTATGTTATTGAGTATTGAAAATTGATCAAGTCTTCAACCAGAGCACGGAAGCCAAGGGTTTTAGTCTCAGAGCATTGGGGAACGAGCCATCTCCAGTGAAAGCAATTCAGAGGTTGTGAAATACCATCCGATTTATTGCCAGGCAAAGAGATTTCTTCATTCAGAAGAAATTACAGAGCATTCAGAGATCATTTACCTTCAGAGTTTTTGTTAGGGTTTCATCCAGAAGGCATTCTCCAAACCAAGGCACATCATATTCTTAAGTCTGGACATTGATTTCAAAAGGCCATACCATTGTACTTGCTGCTGTGATAGGGCCGTACCATTGCTGCAAGCTGTACTTCTTCAGCTTCAAGCCGTACTCATATCTTGTGCAAAACGCCTTTCATTTTGGCCTTCTATCTTCATTCTTGGAGGCGCCTCAGTATCTGGATCAGTTTACAATCATTGGATAGAGGGAGAAGGGATCATTTATTGCAACCGTACCAGATCTGGTTATTTCCAGCTTGCTGGTAATACCAGGTTCTTTTATTAAAAAAATATTATTTCCTTTGTTGCATGTTATCAGATCTCCATTGTACTGAGTCCAGTTGATCAATAAATGAATTGCCAGTATTAGATCTTGTCATGTCCCCTTCTAGTTGACATCTCTCCGAGCTCAGGATTAGCCTATTATGCGACCCTCGTAGGCTGATAGTTTGGATAGAGGGTCATGTTGGAGCTTGGCTCAGCTTCAATTGGTAGTACTTGATTAGCTGGCTTTCGTTCGGGCTCGTTCGGACGCTTCTAGCCTGAGTTGCTATTTTTAGCAGTATTCAGCACTCAACGTGGGACCCCTGCTATTTTTAGCAGTATGGATTGTTAGCGTTCGGAATCACTTCAGTGTTCATCAGCTTCAGATGGTTTGTGCATCGGGTATTTATCGAGAGAGATATTAATATTTAATTGATTTAATTAAATATTAATTATGGAGCATTATAATATAAAGTTATAATATTTTATTATAACTTAAGTGATTTCAGTGAAGGGGTCGCCCATCATCAGAAAGGGGCCATTTTGTGATTATATTTTATTAATAAAAATTTGGCTGGAGACTATTGAAAAGAAATAAAATAATGAAGTCGAATTTTTAATGATTCCCTATTATTGAGGAATTCACACTTTTGAGAGTATAAGGCATTTTTCATTGGGAATCGAGCCATTATGTGATATTGAGTTATTGAAAATTGATCAAGTTTGGTCTGAGCACAAAAACTTAGGGTTTCAGTCTCGAATGCATTGGGGAACGAGCCATCTCCAGTGAGAGCGATTCAGAGGGTGTGAAATATCATTCGATCTATTGCCAGCAAAGAGATTTCTTCATCCAGAAGAGATCATAGAACTTCACAGATCATTCATCATCAGAGGTTTTGCTCAGGGTTTCATTCAGAAGGTATATATTCATCAAGGTGCATATTATATTGGAGTCTGGACATCATTTTTCAAGTGGCCGTACCATTGTACTTGCTGCTGTACCTGACCGTACCTTGCTGCAGGCCGTACTACTTCAGTTTGAAGCCGTCCTCAGATCTAGTGCAAAACGCCTTTCAGTTTGGCTTTCTATCTCCATTGTGGGTGGCGCCTTAGCCTCTGGTATCAACTACAATCATTTTACAGAGGGAGAAGGGATCTTTGTTGCAGCCGTACCATCATAATATCAGTTTCAGCTTGCTGCGTTTCACCAGGTTTTTTTCAATAAAAAAATCATTGCTTTAAGATTGCATGTCATTGGATATTTATTGTAATCGTCTCAGAAGCTTAAATATTAATCAAGCATCAGTATTGGCAATAGATTCTTGTATTTTCGGAGTTGTATGATTTTCTCTAGATTTTATATTATTTATTTGCAAAAAATCTCCATTTCTTTATTTTATGCAAAAAAAACCCAAAACGTCAAAAAAACCAAAAACTTCAGAAAAACGCACAAAACAGTCAGATTTGAGAAACAGGGGAAACCTAGGGTTTCTACAGTGGTATCAGAGCTAAATCCTGCCATCCTAAGGGTTTAGCAGTCTTATGCAGCCAGGACAGTTTGGGTATCACAGGTATTACACACGCAAACGTGCTCTGTTTGACAGGCAACAGAGTTTGAGCAGGCAGTCGGAAAACATGGCTGACAGAACAGATAATCCTAGGACAGAGATTCCTCCAAATAACAGAGATCAGGACGATGCAGAGGTTCTACTCGCTCTTAGAGATTTACGAGCAGGTCAATGGCAGTCTAATGATGTATTACAGCAGTTAACAGTGGCACTTCAGAGATTGAGTACTCCGAGGAGACCGTCACCACATCGTGACGACGAGAGGTCTCGCAGGGCACCTAGGACAGCCTCACGGACTGCAGATAGGCCTACTAGGCCTACTTTCATGAGACAGGAGCCCGATGAGGCTATTGCAGATGAGGAGCATGAGGAGTTGTTCGCTGATACGCTTATGGCAGCGAACAAGGAGTGGGAGTTGGTACCACCTGAGGTCAGAGAACGGATCACTTTTGACCGTTTTATTACACAGAGGCGAGAGCATCATAGAGGTCGACACGATTGGAGACCTAGATACCAGAATAATGATCTGAAGCATGCAACAAACAGGCTCAACCTGGCGATGTTCGATGGTAGTGGTAAAGTGACAGCTCAGGCTTGGATTAGTGTTGGCGTTTAAATTCGCACCTCTGGAATGCGGATTTGAAAACGGACAGCTATGCACAGATAAACTGCTCTTCAAATTAGGAGGGGAAGCTCCCTCTTGCTGATGGTATTCAAGAAAGTAAACTAAAACTAAGTTGCCTATCTTTTTGATCAGCTTAGAGCACAAGGTTTATAAAACACAAACGCGCAGCTGAGATTTTCTGATTTAAGAACTTCAACTATGACTAACTTAAACTAAAGACGTTTCTAACTTCTCAAGTAATAAGCAGAGCAAGAGAAATTAGAAATGGACAAGGATGATTCTCTGACAAAGTGCTTCAATAAACTCTTTTCCAACAAACATCTACACACTTCAATGTAAGCTGAAATCGAGATCATAAAAGCATAACACAAATAACGGAAATCTGAGATTTTGGACCAAGGCAAAGGAGGCTCATGATTTTATTACTCAAACTTCTGGAACAAAGCTCACTTCTAACATGCCTGGAACAAGAAATTGCAGCTAAAGAGGCTTGCAATCTTGCTCTTACACAATAGAAACAGCAATCACATTAACTCCTTGTTGGCTAAAGAGGCTCAACAATTTGCTATCACAACACAAGTGAACTGAAACTGAATAACAACTTGCTGCAATACAGGCTCGCAATTTGCTAACACAATAACGTTAAAAGAAACTAATGAGCAAAGGCTCTTATTTATAGAGAAGCAGAGGAGTAGGGAACCCTAAAATCTCCTTGCTTTCACAATCTAGGGCTTGCTCAACAAGCAAGCTTTATTACTAAATCTAGAAAGAAGATAACATCTAAAACCCTAGAAAGCAGAAAAAGCGGGCGCCAACTATTACATCTTATCTTCTTTCTATCCTCAAAGAATGGATAAGAATTATTCCAAGAATAGAAAGAAAGCGGGAAAGGAAGCTTCTAGAAGAAAGCTGCTTTAAAGCTCGATCACATCCGCTAGGAAGTTAGAAATTGTGTCCCGGTTCGGTGCATCTATGCCAACTAAGGCAATATTCTGATTCTCCAAGATCTCTTCGCCTTTTGTGATCAAACCTAGAGGATCTTTCACTTTTTCAACTGTTTTATGAGTTCTATTCTTGCAAAACATCGCTGCCCAAAAAGATGATTCACTAATTGATAACTTGGCGGCTCTGCAACTTTATGCTTCTAACACTTCGCTTGATTCCCAACAGAAGAGTATTGCAACACTCTTTTCCGATACCTTTCCTCTTTCTCATATCACACCTTCTCTTGTTCTTCAGCTGAGATGATGAAGTTTTGACATAGTGCTGATTTGGTCTTAAACTCGAGGGGAGTGTACTCCATATTGAAAACCTTGAAGAATGACTGTAAACTCGCCTATGTTCAGACAAGTCTTGAGCAACTTTCTATTTTTAGAATGCTGATTTTTCGTCTTCAAACGGACAAATTTTTGGAATTTTTCTGAGATATGGGTTTTGCTCAGAATTTCGTTGCAAGACAACCCAGATCGTCCGTTTTTGAAAATCTTGAATTTTGACTGAAAAAGCAGCAAACCCTAATTTCTTCAATTTTTCACCGAAAAAGCTGGCACCTGGGTTTTGTTCAGAATACAATTAGAAATGGACCCAGTTGATCAGATATGAAAAACACTGACGTTTGATCGAAAAAGCAGCCAACCCTAGGTTTTGAAATTTTCTTGAAAAAAGCTGTGATATGGGTTTTCTTCAGAAGACTGATTGGAAAGGACCCAGATGGTTGAAATTTGAAAGCACTGAGGTTTTCCCTGACATGCAAAAATAAAAGCACTGCTGCAACTTGATGAAGTTCTTGAAAATGAGAATTCTCCTTCAGAAGATTGAAGAGAAAAGACCCAGATGATTGAAAAATGGAATGCCTTGGTCTTCTTCTTGAAAAGTTTGATCTTCTGGATGAAAAAGCTTGAAAAAGCAAGGGTTTATGTTGCTGGTCTGAAAAATATGATGAAAAACCAGCAAGCTACGTTCTTGAATCTTGAAAAATTTCTTCAAACTTGCTGCTCCAACTTTCTCCCTTGCAAGCTACCTGCAAAAATAATGAAAATAACATAAAAGAAAGATGTTAAGTAGACTTAGGGTTTTGTTTTTGCTTTGCTTTCTTTTGCTTTTATTTCAAAACCCTAAAATCTCTGTTCAATGTGTTTGGATGCCATCTTCCCTCATTTTGCAATTTTGAAAACCTTTTGAAAATCTCAAAAAAAATTCTAAGGCATGTAACTTTGGGCGCCTTTCTCCAAGAGGGGCGCTTATTTTCACCAGTGTTAGTCAAAAATTTGACTTTTTCAACTTTTCTTCATTTTTACATGCTACTTCACCACTGATTTCTCGTTGACAGACCAACCCGACAGGCGAGCTGAGTGGTTCACGACGGAGCCTGACTGAAACTAAGAAGGATGTTTTGGAGGAGCCTTTGGCTAAAAACTTGATCTTGACCTCTGAATTCATGGGAGCCTTTTCCTTCGAGGGGCTCCAAACTTTCACAGTGTTAGCCATTTTTTCATGATTTTCAAGTTCTTCATTTCCCTTTGATCTTCTAATGAATTCTCTGTTCCTGGGGCTACGCTGATCCGATTGACTGGCTGACAAGCCCACTGGATAGCTTAGCTGAAATCGTTGAAGTGATCTTAGATGCTTTGTTGACGAATTCTATCATCTCAGTGCTCAAAACCTTGGGCGCCCTTTCTCTCCAGGGGCGCCCATGTTTACCAGACTTAGAATTTTTATTTTCTTCATCTTTGCTCTTTTTCAAATGATCTCGTCAGATCTGGAGTTCTAGGCGTCGGATTGACTGATGGCTGGGCTCGTTACGAAGCTGACGAAGAATGAGGAGGGGTCTTCTGGGAGAGATTTTTTCAAAAAGTGAATTTTAACCCTTCAAAAGTTTGGGCGCCCATCTTGACTGGGGGCGCCCACTTTGTCAACACTTAGTTTATTTTTCAGTTTTTTGTGTTTTGCTTTTGGATCTTTGTTCTAAGCTCTCGTCAGACTCCCTGTTCGGTGCTTTGTATCTGGCGACTGCGACCTCCGATAGGCGTGCTGAGTATCTCGTTGTAGAGCTGGATCAATTGTGAAGAGATCTCGTTAGACACTCGTCTGCAAATTTATCTATTGGGACCCCTAAAAATTTGGGCGCCCTTCTTCACCAGGGGCGCCCACTTCCTCCAGACTTAGCCATTTTACTGATTTTCAAATTTCAGAGTTTGAAGACTTCGTTCTGTATGTTCATCTTTGATCTGAATTTGCTGAAGATTGAGCAGTCGGACGATCTGACGGAGACAGGCACGTCAAAGCTGGCTGAGCTCTGAAAGGAACAAGCATATTCTCAAATCCTAACGGCTGAATCAGGGCCTTCAAAAAGCTGGGCGCCCTTCTTGACCAGGGGCGCCCAAAATCTCAACACTTAGTCAATTTTTGATCTTCTTAAATTCTCATTCTGATATCTATTTGGAACCTCCCTATTCAGCTTTGAATTCCGGATGACTGGATCGCCTGATGACTACGCCGTTGAATTCGTTGCGAAGCTGACAGAGAACTGAGCAACATTGACTGGAGGCACAAACCCTAATTCTGACATTTGGTGCCCTAAAAAGATGGGCGCCTTTCTTCAACAGGGGCGCCCAAAGTCACCAGTGTTAGAAAATTTTATCATTTTTCAACTTCATCTTCGTTCTCCGTGCATGTTCATCATTTCATCTTCTGTTGAACGCCTGAGTGTTGATTTTGACGCCTGGCAGCCGAATGACCTCCATTGATGACCTCGGAGCTCCAGATACGCTTCTGAGAAAGCAGATTAGACCCAGTAGGGAAAAACTGATTATTTTGATATTCTGACTGCACCAGCCTGATATGGACGTATTTTGAACCAATCAGAATCAGTTTGGACCCTGTCAGACCAACTTTCTATTTTTAGAAATTTTCTATTTTTAGAAAATTTTGCCGGTATCTGTTTCGAAAGAAACCCAGAAAAACCCAGAAAACGTTACAATTTCGAGAAAATTTCTAAAAATAGCAGTTTTCCTAAATTTTAGGGATGAAAAACTGAGATCTGGGTTTTGTAGGTTAAGCTGTTCTTAGCAGACCCAGATCATCAGAAATTGAAAATTTTGTGTTTTGAACCCTCATGCAAGACATGCACACCCAAATTTTGACCTTTTGACTGATTTTACAAGACTTTTACTCATTTCTTCAAAATGTCTAAGTGTAACAAAAATTTTAATTTTGGGGTACAACAATTAGTAAGCTGGACACATTTCTTACATTGCGTCCGATGGCGGAGAGGGATGCAATCAGGTATGCGACACTACATCTGGAGGGAGTAGCTTACGATTGGTGGCACCACGGTATGGTCACATTACAGCATGACAGGATCACATCATACCAGGAGTTTGTGGACAGATTGGTTGAGCATTTTGACAGGAAGGATCCTGAATCCTACTTCAGAGACTTGGCTCAGTTGAGACAGAGTGGCAGCTGTAATATCCCCTTCTCAATCCTGATCTTCTCAGTGACCGTTGGCCTTTTTCTGGAAACCCGAAGTCTAGTCGGAAGGTAAAATTAGGGTTTCCTATTTTTGAGGATGTCTTTGCTCGGAGTTGGTGGATCTGATGGCAGATTCTTTCTGGGTTTTCAGAGAGCTTCGCAGTGGTATGTTCATCTCGACATTCAGAGCATTTTATGGAATTTACTATTTTTAGTAAATTCTATTTTTGGCAGCTTTTCAGTTGAGTTCAGCTTGGTTGACTTCCTGCTTCAGTTGGGTCAGTTGACTTGGTCATTATTGGCTTCAGGGCACATACGGAGAGATAAGTGAAGTCATTTAATTAAAAAGTCACATTTTAATCTTATATTTGATCGTTGACCCCTTGGCCTAGTCTAATGACTTTATGTTGTTTTGAAAAGTGGGCCTTTTGAGGGTGGCGCTTCATTTAAGATTATTTTATTAAATTCCAAAGTCAAAACAAGATTAATTTGGGCGCATTTATCAAAGTATGAAATTTATTTTAAAATATCAATGATGAGCTTTAAGAGAAAAGGACGCCAATTTTGAGAAAGGATTAGGGTTTGACTTGGAAGTGGATTTTAGGGTTTTGTGAAGTCAACAAGAAATTATAAAAGGAAGGCTTTGAAGATCATTTGACATCTTTGGACTACAGTACTGTTATGCTGCCGAATTGGCTCTGGGTTTGCTTCGAGGAATGAAGGCCTCCTAGCTCGGGCATCGCTTCTTGTTTGAAATACAACAACTAGTGGTGATTCTTAATCTAGTTTGTGAGTACTTTGGAGTTTGTGCATTGTAATTCGCATTTATCTACTTAGGTTCAGTTTTGGCATTTTAGAATTTCTGGTTTTTGCATGTTAGCTACAGCAGTTCCTTATTTTCTTTTGTAAATCAAAAAGACAAAAAAAATGTGTTATGGGTATTGCATCATTCCTTCTATTTAGACTAGGCGACCTTGTATGCAAATTTGTGGAATTTAAAAAGAAGATCCTGATTTTTAAATAAGAAACCGCCCCTGTCAGCTGGGCCGTACTTCTCATGCTGTCTTGGAATTTGTGCATTATACAAAGCTTGCATTTTGGGCCTGTCTCTTGTTCTTAGTTCATGCGCCTCCATCATACTTGTGATTTGCATTCAGTCTTAGGTTATTTGAGTGAGTTTCAAGGGAGATCCGAGCTACTCTAGAATTCTTCATGTTGCTGGTTTTATGAAGGAATACAGGACTGTCATAACAGTTTGTTTAAATCTGCAACTTCGTCATTGGATGGGTGTTGGGAGCTCTTAAAGACTTCGCGGAGACTTCACTGGAAATTGCCAAGTCGAAAGAGGTTGGATCTATTTAGTGATCTTTCATTTTAAAGCTTTAATTCTCAGCAAAAGTAATTCTCTAATATTGTAGCATCTCCATTCATATGCTGATTTGTATTGTTCGCAAGATTTCATTTCTCTTATTGTAAGCTGGCAGTAGTACTGACGGCAACTTAGATTCTTGCGTTATCAAATTGTATTACTCTTCTTAGTTTCAGCATTTGATATTGTTTAAATGAACTCCGCCCTATGGTAGCTACTTTCCCATCCTGGGTCAGCAAGCACATTTTGGGTGTTGAGTATTTTCAGTTTTCCGCATTTTCCTTTCAAGCATTGTTATTGTAATCACTCCGTCATATGGTCGCCCCTCACTCCGCATTGGATTGGGTAGCACATACTTGACATTGAGTTCCCTTTCAGCATTTAGAGTAGAAGATCCTCTGACCATATGCTCGCCATCATCGGCGCCATTCTTGGTTAGAGTTGCTTTGCACGTTTTGGTTTAACCTCTAACTTTAACGGGTGCACTGCTTGTAATTTGCTATTGTTAAAAAAAAAATCAAAAAATTTGGCTCGGAATATTTCAGTGGTATCAGAGCCAAGATCTTGCCATCCTGTGAACAATCTGTCTATGAGCGACAGAGAAAAGAGGTACATTGCAAGGGAAGACAAAAAGGTTGGAAAGCAGTTCCAGCTTTATCAGGCTCCAGAGGGTCAGACAGCTTCAGAAGTCTTGAGGGTTCATTGGGAGTCTTCTTAGGAAACAGACATGGCAGAAGGTGAGAGGTCAGTTGGGGGTAATGAGAGGATTATCAACAATAGAGATGACAGTGGGAAAGGGAGAGAAAGATCAACGAGTCCCGGAAAAAGATTCAAAAGAAAGATGGATGCCTTGATGGACATGGTATCGCTTATGATGGGAAAAGTGGGACAGAACACCATTCCACAGAACAACACTGGGTATAGAGGCGAGCACAGTGCTTCCAACCAGCATGATGGACATGCTGTTCAGCATACATCAAACCACACTTATGTCTCATCCAGGCCCTTCAAACCCACCTTCGTGGCACCGGTTAACACTCAGCCAGATCCTGAAGAGAATGCTTCATTCGTGGAGCAGTTGAGAGTTGGTCGTGCAGAATATGATTATTTACCTGTCGACATCAAGATGGATATGTCCTACAATGACTTCATGGATCATAAAAGGAAGAATAAAGGACGGGGTAGATCTTATGATCAAAGAAGGCCATCAACTCAAGGAGACTTGTATCAAGCTGTCAACAAGGTTATACTTCCACACTTTGATGGGAGTGATAATAGTTCAGCCCGAGCTTGGATACAGAAGCTGGATAACTATCTAGCTCTCAGACCCATGGTAGAAGAAGAGGCGATCAAGTTTGCTACGCTACACCTTGATGGGGTGGCGCATGAATGGTGGTACCATGGCCTAGTTACTTTGGGTCATGGGTCTATCACAACTTACGATGAGTTCACCACTAGACTCATCGAGAGGTTTGAGAAGAAGGATCCTAAAATTCATTTCAGAGAACTTGCACAATTGAGACAGTATGGCACAGTTGATGCCTACATTGCCGAGTTTCAGAGACTCTCAGTCATGGTGACTGGAATCACGGAAAGGAGATTGGTGATTCTTTTCAGTGAAGGTTTGACAGAACCTCTCAAAAGTTGGATTAAAGCCTTTGACCCACCAACCCTGCAGGAGGCCATGAAGAAGGCAAGAAACATGGAGTGGGCTGCTCCTAAGGCGAAGTTTCAATCTAACTCCCCCTTTCAGAAAAGGGATAAAGGGAAAAGACCTCAGCATAGACCTCCTTTGCGACCTCAGCATAAGGAGTTCAAACATCATAATCCTCATGTCACCAGATTGGATCCTGAAACCCTGAATGAACTCAGAAGAAAAGGGTTGTGTTTCCGGTGCAGGGAAAAATGGTCTCAGGATCATGTTTTCCCTAAGGGAGTTAAATTCAATCAGATTGAGTACTATTCTGCTGGTGAAAGTAGTTCTGATTTTTCCGACCAGCAATCTGATTTTGAGGAGAGTGAAGTAGAAAGAGCTCCAGAAGAGTCCGGAGATGAGAAGGAAAGTGGAGGAGTCTTGGCTCAGCTTTCGAGCTTCCAAAGAAACGAATCATTCAAGGTTCGAGGGATGGTCAAAGGGCAGCGAATCGTTGCCTTGATTGACACTGGAGCAACACATAACTTCATTGATGAAGTTGTGGTAGCAAAGAAGGGGCTGCAAACTGAGGAGTTTGAAGGTTTCAAAGTCATGGTTGCCGATGGTTTCCATATTACATGCACAAAGAAAATCTCGAACATGACCATGCAATTGGGAAATTACGAAGTCAAGGATGACTTCTATGTAGTCCACATTGGAGATACGGATGCCATCCTAGGCATTCAATGGCTGCGTTCTCTTGGGGAGATCTCCTTGAATCTACAGACTATGGAGCTAAAGTTTCAATCTGATGGGAAGAAGATAGTGCTCAGAGGAATGTCTAATGGGGGTCCTCGGGTTGTGTCATTCAAAAGAATGGCCAGGCTGATTCGTCACAATCAAGCTGAGTGGGTTGCAGAGTGTATGATCCTCCTTGCTAATCCGGTTGAGACTAAACAAGACCACCCTCCTGATATTCAGTCTCTACTCACGAAGAAGAGCAAAGTCTTTGCAGAATTGCCTCCTGGACCACCACCTGAACGGGGTTCAGAACACATCATAGAGCTCAAGGAGGGGGCCAAACCGGTGATCACAACTCCATATCGGTATCCGAAGAGGCAAAAGGATGAGATCGAGAAGAATATTCAAGAACTCTTGGAGATGGGTTTCATACGCCCAAGCAAGAGCCCCTTTGCATCTGCAGTGGTTCTTGTGAAGAAGAAGGATGGTACCATGTGCATGTGCGTGGACTATCGTGCTTTGAATCAAAGCACCATCAAGAACAGATACCCCATTCCCAGAATAGATGAGCTCATTGATGAGCTACATGGGGCCAAGTTCTTCTCGAAGATAGATTTGAGATCGGGTTACCATCAGATTCGGATGAGGGGATCTGATGTGGAGAAGACAGCTTTCAGGTGTCACTATGGCCATTTCGAATTCTTAGTCATGCCATTTGGGTTGACTAACGCTCCGGCTACCTTTCAGTCTTGCATGAACCGTGTTTTTCAGAATCAGTTAAGAAGGTTTGTGCTGATATTTTTTGATGATATTCTGATCTACAGCAAAACTTGGGAAGATCATCTCAAGCACTTGGAGGAAGTGCTTAGTATCCTGGAATCTGAGAGTTTGTTCGCAAAAGCTTCCAAATGTGAATTTGGAATGGAGGAGTTGCTGTACCTTGGCCACATAATCAGTGCTGAGGGAGTGAAGGTGGATCCGGAAAAGATTAAAGCAGTAGTTGATTGGCCACCTCCTAAGAACTTGACTCAGTTGAAAGGTTTTCTGGGTCTTTGTGGTTTTTATCGGAGATTCGTAAAGGGGTATTCACAGAATGCTGCTCCCCTTACTGATCTCACCAAAAAGGGAGCCTTTGTTTGGTCAGAAAAGGCTCAAATTGTCTTTGACAAGTTCAAGAAGATCATGAGCTCGTGTCCAGTTTTGGCTATTCCGGATTTCTCCAAGCCATTCGAGCTGCAGTGTGATGCATCAGGAGAAGGAGTTGGGGCTGTCCTGATGCAAGACAAACACCCTATAGTGTTTGAGAGCAGAAAATTACGGGGTGTCGAAAGGACATATTCAATTTATGACAAAGAAATGCTTGCCATTATGCATGCATTAGCCAAGTTTAGGCAGTACTTGGTGGGGAACAAATTCATGGTTAAGACTGACCACAATAGCCTCAAGCATTTCATGCACCAGAAGGACCTAAATGAGAGGCAACAGAAATGGGTGAGTCAGCTTCAAGCTTACGACTTTGACATTGAATATGTCAAAGGGAAAAATAATATCGTGGCTGATGCTCTATCCAGAAGACCTCATCTTAGCTCATTGTGTGAGCTTACTGCAGATTGGAGAGACATGTTGCTTGCTGATTATGCCAAAAATCAGTTTGCAACCAGCATTCTTGAGGGTACTTTTCATGATGAAAGGTACAAGGTGATTGAGGGATTGATCCATTATAAGGGAAGAATCTTCCTGGTGGCTGATTCTAAGCTGAAGAAGAAGATTCTTTTGACTTTTCATGATATTCCAGTTGCTGGTCACCAAGGATTTTTCAAGACATATAGGCAGATCCGAGAAAGATTTTCTTGGAAAGGATTGAAAGGAGAGGTACAACGCTACATTCAGGAGTGTCCTGTTTGTCAAGTAAATAAGAATGAGCATACATTACTAGCCGGTTTGCTGCAACCACTTCCAATTCCCAATCAAAAATGGGAAAGCATTTCGATGGATTTCATCACTGGGTTGCCCAAGGCCCAAGGGAAGGATTGTATTTATGTAGTGGTGGATAGGCTAACCAAATTTGCTCATTTCTTCGCCATTACCAGCACTTTTTCTGCAGCACAAGTTGCAGATCTATTTTTTCGAGAAGTGTTTAGACTGCATGGGTTGCCAAAGAACATTGTAAGTGATAGGGATAGCAAGTTCCTAAGTACTTTTTAGCAAGAAGTCTTCAGAATGAGTGGTACTGTGCTCACTCCAAGCACGAGTTACCATCCCCAAACAGATGGTCAAACTGAAGTAGTGAACAAGTGGTTGGAAGGCTACTTGAGAAACTATGTGTCAGAACAGCAAAGAGCATGGGTCAAGTGGCTGCATATAGGGGAGTACTGCTACAATTCTTCTTTCCATATGTCGACTAAGATGTCTCCTTTCTTGGCGCTTTATGGGTATGAAGCACCTAGTTTTGCAGATTTGGTGTTTGGTGACAGCAAAGCACCCCAAGCCAAGGATTTGTTGCAGCATAGTCAAGACATAATGAAATCTTTGAAGGATAATTTGCAGATTGCACAAAATCAGCAGAAGTTGTATGCTGATCAGAGGCGTGTTGAGCGTTCTTTCAAGGTTGGGGATATGGTCTATCTTCGATTACAACCTTATAGACAGTCTACTCTCAAGAAGAGTGGAGCTGAGAAGCTCAAACCTCGCTTCTATGGGCCATTCAGAGTCATCAGAAAAGTTGGGGCAGTAGCTTACGAGTTAGAGCTACCTTCTGATAGCAGAGTGCATAATGTCTTCCACGTGTCTCGCCTCAAGAAGGCACTTGGACATAATGTGGTACCTTCATCACAGTTGCCACCCTTGGATGAAGAGGGACAGTTGGTTCTAATTCCAGAGGAGATACTCGATTTCAGAGAACGTTCTTTGAGGAAAAGAACCATCAGAGAATACCTGGTGAAGTGGAAGAACCTACCTATGGAGGATGCGACTTGGGAAAGTGATGAGATTCTGCAGCATCCTGGTTTGCGATTGCTTGAGGACAAGCAATCTTGGGAAGGGCGGACTGTAATATCCCCTTCTCAATCCTGATCTTCTCAGTGACCGTTGGCCTTTTTCTGGAAACCCGAAGGCTAGTCGGAAGGTAAAATTAGGGTTTCCTATTTTTGAGGATGTCTTTGCTCAGAGTTGGTGGATCTGATGGCGGATTCTTTCTGGGTTTTCAGAGAGCTTCGCAGTGGTATGTTCATCTCGGCATTCAGAGCATTTTCTAGAATTTACTATTTTTAGTAAATTCTATTTTTGGCAACGTTTCAGTTGAGTTCAGCTTGGTTGACTTCCTGCTTTAGTTGGGTCAGTTGACTTGGTCATTATTGGCTTCAGGGCACATTCGAAGAGATAAGTGAAGTCATTTAATTAAAAAGTCACATTTTAATCTTATATTTGATCGTTGACCCCTTGGCCTAGTCTAATGACTTTATGTTGTTTTGAAAAGTGGGCCTTTTGAGGGTGGCGCTTCATTTAAGATTATTTTATTAAATTCCAAAGTCAAAACAAGATTAATTTGGGCGCATTTATCAAAGTATGAAATTTATTTTAAAATATCAATGATGAGCTTTAAGAGAAAAGGACGCCAATTTTGAGAAAGGATTAGGGTTTGACTTGGAAGTGGATTTTAGGGTTTTGTGAAGTCAACAAGAAATTATAAAAGGAAGGCTTTGAAGATCATTTGACATCTTTGGACTACAGTACTGTTATGCTGCCGAATTGGCTCTGGGTTTGCTTCGAGGAATGAAGGCCTCCTAGCTCGGGCATCGCTTCTTGTTTGAAATACAACAACTAGTGGTGATTCTTAATCTAGTTTGTGAGTACTTTGGAGTTTGTGCATTGTAATTCGCATTTATCTACTTAGGTTCAGTTTTGGCATTTTAGAATTTCTGGTTTTTGCATGTTAGCTACAGCAGTTCCTTATTTTCTTTTGTAAATCAAAAAGACAAAAAAAATGTGTTATGGGTATTGCATCATTCCTTCTATTTAGACTAGGCGACCTTGTATGCAAATTTGTGGAATTTAAAAAGAAGATCCTAATTTTTAAATAAGAAATCGCCCCTGTCAGTTGGGCCGTACTTCTCATGCTGTCTTGGAATTTGTGCATTATACAAAGCTTGCATTTTGGGCCTGTCTCTTGTTCTTAGTTCATGCGCCTCCATCATACTTGTGATTTGCATTCAGTCTTAGGTTATTTGAGTGAGTTTCAAGGGAGATCCGAGCTATTCTAGAATTCTTCATGTTGCTGGTTTTATGAAGGAATACAGGACTGTCATAACAGTTTGTTTAAATCTGCAACTTCGTCATTGGATGGGTGTTGGGAGCTCTTAAAGACTTCACGGAGACTTCATTGGAAATTGCCAAGTCGAAAGAGGTTGGATCTATTTAGTGATCTTTCATTTTAAAGCTTTAATTCTCAGCAAAAGTAATTCTCTAATATTGTAGCATCTCCATTCATATGCTGATTTGTATTGTTTGCAAGATTTCATTTCTCTTATTGTAAGCTGGCAGTAGTACTGACGGCAACTTAGATTCTTGCGTTATCAAATTGTATTACTCTTCTTAGTTTTAGCATTTGATATTGTTTAAATGAACTCCGCCCTATGGTAGCTACTTTCCCATCCTGGGTCAGCAAGCACATTCTGGGTGTTGAGTATTTCCAGTTTTCCGCATTTTCCTTTCAAGCATTGTTATTGTAATCACTCCGTCATATGGTCGCCCCTCACTCCGCATTGGATTGGGTAGCACATACTTGACGTTGAGTTCCCTTTCAGCATTTAGAGTAGAAGATCCTCTGACCATATGCTCGCCATCATCGGCGCCATTCTTGGTTAGAGTTGCTTTGCACGTTTTGGTTTAACCTCTAACCTTAACGGGTGCACTGCTTGTAATTTGCAATTGTTAAAAAAAAATTTGAAAAATTTGGCTCGAAATATTTCAGCAGCTTGGAGTCGTATATTGGTGACTTTCAGAAGTTATCAGTTATGGTTCTGAACATTTCTGAGAGGCGGTTAGTAGTGCTCTTCATGGAGGGTTTGACAGAGCCATTGCGAGGTTGGATCAAAGCCTTTGATCCGCCTTCATTACAGGAAGCGATGAAGAAGGCACGGAGTATGGAGTTGGCAGCACCTTCTAGTAGATTCAACTCCAGAGGTTCTTCATCTTTCAGGGACAATAAGGGTTTTAACAGAAACAGGGACAAATCTGATTTTAACAAAGAAAAATCAAATTTTAAAAATGATTCGAAAGGTAAATCAGCAGCTCCACCTTTGGATCAAGAGGCCCTTAATGATCTACGCAGGAAGAAGCTTTGCTTCTACTGCAAAGGTCCCTATGACGCCAATCACGATTGTCCTCTAAGACCTAAGGGCAAGGCAAATCGAGTGATGTGGGCGTATTATGAGGATTCGGAATCAGAAAATTCCAAACAGCGGGAGAGTTCTGAGGATTCAGAGGCCGAGGCTTCAAAGCCTAGAGCAGAGACAGGGCCAGAGCTTCAGATATAGGAGGCCCGTTTATCTAGCATTCAGCAGGAGGGCTCATTCAGGATTCGTGGTGTGTTAGCAGGACAGAGGGTCATTACCCTTCTTGATACTGGAGCTACACACAACTTCATAGATGCTAGATTCGTTGAGAAACACGGACTCATCATTGAGGAGTTCGAGGGAATTAGGGTTACGGTGGCCGATGGATACACTTTGAGGTGTGAACACATGATAAAGGATCTCCCTTTACACTTGAACAATTATGAGTTCAAGGCTGATTACTATGTGGTTAATATGGGAGATATTGATTTGGTCTTGGGAATGAAGTGGCTTCATTCATTGGAGGAAGTCACTCTTCGTCTCAAGGACATGGAGATCCGTTTTGATGTTGACGGGAAGACTCACATCTTAAAAGCAATACGGGACAGCAACATCAAAACAATTTCTTTTCGTCGGATGGAGAGGCTCATGCGTCACGACATGGTTGAATGGGCTGCCGAGTGCACTTTAGCACCTATACAGGAGGGACAGCAGAAGACTGAATATCATCCCGATATACAGCAGTTGAGGATTAAGCATGATAAGGTATTCAGTGATATTCCACCAGGTAGACCTCCAGACAGGGGCATAGAGCACATTATTGAGCTCGAGGAGGGCGCTAAGCCCGTTATGATAACTCCTTATAGGCATCCTAAGAGATTGAAGGATGAGATAGAAAAAACAATAAAGGAGTTACTTGCTATGGGTCACATTCGGCCTAGCAAGTCACCATTCGCTTCTTCAGTTGTGTTGGTAAAGAAGATATCCGATACCACATATTGACGAGCTTATTGACGAGCTTATTGATGAGCTCCATGGAGCATGTTACTTCACCAAAGTTGATTTACGGTCGGGATATCATCAGATCAGGGTCCGTGAGCAGGACATAGAGAAGACTGCCTTCCAATGTCATTGTGGGCACTTCGAGTTCGTAGTGATGCCATTTGGGCTCACTAATGCGCCAGCTACTTTTCAGTCTATGATGAACAGGGTTTTTCATTCATTACTGAGGAGGTTTGTGTTGGTCTTTTTAGATGACATCCTTATATACAGAAGGACATGGCAGGAGCACTTGGCTCACCTAGAGACCGTGTTGAGTATTCTTGAGAGGGAGTCCTTGTACGCCAAGGAATCCAAGTGTAATGTCCCCTTCTCAGCAATGATCGTTTCTGTTGACCGTTGGCCTATTCCGGAGACCCGTAGGCTGTGCGGATGGTGAAATCAGGGTTTCCAAGTTTTGAGGTGGTTGTTGCTTGGAGTTTGGGTTTCTGACTGCGGATTCTTTCTGGGTTTTCAGAGAGCTTCGCAGTGGTGTGTTCAGTTTGGCATTTCGGGCAACTTCGCGAATTTACTATTTTTAGTAAATTCTATTTCTGGCAGTGGACAGTTCGGGTACAGTTCAGTTGGGTCACTTCCTCAGTTGTTTCAGCTGGCACTTCAGTTCTTGGCCTTGGGCGCATTTTTCTGGGAGAGATAAGTAATTTCATTATAATATTATTATTTTAATATTATACCCCTTGCCTAGCAGTGCAACTTTAAGTTGTTTTTAAAAAGGGGACTTTTGAGGGTCCAGGCGTCATAAGGAGATAAATTATAATTTTAAAATGTCAAATATTGAGACAAGTAAGTGGGACGCCCTTTTGAGAAGATTATTTTATTTTAAAAAGTGAAATGTTTTATTGTTGAAAATGGACGCCATCTTTGGAGGGAAAAGGTGAATTTGAAATTAGGGTTTGGGCGCCCTTGGAAGCTTCTAGATGTTTCTCTCTCGTCTATATAATCAGGCCTCAGCTCTTCATTTGGCATCTTTCGTCTACTACACCGTTATGCTGCTGGATTGTATTCAGGCACTCGCTTCGAGGAAAGCACACCTCCTAGCATTGGCTCATCTTCTTGCTTGAAAGATAGCAACTAGTTGAGAGGTTAGCTTGTATTAGGTTTGAATTGCATTTCTAGTTGAGTAATTGCATTGTTGGAGTCTAGTTTACATTTTCTGTCATATTTTGATGTTGCTGAATGTCATTAGGGAATGTAAGAATCGCTCATAGCTCATGAAATAAAAATGTTATCATTCTGGGTATTGGATCTTTCAATCTGTTTATGAAGGGCGACCATGCTTGCCAGTTTCCAGATTTTTATTATGTCTCTTTGATTTTATAAAGGAAATTCGCCCTTGCAGCTGGGCCGTACCATCTTGAGGTACATTGGAGTTTGTGCAAAATAAATAAGGCTTGTTTTGAGTGGTTTAGGGATTGCATCTTGGGCGCCTGCATCAGTATAGTAATCTGCATTTGATCTTTCGTCAATAGGATGTGTTTAGAGTGAGTTATGTGCATTTTAATGAGTTTTCATGCTGCTGTTCTGTATCATTTCTGTCAAAAACAGTCACATCAGATTTGAGAAAGTTCATTGGTGTGTGAGGAGTTGATATTCAGTGAGCTTGGGAGTGTGAAAGGGAGTTCTTAATTTGATATAGCTTCGAAAGGATTCTAATCTTAAGATATTGACAAACTCTCTAATTTATTGTAAGCTGAACAGTAGTACTGTCAGCAATTCTCTCCTCTCATTTGGTATTTACTTGTACTGCCCACTGAATAAGTGGAAGAGGCTGGCTTGCCGCCTTTACTTTCTTGCATTGTAATTTCCTAAGTCTCCACCATATGGTTGCCTCTTATCCATCACGGATTGAGTAGCACATACTTGGTGTTGAGATCTTTTCAGTATTGCAATAGATAGGGATCCTCTGACCGAATGCTTGTCGTTCGCCGGCGCATCTCTGGTTAGAGTTCTTGTTCAGCATTTACTTTGAGATCCTCTGACCAATGCTCACACCTTGCCCGCATCGGGATCCTGGTGTACATTCTGATTAGAGTTACTTTCTGCATCGTTTTGGTTTATGCTAACCTTAACGGGTGCATGTCGCATTGTAATCTTTTATGAAAAAACAAAAAAAAATTGGTCCGGTTCATTACAGTGGTATTAGAGCCATGATTCTGCCAACCTGTGCCCAACAGTGATTCAGTGGTCAGATGAGTGACAGTGATTGCAGATACTTCACCAGAGGTCAGGCCAGAAGACAATAGATACAGCTTCCGTCAGTGCCAGAAGCAGATACTTTTTCAGAGGCTTTGAGAGAAACAGGGTTAGCTGTGGATACGGGTAAAACAGTTGAGAACATGTCAGACAATCTTAGGACAGCCATGGAAGAGAAGGATGCAAGGATGGAAAAGAAGTTTGATGGGATGATTGAGATGATGTCTCGATTACTTGCTAAAATGGATCAGCAAGCTACTCAGAACCATATTCCGAATCAAAACCATGCTACAGGAGAAAGCAGTGGTGTCAATGGAAACAATGGGAATAATGGAAACAATGGTAATGGAGGTAGTAGAACCATTGGACAGCATGATGCCATCTCTAGCGGATCAGCCTCTAGACCGCTCTTTCCTACATTCACTCCAAGAGAAGAACAACCAGTTGAAGCTCCCGTTCCCTTGGTAGACGATGCCCGACAAGCCTATATGGAGTATGCTACCCTACCCCCTGATCTTAGGAACCAATGGTCCTTTGATCAATTCTTGAATCAGAGGGACAGAAGACAAGGAAGAAGAGTTGATAACCGAGCTAATTGGGTTCCTAGAACTGATTTCCATCAAGCCTTAGGGAAGGTAACATTGGCTCACTTCGATGGAAGTGATACGTGTTCAGCAAGATCATGGGTTCAGAAGTTAGACAACTACCTTTCACTTCGTCCCATGCCAGAAGAAGATGCCATCAAGTTTGCAACACTCCATTTAGAAGGAGCTGCCCATGAGTGGTGGTACCATGGTTTGGTCACTCTTGGCCATAACCTTATTCGAACCTATGGAGAATTCACCAACAAGCTGATTGAAAGGTTCGACACTAAGGATCCTGAAGTAAGATTTCGCGAGCTTGCACAACTCAAACAGCATGGCTCCTTGGATTCTTACATTGCTGATTTCCAGAGACTTTCTGTGATGGTGCCCAACATCACCGAAAGAAGATTGGTTGTGTTGTTTTCTGAAGGTTTGGTTGAACCCTTGAAAGGATGGGTTAAAGCTTTCGATCCACCAAGTCTTGATGAGGCAATCAAGAAGGCTCGTAGTATGGAGTTATCAGCCCCTAGGCCTAAATTTCCGCCTAAGCCTTTTGGCCATAAGAGGGATAAGGATAAAAGACATTCTTCTAATCAGCACAAGAAGTTCCCACCTAAATTGACTGAAGAGCAACGTGAACAGCTCAGAAAGGAGGGCAAGTGTTACACATGTTTAGAGCCTTGGACTAAAGGCCATAGATGTCCTGGAAGAGGGCGTTATAATCAAATGGGAACCTATTCTGATTATGAATCAGCATCTGATATGTCTGATCAGCAGTCTTATTTCGGGGACAGCGAGGATGAAAGAGCCACAGAAGAGTCCGATCATGAGCAAGGAGTTGGGGGCCCTATTGCCCAACTCTCTAGTTTCCAAAAGAACGAATCTTTCAAGGTTCGTGGTGGAGTTGGAGGCCATCGTATTGTTGCATTAATTGATACTAGTGCAACGCATAACTTCATTGATGAAGGTGTGGTTGCAAAGAGAGGTCTCAAAACTGAAGAATTTGAAGGCTTCAAAGTCATGGTGGCTGATGGGTTTCACATTTCATGCACACGAAGAGTTCCTAACATGTCCTTGCAGTTGGGAAACTATGAAGTCAAAGATGACTTCTATGTGGTTACTATTGGTGACACAGATGCAGTCTTGGGCATACAATGGTTACGCTCACTTGGTGAAATCTCTCTCAACCTACAAACCATGGAGCTCAAGTTCCAATCTGATGGTAAGAGAGTTGTTTTGAGAGGAATGTCTAATGGTGGTCCTCGTATAGTTTCTTTCAAAAGGATGGAAAGGCTGATTAGACATGACCAAGTGGAGTGGGCTGCGGAATGCATGGTTCTTCCTGCCAGTCCAGTTGAGACCAAGAGGGAATATCCTCCTGATATTCAATCCATACTCACCAAAAGGAGTAAGGTGTTTGCTGATCTACCACCTGGGCCACCACCAGAAAGAGGTGCTGAGCATGTTATTGAACTTAAGGAAGGGGCCAAACCAGTCATTACAACACCGTATAGATATCCTAAGAAGCAGAAGGACGAAATTGAGAAGAACATAAGAGAACTCCTGGAGATGGGCTTCATTCGCCCTAGCAAGAGTCCCTTTGCTTCAGCTGTGGTTCTTGTGAAGAAGAAAGACGGCACCATCCGCATGTGTGTAGATTATCGTGCCTTGAATCAAAGCACAATAAAAAATCGGTATCCTATTCCTCGGATCGATGAGCTCATTGATGAGCTACATGGTGCTAAATTCTTCTCCAAAATTGATTTGAGATCGGGTTACTATCAAATCCGGATGAGGGGCTCAGATGTTGAGAAGACGGCATTCAGATGCCACTATGGTCATTTCGAGTTCCTAGTCATGCCCTTTGGCTTGACTAATGCTCCAGCCACTTTCCAGTCTTGCATGAACAGAGTCTTCCAGAAAACAGTTGAGGAAATTTGTGTTAATTTTCTTTGATGATATTCTCATCTTCAGCAAGACGTGGGAGGAACATCTCAAGCACTTGGAGGAAGTGCTTAGCATTCTTGAATCAGAAAGTTTGTTTGCAAAAGAGTCCAAATGTGAATTTGGAATGAAGGAGCTGCTCTACCTTGGCCACATAATCAGCGCTGAAGGGGTGAAGGTTGATCCAGAAAAGATCAAGGCTATAGTAGATTGGCCACCTCCAGAAAATCTGACTCATTTGAAGGGATTCTTGGGTCTTTGTGGCTTCTATAGAAGGTTCGTAAAGGGGTATTCTCAAAGTGCTGCTCCTCTTACTGACCTCACTAAAAAGGGGGCTTTCATGTGGTCGGAAAAAGCTCAGAGTGTGTTTGATAAGTTCAAGAGAATCATGAGTTCTTGTCCTGTATTGGCCATACCAGATTTCTCCAAACCCTTTGAGTTACAGTGTGATGCATCAGGAGAAGGTATTGGGGCTGTTTTGATGCAAGAGAAGCATCCAATTGTATTTGAAAGCAGAAAATTAAGAGGGGTTGAAAGGACCTATTCTATCTATGATAAAGAAATGCTTGCAATCATGCACGCATTAGCCAAGTTCAGACAGTATCTGGTGGGGAGTAAATTCGTGGTCAAAACTGATCACAACAGTCTCAAGCATTTTATGCATCAGAAGGACTTGAATGAGAGACAGCAGAAGTGGGTGAGTAAGCTACAAGCTTACGATTTTGACATTGAGTATGTCAAAGGGAAGAATAACATTGTGGCTGATGCTTTGTCCAGAAGGCCTCACTTGAGCTCATTGTGTGAGCTTAATGCTGATTGGAAGGAGTTGTTGCTTGCTGATTATGCCAAAAATCAGTTTGCAACCAGCGTTATTGAAGGTACTTTTCATGATGAAAGGTACAAGGTAGTTGATGGATTGATCCACTACAAGGGAAGAATCTTCTTAGTGGCTGATTCTAAACTTAAGAAGAAGATTTTGGTGACTTTCCATGACAGTCCACTTGCTGGTCACCAAGGGTACTTCAAGACATACAAGCAGATTCGAGAGAGATTCTCTTGGAAGGGGTTGAAAGATGATGTTCAGCGTCACATCAAGGAGTGTAGTACTTGTCAAATGAATAAAAATGAGCACTCTCTTCCAGCTGGTCTACTGCAGCCACTTCCCATTCCAAATCAAAAATGGGAGAGTATTTCTATGGATTTCATCACCGGGTTGCCTAGGGCTCAAGGCAAAGACTGTATTTATGTTGTAGTGGACAGATTGACCAAATTCTCTCATTTCTTTGCCATCACAAGCACATTTACAGCAGCTCAAGTTGCAGATTTGTTCTTCCATGAAGTGTTTAGACTGCATGGGTTGCCTAAAAATATTGTGAGTGATAGGGACAGCAAGTTCCTAAGCACCTTTTGGCAGGAAATTTTTAGAATGAGTGGTACGGTGCTTACTCCAAGCACTAGCTATCACCCACAAACGGATGGTCAAACGGAGATTGTGAACAAGTGGTTGGAGGGCTATCTCAGAAATTATGTCTCGGAACAGCAAAGAGCATGGGTAAAATGGCTCCACTTGGGAGAATATTGCTACAATTCATCTTTCCACATGTCAATAAAGATGTCTCCATTCATGGCCCTCTATGGTTACGAGGCTCCAAGCTTTGCTGATTTGGTGTTTGGCGATAGCAAGGCTCCTCAAGCCAAGGATTGGTTGCAGCAGAGCCAAGATGTTTTGAAATCTTTGAAAGACAACCTTCAAATGGCACAAAATCAGCAAAAGATGTACGCTGATCAGCAGCGTGTTGAGCGCTCATTTGATGTTGGTGACATGGTATATCTTCGACTTCAGCCCTACAGACAGTCTACACTTAAGAAGAGTGGAGCTGAGAAGCTGAAACCACGCTTCTATGGACCATTCAAGGTTGTTAGGAAGGTTGGAGCGGTGGCCTATGAGTTGGAACTACCTTCGAGTAGTAAGGTCCACAATGTCTTCCATGTGTCTCGCCTCAAAAAGGCACTTGGACACAACGTTGTGGCTTCATCACAGTTACCTCCTTTGGATGAAGAAGGGCAGTTGACTTTGGTTCCAGAACAGATTATTGATTTCAGAGAGCGTTCCTTGAGGAGGAGAACAATCAAAGAGTATTTGGTAAAGTGGAAGAATTTACCATTGGAGGATGCTACTTGGGAGGATGAGGAGATTCTACAGCATCCAGACTTGCGATTGCTTGAGGGCAAGCAATCTTGGGGAGGGCGGACTGTAATGTCCCCTTCTCAGCAATGATCGTTTCTGTTGACCGTTGGCCTATTCCGGAGACCCGTAGGCTGTGCGGATGGTGAAATTAGGGTTTCCAAGTTTTGAGGTGGTTGTTGCTTGGAGTTTGGGTTTCTGACTGCGGATTCTTTCTGGGTTTTCAGAGAGCTTCGCAGTGGTGTGTTCAGTTTGGCATTTCGGGCAACTTCGCAAATTTACTATTTTTAGTAAATTCTATTTCTGGCAGTGGACAGTTCGGGTACAGTTCAGTTGGGTCACTTCTTTAGTTGTTTCAGCTAGCACTTCAGTTCTTGGCCTTGGGCGTATTTTTCTGGGAGAGATAAGTAATTTCATTATAATATTATTATTTTAATATTATACCCCTTGCCTAGCAGTGCAACTTTAAGTTGTTTTTTAAAAAGGGGACTTTTGAGGGTCCAGGCGTCATAAGGAGATAAATTATAATTTTAAAATGTCAAATATTGAGACAAGTAAGTGGGACGCCCTTTTGAGAAGATTATTTTATTTTAAAAAGTGAAATGTTTTATTGTTGAAAATGGACGCCATCTTTGGAGGGAAAAGGTGAATTTGAAATTAGGGTTTGGGCGCCCTTGGAAGCTTCTAGATGTTTCTCTCTCGTCTATATAATCAGGCCTCAGCTCTTCATTTGGCATCTTCTGTCTACTACACCGTTATGCTGCTGGATTGTATTCAGGCACTCGCTTCGAGGAAAGCACACCTCCTAGCATTGGCTCATCTTCTTGCTTGAAAGATAGCAACTAGTTGAGAGGTTAGCTTGTATTAGGTTTGAATTGCATTTCTAGTTGAGTAATTGCATTGTTGGAGTCTAGTTTACATTTTCTGTCATATTTTGATGTTGCTGAATGTCATTAGGGAATGTAAGAATCGCTCATAGCTCATGAAATAAAAATGTTATCATTCTGGGTATTGGATCTTTCAATCTGTTTATGAAGGGCGACCATGCTTGCCAGTTTCCAGATTTTTATTATGTCTCTTTGATTTTATAAAGGAAATTCGCCCTTGCAGCTGGGCCGTACCATCTTGAGGTACATTGGAGTTTGTGCAAAATAAATAAGGCTTGTTTTGAGTGGTTTAGGGATTGCATCTTGGGCGCCTGCATCAGTATAGTAATCTGCATTTGATCTTTCGTCAATAGGATGTGTTTAGAGTGAGTTATGTGCATTTTAATGAGTTTTCATGCTGCTGTTCTGTATCATTTCTGTCAAAAACAGTCACATCAGATTTGAGAAAGTTCATTGGTGTGTGAGGAGTTGATATTCAGTGAGCTTGGGAGTGTGAAAGGGAGTTCTTAATTTGATATAGCTTTGAAAGGATTCTAATCTTAAGATATTGACAAACTCTCTAATTTATTGTAAGCTGAACAGTAGTACTGTCAGCAATTCTCTCCTCTCATTTGGTATTTACTTGTACTGCCCACTGAATAAGTGGAAGAGGCTGGCTTGCCGCCTTTACTTTCTTGCATTGTAATTTCCTAAGTCTCCGCCATATGGTCGCCTCTTATCCATCACGGATTGAGTAGCACATACTTGGTGTTGAGCTCTTTTCAGTATTGCAATAGATAGGGATCCTCTGACCGAATGCTCGTCGTTCGCCGGCGCATCTCTGGTTAGAGTTCTTGTTCAGCATTTACTTTGAGATCCTCTGACCAATGCTCACACCTTGCCCGCATCGGGATCCTGGTGTACATTCTGGTTAGAGTTACTTTCTACATCGTTTTGGTTTATGCTAACCTTAACGGGTGCATGTTGCATTGTAATCTTTTATGAAAAAACAAAAAAAAACTGGTCCGGTTCATTACACCAAGTGCGACTTGGGGATGACCGAATTGCTATATCTAGGTCACATTATCAGTGCAGATGGAGTGCGTATGGATCCTGAAAAGATCCGCGCCATTATTGATTGGCCTACACCCGCAAACCTGACACAGTTGAGAGGGTTTCTAGGTTTGTGTGGATTCTACCATAGATTCGTGAATGGTTATTCATGACATGCAGCCCCTATGACAGATTTACTGAAGAAGGGTGCATTTATTTGGACTCCTGAGGCACAGGAATGTTTTATGAAATTTAAGGAGTTGATGACTACATGCCCTGTTTTGGCACTACCTGACTTTACGAAGCCTTTCGAGCTTCAGTGTGATGCATCAAGTGAGGGCATTGGTGCGGTGCTTATGCAGGACAAGCACCCGATTGTGTATGAGAGCCGAAAGCTCAGAGGGCCAGAGAGACTTTATAGCATATATGATAAGGAGATGCTCGCTATCATGCATGCTTTAGCAAAATTCAGGTAGTATCTTGTTGGCAGCAAATTTTGCATAAAAACTAACCATAACAGTTTGAGACACTTCTTAGGGCAGCGAGATCTTAATGATCGTCAGCAGAAGTGGGTCAGTAAATTGCAGGCCTATGACTTTGATATTTCGTATATCAAAGGTAGACAAAACGTAGTGGTGATGCTCTTTCACGTAGGCCATATTTGAGCTCTATGGTTCACATTTCAGAGGATTGGAGGCATATGATTGTGGCAGAATATGCCAAGGACACTTGGGCCTCCAGCATTGTTGAGGGATCAACGATTGATACCAGGTATACACTTGTGAATGATTTGATCATTTACAAGAACGGGATTTACTTGATCCCAGGGTCAGAGGTGAAGAACATAATCATGCGGGCCTTTCATGATGTGCCTACAGTAGGACATCCCGGGTACTTTAAGACCTACAGACAGATTCAGGAGAGATTCACATGGAAAGGACTCAAGGCAGATGTTCTTCAATACGTCCGTGAGTGCCCTGTTTGTCAGCAGAACAAGCAGGAGAACACGTACCCGGCAGGATTGTTGCAGCCACTTCCGATTCCTGATAGGAAGTGGGAATGCCTGTCGATGGACTTTATTACGGGCTTGCCTAAAGGCCAAGGGCGAGATTGCATTTATGTAGTTGTGGATCGGCTTACGAAGTATTCCCACTTCTTTCTGATCACCACAACCTACACAGCTACACAGGTAGCAGAGGTATTCTTTCGTGAGGTGTTCAGACTACATGGATTGCCTCGGAGTATTGTGAGCGACAGGGATAGTCGGTTCTTGAGTCACTTCGGGCAGGAGGTGTTCAGACTTTGTGGGACCGAGCTCACTCCGAGCACTAGTTACCACCTGCAGACTGATGGGCAAATGGAGATAGTAAATAAGTGCGTGGAAGGTTACCTCCGAAATTATATTGCAGGGCAGCAGAAGGCATGGGTCAAGTGGATTCATTTGTGCGAGTATTGCTATAATACGACATTCCACATGACTATACAGATGTCTCCTTTTATGGCGTTGTATGGGTATGAGGCGCCGAGTTTTCTAGATTTGCTACTGAGCAATAGTAGAGTGTCGAGTGTTGGAGACTTGTTGTAGGAGAGTCAGGATACTATGAAGGCTCTCAAGGAGAATATCGCCAAGGCACAGAATCAGCAAAAGCAGTATGCAGATCAAAAGAGGACAGAGAGGCATTTCGAGGTGGGTGACATGGTTTACCTCATGCTGCAGCCCTACCGTCAGTCCACTCTTAGGAAGAGTGGGTCAGAGAAGCTTAAGCCACGGTATTACGGTCCTTTCAGGATCCTGACGAGAGTTGGCGAGGTGGCTTATGAGCTTGAGCTCCTGGCAAAGAGCAAGGTACACAATGTTTTTCATGTATCACGCCTCAAGAAGGCGTTGGGACATCGTGTGGTACCATCTGCAATTCTACCTCCCTTAGATGATGAGGGAAAGTTGATTCTAGTACCTGAGTCTATCCTGGAGTACAGAGAGAGACAGTTGCGTAGGAGGACTATCAGGGAATATCTAGTGAAATGGAGAGATTTGCCTGTTGAGGATGCTACATGGGAGAGCGAGGATATTTTGCAGCATCCGGAGTTGAGATTGCTTGAGGACAAGCAATTTTAGGAGGGGCGGACTGTCATGTCCCCTTCTAGTTGACATCTCTCCGAGCACAGGATTAGCCTATTATGCGACCCTCGTAGGCTGATAGTTTGGATAGAGGGTCATGTTGGAGCTTGGCTCAGCTTCAGTTGGCAGTACTTGATCAGTTGGCTTTCGTTCGGGCTCGTTCGGACGCTTCTAGCTTGAGTTGCTATTTTTAGCAGTATTCAGCACTCAGCGTGGGACCCCTGCTATTTTTAGCAGTATGGATTGTTAGTGTTCGGAATCACTTCAGTGTTCATCAGCTTCAGACGGTTTGTGCATCGGATATTTATCGAGAGAGATATTAATATTTAATTGATTTAATTAAATATTAATTATGGAGCATTATAATATAAAGTTATAATATTTTATTATAACTTAAGTGATTTCAATGAAGGGGTCGCCCATCATCAGAAAGGGGCCATTTTGTGATTATATTTTATTAATAAAAATTTGGCTAGAGACTATTGAAAAGAAATAAAATAATGAAGTCGAATTTTTAATGATTCCCTATTATTGAGGAATTCGCACTTTTGAGAGTATAAGGCATTTTTCATTGGGAATTGAGCAATTATGTGATATTGAGTTATTGAAAATTGATCAAGTTTGGTCTGAGCACAGAAACTTAGGGTTTCAGTCTTGAATGCATTGGGGAACGAGCCATCTCCAGTGAGAGCGATTCAGAGGGTGTGAAATATCATCCGACCTATTGCCAGCAAAGAGATTTCTTCATCCAGAAGAGATCATAGAACTTCACAGATCATTCATCATCAGAGGTTTTGCTCAGGGTTTCATTCAGAAGGTATATATTCATCGAGGCGCATATTATATTGGAATCTGGACATCATTTTTCAATTGGTCGTACCATTGTACTTGCTGCTGTACCTGGCCGTACCTTGCTGCAGGCCGTACTACTTCAGTTTGAAGCCGTCCTCAGATCTAGTGCAAAACGCCTTTCAGTTTGGCTTTCTATCTCCATTGTGGGTGGCGCCTTAGCCTCTGGTATCAACTGCAATCATTTTACAGAGGGAGAAGGGATCTTTGTTGCAGCCGTACCATCATCATATCAGTTTCAACTTGCTGCGTTTCACCAGGTTTTTTTCAATAAAAAAATCATTGCTTTAAGATTGAATGTCATTGGATATTTATTGTAATCGTCTCAGAAGCTTAAATATTAATCAAGCATCAGTATTGGCAATAGATTCTTGTATTTCCGGAGTTGTATGATTTTCTCTAGATTTTATATTATATATTTGCAAAAAATCGCCATTTCTTTATTTTATGCAAAAAACCCAAAATGTCAAAAAAACCAAAAACTTCAGAAAAACGCACAAAACAGTCAGATTTGAGAAACAGGGGAAACCTAGGGTTTCTAGAGATCTTGTATTTTCCATCAATATTGAAATTGTAGAATTTTATATTGAATTTATTATTCAATTCTTTCAAAATCGCATTCTTTATCATTCATGCAAAAACATCAAAAAAATCAAAATACATACAAAACTATCCAAAAACAGTCAGATTCAGAAAACGGGGAAACAAGGGTTTCTACACTTTGAGAGAAATAGGAAGAGTAGTAGATACTGGTAAAACAGTTGAGAATATGTCAGACAATCTTAGAGAGGCCAAGGATGAGAAAGATGCAAGGATGGAAAAGAAGTTTGATGGGATGATTGACATGATGTCCCGGTTACTTGCTCGAATGGACCAGCAAACTCCTCAGAATCATACTCCTAATCAAAACCATGCTACAGGGGAAAGTAGTGGAGTCAATGGGAACAATGGGAACAATGGTAATGGAGGAAATAGAACTATTGGTCAGCATGATGCCACCTCTAGCGGGTCAGCCTCCAGGCCGCTCTTTCTGACATTCACTCAGAGGGAAGAACCGCAAGTTGAAGCTGCCATTCCTTTGGTAGACGATGCCAAGCAAGCCTACTTGGAGTATGCCACCTTACCCCCTGATCTTAGAGACCAATGGTCCTTCGATCAATTCTTGAACCAGAGAAACAGAAGAAACGGAGGAAGAGTTGATAACCGTGCTTATATGGCTCCTAGAAATGATTATCAACAAGCCCTTGGGAAGGTGTCATTGGCTCACTTCGATGGAAGTGATAAGTGTTCAGCAAGATCATGGGTTCAAAAGTTAGACAACTACCTTTCACTTCGTCCCATGCTAGAAGAAGATGCCATAAAATTTGCAACACTTCATTTGGAGGGAGCTGCTCATGAGTGGTGGTACCATGGTTTGGTCACACTTGGCCATAACCTTATTCGAACCTACGGTGAATTCACCAACAAGCTGATTGATAGGTTCGACACTAAGGATCCTGAAGTAAGATTTCGTGAGCTTGCACAACTGAAGCAGCATGGCTCCTTGGATTCCTACATTGCTGATTTCCAGAGACTTTCTGTGATGGTGCCCAACATCACTGAAAGAAGATTGGTTGTTTTGTTTTCTGAAGGTTTGGTTGAACCCTTGAAAGGTTGGGTTAAATCTTTCGATCCACCAAGTCTTGAAGAAGCAATCAAGAATTCCCGAAGTATGGAGTTATCAGCCCCTAGGCCTAAATTCCCGCCTAAGCCTTTTGGCCATAAGAAGGATAAGAGACATTCTTCTAATCAGCACAAGAAGTTTCCCCCTAAGTTGACTGAAGAGCAACGTGAACAGCTCAGAAAGGAGGGCAAGTGTTACACATGTTTAGAGCCTTGGACTAAGGGTCATAGATGTCCTGGAAGAGGACATTATAATCAAATGGGAACCTATTTTGATTATGGATCAGAATCTGATATGTCTGATCAGCAGTCTTATTTTGGGGACAACGAAGAAGAAAGAGCCACAGAAGAGTCCGATCATGAGCAAGGAGTTGGAGGCCCTATTGCCCAACTCTCTAGTTTCCAAAAAAATGAATCTTTCAAGGTTCATGGTGGAGTTGGAGGTCATCGTATTGTTGCCTTAATTGATACTGGTGCAACGCATAACTTCATTGATGAAGGTGTGGTTGCAAAGAGAGGTCTCAAAACTGAAGAATTTGAAGGCTTCAAAGTCATGGTGGCTGATGGGTTTCATATTTCCTACAACAGAAGAGTTCCTAACATGTCCCTGCAGTTAGGCAATTATGAAGTCAAAGATGACTTCTATGTGGTTACTATTGGTGACACAGATGCAGTACTTGGCATACAATGGTTACGATCACTTGGTGAAATCTCTCTCAATCTACAAACAATGGAGCTCAAGTTCCAATCTGATGGAAAGAAGGTGGTGTTGAGAGGAATGTCCAATGGTGGTCCTCAAATAGTTTCATTCAAAAGAATGGAGAGGCTGATTCAGCATGACCAAGTTGAGTGGGCTGCGGAATGCATGGTCCTTCCAGCTAATCCAGTTGAGACAAAGAAGGACTATCCTCCAGATATTCAGTCTATACTTACCAAGAGGAGTAAGGTGTTTGCTGATTTACCTCCTGGGCCACCTCCTGAAAGAGGAGCTGAACATGTCATTGAACTCAAGGAAGGGGCCAAACCAGTCGTCACAACACCGTATCGGTATCCTAAGAAGCAGAAGGATGAGATTGAGAAGAACATAAGAGAACTCTTGGAGATGGGCTTCATTCGTCCTAGCAAGAGTCCCTTCACTTCAGCTGTAGTTCTTGTGAAGAAGAAGGATGGCACCATCCGCATGTGTGTGGATTATCGTGCCTTGAATCAAAGCACAATAAAGAATCGGTATCCTATTCCTCGGATTGATGAGCTCATTGATGAGCTACATGGTGCCAAGTTCTTTTCAAAAATTGATTTGAGGTCGGGTTACTATCAAATCCGGATGAGAGGTTCAGATGTTGAGAAGAAGGCATTCAGATGCCATTATGGTCATTTTGAGTTCCTAGTCATGCCCTTTGGCTTGACTAATGCTCCAACCACCTTCCAGTCTTGCATGAACAGAGTTTTCCAAAAACAGTTGAGGAAATTTGTGTTGATCTTCTTTGATGACATTCTCATCTTCAGCAAGACGTGGGAAGAACATCTCAAGCACTTGGAGGAAGTGCTTAGCATTCTTGAATCAGAAAGTTTGTTTGCCAAAGAGTCCAAATGTGAATTTGGAATGAAGGAGCTGCTCTAACTTGGTCATATAATCAGCGCTGATGGGGTGAAGGTTGATCCTGAAAAGATCAAGGCAATAGTTGATTGGCCACCTCCAGAAAACTTGACTCATTTGAAGGGGTTCTTGGGTCTTTGTGGCTTCTACAGAAGGTTCATGAAGGGCTACTCTCAAAGTGCTGCTCCTCTTACTGACCTCACTAAAAAGGGGCTTTTGTATGGACAGAAAAGGCTCAAAGTGTGTTTGATAAGTTCAAGAAAATCATGAGTTCTTGTCCAGTGTTGGCCATACCAGATTTCTCCAAGCCTTTCGAATTGCAATGTGATGCATCAGGTGAAGGTGTTGGGGCTGTTTTGATGCAAGACAAGCATCCTATTGTGTTTGAAAGTAGGAAACCAAGGGGTGTTGAAAGGACCTATTCAATCTACGACAAAGAAATGCTTGCAATCATGCATGCATTAGCCAAGTTTAGACAGTATCTAGTGGGGAGAAAATTCGTGGTCAAGACTGATCACAATAGTCTCAAGCACTTCATGCATCAAAAGGACTTGAATGAAAGACAACAAAAGTGGGTGAGTAAGCTTCAAGCTTACGATTTTGACATTGAGAATGTCAAAGGGAAGAACAACATTGTGGCAGATGCTTTATCAAGGAGGCCTCATTTGAGCTCATTGTGTGAGCTTACTGCTGATTGGAAGGAGATGTTGCTTGCTGATTATGCCAAAAATCAGTTTGCAACCAGCATCAATTAGGGTACTTTTCATGATGAAAGGTACAAGGTAATTGATGGTTTGATACATTACAAGGGAAGAATCTTTTTGGTGGCTGATTCCAAACTTAAGAAGAAGATTTTGATGACCTTTCATGACATTCCACTTGCTGGTCATCAAGGGTATTTCAAGACATATAGGCAGATTCGAGAGAGGTTCTCTTGGAAGGGGTTGAAAGAGGAAGTTCAACACTACATCAAGGAGTGTAGCACTTGTCAAATGAACAAAAATGAGCACTCTCTTCCAGCTGGTCTACTGTAGCCACTTCCCATTCCAAATCAAAAATGGGAAAGCATTTCAATGGATTTCATCACTGGTTTTCCTAGGGCTCAAGGCAAAGATTGTATTTATGTTGTAGTAGACAGATTGACCAAGTTCGCTCACTTTTTTTCCATCACTAGCACATTTTCAGCAACTCAAGTTGCAGATTTGTTTTGTCATGAAGTGTTTAGATTGCATGGGTTGCCAAAAAACATTGTGAGTGATAGGGACAGCAAGTTCCTAAGCACCTTTTGGCAAGAAGTTTTCAGGATGAGTGGTACAGTGCTTACTCCGAGCACTAGCTATCACCCTCAAACAGATGGTCAAACAAAGATAGTGAACAAATGGTTGGAGGGCTATCTTAGGAATTATGTCTCAGAGCAGCAAAGAGCATGGGTGAAATGGCTTCACATTGGAGAGTATTGCTACAATTCATCCTTCCACATGTCAATAAAGATGTCTCCATTCATGGCTCTCTAAGGTTACGAGGCTCCTAGCTTTTCTGATTTGGTGTTTGGTGATAGCAAAGCTCCTCAAGCCAAAGATTGGTTGCAGCAAAGTCAAGATATTTTGAAATCCTTGAAGGACAACCTTCAAATGGCACAAAATCAGCAGAAGATGTATGCTGATCAGCAGCGTGTTGAGCACTCATTTGAGGTTGGTGATATGGTTTATCTTTGACTTTAGCCTTACAGACAGTCTACACTAAAGAAGAGTGGAGCTGAGAAGCTAAAACCTCGCTTCTATGGGCCATTCAAAGTCGTCAGAAAGGTTGGAGCAGTGGCTTATGAGCTGGAACTACCTTCGAGTAGTAAGGTCCACAACGTTTTCCACGTGTCTCGCCTCAAAAAGGAACTTGGACACAATGTTGTTGCTTCATCACAGTTGCCTCCCTTAGATGAAGAATGGCAGTTGACCTTGATTCCAGAAGAGATTATTGATTCCAGAGAGCGTTCTTTGAGGAGGACAATCAAAGAGTACTTGGTGAAGTGGAAGAATTTACCTTTGGAGGATGCTACTTGGGAGAATGAGGAGATTCTACAGCATCCAGACTTGCAATTGCTTGAGGGAAAGCAATCTTGGGGAGGGCGGACTATAATGTCCCCTTCTCAAATGTGATCGTTTCTGTTGACCGTTGGCCTATTCCGAAGACCCGTAGGCTACTCGGATGGTGAAATTAGGGTTTCCTAATTTTGAGGAGGTTGTTGCTTGAAGTTTGGAAATCAGATTGTGGATTCTTTCTGGGTTTTCCGAGAGCTTCGCGTTGGTATGGTTAGTTTGGCATTCCGAGCAACTTCATGAATTTACTATTTTTAGTAAATTCTATTTTTAGCAGTGGATAGGTTGGGTTCAGTTCAGTTGGTCTTCTTCTTTAGTTGGTTCAGCTGGCACTTCAGTTTTTGGCCTTGGGTGCATTTTCTTTGGAGAGATAAGTATTTTTCATTATAATATTATATTTTAATATTATAACACCCCTTTGCCTAGCAGTACAACTTTATGTTGTTTTTAAAAAGGGGGACTTAAAGGGTCAAGGCATCATGGAGATAAATTATGTTTTAAAAGTCAAATATTGAGCTAAGTGAAATGGACGCCTACTTAAGGAGATTGACTTTAATTTAAAAAGTGAAATATTTCAGTAAGGGAAAAAGGACGCCATCTTTTGGAAGGAAATGTTGAATTCAAAATTAGGGTTTTGGGCGCCCTTCTTGAAGCTTCTAGATGGTTCTCTTCATGTCTTTATATTCTGGCCTCAGCTCTTCATTTGGGATCTTTTGTCTACCACATCGTTATGCTGCTGAATTGTCTTCCGGCACTCGCTTTGAGGAAAGCACACCTCCTAGCATGGGCTCATCTTCTTGCTTGAAAGATAGCAACTAGTTGAGAGGTTAGCTTGTAGTAGGTTTGATTTGCATTTTCAATTGAGTATTTGCATTTGTCGAGTTCTAGTTTGCATTTCTGTCTCATTTCTGAAGTTGTTGAATATCACAGTAGAATGTAATAATTGTTCATAGTTCTTGGAATAAAAATGCTATTGTTCTGGGTATTGAATCTATCAATTTGTCTATGAGGGGCGACCATTCTAGCCCATTTGTATATTTTATTAAAGTGTCTTTGAATTTATGGAGCAAAATCGCCCTTGCAGCTGGGCTGTACCATTCTAGAGTTGCCTTGAAATTCATGCAAAATAAATAAGGGTTATTTGGGGAGGTTTTAGGAATGCATCTTGGGTGCCATCATCATTAGAGTAATCTGTACTTGATTTCATGTCATTTGAGTGAGTTTTGAGCGTTTTGTGAGCATTTTAGTAATTTGTTGTGTTGCTATTCGGAGCATTTTCTGTCAAAAATCAGTCATATCAGATTTAAGAAAATCAGCAGTTGAGTGGGAAGTTGTTATTCAAATATTTTGAGAGTGTTGGAGAGGTTTCTTAATTTGTTACAGCTTGAAAGTTTCTAATCTTGTGCTATTGGCAGGCTCTCTAACTTATTGTAAGCTGAACAGTAGTACTGTCAGCAATTCTCCCTTCTCATCTTTGAATTTACATGTACATTCCCACTGAATAAGGGGAAGAGGTTGGCTTGCCGCCTATTTACTTTCAGTTGAGTAGTTTAGGGACCCTCTGACCATATGCTCGCCATCACTCGGCGCCATTCTTGGTTAGGGTTACATTTTGCTCATCATGCATTGATCCTCTGACCATATGCTTGTCTGCACAGGCGCATTCTTGGTTAGAGTTCCTTTCAGTTGCATTTGCATTAGATCCTCTGACCAATGCTCACACCTTGCCCACATCAGGATCCTGGTGTACATTCTGGTTAGAGTTACTTTCCGCATCGTTTCAGTTTAGTGCTAACCTTAACGGGTGTGTGTTGAATTGTAATCTCATTGCAAAAACAAAAAAAAAATTGTCCGGATCCTTACAGGATGATAGAATGATGGAGCAAAGCATCTCTTTTATAGAACTTGAGGTGACCTTTCGAATTCCCAAAATTTCCCTCCAAAAAGGGATGCCTATTCACCTTTTGAAATATTTTAATTTTCAAAACACTTTAATCCACCTTATTTAGGCATCCAAACTTCAAGGCATAATAAACATTATAAAATATCAATTTAACTCCTCCATGAGGTGTCCACCCCTTATGACCACCTTTTAAAACAACTTCAAGTCATTAAACTAGGCCAAGGGGCCCAAATATGAAATATAACTTTAATGACTTAAAATCACTTATTTTACCCAAAATGAGCCTCAAAATGCTGAAAGCTAAATATGCTCCAAACTGCACTGCCTAAAATGGAAACTGAACTGACTGCTAATGCTATGGCCCAAGATGGCACTGCTAGAAATAGAGCTTACTAAAAATAGTAAACTCTGAAAAGTTTCTCAATGCCTTTGCATGACATATCACTGCAAAGCTCTCTGAAAACCTAGAACTCCACCAGACATGCATCAAAAACTCATACATGCAAATCTTCAAGAATGCATCAAAAACCTCCTATAAAATAGGAAACCCTAATTTTACCTCTGCCAAGCCTACGGATTTCCAGAAATAGGCTTGTTACCTAATTTTCGCCCACAGGCTCAATCAGACGGGATAGATCAATCATGGTTCAGAAGTTCCTGAAGGTCCGTATGGGTCATTTGCATCAAGGGATAAATCGTGCATCTAGTGCTAGGTCACAAGGAACTCAGTTGGAGAGCCTACCCTAGGAGAGTTCGGCATGAAAATCCTCTAAAGATGAAAGTCGCCAAGACCACTAAGATGTCTTGCCGACCAAAGAGCTCTTGCTAAATGAGGCTGTCGTCGGCATGATGATCCGGCTTTGGTAGAGGGTCTTACCGATCGCATGATTTCTTGTCAAAGTCAGGCGTCGTCAGCAAAAGGGAGTAGGTTTCGGCATAGGGTCTTGCCAAGATAATATTGCCTCCCCGACCAAGAAGAGAAGTTAACTCATCGCCGAGAGGAAAGGGATCCCGGTGAGAGGTCAGGCCGATAGGACAGGGTCTTGCCGACAATTATTCATGAGGCGTCGTCAGCATAAGGTTTCGCTTTCGGCATAAAGTCTCGGCGACTTGACAATGTCTCGGCGAAACAAGGTGGGCTCGGGTAAACAGGCGGACTTCGTTGTAATGTCCCGACTATAGGTGTGATGTCTCCCCGACGCAAAAGAACCCCTCGGTATGACTAAGGGACTTCGCCGGGATGTCTCTCCGACTGCATAAAGTCTCACCAAAAGAAACTGATCGAGCTTGGAAAGGAACGAGGGCCTTGGCAAAACGAGAAGAGTTCGTCAAGAGGTCCTGGCGACTAGCAAAGGTCTCCCCGACACGTTTGACATTGGCGTAACCTCCAGCCATTGCGGCAATGCCTCGCTGACACAGTGTAGTCTCGGCAACGGAGGCAAATATCGATATGACATCAGGACCTCACTATGAAGTCTTCCCGATTTGCTAGAGTCTCAACGAAACAAAAGGAAGCTCGGGGAGAGAGATCTAACATCGACAAGAAGTCTCGCCGAATGCAGTGGGTCTCCCCGAAACAGACGCCTTCGCTAAGGAATGGGGTTTCGGCATGATGTCCCAGCGACAGAATTGTGTCTTACTAATGGCTTCAGCGATATCGGTATGACTTTGCGAGCTCGATAAGAACTATCATCGACTGTCACAAGCTATGCCGATGGCTTTAGAGATCATGATCGCATCGGTGAGACACTTTCAGTGTCTCGCCAAGATGCATTTCTGATCAAAGGAGCTTTTGACCGCCCACAGAGTCTGCATGGAATACACTCGACCAACCAGGAGGATCTGAGAGCAAACCGTGGCAGTCTGACCAGAATGAAGAACATCAATGAAATGAATGCAATGCGTATCTATTCTGAACTCAGAGCATTCAAAGTATTCAGCCGAAGAGGTTCAAACAGGACACGATGCCAGGAAATGAATGCGGTAACTATGAAATATCTGAAGAAGGGCTTCTCCAGGGAATGTTTCTTCACCGACATAGGCAACAAGATGGACATGCAGCATGCAGCATTAAATTCAATCAAAAGATCTGAGGATAGATCTTTCTGAGTCCGATATTTTTGTAAGCCCTAAGGGGTCGACACACTAGTGTATATAAGGCATTTTTTGCCTTTTTTGTAAGGAGTTCGGATATACACTCTAAAAAGAGTTAGTGATTTTTATCAATCCTTTCTCGACTAAATGTATGTTTTGTAATTCAACTAGAATCTGGAATACAACATAGAGTCTACCTTGGAAGCTAGTGTTCATGTTTGTACTACTCTCATTTTTGTATCTTTCTTTTGATTATGCAAGTCTTTAACTATGTTTTATAAATCTGCACTCACACCTTAAAGCTGTGAAATTTATCTTTCCATCCTAAGATGTGTATGTGGATCGAGCCTGTTAAGATTGATGCATAGGTCTAAAAGAAGTTTTTTTTTGAGTATGTGAAATAGTTGCATTTAATTTTTCCCAGTGTATTTTCTTCTTGTTTCATTTCATGATTTCTTATCAATACGGTGTATCACCATAGTTTAGTTTCATTTGTATGCATTTCCTCTCCTTATCTCCTCACAGAATTGCTAGTTTAGGTGATACCCAAAGGAAGCCGGCCTTCTCCAAAGGTTCACTCCAATCTCAGGTGAGCCACAGCCTTGGAGTGATCCCATGTTTCACCAGAAAGCCTAGTTTCATAACTTCGCATAGGGTGCATTTCTAGGTGACAACAAGGCTATCAGTCACAAAAGAGCGTATGGCTAAAATAGGGACATTACAGACCTTGCATTATGTAATCGGACAATTCATACTCATCCCCAAAACATTGGCAAGACCAAAGTAAAGATTATCATGAAAAAAGAAAAGGTCTCATGTATGTCTAGAAGATTACCTTTAGGTTGAAGAACAGTTAAGAAAAGACTTCAAGGGACAGCCAACTAAAACCTAGGACAAACATTAATCTGCATGATAGTCATCAAAAAGGATCATAGTTAATAACTTCAAGGTATGACAGTCCTTGCAGGGGCAAAGATAACAATAAAGGATGCATCAAGTGAGAGACAAACAGCCCATCCACTTTTCAATGACAGTCATAAAGGCAATTTAAGGGACAAATTGCAAAGTCATATAGAATACAGTCTTGTTAACAATGAGTGAGATGCATCATAGTGAAAGTGAAAAAGCACTTGACAACATGAAAGGACAATGCATAGTTTTACTTGAGAGTAAAGTTTCAAATCAAGCAATAAGAGCAATGGATGGTCGACAAATGTAAAGTCATAAGGGTTCTTAAAAAATCAAACCCAATAGAAAAGGGAACAGTGGTAAACTATAATAATGGTAGTGCCCACAGTGATGAGGTAGTTATACTGACTTTGGATAGTGTAATTAATGCCTACAAGTTATGACTGTGTTTTGTGCCTAATAGGTCTCATTGTGACTGTTTTATGAAGGTTTTGACCATGAATCATGATGATGGACCTTACGAGCAATAAGGATTTGTCATACTAAATGAATAAGGTCAATGCGCATAAAAGGTAGAGATGACAATCAAAAGGAAAGGGCAGTTAAAAATCAAAAGGGACAATCCATATTAAAGCTTTATATAATGTACTTTCATTAAAAGGACAACCATCATGGAAAATATAAGGTAGAGTATTTAAAGGCAGTTAGTTTACACGAACATAACAACCTATAGGTTTGATGGACAACAAGTCAGGGCACCAAAAAGGGGTAACAAGTGAATGTAGGACAGCAAGTGTTTTGAGTCTTAATGACTATAATAATGATCTTTTTCACCAAACCTTGGAGTGAAAACCTCAATGCAGTCTCAAAAGAGCAGAAGTATGTGAAGATGAAATAGTTAGCAAGAAGATATCATGGTGATTCAAAGAAAGTCATTAATCATCTACAAGTAACTCACATTTAATGACTTGTTATGCTCAGTTTAGTGGCGATTCAGGGTAGTTTAGGCCTACTTAAGATGCCCCTATGGATAAGATTGGAGTTAAGTGAATTGTGAACCTAAAATTATGCATTTTGGTGAAGTGTTGGTCCCTAAAATAAAGGCCTTTTTGCCTTATACGCCTAGCAGATTGAAAACCTCATGCAAAGAGATTAAACTCAGCTTTTTCCATTATCTTCATGCTTTTCTTGGAGGTTCAGTTCCAGTTCAATTAAAGAAAACTTCAAGGATCATGCACAAGTTAAAGAGTTCGAGTCAACTCTCAACTCTAGAGTTCACATCCAGTTTAACTCTTCTTGCACAGTCAACATTTTCCACAAGGTGCAACTTCAGTTATCTGAGGTGGCTTTCTATAAAGAAAAGTCTTCAACTCTTTTAGAGTTAGTTCTTTCATTCCTCTTTCTGCCTTATGCAAAAGAGATGCATTGTAACTCATTTTTGAGAAGTTTAAAACAACAACTTAGTTTATTTTCAGTATTTTCAATATTGTACAAGCAAGAAACTCCTTTTATCAATAAAAATCCAACATGTTTTCCTTCTCAAAATTTCATGTATGGATTTTATTGTGAAAGATTTGAGTTATTTTTTTTTATTTAAACATTAAATCCATGAGTTAGGTCTCATTTGCAATCCTTTTTCATCCAAGAATATGAACAATTTACACAGGTCAAAGGCTATGTTAGTTGTTTTTGGAGTTTGTAGTTGTGAAAACACACTGTGTTCTTGCAACAAAACCTGAAACGTAACCTCCCCTTGAAACAATTTTGTATAAACTGGTCAAAATTGAGTTGTACATGAGATTAGGCTGAGTTTTGGAGAAGAATTGTGAGTCAGAACAACAAATACAAGTCTTGTAATCATTGGTGCATCACCTCCTAGGTTTAGTTAATCTTAAAATTCGGTTTTCTATCCCTTTTCCAATCAAACCAGAAAGTTTTAGGAGGTATATCAGGGGAACCAACCCACTCTAGAGGTTCATCTTCCCTATAGACAACCCACAATCTGAAGATAATCCAACGTTTCACAAGATAGCTAAGTTTCACATTTAGCTAAAGGTTCTATCCTCGTGACAACAGTTTTTAGCATGCCCGGTGGAACACTGAAACCCGTTTCAGTCAAGAAATACAAAGTTTCCACTATTCTCCTGGTATATGCAGCAATGTTTTTGACCTTTTTGATGTTACAAACATATACCTAGAAACTCTAATCTCTTATTTTGAAGCAGATCTAGTGCAATCAGCACATGAGAAGAGTACAAACAAGAGGAAGTTCTACTCCCCTTGAGTATTTGAAATTGTCACTGGCGAGAAGGAAAGACAGGGCAGCAAGAAAGAGTCTTATCCCACCAGCTAGATCACATTCTACACCTCTAAATCACAGGCCGGAAAGTCCTATTCTAAGAGTTCTAGTACCAAATATACAAGTCTGAAAAATGCCTTGCCAAATCTGATCCAAAAACAATGATTCTTTGCCTTTGGAATTTTGACAAACACTTTGTATGCAATCTTCAATTTGCTGATAATCGATTTCAGTTTGCTTGAAATGGTTTTTTTTTTATGCCGATGATAGTTTGAAGCATAAAGATGATTTCAAAATTAACTAAATGAAAGACTAAAATGATATGCAACTTCTTTTTATTCTTTCCAAATGCAAATTCATGAAATTCTGATATGAAATGCACACCTACAGCCAAGAGACATTTCTACGAACACTTGGCATGCAACTTACTAAGTAAACTATGCAGTGAATTATAAGAGTCATTTCATCAAACAACTATTGTGCAATCAGCCTTGACATTAAGACAAACAATTGCCAGCAGTCCCTTATCTCTCCAATGTGAATTGCAATGTATATGAATGTTTTACAAAATAGAATGGTAACACAATATGCTTCAGCCAAGACTCTTGGCATACAAATGCTAATTGCAACTTTTGAAAGGTTTACAATTAGAAGACAGCTTAAAGCTGATTACAGTAATGCAAACTCTAAACATGAAATGCAATGACTAAATCGATGGAACCTGATTATGTTGCAGCCTCCATGAAAATATTCGACTCTTCAAAACGGTGATGCCAAACAGCTCCAAACTGTAACGCCCACACTCTTTGAGAGCCCACGAACTTGCAAGAATATTATTTGAATTTTCTGGGCCTCCTAACATGAAATCGCCCCTGCTGCTTGATGCGCCCAGCTTGCTAAATGTTAGCAAAAATTTAAGTCTCCATAATCAGCAAAATCGTCCCTATATATTGGCGCCACCTTGCATGATATAATCAGAAATTCATATCTCCTTGTAACAACAATTTGTCCCTAGGCAAGTGAACATTAGGGACTGATATAAAATCAGAAAATGTCTCCACAACTCGAATTCTTCCAAGGCTAATTCGACCTTCAAAATCTGATGAAGATACTTCCTCAAATCTGCAACAGGTAGAAGAAATTCGATGCTCCTCAATTCTCAAAATTTGGCTATGAAGCCACTAAATTTTGCATCAATGTGAAAGTCTGAGATAACCTTCACTCCCAACTAGCTAGGGTTGGTGTCACACAACCGAAACTAGCAAACAAAGAGAATTTTACTTCTCCAGCTGTGACAAGCATTTAGCTCTCCAATATTCAAAAAATGTAATTGACTCCAGGATATCTCAAATGCTGAAATATTCCCAGCCAAATTTTTTCATTTTTTCAATTGCAAGTTTACAAACAAACGCACCCGTTAAGGTTAGATCTAAACCAAAACGATGTTGAAGCAACTCTAACCAGAATGTACACTAGGATCCCAATGTGGGCAAGGTGTGAGCATTGGTCAGAGGATCTGAATTGAAATGCTTATGCAAAAACTCTAACCAAGAATGTGCCCGCGAAGGACGATCATATGGTCAGAGGATCCCTATCACTAATAAGTTGAAATAACTCGACGTAAAGAATGTGCTTTCCAAATCGAGATGGAATGGGAGCTACCATATGACGGAGATGCTAAGAATTACAATGCGGTTAAGGGAAATAAGCTAGAATGTGGAAAGTAACTCAACACCCAGAATGTGCTTTCTAACCCGGAATGGGAAAGGAGCTACCATAGGGCGGAGATGTAAGATATTACAAGGAAATTACAAAATGTAAAGATGAGCATTACAAATCAGATAATTAAGCAAGATTAAAAACTGTTGCCAGTACTACTGTTAGCTTACAATATGATAGAGAATTCGCCTGCCAAGAGCATAGAGTTAGAACAATTCAACGAGCATTTAGATATAGAATTCTCCTTGCTTAATGGAAATACCAAACTGATTTCTTCTCTCAAAAACCAGATTTAAGATTCTGATCAAATCAGATCTGCACTTTTAAATTCAAAATCAGCAACCCTAAAATCCACTAAAATGCTCACAAATCACTCAATACTTGTCAAAATGACATGAGACTTGATGCAAACGAATGCTAGGATGATGACAATGAAGACTAGACAAAGAAACATCTGACAAATTGAAGTATTTTTTTTTCTAAACACTTGCCAGGTGGAACAGAATGGTACAGCCTCTAGAAATGTTCTACCAACAAGAGAAAATCAGATTCTTCATTATAAATCACCAAAATTTGCACAAATGGGCGCCTAGGGCATAGAAATGGTTCTAGCCAATACCCAGAATGAATATATTTTTATTTTTTGACTTATGAGCAAATACAACATGCAGCTATACTAAATCAGCAACTCCAGAACTTCATTAACATGCTAGAAATTGAACTACAAATGCAAAATAACTACTACAATGCAAAAATCTCACTACAAAATCCACTCAACTACAAACTAACTCTCCACTAGTTGCTATCTTTCAAGCAAGAAGTCGAGCCAAGGCTAGGAGGCATTCATTCCTCGAAGCAATCCCAATACCATTTCGGCAGCATAACATTACTCAAGTCATAAGATGATAAAATGAAGAGAGAAGGCCTTCTTTTATAGACTTAGTAGAGAATCTCTAGATGCTTCTAGAAAGTGCGCCCTTTTTCCAATTTGAATTTGACTTCATTTTCCCTCCAAGAGTGGCATCCCTTTTTAAGAGCAAAAATAAATCTTTTAATAAAATAATATCTCCCTCAAAGTTGGCGTCCAAATCCTCTAGCTAAAATTTGGCCTTTAGAAATATTAAAATATTTCCTCCATGTGAAAATACCCTTCAATGTCCCCCTTTTAAAGACAATATTAATTCATGATGCTAGAACAAGGAATTATAATGTTAAATTATAACATTATAATATAAAATATCTTATATCACCATGGAAATGCATCAGAAGCCAAATTGAACCATACCGTCTGAACAGATTGCCATAGTGAAGCCTACTGATTAGGAGTCAACAAGTCAATTGCTAAAAATAGAATTTACTAAAAATAGTAAATCCATGTAATTTCCCAGAATGTCGAACCGAAACCACCAACGCGAAGCTCTCTGAAAACCCAGAAAGAATCCACAATCCAAAATCAACAATTCCAAATGCAGACTAAGAAAAAAGACGAAAACATCCTCTAAGAAGTTTGGAAACCCTAATTCGAGTTTCAGCTAGCTGACAGCTCACCGGGGATAGGCCATCAATCACTGAAAGGTGTAGTGCTAAAAATGGGGACATTACAGTCTGCCCTTCCCAAAATTGCTTGTCCTCAAGCAATGCCACCACAACTCCATAGAATATAGAACCGATCAATACCCTAACAAGTAAGATCCCAGGGTCCCAAGTCTGTATCAGGGAAAACCCACCATGCCAATGTTGCACCACTCTGATCTCATCAGTGAAGACATCTCACCAATGCTGCACCAACCTCCCTTGTAACTCCAGAATGTTACCGTCCATGATACTCAAACTGAGAAATCTTAAAGGACTGAGATCAATTTCATGCAATGTCTCATGTCCAAAATGCTCTGAGTCAAAAATATCAACCGTACCAATGTCTATCACAATCCTAGGCAAAAGGAAAGATAGTCTACTCAACTCAAAATCGAACTCTTCAGCATACCTCCACATGGTAACAAACGGAGCCATGACTGCAAATGTGACATCTTCAAATCTTCTTGCAAAGAGGAAGGCAATCCTTTGCAAGAGCTCAACAAATTCAAACTCATGACTCCACATGAATTCCCAATGCCTCAACTGAATTATCATGGCACAACTATGAATTCTAAAGAAGTTTTTCACAATTCCAACCCCAAAAGTCTCAAAATGTAGAATCAAAGCATGGGGTAGCTCGCTGTCATGAACCAATAATGAAAATAAACCATCAGAGTTTGCATCACAAACCTCCAAAGTGGCTGAAAAACATGCTAAAGCCATCTCCATCAGAAAACTACCACTTCTTTGATCAGGAGTGAGGAACCAACTCTCTTGAATGAAAGTAACTCCATAAGTAAGGTGGCTGGTCTGCCTCCAACCAGCAAGCTCGTGTCTCAAAATCTGCCCTTGTCTGAGCTGAAAGTCACTTCCAAGAACTACCGATCGTTGATCTCTCCAACCCATATTCAAAATTTCTCTCCAATCCATTTGTTGATGAACAAACGGAACCATCAAGTAGCTGGAAAAGAAGGGAACAACATCAACAAATCTGGAAATTTGATCCTTATCCCTCCAAAAGTCTTTTCCATAAGTAATAAACTCTAACAACCCAAGTTGAGAATCCCAAGCATGGATACCCAACTGAAAGTGATTTTCAACACACTGAAAAGAAATCTCTACACATTCCCAAGTGCTAGTGAGAACCAAGTGCCTTCTCACGAAACTGATGCCCCATCTAGTAAATCCTTGAAGCTTAACCATGAAAGCTTCCACATTAAGGGAGTATGAAACATAGAGTGGCTTCAAATTCAGCTCCCAAAACTGATCAATATGATTCCAAACATCATTCCACCCAAGGGATGGATTGTCAAGAGTGCAACCACCAAAGTCTAGTTCACCTTTTTCCCATTCCTCCTGAGTAGTAGGTCTGAAATCTTCACTCGTTGCTGTTGTAATGAAGTTACCAACAGCTACCAAGACTTGTCTCATCAACACCTTGATGTCATAGATGTTGAAATTACCTTGCTTCGTCACCTCCCATGTAGAACCTTCATCCTCAAACCCACTTATGCATTCATTACTAATCAGCAAACGTGGCACATCCACATGGAGTGAGATCAAAGCATCCAAGCACTGGAAACCATACTCAATCTCATTCTCTGTTTCATCTTCCATCACATAGAGAGGATTGCCATAATCTCCTTCATCACCTTCTTCAAAGAGAGGATTGTCAAAAACTCGAAAGTTATTCCTTTCATCTTGCTGCTCCAAACCAGCACATGCAACTTCTGATTTTCTTGAGATGCTTTCAAGATCAAACTCCTCTTGAAGACAATCAAGCTCTCCAATCACTTGCTTGATTTCTTCAGCTCTTTGTGCACCCTCTTGCTCCTTGAAAAGTTTGAAGTCAGCAAACTGGTCTTCAACCTCCGTTAGAGCCAGCTGAGTTTCTTTCAACATGTCCCTTGTTGATTCGAGCTCCAGAGTGAGCTCATCAACCATACTCTCCTTTTCTTGAAAAGCACAAATGTTCTTCTTTGCAACTTCAATGGCACGATCTCGGTCTTCAATCAAGTGCATGTACTCGGACTTCAAGGTCTCCAAAGAATCTCTGATAAGTTGCAAATTGGGAAGAGCAACTTCATCTTTTACTCCTCTTAGTCTCTCTTCCAGCTGAGCCTTCCAGTAGAGCTCTTCAATCAAACTGCGAGTGCGATCAAATTGGGATAGAACTCGCACTTCCTCTTCAAGGGTCTCTCTGACTTGATCTTCCCTTCCAAGAGTATGCAAAGATGGTAAACTGTTGATAGGCTGCAACTGAAAATCAGAACTTAGTTTCACGCCTTTGCTGCCCTCAAAGCTACTCCAACATTCTTGTCTTTCACCACCAACTTGTTGAGAATGCTCATTGTCATAAAGAGCATCATACTCCATGAATTCTTCAATCCATTGCTTGCAATCAGCTTCACGCATTGAAAAATTAGATTTGTGTTTAGTAACAACTTCAAACTTTCCATCTTCAAGAGCCATAAGGTCTTCTAGCTCTTCTTCTTCATTACTGTCTCCTTGATCAAACATTATAGCAACATCCAACTTGCTCAATGGGTCATAATCATCCGATGTTCGGAAAGCTTCCGTAGAAACATTTTCTTCTTTAGTGGCTGCAACCACTTCAAAGTGTTCATTATGGAGCTTCATTGAACACTTTTCTTCTTCAAAGATAACTTCCTTTTCAATGGCTACCTCATAGTTTGTAGTGCAATCTGATTTTCGTTCTTCATCAGGATCAAAGGGAAATTCATCCCACAAGGGTTCTCTTTCATACCTTGGTGCCAACACACCCGGATCCCAAATGCTAGTGGGTTGATTAGGATGATCAACTGGGAAAAACTTATCATGCTCCCTTTGTAGTGATGACTCTTTGAATAAGTCAAGTCCCAAATCACTTAAGCTGATATCATCAAAAACATTTCTCTCCAATGGCTTAGTTTGCTGCTCAAACCCAGTGTCACCTTCATAATGGAATGAGAAATCTTCATTTCTTATTGTTTTGAATACTTCACCATCATTATCTTCACCATGAGGAAGTATTACGCTGATTTCTTCATGTAGAACTTCTTGAGAAGTTGGGGCAGAAACATGAAGAAAATCCCTCTTTACCAAATCGTCAACATGATCGAGTATGGACTCATTGGAAACATCTCTATCATCATAACCACTAATCTTTCCTGCATCTTGCTCTAATTTCTCCAAAAATGGCTTCAGTTTCTTCTCACAATGATTAAACAATTCCTTAATCAGCATAGCAGCAATAGGAGAATCCTCTTCTTCATGTTCATATGCGTCCAAGAGGAAGGATTGGACACTAGGCGGAATTTCATCAACCTCATTAATGGTGAGAACAAGAATATTCTTCACAGCTGCAATAACATCCTCTTCTTGCTCACTCCAAGTTGAAGAGAAGAGATAATTAAACAAACGATGGATTTGAACTTCCATCTCTAAATCTATCAAAAGGTGGAAAACTTTAATTTCTGAAAATGTCTTCAATATAGCAGCTTTTCTTGGAAACAATTTATTTCCCGTTTCATCTAGGTCTTGAAAACTCTCCACAATCATATTCAGAATGATTTTCATGGTTTCATCATCATAGGGTGTTAGGGGAGCCGTAATTCTCATCATCTCCATGAAGCAAGAAGAAATCAACAGCTTACTTTCTTCATCTAGATGTCCCAACCAATAAGGCTGTTTTAAAAAGGTTACTGTAGGTGACATTGCCAACTGCATCAAATAAGAAGGTGACTGCTTCACCTGTCTTAAACATTGTTCCAATATTTGAAGATTATTCTCTTCATCTTCCCTTGACTGAAATTCTTTGTCAAGTCTATTTCCAACCGTAAAAAGTGTTTGTTCCAGCTTTATCTCTTCCTTCTTAGCCATGTTTAACTGCCACTTCTAAACTGAACTGAACTTCGTTCTGATCTCTGATGTAGAAACTGAATTCTCTGTCATTCGACTATCACTAAACCTTGTTGGGCACAGGATGGCAAGATCTTGGCTCTGATACCACTGAAATATTCCGAGCCAAATTTTTTCATTTTTTCAATTGTAAGTTTACAAACAAACGCACCCGTTAAGGTTAGATCTAAACCAAAACGATGTTGAAGCAACTCTAACCAGAATGTACACCAGGATCCCAATGTGGGCAAGGTGTGAGCATTAGCCAGAGGATCTGAATTGAAATGCTTATGCAAAAACTCTAACCAAGAATGTGCCCGCGAAGGACGATCATATGGTCAAACGATCCCTATCACTAATAAGTTGAAATAACTCGACGTCAAGAATGTGCTTTCCAAACCGAGATGGAATGGGAGCTACCATATGATGGAGATGCTAAGAATTACAATGCGGTTAAGGGAAATAAGCTAGAATGTGGAAAGTAACTCGACACCCAGAATTTGCTTTCTAACCCGGAATGGGAAAGGAGCTACCATAGGGTGGAGATGTAAGATATTACAAGGCAATTACAGAATGTAAAGATGAGCATTACAAATCAGATAATTAAGCAAGATTAAAAACTGCTGCCAGTACTACTGTTAGCTTACAATATGATAGAGAATTCGCCTGCCAAGAGCATAGAGTTAGAACAATTCAACGAGCATTTAGATATAGAATTCTCCTTGCTTAATGGAAATACCAAACTGATTTCTTCTCTCAAAAACCAGATTTAAGATTCTGATCAAATCAGATCTGCACCTTTAAATGCAAAACCAGCAACCCTAAAATCCACTAAAATGCTCACAACTCACTCAATACTTGTCAGAATGACATGAGACTTGATGCAAACGAATGCTAGGATGATGACAATGAAGACTAGACAAAGAAACAGCTGACAAATTGAAGTATTTTTTTTTCTAAACACTTGCCAGGCGGAACAGAATGGTACAGCCTCTAGAAATGTTCTACCAACAAGATAAAATCAGATTCTTCATTATAAATCACCAAAATTTGCACAAATGGGCGCCTAGGGCATAGAAATGGTTCTAGCCAATACCCAGAACGAATATATTTTTATTTTTTGACTTATGAGCAAATACAACATGCAGCTATACTAAATCAGCAACTCTAGAACTTCATTAACATGCTAGAAATTGAACTACAAATGCAAAATAACTACTACAATGCAAAAATCTCACTACAAAATCCACTCAACTACAAACTAACTCTCCACTAGTTGCTATCTTTCAAGCAAGAAGTCGAGCCAAGGCTAGGAGGCATTCATTCCTCGAAGCAATCCCAATACCATTTCGGCAGCATAACATTACTCAAGTCATAAGATGATAAAATGAAGAGAGAAGGCCTTCTTTTATAGACTTAGTAGAGAATCTCTAGATGCTTCTAGAAAGTGCGCCCTTTTTCCAATTTGAATTTGACTTCATTTTCCCTCCAAGAGTGGCGTCCCTTTTTAAGAGCAAAAATAAATCTTTTAATAAAATAATATCTCCCTCAAAGTTGGCGTCCAAATCCTCTAGCTAAAATTTGGCCTTTAGAAATATTAAAATATTTCCTCCATGTGAAAATACCCTTCAATGTCCCCCTTTTAAAGACTATTAATTCATGATGCTAGAACAAGGAATTATAATGTTAAATTATAACATTATAATATAAAATATCTTATATCACCATGGAAATGCATCAAAAGCCAAATTCAACCATACCGTCTGAACAGACTGCCATAGTGAAGCCTACTGATTAGGAGTCAACAAGTCAATTGCTAAAAATAGAATTTACTAAAAAATAGTAAATCCATGTAATTGCCCAGAATGCCGAACCAAAACCACCAACGCGAAGCTCTCTGAAAACCCAGAAAGAATCCGCAATCCAAAATCAACAATTCCAAATGCAAACTAAGCAAAAAGACGAAAACATCCTCTAAGAAGTTTGGAAACCCTAATTTGAGCTTCTGCTAGCCGACAGCTCACCGGGGATAGGCCATCAATCACTGAAAGGTGTAGTGCTAAAAATGGGGACATTACAAATGCTCTCCAAAAGCCCCTTATAAAGAATTGACAAGAGGTTTCAAGAAGCTTCTAGAATAAATTATTATTTTATTCTTTTAAGTGACTTTTTTAATATTATTTTTTTTTTAGTTACTTTTAATATTAAATTAATTAAATATAAGGTTACTTTTTTGATATTTTTATTTTTAATAACCTTATAAGTAATTAATTTAATATATTCCCCTTATTGCTCCAAATTGGGGACATGACAAAGTCCCGGAAAATCCAGTGGCAAGGGAGTTTGCTTTTGCACTGTTTAATGGGGGCAGCCCATTAAATCTTTCTCAACATGATGATATTCCTATGGTATCCCTTAGAATTTTACGTTCTTTCACAGGAAAAGATCAGACTAGGTCTATTGAGCATATCAAAGATGTGGCTACATTATACTCAATTCACAATATCATAGCAAATAATGTAGCAATCAGGTTCTTGGTTGCATCACTGAAGCGAAAAGCTTTCTATTGGTTCAAGAGTCTGGTAGTTAATTCAATCAAAACATGGGATCAATTGGGAGATGGTTTGCACAAGCAATTTGAAGACAAGTCAGATCATTTGTCTTTGGTGGAGCAACTTACTACCATCAAGAGAGCTCCACGCAAGCATATCTCTAATTTTAATTACCATTTGCAGAAAACATGGGATAGAATCCCAACAACAGTAAAACCTTCAACTCAACATCCATTTTTATATTCCCTTAAAGCCCTTAATAGTGATATATCTGTGATGATTCCTTCAATGGGTGGAAATACACTTCCTAGTGCATATTGCATCGCCTTTAGAGCAAAAAATAGCCTCATACAAGTTGGAAAAATAAGCCCAAGCCCTCCAATGCCTATATTTCCTAAGGTACAACCACCTATACCATTGCCATTACCTCCAATACCTGTTGTTCCTGCTATACCAGTGCTAAATTATAAAAATCTTATCTAAAAAAAGGATGTCCCAGCTTCATCCCATGAATTTCAAGAGTTAAAACGTATATTGCAAACCTTTGGTAACAAATTAGTCAACATAAAGAAGTAGCAAAATCATAATTTCAGACCTTATCAGCCTAATCAACCAAATAGGCCTCCTTATCAAATTGATTCTCAAGGTCAGAGAAGGAATTTTAATGCAAGGCCTTATCAACCTTACAATCAAAACGCTGCAAGCACTTCTAGAGAATTTGTACCAATGCAAAACAACATGGCATGGGACTATGAGTTCCATTTTCCATGTAACCAACCTCATAACCAAGCCACATGTTCGAATGGAGTGATTAATCAGGACCTCATGGTACAAAATAACACTTTTGTCCCACAAGATACAACACAAGAAAATCATGAACAACGGGGCTCTAATATTGATCAAGACCATCAAGATATTACCTTGATGAATTGGCAGGGTGAAGAGTTTTGTGGGGTGAATCACCCAATGCACAAAATCAATCATTGCACTCTATTGCAGCCAATACAAGGGCAAAAAGGAGGTCTTTTGACATAGGACAACAAGCTAATAAGAGTCAAAATCAAGCTTTTACAGGTCATCAAAGCAATGTTGGTCCATCACATACACCAAATGTGCAAATACTACCAAGAGAAGCTGTTGTTCCAAAAGGAAACCCAAAGGTTAGTACCATTCCATTTAATATTTTGGATCATATGAAGAAAGAAAATGTTAGTATGTCGATGTGGGAGTCAATATCACTTCCTAGGCAAAAGGATTTGTTGCAAAATTCCTTATCTAATGTTACCTTGACTAATAAGTCTTCCAGAGAGCAACCTAGAGTTGCACTCGCTAGTACTCTACAAGTTAAAACTGAAGAACAAGCCAAAGATACAAGATCGCCTCCATTTTACGTATCTTTAATTATTGTCAAACATCTTGTTCATAATTGCATGATTGATTCAAGTGCAAGTAGTGATGTGATTCCCAAACAAATAGTTGATAAACTTGGTTTATCATGTGAGCCTCTTGCCAAAGGAGTGGTACAATTGGATGGGATAACCATCAATACCATTGGAGTCATTAAGAATTTGAGCCTCACATTGCATGCATGTCCAAATTTTTCCATACCTCAAGACATTTATGTCATAGATCTACCACCGTACTTCGCCATATGCCTTTCCAAAGACTACACTATGAAATTAGGTGGTTATCTATCTATTGATTGGTCACACATTTTTTTGGAACAAGGTATGGAACCAGGATTATAGACAAATCAGATCCAATTGCAAAAGACCATATAGATCCTTATGTTCCTCTTGTTGTGAATGTAAATTTTTCCATTCACGAGCAAGAGGAACAATCTGCTGTCAAGGAGCCTAATATTTGGATAGAAGGAATTGTTGATTTACTTTTAGATCAGTGGGAAGCTGAGAAATGTGAAGCTAATCCATTCAAACATATGGAAGAAGTAGGTTTGGGTATCTATTTGATTCATGAGCAAGATGTGGCTGTCCCTAATTTGGTAAAACATGATAAACAACAATGTGAACAACAGTTGAATGAGTTATGGGAGCTTTATTTTGATGGGTCAAGGAGTAGGAATGGTGTTGGTGGAAGAGAAATGCTTATTTATCCTATAAGTGAGAAGTATTATTCAACTTTCAGGTTTAGTTTCAATTGCACTAATAATACAACATAGTATAAAGCACTTGTTCATGGTTTGGAATGGACAGGAAAGAGGAAAATCAAGTGTTTGTAGGTATTTGGTGACAGTGAACCCATAGTGAATCAGGTAAGAGGTTTGAATATCTCGAAAAATGACTTCTTATAAGCATAGATTTTGGGACATTATTGAAGAATTTGATGCTTTTAACTTGCAGACCATACCTAGAAATGAGAAAAAACATGTTGATAGGTTGGCTACCATAGGAACATAGTATGATATTCCAAATGATCTCAGCAATAACGAAGTGTAGTAGTATGTAAAAATGGTGGTAAGACCTTCAATTTTGGATAATCAAACACATTGGCAAGTGTTTGATAGTGATACACAAATTACAAATTTTCTGATTGAAGAGGCTGAGATTTTAGCTGCTAACCAAGAAAAATTGCAGCAGCAGTATGGTGAACAAATTATACAGCTAAAAACTAACAAGTTGCCAAAATGATTGGTCTCATTAGAATCATTTTTCAGTTTTTATGATCAAGCAAAAAATCATAAGGTGAGCATGAGAAACAAAGAACACTATGAATAGGTAAGCATCTTTAGAGACAACCTTTTAAAGTTAGCAAAAGTATGTACAGTTGCAGAAAAGGATGCTTTCATTCAATTATGTCAGGAGTATGACAATATTTTTGCATGGAAGTACAATGATTTGAGGGGGTTTGACCCCAAGCTTTCCCAACACACTATTGAGCTTGAATCTAATGCTAAACCTGTAAGACAAAAACAAAGGCCATTGACCCCAAAATTAGAGCCACTGATGAAAATGGAGTTGAGAAAATTGATAGAGGGCAGCATTATCTTTCCCATCAAACATACCTCTTGCATCTCCAATCTAGTTCCTATTAGGAAGAAGAATGGAGAAATAAGACTGTTTATTTCAAGGACCTGAATAGAGCATCTCTCAAACATCACTAGTTTTTTCCCTCAATGGAGCAAATCTTACAGGTTGTATCAGATTCTAAGAGGTTTTCATTGTTAAATGGTTTTTCCTATTATAATCAAGTTTTATTCAAAGAGGAAGACCAATATAAAACTGCTTTCACTACTAAATGGGGTACAATGTCACACAGAAGCATGCCTTTTGGATTGTCCAATGCTGGTGCAACTTTCCAAAGGGCAATGGATATGTCTTTTCAGGGGTTGATTAAAAAGTTTGTATTGATTTATCTTGACGATATCACTATTTTTTCCAAGGATTCCAATGAACATTTCATTCATCTTAAGAAAGTATTTGACAAGTGCAAAGAATATGGTGTCTCACTCAACCCAAAGAAAAGTATTTTTGTTGTTCATGAAGGTCGACTTCTTGGCCATGTAGTGTCAGATGGAATTTCCATTGATCGTGAGAGGATAAGTGCCATTTTCGCTTTTCCTTTGCCAAGTCACAAGAAAGATTTGCAATGTTTTCTTGGTACGATCAATTTTGTGGGAAGATTTATACTTGAAATAGCTTATCTTTTGAAGCCATTAATAGGCATGTTGAAGAAGAATGTTTGTTTCAACTGGTCAAAAGAAGGCAAGAGAAGTTTTGAGAATATCAAGGAATCTTTAGCATCTGCACCTACACTTATCAATCCATATTTCTCAAAGGATTTCATACTATATGCTTTTGGAAGCATGGATACAATCTCAACTATTCTTGTACAATAAAACGACTAAAGTTTGGAGCATACAATTGCTTTCTTCAGCCAAGGATTGGAAGAGTACGAAGAAAAGTATTATTTTTTTGAAAAGCAAGTCTTAGCTATGATTAGAAGCTTTAAAAGGTTTAGGCACTTGGTTTCAAATAACAAGATTAATTTGATAGTTGCTCACCCCAAGTGTCAAAGACTTTTTGCTAAACAAAGATTTGATTAATAAGAGAGCTGGTTGGATAACAAAAAATCATGGAATATGATGTTGAAATCAAGGTTACTAATCTGGTAAGAGGCAAAGGTTTATGTTAACAGCTGGCTGGTAAGTTAGAAAATAATGAAGAGCATGAAAAAGAGGTTGTCCATGTGCTTAATAACGAAGATCAAGTTGTTATCCCAACTTCTCCTTCAAGTTGGCTGCTTGAAATGATGCATTATCTTCAAATAGATGAGTGTCATACAGGCCTAAACAATGAAAAAATAAGGTATTTCAGATTGCAAGCAATTCCATTTGTTATTGTAGATGGCATCTTGTTTAGAAGAGATTTCAATGGAGTTTTGTTAAGATGCATTGAAGCTGATCAAATTGATAGAATTCTTGAAGAATTCCATGATGGAGCAGCAGGTGATCATTTTGCACCAAGAAAAACAGCCCTTAAAATCATGAAAGCTGGATACTTTTGGCCTAATTTGTATAAGGATGCACATGCATGGGTAAGAAAGTGCAGAAAGTGTGCTTTATTTGCACGAAAACAAAAATTAGCAGTCTTACCATTGCATCCAATTTAGGTAGAACAACCCTTCATGAAGTGGGGTCTTGATTTTGTTCGACTCATAAATCCACCATCCAGTTTAGGGCACAAGTGGATACTAACTACAATGGATTATTTTACCAAATGGACAGAGGGAGTAGCATTGAAAGAAGCAAACAAAAACTTAGTCCTAAACTTCTTGGAAGATTTGGTTGCAAGGTTTGGTACTCCTGAATCCATCATTTTAGGTAATGCAGTAGCTTTTGTCAGCATAAAAACCACTGATTGGGCTTTTTAAAATAACATATTCTTGAGTGCTTCATCCAACTATTACTGATAAGGTAATGGTCAAGATGAGTCTACAAATAAGAATCTGATTAGGATCATCAAAAGAACTATAGAAGACAATTAGAGAGCTTGGCATAGAAAATTGAAATCAGCTGTATGGGCTGATAGGATAACTCCAAAAAGGTCTACAGGTAATTCACCTTACGTTCTTGTGTATGGAAAAGAGGCAAGGCTGCCTATTTCAGTTGAATTACCAACACTTAGCCTAATGAAGGAGTTGGAATTGATGGAAGAAGAGCCTATGGCAATAAGACTTGCTGAGCTTATTGAGTTGGAAGAAACAAGAAAAAAAGCAATGCATATCTTGGAGTATCATCAATCACAAATGAAGAAAACTTTTGACAAAAGAGCAGTTCCAAGAGTTTTCAATAAAGGAGTTTTGGTTCTCAAATGGGATGAGTGTAAAAGAAGGCCTAGAAAACACAAGAAGTTTGAGGCCATGTGGAGTGGTCCTTTCATAATCATAGGTTGCAAGATGCACAACGCTTTTCAGCTGTCCAAACATGATGGAGAAGAACTACCAATCCCAATTAAAGGGATTCACCTCAAGCATTACTATTGAGGTATTGATCTAAAATTGTATCATATTAGGATAGGTTTGTTGGGTCAATAAATGTTGTTGCACATTTTGTTTTGCATCTTTCCCTCTCCTCTAAGTGTTGATGCACAATTTGTTTTCCTATTAGAGGACTTTTCTATCTTTTCTTTTCAAATAAATGTTGATGCACAGCTAGTTTTGTCCTTGTAGAGGATGGTTTGGGTTTAATTTTAGGTTGCTTGGTCTTAGGTTGTTACTGGTCTATATTTCTCTTAGCTGTCTTGTGAGTTTTTTGAGATCTTTATCAAACATAAATGACTCTATCACCCAATGAATAAGCAAGGCTACTGGTCAAAATTGTTTTAGCAAGCAAAACACCATTCAAGTCGCCAAGAATGTAATCCATTTTTATAAACTTGAAATTACTTAAATGTTTCATTTAAATAATTTTAAGTTGGTCTCAAGTTTTTTTAAATAAAATGAAAAAAGGGGGCGTTATCATTTTATCATTACTTAACTTGGGTAATTGAAAATCTTTTAATAAAGTTTATCTCAAAACTCATGTCCAAATGCAAACAGTTGAAGTTTCTACACAAAAGCTAAGAAAGAAAGAGTCATTACATGAAAAATAAAGGAAAGAACTGATGTTGGGCACCAATATGAAGCAAAACATCACGTTGCAAAGAAGGGAAGTTTGTGTTAAAGCTTGAGTTTCATGAGGAGAGGTTGAGGTTCTAGGGTTTCAAACCTAGTAAACACCTTCTACATAGCAGTTCAAGATCTTGCATGGCAACTAGAGCGTGGATAGCATAGATTTTCCTGTGCATGAAAAGGGCATTCAAGATGAAGGGAAAGGAGATGTTCGTAGGAGACATTGTGATGAAGAAATAGGTCTGTGTATTGAACCACCTTTATATAGTCATCATTGTCATATAAATGCCTACATCCTTTATGATAGAGTGCTTTAGATGCCTACTATTTTGTTATTGCATCTAGGAAGGTGTTTGTATGACAAGCTTTAAAGGCTCACAAAGTCTCTACACCATCGGGGGTTTATCAAAAAACCTTAGATCTGTAGCTTCATCTGAGTTTCATAGAAGGTGGTTTTATGATCAAAGAATCATTAAAACAGTTTGATACACGGAGCGGTCTTAAAGATGATAAAAGTTAGCCATCTTAAAGACTAATGGATAGTCACGTTGAGCATGGTAAAAGGCACTGCTTGTAAAGGATGGTCTTTCAAATTTCAGTTATCTTACATAGCCATTTTCTATGCACTACTGCTACAGGAATGATAGACATGTTCCTATCAGTGCTGGATTTTGATATGAGACTCCATAGTGGAGATGCTGAAATGCGTGAAAGTCCAAATAAAGAAAATATTTGGGACAACCAAAAAGAAAATCTAAATGACAGAAAGTAGTGCGGAGGAATGAGATTTGATCAAGATATTTGACAATGGACTGTCAGATAAAGAACTATGTACTTTCATCAAAAATACTTCCAAAAGCATTCTTTGATGATTAGAGACTGGTAATCATTAGGCAAATCCTTTAATAATTTAATGAGTCATGGGTTGCAAAAAAGTGTTTGAGAACCATTCAACTTAATAGTTCTTCTCTAGCTGCACTTGGCACTATTGAACTTTTGCTCCTTTAGATAGAAAAGACAGCCTTATCCACAAGTTCTTGCTCTTATACAGAACATACCTGCTGATTTTGGTCCTTCGACACACGTTACTCATTTGAAACATGAACATAAGATGACTTCAAATTCAACTCCCAGAACAGACTAGCATCACTCAACCCAAGGAATGGATTGACTAGAGTGCAATCACCATATTTTGGTCCATTTTCCAAAGTGAAGACTGCATCCTCAATCCCTCTTAAGAACTCTTGATCAAACAATCTTCTTGGAAGATTACCAATTTCAAGGAGTGAATCTCCCTCATGTTTGGCTTGCAAATCTTCAATAAGCTGAATCTCCCTCATGTTTGGCTGCTTTCAAGTTTGATCAAAGTAACATGGAAGAGGAAACAGAGTTTGGGGGCCATATGGCTCTTGAAGATGAAAGGTTTGGAGGAATTACCAAACACAAATCTGATTTATCAAGGCATGAAGCTGATTGCAATCAACGAGTTGAAGGCTTAGTGGAGTGTGATGCCTTCCAAGACATTGAGCATTCTCCACTAGTTGGTGGTGAAATACAAGAATGTTGGAGCAACAATGAGGGCAGCAAAAGCGTGAAATGAAGTTCTGATTTTCAGTTGCAGCCTATCAACAATTCACCATCTTCGCATTCTTATGAGTGTGAAGGCCAACCTGAGGTGTCCGTTGAAGATGAAGTGCGAGCCCTATCTAGATTTGATCGCACACATAGTCTGATTGAAGGGCTTATTGGGGAGGCTCAGCTTGAAGAGAGACAAAGAGGAGTGAAGGATGAAGTTGCTCTTCCCAATTTGCAACTTATCAGAGACTTTTTGGAAACATCGAAATCTGTTTACATACACTTGATTGAAGATCGGGATCATGCCATTGAACTTGCAAAGAAGACTTTCAGTGCTTTCCAAGGAAAAGAGAGAAAGGTTGATGAGCTTACTTATGAGCTTGAATCAACAAAGGCTATGTTAGAAGAAACTCAAGTAGCATTAATGGAGGTAGAAGATCAGATTGTTGATTTCAAACTTTCTAAGGAACAAGAGAATGCACAAAGACCTGAAGAAATCAAACAAGTAATTGAGGAGCTTGATAGCCTTCAAGGGGAGTTTGATCTTGAAAGTGTCTCAAAAAAATCAGAAGTTGCATGTGCTGATTTGGAGCAGCAAGACGAAAAGGATAACTTTCAAGTTTATGACAATCCTCTCTTTGAAGTGGGTGTTGAGGAAACTTATGATAATCCTCTTTTTGTGATGGAAGATGAAACATCAATTGATAATAGCATGAAATGGGATCCTGATGAAGTTTCTCGACACAATATGGAATGTGATTTTCAGCTTATTGAAGATTTGCAAGCCAAACATGAGGGAGATTCACTCCTTGAAATTGGTAATCTTCCAAGAAGATTGTTTGATCAAGAGTGCTTAAGAGGGATTGAGGATGCAGTCTTCACTTTGGAAAATGGACCAAAATATGGTGATTGCACTCTAGTCAATCCATTCCTTGGGTTGAGTGATGCTAGTCTGTTCTGGGAGTTGAATTTGAAGTCATCTTATGTTTCATGCTTCAGTGTTCCTGAAGCTTTCATGGATAGGTTTCAAAGGTTCATCAGAGGGAATGCCAATTTTACAAGTATGCACTTGATTTTGACCAGCACTCAGAGATGTGTATGTTTCCTTGCCGGAGTGTTGGAGATTATTTTCAGTTGGGTATCCAAGCTTGGGATTCTCAACATGGGTTGATGGAGCATACAGTTTGTGGAAAGAAGAATTTATGGAGGAACAAGAATCAAATTTTCAGACTTTTTGGTGTTGTTCTCTTCTTTAGCAGCTTCTTGATGGTTCCATTTGTTCATCAACAAATGGATTGGAGAGAGATTTTGAGCATGGGTTGGAGAAATGAACGATTGGTTGCTCTTGAGAGTGTTTCTCGGCTAAGACCAGGACAGATTTTGAGACTCGAGCTTGCTGGTTTGAGGCAGACCAGCCACCTTACATGTTGCGTTTCTCGCATTCAGGAGAGTTGGTTCATCACTCCTGATCAAAGAAGTGGTAGTTTTCTCATGGAGATGAATCTAGCGTGTTTTCCAACCACCTTGGAGGTGTCACCTTGCAGCTCGATGGTCATCTCACATGCTCACGCTTGGGATTTTGAGTGGTGTTGTTGTTTTCCTTTGGGTAGGACTCGAGAATCAGATTGCACTACGCTGATCCTAGCCTTGATTAGCAGCAATTTTTTGGTCCTTCACACCTTTCCTACTCTCCAAATGCATCTTATGATGGTTGGTGATGTAAACTTTGACAATTTACTCTCAGTATTGATTCAGGACAGCAGTCTCTCACATGCTTTGGTTCACCATTCTGAGACTCATGGGGCTGGAACTATGATTGTTTTCTGTAGTCTTCATGGTTCTATCAGTATAATTTCGATGAGGCATAGTAGCTTCATGCGGAGGCATGAGTATAAGTTCATTGAGCTCTTGCAAAGGATTGCTTTCCTCCTTGCAAGAAGATTTGTAGAGGTCACACTGGCAGTCATGGTTCCATTTGTTACCATGTGGAGGTATGCTGAGGAGTTCGATTTTGATTTAAGTAGACTATCTTTCCTATTGCTTAGAATTGTGATTGGCAGTAGTATGGTTGATACTGTTAATTCGGGTCATCGTGGACATGAGATGTTGCATGATTTTGATTCCCCTCCTTTAAGATCTTTCGGTTTGAGTATCATGGATGGTAACACTTTGGGGTTACAAGGAAGGTTAGTGCAGCATAAGCATGATGATTTCACGGGTGTGATCAGAGTGGAGCAGCATCGGCATGGTGGGTTCTTCCTGCGATTGGTTTGGGAACCAGGGATCATACTGGTTGTGTATGGATTAGTTTTAAAATTTCTGGAGTTGTGGTGGTATTGCTTGAGGACAAGCAATTTTGGGAAGGGCGGATTGTAATGTCCCCTTCTCGAGCATGATCTTTCCAGTGACCATTGGCCTATTCCGGAGATCTGTAGGCTAGTCAGAAGGTAAAATTAGGGTTTCCTATTTTGAAGGATGTTCTGGCTCAGAGTTGGTTGTTTCAATAGCGGATTCTTTCTGGGTTTTCAGAGAGCTTCACAATGGTATTTTCTTCTTGGCATTCTGAGCATCTTCAGGAATTTACTATTTTTAGTAAATTCTATTTCGGGCAGTGAACCTGTTGGTCTTGACACAGTTGACCTTCCTCTTCAGTTGACTGAATTGGCTTATTCAGTTCTAGCTTCGGAAAGTAGTTTCGGAGAGATAAGCTCATTCTATTTAATAGCATTATATTTTAATGTTATTTATCACCTTGGCCTAGTCTATTAACTTAATGTTATTTTAAAAGGTGGACTTGAAGGGTGGCACCATCATTAAGTTAATATTGAATTTATTAAGGATGATTTAAAAGCCTTAAGTGGGACGCCATTTCCAAGGTTATAAATTATTAATTAAAAAGTCAAAATTGTAGCTTGAAGAAAAGGACGTCATTTGCTGAAGGATTAGGGTTTGACTCTTAAAAGGAGATTAGGGTTTCGAGAAAGGGCAACGGAAGATTATAAAAGGAAGCCTTGGGTTCTCATTTGTTCATCTTTTATCTACAGGAATGTTATGCTGTCGGATTGGCTTTGGGATTGCTTCGAGGAATGAAGGCCTCCTAGCTTGGGCATTGCTTCTCGCTTGCAATACAGTGACTAGTGGTGAATTAGTTTAGTTTTGTGAGTTCATTGGGATTGGTGCATTGTAATTCAGCTTGTGGCTAATTAGTTTCTGATTTTGCATATTAGAGCACTTCTAGAATTGCATTATTTACTATAGCAGATTGTCTTTTTCACTCGTATGTCAAAAAATACAAAAAATATTCTTCTGGGTACTGTTCATATCCCTCTGTCTGGGTAGGGCGAATCATTGTCTCAAGTTTCAGATTTTTTAGATCAGCATTTAATTTTTAAAGCAAAATCGCCCTTCTTGCTGGGCCGTACCATCTGTACTTGCTTTGGTTTCCGTGCATAAATAATCTAAGGTCTTTTGTTGGGGTTTCAGTGTGCTTTTTGGGTCGCCATCATTATAGGGTCATTTTGCATCTTACTCTATGAGATTTGAGTGAGTTTTGAGAGTGTTGTGAGCAAATTGGTGAGTTACAGGGCTGCTGTTCGTGCATATGAAGATCCGGACTATCAAAAATCAGATTATCAGGTCGGCTGTAATATTGCAGTTTCTGAGTTGATCTTCCTTATTCATTGAAAAGAATCCTATTAATATTGTTGCAGTTCTATTACTCTTGATTGTATTGAAGGCAAGGCATTGTCTAACATTTTGTAAGCTGGCAGTAGTACTGACGGCAGTTATAATCTTGCTTATCAAATTGTAATGCTTATCTTTACTTTCATCAATTGTTATTGTATTTAATTGATCTCCGCCCTATGGTAGCTACTTTCCCAGTCAAGTTAGAAAGCACATTCTGGCTGTTGAGTATTTCAGTTCTCAGCATTTCTTTAAGCATCATACTTTGTAATCACTCCGCCATATGGTCGCCCCTCACTCCACACTGGATTGGGTAGCACATACTTGGTGTCGAGTTCCCTTTCAGCATTTAGAGTAGAAGATCCTCTGACCATATGCTCGCCATCATCGGCGCCATTCTTGGTTAGAGTTCCTGCATAAGCTTTTGATTTAGATCCTCTGACCAATGCTCACACCTTGCCCACATTGGGATCCTGGTGTACATTCTGGTTAGAGTTGTTTCAGCACGTTTTGGTTTATCTTCTAACCTTAACGGGTGCATTGATTGTAATTTGTAATTTGTGAAAAACAAAAAAAATTGGCTCAGAATATTTCAATAATAGTATGGTGGAGCCATAGAATGATATTCACAGCATTCTAGAAGTTGTTATCAGCACTGCTAATAGTTCTGATTTGCATGATAGCAGTGATAAAACTTTGCATCAGCATGAGACAGCAGTGGCTTCACATGTGCAAAATGATCCTACTGAGTTGTCACATGAAGGGAATCAAGAATTGGGTACTCATGGTGCATTACATGATGTGGATTCAAGTCATGAAGAGTCTGATTTTCCAAATCAGACCTTAGAAAACAAAACAGAAAATTCATTTGATGACAATGAATCTTACGATAATGCTTTGGATGGATATGCAGTTACTATGGAAGAAGTGTACGAAGATGTGAAGACATCCTATGAGGTACATAGAAGCAGTACCTTAGATTTTGATGTAAGCACTAATGATAGCACACATGAGGTCGCGGATCTTGAGGTGAGTGATGTTGATTCAGCTTCATACCATAGTACGGTTTTGGGTGGAAAGAATAAGTCACAGGGGTATCATCATTTGACTGGGCAGTTGAAGGTTAGTGATGATAAGATCGCTACAGCATTAGAACATTTTGATGTAGTTTTTCAGATGTTGGCAACTTATGGTGGGTGTACTCTCGTGACAGATGAGCACCGTGATAGTGGTCTTTCCCTTCTAGAGTTTTATATGCTTCGAAAAGCTATTGGGATAATGAAACAAAATTATTTGCAGTTACTTGCAGATAGGGACTATCTTCTCAAGCGGGATTGTACTTGTTATGATGCAGTGAAGGGAAAGGAAGAGGAGGTTGACAAGCTCACTCACGGCTTGAGGTGACTATGGACTCGTTGAAGAGCACCCAGTTGGCCCTTCAAGAGTCACAATCACGGATAGAGGAGCTTACCGGGGAGTTGAGTTTGGCACAGTCTTCACCATCTATAGAGTCAACTCAGGTTTCTATGGCAGCAGTTGGTGAGGAGCATATATCCACGGATTGTGGTTGTGAGAAGGTTGAGAATGTGACTACATCAATCACAATTACAGGTGCAGTTGATACAGATGGGATGAGTGCATTGGTTGAGAGTTGCAAAGAACCATATGTTGCACCAAGATCTCCTAAGGTTAGTCCCATGACAGATGATGCAAGGCAGGTTATTGATAGCTCTTGTGACATAGTAGTTGATTCTCCAAAATGTTGCGGAACAAAACATGACGCTATTTCAGCTTCTTCACAGGAGATATGCAGAGTATCATCTAGTTGGGAGATTGGTTCTAATGTTGATTTGTTTCCTTCTCCTGGAAGCAAATCAGTTATTTCATCCTGTTTATGATCGATAGTCTATTGAGCCAATTCAGTAGTATGATTCAGTTTATTGTTCCAGGGACTCGGAGATGGATGATTCAGATTAGAATAGAGCGATTGTGCAGTTTGTGAATAATCCGTTATTTTAGTTTTATGGTGGTTCGACCTATGATAATCCACTCTTCGAGTTGGAGGCCGATCACACTCCTGATGTTAGTTTAGGGTTGAGTGTTAATCGCAATGTTTGGGATATTTCCAGTCCATCAGGATTCCAAATAGGGCTCATGGAGGAGATTTCAGAGGTGTACATGGTGAGGAGTGCGTATAGCTTTTCATTTGATACTCATGTACATGATTTATTTCAGATGCACAGTTTAGTGGCGCATGTGATGGACAGCTTGTATGACAGCTTACCTTGTGCAAAGATTTGAAGCAAATATGGGGAGACTTTTGAGTTGCTTCCTCTTGAGGCTCATACTCCTACAACACCTGATGGCAAGTTTGAGTTGGGACAGCCTTATCAAGAGGAGATGATTTCTTGCACATTGGATGTTGGTGATTGGTGCAGGAGCACCTGTCTAAGTGCTTAGTTACAACCTTATCTAGAAGGTTTTTGTTTTAAATTTATTTTTGATGTTTTGGAAAGGTATCAAACACCTTTAATAATGTGTATGAGGACCTTTTGGAGCTTAGGTAAAAATTAGAATAAATTAGGAAATGTTTTGGTGGCCATTTCCTATGTTTTTGTAAAAAAGTTTGAAAACACACTGTGTTTTCAAACCGCGTGTTTTTTTGCCATTCTTGGTTAAAAACGTGAAACCTAATGAAACCTAACGGTTTTGGAGGCATGAAAAAGACTCTTTCTCGACCTGGGAAGAGGTTAGAAGTTTTTATGTTGGCAGTTTCAAGAGGAAATAAAGAAAAAGAGCAATTTTGGCGTGGAAAACCCTGTTTTCTGTTTTGTTTTCTGTAGCAGCAGCTTGCATGGATTAAATGAGGCATTTTGTGGATTCTTTCAGCATGTATTAAGCCTCTAGAAGTTCTGTTTGCACCATTTGAATAGTTGTTACATCGCTTTCTTTATTTCTTGTAAATTTGTATTTTATCTTATTTGTTGTTTGGATTGGTAAATGGAATAAAGAAGGAGCTTTAGCCCGCACTCCCACCGTACCAAGAAGCATGGGAACATTGGGAATGTGGCTAAGCTCCTTTAGTGTACATAGGTTAGTATTAGGAGTCAATAGAGTTCCAAAAAGCATGCTAAATGACTTTTCCTAGGCGAGACAGTGAGAACCCGGCTAGGAAAAGCTTGAGGACAGCGTGAATAATTTGCAGGGGAGTGAAGATTTTTAAAAGATTCTTTTTTGAGGATTTAGGGGAGTGTCTTGGCTCTACATGGTGACAAGGAAGAGCCCGTAACAGTCCGTTTTCATGAAGAACTTTTCACCAGTCCTAAACTGGTTCTGAACAGTTTTGAAACCCTAGTATTCTTGGTTCCTTTTGCATTTGGATGGAGTACGGCCTGTACAGTGCTGAAACCCTAGAAATCTTGAAGGTATAGCATGTGCAAGACATTCCCTAAGCAAAGAGGATAGGTCCTTTGGTGGGTTTAGATCAAAATTGCATTTTGACTCTGTTTCAAAGACCTAATTGTGGCTTAAGTCTACTAGCCTTTCAAAACCAAGAAAAGCATTTTCTTGAAAGAGATGGAGAGTTTGTGAATGGAGGTTGATCAGGAGCTTTAGGAAAATGATTTTGGAAGCCATGGAAGCTTTTCACACCCCTGCAACAAGGTTGGCAGAATGGAAGAGTGACTAGTCTTTAGAGGAATAAGGCTAGTTTGTGCACGTGAAGGAGTACCAAATGGCACTTGGTAACAGCAAATTTGCAATGATAGCAGGGTTGATAAAGTGAACCAGGGGTGCCTCAAAGGTAAGAGGACCTATAGGTTGTAGGGTGAAAGAAATATCACCTTAGGAGTTCTCAGATCAAGGACTCAAAGCAGTGAGATAGCATTTTCTCATATCAACCCTTGTTTATCAGTGATGGTCTACCCTCTTTCCAGAGAGTAGATGGCATTCCTGATGGTATTCTTCTCACTTCTGATAGTGATTCAAGGCATTTTCAATTTCTTTTCGAGGGAGGACTTGATGACATGGCTGCAGTGAGTTGTGAATCTTCTTCGGATACTGCCAATACAGGAGGGAGTACACATGACTATTTGGATTTTCCCTTGGCATAGTCAAAGGAGTATCATTTCGATTGCATCTTGAGGTGTGCTCATCCGTTCACTTTTAGCCCACATACACAAGATTTGACGATGTATTTGATGGAAAAGAGAGGTGGGTTGAATAAGGGGTGTTCTAGTCATCTTTGGTATGATTTGTTTCCGACCTCAAATGGTGATTCCGAGTTTGGCAAGTCTTCTACCTTGTTCTCTCATGATGATTATCACTTGATTCAGGACTATGTTAGTCAGCTGTTCACAGAGGTTGGTGCTTTTTACCTTGACTGCATAGTGAGGAGTGCCTATCACTCCTCTTTTAGTCCACATGCAGAGGAATTTTTGATGCGTCTGTATGGATTGACGGAGGCATAGTTTGCAGACTCGGCTAGACTCGGCGGACTCGCCTCGGACTCGGGAGTCCATTGGCCAGCCGAGTCGACTAGCCACAGACTCGAGAGTCAAGTCCAGGAGAGTCCTCGGTCGGGACTCAGGAATCCAACCTCAAGACTCGGAGAGTCGTGAGGTCAGACTCGGGAGTCCCAACCCAGGACTCTCTTGTGTGGTTGGGAGTCAAAAGGGGTTAAAAAGAGTCCTGAGGTTGGACTCGGGAGTCCCAACCCAGGACTCTCCTGTGTGGCTGGGAGTCAAAAGGGGTTAAAAACCCATTTTTTTTTAACTTTTCTTTCATTTTAACACTCAATTTTGTGAAATACAGGTCTGCAAATTGAATTGGGGTTGAAAAAAGCCAAGATTATATGTAAACATTTATAATCTTATGATGCTGTTATACATTGAAACTATGAGTATTTGATGACTATGAATGATTAAATTTCAATTATTGAGTGTTTGATGATCATATGACATGTGTAATTAATGAATTATGAGTGTTTGATAATCAAATTAGGCTCTTATGTTCTCTAAATGCATTAATTTGTTCTTCTTTTTTTGTAAAACTACGGTTTTTTTTTTGCCGAGTCTTTTCTTGAGTCCGTGCCGAGTCCCGAGTCCGAGTCATATTTTTGGGCTGCCGAGTCCACGGCGAGTCCAAGTTTGCAAACTATGGATGAAGGTTTTATACCATCCACTATGGGATGGCGAGTTGCCATCTTCAGAGGATGGGACTAGAAGTTGCAAGTACCCGACTCAGTTGTGTGTGGGGAATTACTTGCAAGGTCTGCAGTCAGCTATCCATCATGCTGATATGTATCCAATAGGGTTTGCTACTCCTATGTCACAAAGATTCCATATAGATACATGGTTTCAGGGTGACTATGGTGTCTATGGGCATGATGGTTTGGGTAGTTATCACATCTAGGATGGATTAGCAAATTCTTCCAGATCCTCTTATTTTCGCATGATAGATGGATGTGAGTTTAGATTGTATTGGGATCCAGGTGGTGACAGAGTTAGTGTTACAGTTTGGATGGGTCTCATGGGTTGGATTCGCCACATCTGGCATGGTGAAGTTGAGATCAGTGTTGAGCAGTGGAAGTTTGAGGATGTTTTACATGGAAGACTTCTATTCTGGATTTGGGATCCAAGTATATTATGTTGGACACTCTCCAGAATGTTGAAGGTTCCTTTGTATGCATCAGGGTTCCAGTCTAGGTTCACTGGGGAGTATTGTTACATGTACATGGAGTGGTTCATTTGCAGCTCCACTTCAGGTTCTCATGTACATGAGTTGAGTTTGATGCACAGTTTCAACGTGCATGGATTGGACAATTGGTTGGTTATCTATTTTTGCACAGTTGTGGTTGTTGGTGCTACAGGAGTTAGTTGGGGTTGTGTCAGACATTTCATAGTTCTTCTTTTGGGCCTTCCAAGAGGTGGAGTTTCTTTGCAGTGGTGATTGCTTGGGGACAAGCAATTTCAGGAAGGGCGGACAGTAATGTCCCCATTTTTCATGAGCATCTGTTTCAGAGGGTTTAGACTATTCCAAACCTTCATATGCTAATAGGGCATGATTCGAGGGTCTTTGAGGCAGTTACCCAGATGGTGATTGGCTTCTTTCATGGATTCAGGGGTTATTCGGAGGTTTCCTATGTTAGGCTGAATGTTGGAAAACATACTGTTGGAAACATATTGTTGGAAAGCATACTGTTGGAAAACATAATGTGTTATTTGGATGATGGGAAACCAATTGTTTGCACTTTATGAAGTTATATTTTAATATTATAATAAAGTGCAAATATAAAATATAAAATATATTATTAAATTAAAGTATATTGTGGAAGCTTCTAGATGGCCGCCCTAAACTTGGTGAGAAAAGTATAAGTAAAGGGGGGTTGCCATTATTCTTTTTATACTGGATATTTTGATACTTGATTTGGTATGTTTGTTGTGGAGAAGCCTAGGGTTTCTGCATAATACATTTGAGGTCTTTCGGTACAAAGTATCCCATTGATTTGCATAACTGAGGTAGTGGAACTATCTACTAAAGGGTTGTAGCCATTTGAGTGAGTGATATTTCAGTCATTCACATTGTGCCAAAATTTGTGGCCAAAGGCCAATTTTGTGTTAGTTTGATTCAGGAGTTTTTGCATATTAGTTGTAGATATCACTGGAGGTCACACTTGCATCGATTGGTAGCATAGAAGACATTTTGGAGGTGCATTAGAAGTCTGATATACATTGCAGAGGTCTGATAAGAAATTACAGTCATACAAGGGCACTATCAAGGACCACGATTTTGCTTTCCAAGGGTCATATTTGCATCGATTTCCCCTTCCAGCTGGAGCACTTCACTCTTGAGGACATGGCAATTATATTTGATGCTAGAAAGAGGCAAAATCAGGCTGCAATAATTTTATATTGATGGTTTGCTTCAGAACAGGGGCGACTGGAGCAGTGCATCAATTTGGTTAAGAGGAGGCATTCCTTGGACTGCCATTGCTTGCTACATCAACTCCAATCCTAGGCGCTTCTATTCCAAGTTCATTGTATTGCTTTGCATTCAAATCTAAGTCATATTACAGCTAGTATTAGTGGCAGCCATTGTACTCAGAATTAGGAACTCATGAAATTGTAATGCCAAGAGTCTTGGCCTTTAGATCAGCATTGTATTAGACTTTATATCATAATTAAGGAGCTATAAGTTGCAGATCATATTTTGTTGTATTGAACAACTTTGCACCTTTATGATCAGAAAATTAGTATGCATGCCAAGTGTTTGTAAAAATGCTACTTGGCTGTAGGTGCATATTTTTTATGTAGATGTTCATATATTGCATTCCAAAAAGATAAACAGAAATTGCATTTGTATCTAGTTCATTATCTAGATATTGTAGAGTTAATTACGAGCATCTAGAACTTCAATTGAAAACATTCCAAGCAAACAAGCAAACTGAAAAACATAGAAATAGCTAGTAAAGAGATTGCATGAGAAGTGTTTGATGATATTCCCTGTGATGACCCAAACTCGCTGCTGCAATGATTTTTGCTTGGTTTTAGGTCTGATTTTTGGTTTGTATTTTACTTTCCTTGTTTTTTTGTGTTTTTTGTGGTTTGATCCCAATGATTCAATGATTTACTTACAACCACATGCATGCAAGAACTTAAAGAAAACTAAACTTCAATGAAGATTTTAGAAGATACTCAATATGATAATAAAAAGGCGTTCTTCATTACATGAGTGAGTGCTTAAATGACATAGCTTTCATACATTTCGAAATAAGACACAATTTACATACATAGATAAACTTGCAGCCAAGATGCACAGTGAAGAGTACTTGCTACAGTACCCGCGCCCAACAAAATGCACATACAAGCTTACTTACAACTTTCTCCCACCCAAAATTCGTTGAAATGGCTTCTAATGAAGGGGACGCCCACTTTAGAAGAAAATGCAGCCACAAATTAAAGGTGTTTCTCTTACTTGTTGGTGTTGAAACCATAGCTCCGAGACTCGCCGCGAGTCCTCCGGATGCGGCGAGTCTCGCGCCGAGCGACCCTGGCCGCGTCCTGGGTGCACGGACGCGGGCGCTGCCGCGTCCAGGTCCGGACTCGCCGGACGCGCAGGATGCGCCAGGCGCGCCGGACGCAGCGAGTCCCAATGCGCGCCGCAGCAGACGAAAGGGCCAAAAACAATTAAAACACAACATTTTTTTAATCTGTTTTTTTATTTATATCTTCTATTTCGCCCTAAAAGGGCACTCATTTCATTCATTTGGCAAAATAGGAGAAGAGAGAGTTGTGAAGAAAAATAGGAGGAGAAGAGAGGGCAACCAGCAACTTGTTGAAGACAAATCCAAGGGCATATATCATTTGGGGAGCTTCATACCAGCAAGGAGGTGCATTGAAAGCTCATTACCAGTGATTTGGAGGAGTTTCTATTGCATTCCAAGCTAAATCTAAGAGGTAAGTTCGATTTTAATTGATTTTTTTGTGTTTTTTTAACAAATATTTCATTGTAATTTGTAAAATCACTATTCTTTTGAGTTTGCATATTTTTTTTACAAACCCTACTTGCAACTTAAATAATTTTAGAAACCCTATTTTGTGCAGCCACATTCATTTGCAAATCATACCGTATTATTATTTTCACAATGTCTCATACCCCAGTCAGAAAAGACCCTGCTTGGAAACATGCTAAAATCTTTCCCGGAATGAAAAAAGGAGATGCCAAATGTTTCTATTGCAAAACAATATATCATGGAGACATAAATCGAATAAAATATCATCTTGCACGCATACCCGTCCATGATGCAGTGGGTTGCCCTGTAGCACCTCCTGAGGTTGTTCGTGAAGTACAGGTGCAATTAGAACTTTTGAAATGCAAAAAGAAATGAAAAAGAAACAGAAGCAGGAGTTGTTGAGTGTTGGAGTTGGACAGAGACTTGGTGCTGTTGGAGATGCTTCTTCCATGCCTCCATACCGTCCTAGTGCTAGTGCTTGTGGTAGTGCTTCTGTTTCTACATCAGCAATGCCTATGCGTACTCCTAGTGCTGGTGGCGCTGCTACTGCTAGTGGTAGTGGCAGTGTTAGCATTGGCCCTAGAGTTTGTAAATCTAGGGTGGACTCATATTTTGTACCACGCACTACCCCTGGTTCCCAACCGTCGCTTGAGAGCATGGGTTGGAACAAGGACGCACATGATGCAGCCAAAAAGGCAATTGCAGACTTTTGGTACTACTGCACCATTCCCTTCCATGTAGCCAGGTAATTTTTTTTCGTTTAATTGTTTTAAAATTTATATTTAAATTTTAGAATCTAGATGTATCTCATTATCTCATTATCGAATTCAAATTTTACAATACTTATGTAACTTATCAATTTATTTATGACATGTTATAGGTCACCTTTCTGGCAAAACATGGTTGATGCGATAACCATATGTGGGGCGGGGTTCAAAGCCCCTAGTGAAGATGAATTAAAGGGCCCACTTTTGACTCAAAAGGTGGCAGATGTGAAAGCACAATTAGAGGAGCAGCGCAAGCAGTGGAGCATGATTGGTTGCACCATCATGACTGATGGTTGGACTGATAGGAGAAATAGGACATTGCTTAATTTCCTAGTTTCCTCCGGAGGTAATTGTACTTCCTTCAATGCATTGGAATTTGAATTTTATTTAGTGAATCACATAATTTAATATGGCTGATTTATGTTTTTTAATTTATTGAATAATTGGTTTTGCTTTTTTTTTCAGGTGACACCATCTTCATTAAGTCCATTGATGCTTCTGCCCAAATCAAAAATGCCACATACCTATGTGAGGCTATAGAGGACGTGATAGCTGATGTGGGGGAAGAAAATGTAGTGCAAGTGGTGACAGACAATGCAGCAAATTATGTTGCTGCTGGTAGATTATTGATGGAGAGGCACCCTACTATATTTTGGACTCCATGTGCCGCCCATTGCATTGACCTCATGTTGGAGGATCTTGGGAAGCTCCCATGGATCAAAACATGTGTGGAAGCAGCAAAAAACGTTTGCAAATTTGTATACAACCACACATGGGTGCTTAACCTTATGAGGCAATACACGGGGTTGAGGGAGTTGTCTCGTCCTGGCATCACCAGGTTTGCAACAAATTTTATCACGATGCAATCCTTGATTCGGTCAAGGGCAGCTTTGAGGCGCATGTTTACTAGTGAGGAGTGGTCTTCCTCATCCTTTTCTACAAGCACTGCAGGGATTGCTGTGGCTGATTGCATTTTTGATGAGCAAGGTTTTTGGACACCAATGGACGAGATTGTGAAGGTAAAATTTAATTCTTTATTATGTTCTAATTTTTAATCATATCTTACTTTTATTTGTTTATTTTCATTCACACTTATTTGTGCAACATGTTTGCACTTTGCAGTTTATTGAGCCCTTGCTAGTTCTCCTACGAGTTGCAGATGGGGAGAAGCCCGCAATGGGCTACATATATGAGGGCATGGATAGGGCCAAAGAGGCCATTAGATCAGTCTATGGTGGAGTTGAGGAGAAGTATCGTCCCATTTGGGATATCATTGATAGGAGATGGCAAAACCAACTTCATAGGCCCATCCATGCAGCCGCATGTTTCCTGAATCCGGCCTTCCAATTCCACCGCGATCTCCGTGCAGATAGAGAAATTCTTAGTGGGCTCTACATGACATTGGAGCGGATTTTGCCTGCTGTTACTACACAGGTGGTGCAAGAGATAGATGCCTTCACTAAGGCACAAGGAGACTTCTTTGCACGTCAAATGTGCAAAGATAATAGGACAACATTACTACCAGGTAAAAATATATTTAAGGGCATAATTTTCATCTCTTTATATTATAATTTATTATTAAATGTTGAACTTGAACTTGAAACTTGAAATGAGATTGATTTTGTTTCTTTTTCTCATCTCAGATAGCTGGTGGAATATGTTTGGTTCTGATACACCGAACCTGCAAAATATTGCCATTTGTATATTGAGCCAGCCATGCAGTTCATCTGGTTGTGAGCGCAATTGGAGTATGTTTGAGCACATACACTCCAAGAAGCGCAATAGATTGACAGTGGAGAGGATGAACGACTTGGTATATGTTCATTACAATCTTCGGCTCAGATACAGGAAGCTTTTTGACCATGACAAAACCTCGATCAATCTAGACGAGGTTGATCCACAGTCTGAGTGGACCACTGAGGCTACAGATGCAGTCTTTAGTGACGAGGACCTTGATTGGGTGGACCAGGCAGAGAGAGAGGCCGAGGTTGTAGCCATGGCTAAGGAGGAGGCTAGAGCACGAGGAGGCATAGATGTTGTTGGTGAGCGTGGCATGGAGAGTCAGACACAGGCAGAGACTATGGCTGCAGCTGCAACATCATCCAGGCCCTTTAGACGCCTTCGTAGGAAGGATGCTGGCTCCACTATGCCATAGGGCATAGAGTCATAGAACATTTTGATTTGATGTCATATTTCATATTTCATATTTGTATGGAACATTTGATGTCATGGATTTCATATTCCATGAGTTTTGTATACATTTGACTAATTTTATATATCTAAGTATGTTATTTCCTTCAGCAACGCAACTACAATGTGTACCTTATACTTATGTAATCGTTGTATACTTATGCATGTGATCAAATTTTATTTTATTTGTGTTGTATTCAATAAAGGGTGCTTCAAACAAGTTTTAAATCCTTAAAAATCTCTAAATTTCTAGGGTTTTTCAACTTTTTTTCATTTTTCCGCGTCTGCGCCGCGTCCGCGTCTGGAGTCGCCGAGTCGCCCTCGTCGAGTTTGAGCCGCGTCCACGTCTCGTTACTATGGTTGAAACCCTCAAAAGGGTGCGGCTGGCTGTAGGTGAAGGAAACAACCCCAACAATCTTCAAAAAGGCAAGCCACATCCTCAAGAATGCAAATGGTACCACTAACAGCGTATATCCTTCCAATGGATGACTTCTACCACTTGAGAACAGCAAAATATGGCTCCCACGAATCAACAAAACTCAGATCTGCACTTTAAAGTGGTCTTTCACACTCTCAAGATGCCAAAATAACAAAGAAACAAAGCCCAACCAGACTTCCCCACTGCTGAAATCAAGAAACCCTAGTTTCTCTCTTCCACAATCTCCACTTCACAAGCTCAAGCAAACAAAATACTCATAACATGAGGGGGTCGAACTTCTCTTCATGCTTTTATAATTTTACATTGAAATCACTATTCATTAAAGTGGATTACTATTCACTTAAGTTATAACTTTTTCCACTTTAGTAATGAATAGTAACTGAAAAATATAAAATGACCCCTTTAAATAATAGACACATGGTCCCTAAGCCAGAGAGGGTGAAATTAAAGTTGAAGATCAATATTTTAAGCACAAATTTACCCCGTCACCATACTCCAGATACCAACACTGCAAATTCATGACCAAGTGTCCATTCGAGTGACCCTCTATCCAGAACCATTAGCCTACGAGGGTCGATGTTATAGGCTAATCCTCTGATTCGCGGAAGATCAAATAGAAGGGGACATTACAGTCCGCCCTCCCTAAAATTGCTTGTCCTCAAGCAATCTCAATTCTGGATGCTGTAGAATGTCCTTGCTCTCCCATGTTGCATCTTCTATTGGCAAGTCCCTCCATTTAATGAGGTATTCCTGGATGACCCGTCTCTGCAACTATCTCTCTTTGACATCCAAGATGGCTTCAGGAACCAAAATCAATTTCTCCTCATCATCTAGAAGTGGTAGAACTGTCAACGGAACCACACGTTGTCCTAACGCCTTCTTGAGGCGCGATACATGGAATACATTGTGCACCTTGCTTTCTACCGGTAGTTCCAACTCATAGGCCACTTTGCCAACCCGCCTGATGATTTTAAAGGGTCTATAGTATTGAGGCTTCAGTTTCTCTGCACCACGCTTCCTAAGAGTGGACTAGCGATAGGGCTGTGGCATCCAATACCCAACTTCAAAAGTTCTCTCCACTCTCCTCTGGTCTGCATATTGTTTCTACTGATTTTTGTGCCTTCTGAATGTTCTCATGGAGAGTTCTCATAATATCCTAATTCTCTTGTAGAAGATTTCCAGCACTAGGCACCCTGCTGTCACTCAATAATAAGTCCAAGAAGTTCGGCGCCTCATACCCATACAATGCCATGAATGGGGACATCTTAATTGACATGTGATGGGTGGTATTATAGCAATACTCACAAAGATGAATCCACTTCACCCACCCCTTTTGTTGTCCTACTATATAGTTTCGAAGGTATCCTTCCACGTATCCTTCCACCCATTTATTCACAATTTTCGTCTGACTGTCGGTCTGCGGATGGTAGCTAGTACTCGGAGTAAGCTCGGTCCCACGGAGTCTAAATAGTTCCTGCCAAAAATGACTCAAAAACCAACTGTCCCGGTCACTGACAATGCTCCGAGGCAGCCCATGCAATCTGAATACTTCACCGAAAAACAACTCGGTAACCTGTGTAGCTGAATATGTAGCTGCTATCGGGAAAAAGTGAGCATACTTGGTGAGGTGGTCAACAACTACATAAATACAATCTCTTCCCTGGGCTTTCGGCAAGCCCGTAATGAAGTCCATCGATAAGCATTCCCACTTCTTGTCTGGGATAGGAAGTGGTTGAAGTAGCCCAGCTGGATAGTTGTGTTCCTATTTGTTTTGCTGACAAATAGGACACTCTCTGACATATTTGAGGACATCTGACTTGAGTCCTTTCCAAGTGAAACGTTCCCGGACCTACTTATAAGTTTTGAAATATCCCGGATGTCCAGCCATAGGCACATCATGAAAGGCCCTTAATATTGTGTTCTTCATTTCTGATCCTAGGGTCAAGAAGATCCTACCTTTGTAAATGATGAGGTCATTCAGAACTGAATATTTGTTGTCCTGTACTGAACCCTCAACGATGTCGGAAGCCCATGAGTCTTTGGCGTATTATGCTGAAATCAGGTGCTTCCAATTCTCTGCAATCTCGAACATAGAGTTCAAGTGCAGACGACGTGACAAGGCATCAGCCACAATGTTCTGAGTCCCTTTGACATAGACGATGTCAAATTCATATGATTGCAACTTACTAACCCACTTTTGTTGACAATCATTGAGATCTCGCTGTCCGAGGAAATGCTTCAAGCTGTTATGGTCGGTCTTAACGCAAAATTTTCTTCCTACTAGGTACTACCTGAATTTGGCCAATGCATGCATGATGGCCAACATTTCCTTGTCATAAATATTGTAGCCCCTCTCTGGTCCTCTTAATTTCCGGCTCTCAAAAGCTATCGGATGCTTGTCCTGCATGAGGACTGCACCAATCCCTTCGCCCGAGGCATCACACTGTAGCTCGAAGGGTCTAGTGAAGTCTGGTAAGGCCAAGATATGACAAGAGGTCATCAACTGTTTAAACTTCTCAAAACACTCCTGCGCCTCAAGAGTCCATATAAATGCCCCTTTCTTTGTCAGGTCTGTAAGTGGTGCTGCATGACGTGAATAGCCACTGAAAAATCGGCGGTAGAAGCCACATAAACCCAAAAATCCTCGAAGATGGGTAAGATTCTCGGGCGTCGTCCACTCTACAATAGCCCTGACCTTGTCTAGATCCATGCGCACACCCTCTGTGCTGATAATGTGGCCCAAATAAAGCAGTTTAGTCATTCCCAGGTCACATTTTGATTCCTTTGCATACAAAGACTCGCTGGCCAAAATGCCCAGTACTATGTCTAGATGTGCGATATGCTCATCCCAAGCCCTGTTGTATGCTAAGATGTCATCAAAGAAGACAAGTACGAACTTCCTCAGTTGTGACTGGAAGATCCTATTCATAGTGGACTGGAATGTAGCAGGTGCATTGGTTAGCCCGAATGGCATAACCACAAACTCAAAGTGCCCACAATGGCAACGGAAAGCTGTCTTTTCAATGTCCTGTTCCCGCACACGAATTTGATGATACCCCAACCTCAAGTCTATTTTTGAGAAATAACGTGCACCATGCAACTCGTCTATCAGCTCATCAATTCGGGGAATGGGATACCTATTTTTGATGGTTCTTTTATTCAACAGCCTGTAATCAATGCACATGCGCAAGGTACCATCCTTTTTCTTTACTAGCACCACGGATGAAGCAAATGGTGATTTGCTGGGCCTGATATGTCCCAGAGTGAGCAGCTCCTTAATAGTCTTTTCTATTTCATCCTTAAGCCGCTTAGGATGCCTGTAAGGAGTGGCAATCACTGGCTTAGTGCCCTCCAACTCGATGATGTGTTCAATGCCACAGTCTGGCGGTCTACCAGGTGGAATCTCGCTGAACACCTTAGCGTGTTTGATCCTTAACTCCTGTATGTCTAGGTGATAAAATTGGGTTTGCTGCTCCTCTTGAGATGGCATTTGCATGCACTCAGCTGCCCACTCGATCATGTCATGTCGCATGAGTCTCTCCATTCTACTGAGAGATATCGTTCTGAAATTGCTATCTTGGATGGCTTTCAGCACATGATTCCTTCCGTCCACCCTAAATCTCATCTCCATATCCCGAAGGTTAAGGGTAAACTCTCCAATGTCGTGAAGCCATTTCATCCCTAGGACCATGTCAGTATCTCCCATGTTCACCACGTAGAAATCTGCCTTAAAGTTGTAGTTGTTCAGTCGCATGGGAAGATTTGGAATCATTCTCTCACAATTAAGAGTGTAGCCATCAGCGACCTTCACTCTTATGCCATCAAATTCTTCCGTTTGAATTCCACGCCTTTCAACCAGCTTTGCATCAATGAAGTTACGCCTGGCACCTGTATCTAATAGGGTGATAATCTTTTTCCCAGCTAAGACCCCTCACAATCGGAAAGAGCCCTCTCGCTGTATGCTTGTGAGGCGCGCTTCTTGAAGCTTAACTTCCTCCTCTGTTTCGGTACAGTTTTCACCCTCATTCTCAGATTTTTCTCCCTCGGACTCCCCCTGCTTCGTGTGCTGGTCCGATTTATCTGATTCAGAATCCTCATAGTAAGCCCACATTATTCGATTAGCCTTCCCCTTAGGCCTCAAAGGGCAGTCGTGGTTTGCATCATACGGTCCTTTACAATGGAAACACAACTTTTTACGGCGCAAGTCATCGATAGTTTCTTTGTCAAATGGGACTGATGATTTACCTTTAGTATCTGCCTTCTCGTTCTTCTTAGGGAATGATTTTCCATCCTTGTATGAAGAGGATGCTTTAGACAACGACTTGCTCTGTGGGGCTGCGAGTTCCATGCTCCCCGCTTTTCTCATAGCCTCCTACAGGGTCGAGGGATCAAAATCTTTTATCCAACCTCTTAATGGTTCCAAGAGTCCTTCGATGAATAGCACTACCAATCTCCTCTCAGATATGTTGGGAACCATAACCGACAGCCTCTGGAAATCACCCATATATCCCTCCAAACTCCCAACCTGCTTGAGTCTAGCTAGATCTCTGAAGTATGTCTCTGGATCTTTCCTATCAAAGCATTCAATCAGTCAATCAATAAACTCCTGATAGGAAGTAATTCGATCATGCTGTAGGGTCACCAACCCGTGGTACCACCAATCATGGGCTGCTCCCTCTAGATGTAGTTTAGCATACTTAATTGTGTCTGCCTCTGCCATAGGCCGAAGGTTCAAGAAGGTATCCAACTTATGGACCCAAGACTGTGCTGTAACCATCCCACTGCCATCAAATGTGGGTAACGTGAGTTTGTTGGTGGCATGCTTGAGATCGTTGTGTTCATCTCTGTTTTGTCCTCTTAGTCTCCGGGTCAGTCTATCACAGTAATACTCTCTTCTTTGACTCAAGAATCTGTCAAAGCTTAGACGTTCTCTCACTTGAGGTGCCAATAATTCCCATTTGATCATTAACAGCCATGAGCGTATCTGCAAACATTTCCTCTCTTTCTTCTTCTGCGTTACCGTTTTCCGATTCAGCTCTCAAAAAGGTAGGATGAGAGGGCCTATCAGCTGTACGGGAGGGTGCCCTATGTGCCCTCCGAGACCCTGCTACACTCCTGTCATCATCTTGATCTTGTGGCTGCCTCCTAGGAAAATTCATCTGTTGTAGAGTATTTGTAAGCTGCTGTAATACCCCAGCTACCTCTTGCTGTCCGGTTCGTAAATCTCTCGAAGTTTCTCTTACTTCTCTATCATCATCTCTTTCATCATTTCTGTGTATAATTTCTTCCTCCCTATCACCCATTTCAGCCAAAGGTACTTCTGTAAATGGATTGTTTTCTTGCCAATGCCTCTCTTGTTCTACTCTTCTACGGGTGTAGTATCTGTGACTTCTCATGAGTAAATTAGACCCTTCAGGATGGCAGGATCATGGCTCTGATACCACTGTGATGACCCAAACTCGCTGCTGCGATGATTTTTGCTTTGTTTTAGGTCTGATTTTTGGTTTGTATTTTAATTTCCTTGTTTTTTTGTGTTTTTTGTGGTTTGATCCCAATGATTCAATGATTTACTTACAACCATATGCATGCAAGAACTCAAAGAAAACTAAACTTCAATGAAGATTTTAGAAGATACTCAATATGATAGTAAAAATGCGTTCTTCATTACATGAGTGAGTGCTTAAATGACATAGCTTTCATACATTTCAAAATAAGACACAATTTACATACATAGATAAACTTGCAGCCAAGATGCACAGTGAAGAGTACTTGCTACAGTACCCGCGCCCAACAAAATGCACATACAAGCTTACTTACAACTTTCTCCCACCAAAAATTCGTTGAAATGGCTTCTAATGAAGGGGACGCCCACTTTAGAAGAAAATGCAGCCACAAATTAAAGGCGTTTCTCTTACTTGTTGGTGTTGAAACCCTCAAAAGGGTGCGGCTGGCTGTAGGTGAAGGAAACAGCCCCAACAATCTTCAAAAAGGCAAGCCACGTCCTCAAGAATGCAAATGGAACCACTAACAGCGTATATCCTTCCAATGGATGACTTCTACCACTTGAGAACAACAAAATATGGCTCCCACGAATCAACAAAACTCAGATCTGCACTTTAAAGTGGTCTTTCACACTCTCAAGATGCCAAAATAACGAAGAAACGAAGCCCAACCAAACTTGACCACTGCTGAAATCAAGAAACCCTATTTTCTCTCTTCCACAATCTCCACTTCACAAGCTCAAGCAAACAAAATACTCATAACATGAGGGGGTCGAACTTCTCTTCCTGCTTTTATAATTTTACATTGAAATCACTATTCATTAAAGTGGGTTACTATTCACTTAAGTTATAACTTTTTCCACTTTAGTAATGAATAGTAACTGAAAAATATAAAATGACCCCTTTAAATAATAGACACATGGTCCCTAAGCCAGAGAGGGTGAAATTAAAGTTGAAGATCAATATTTTAAGCACAAATATCACACCAAAAGCACAAATTTACCCCATCACCATACTCCAGATACCAACACTGCAAATTCACGACCAAGTGTCCGTTCGAGTGACCCTCTATCCAAAACCATTAGCCTACGAGGGTCGATGTTATAGGCTAATCCTCTGATTCACGGAAGATCAAATAGAAGGGGACATTACATTCCTTGAGACCTAAATCAGCAAAACTAAGGTCAGATCTTGTAAGGAATACATTGGTGCTTTCAAGAAGTGTGAGCATTGTCATTTTGGTCTATCCTTCTCCTTTAGGTGAAAAATCCTAAGGTGTTACAGGGCATTAGTAACCAAGATCTTTGTTTCACGTTTTGGTGAACCTAACGATATTGCTTGAAGGCAAAAATTTAGATCAGAAATAGCAAGTTATATTACACCATTATCCAAGGGTTTCATAGATTCAAGATTTAGCATAAAGGAAACCTTCAGAGTCAAATGAAACCTTAAAGGGGACAGTCCTTTAAGGGACAACAAGGTCAAGAGACAATAAATGACTAAAACACAGCCTTATCACTATTATGAAAGCTCAGATAAAGACAGTCAAATTCTCCAAATAACCAGTGATGATGGATCACTGTAGGTGAGATTGCTAGGTGGTTGACAGATGACATAGTTTAGAGAAGGACAAGCAAACAGCACAGCCAATCATCATGCAAAAGAAGTTGGGACAATCATCATATATCAACAGTCAAATGGAAGGTGACAGTGAGCTTTTAAGATGACAGTTATGGTAAGAAGACAACCGCCACTTTCCAAGAACGTTGTGACAGTCTAATCACATATACTTATAAGAAAGGTGTGTAATCCTTAAATGAGAAATCACTTCAAGTAAAATACTTTTAAGAGGGACTGTTATATTAAAGAAAATCACCCAAGTGTGGAGACATTAAAGGAGACAGTCATAAATGTGATGTATGAAAAATTATCAACCAATGGGTAGTATGGTCAATTCAATGCATACACAATGGAATGCAGTGATCAAGGAGCAGCCTACAAACTATGCCTTCACAGTCACGTAGAAGTCTCCAAAGGATAGTGACCAGCAATGTAGGAAGCTTGAACAGTTTTCCAAGCAAAGATTGGAGGAGCAGTCTACTAGCCATGAAATGATAGTGTTTCAACCCTTGTAAGACAGTGTATAAGCAGGAAATAGTCAAAGTGCAATGAGCAGATAAAAGAGGACAATAGAGCATCAACCTAGTTTTCTTTCCATTGCAATGGCAAGCATAACAAGATAACGTTAGTTATTCTTATGCATTTTCAAAAGGCAATGGAGGACAATCATCATTCAAAGTCAAAGGAAGATAGGCAGTAAAGAAGAGGATAATGGAATAAAGAACAATGGAATGGAGATATCTAGTTGCAGCAATTTTTGAGAAGAAACGCCTGAAATGAATGTTTCACATATGTTATCTTTTAAATCAACTATAGTAATGTTTTGTAGGGTTTCAATGACTCAATAATGGCAGTTACTTCAAGCTTTTAAATGGACAGTGACCATGCAAATTCACTTGAAGTCATCATTTAATGAAGGAGGACAGCAACCAAGCACAGAGGGAAGAGTTAGTCTAGACATGACAGTCCCATATAGCATATGGCAGTGACCAACAAAGGAACCATGGAGTCTTATGAAGTTGAAATAAATGGAAAGATGTTTCAAGTTAAGAGCATCCAAAATTTGAGTATCTTATGTGATGCAGGAATGGTTTAACTACACTTTCCCCTATGTGGTATAAAGGAAATCTATGACAGAGAAAAGTGCAGGACAGTGCTCAATGTATTATGAATATGGTCATCATAGACTTAAAACAATCAAAAAGACAAAGGAATCATTTATATGCATGAACCTTCAATAAAATACAGCAGGCTTTAACACCAAAAGGAGGCAATTCTCACAGTCAAAGTGTGGAAATCTTATGACAGCAAAGGGCAGCAAGTTTCACAGTCAAAGAGCACCAAATTTCACAGTCTCATAAGCAGCAAATAATTATGAAATAATAAGCAGAAATATGAGTACATAATGAGAAAAAGGTTATGAGAATATGAGTAGAAATAATTATGGAATATGACTATGAGCAGCAAATAATGTTGAAATATGAGCAGAAAATAATGGCACTAAAAATGCAGCAATAGTGACATGAAAGGTGCTGAAACAGTGGAAGTAAATTAGTGTTTCAGACCTTGCATTAGGTAATTGGATAGTTCATACTCATCCCCAAAACATTGACAAGACCGAAGTCAAGATTATGATGACAAGCAAAGGTCTCATGTATGTCTAGTATGATAGCTTACTTTGCGCAAAGATTGGAAGCAAATACGGGGAGACTTTTGAGTTGCTTCCTTTTGAGGCTCATACTCCTACAACACCTGATGGTGAGTTTGAGTTGGGACAGCCTTATCAAGACGAGATGATTTCTTGCACATTGGATGTTGGTGATGGTCTAGCCTCTTTCCAGAGAGTAGATGGCATTCTTGATGGTATTCTTCTTACTTCTGATAGTGAGTCAAGGCATTTGCAGTTGCTTTCTGAGGGATGACTTGATGACATGGCTGCAGTGAGTTGTGAATCTTCTTCGAATACTGCCAGTATAGGAGGTAGTACGCATGAGTATTCGGATTTTCCCTTGGCGAAGTCAGAGGAGTATCATTTCAATTGCTTCTTGAGGTGTGCTCATCCATTCACTTTCATCCCACATACACAAGATTTGACGATGTCTTTGATGGCACAAAGAGATGGGTTGAATAAGGGGTGTTCTAGTCATCTTTGGTATGACTTGTTTCTGACCTCAAATGGCGATTCCGAGTTTGGCAAGTCTTCTACCTTGTTCTCTCATAATGATTATCACTTGATTAAGGACTATGTCAGTCAGTCGTTCATAGAGGTTGGTGCTTTTTACCATGACTGCATAGTGAGGAGTGCCTATCACTCCTCTTTTAGTCGACATGCAAAGTAATTGTTGATGCGTCCGTATGGATTGACAGAGGGTTTATTCTCAAAAGTGTAAGACAAGAAAAATCCCAACGTATTGAGGCCTCTATCCAAAGAAATTTGCTTATCGAAAGATTTGAAGCCCTTCAACAATAGCAAAATCAACAAGCTAATCAACAAGTTCCTCAACAAGTAAATCAACCAACTCCTGAAGCAGTTCCTGCACGGCCTCAAGAAAAATAATGGAAGACACGCAAGATCGAATCGGTTCTTTTTCACCAGATAAATTCCGAAGAGTTACTAGATCCACCCCAAGTTCTTTCAAAGATTTTGTGGAGCTATCACCTTACAGAAATAGATAGAGGAAGAAGACAGAAGCATCACAAGAAGGAACATCCAGTGCAGTTGACCCTAGTGAAGAAGTAGTTTCACCCAGTGAAGAGATACCAAGTGGAGAAGACATTTTTGATTTATTCCAAACACCACTACCACAGATTCCAATCCCAAGCACTACTCATCAACAAGTTCCAATATTTGCACAACTAATTCAACCAATTCAAATAAATCAATCGAACATTCCAATGGTTTAGCATCCTCAAAACGCGTCACCCCTCACTACATTTGCTGATTATCATGACATGCCAAAGAATCCAGAGCAGTTTTGCTCCAAGTTCTAGGTCAGTGATGTTAATCGGACAGCTGGTGAACACATCAAAATTTTCGAATATATCCTCCAAAACAAGGATATCCAGGATGAAGTTGTGGCTTGTCGATTATTCCCATACTCTTTAGGGGAAGAAGCTTACTATTAGTACGTGAACTTACCGGTGAATTCAGTCCGAACCTAGCAACAATTAAAGGAAGTTTTCTTGGCAAAGTTCAATTTGCCAACCACTCCAGCCGAACTTTACAGACAATTTGTTGAAGTAAAAAGACAAGAGCATGAACCAATCAGTGCCTTCAACAACAGGTTTCATAAGGCATATACAAGGTTATGTGATCCATACAACTTGAATGATGCTGCTGCATTACCAGTTTGTAATTTGCTAGATAGTTAATTAGAAAATGAAATAAATACATAATGTTTTGTTAAGGATTTAGTCCTCGGGATTAGTTGGTACTTGACAGTTGCCAACGATTGGTGTTCTCAATCGGTTAACTATTTATATTTGTTTACTCCACTAATAATATCTCAATACACTACAAAAGTAAACTAGATACACAATATCATTGAGCATGTAAAAGCATTCACAGAACAAATGCATTTGAAGTGTTCAATTCTTTATTCATGTATTTGCAGTATTACATCATCATCATATCAACATTACTCCCGACTACAAACCACACAGTAAAATAAATAGTTAACCGGCATCGGTTGAGAACACCAATCATCGACAACTGTCAAGTACCAACTAATCCCGAGGACTAATCCGAGTACTAACTAATCCCAAGGACTAAATCCTTAATAAAACATTATTTATTTATTCCATTTGCTAATTAACTATCTAGTGGATTACATCATCCCCCCCTCAGAAAAAGTCGTATTCCCAGATGACAAATACAATACTGGGAGATCAAGACATAAAATTTCAATGGGAGGAGGGTTGAGAGAACGTCCCTGGTGGCTAGGGGACTAATGAAGTGGTAGCTGGAGTGGTTAGTTGTCGTAGTCAATACACCTCCTTTGTATGTTGCTGAAGGTGACGAGAGCCCTTCAATTCTTTCTCTCGAGTGGTCTTGACCAAATGCACTACCTCCTTCAAATTTCTATTGACATTCTCCAGTTCCTTGTCTTTTTCCGCCAACTATCACCCCATCTCCTCCTCAAGCACCTTCATTCTCCTCTCCATATACTGAATGCTTGTATTCCAAGCGATTACTTCCAACTTCTCTTTCTCCAACAAGCGAGTGAGCTCTTGTAGTTGTTTTTCAAAGGATTCTGCCTTGGCCTGGATTTTATGAGAAAGGGTGATGGCTTGATCCACTTTCCTCGTCATTTTGTTTAGATGGATCTCATACTCTCAGCAGGATAGAAATAATGTCCTGTATGTTGTCTCCATCTCAAATGACTGTGCCACCATCTTGTCGTCTTTCCCATGCAAAACTCGCCTCTTTGGAAACCAAGCGGCCATCATTTATGGTGTCTTCTTTGCCAGCCAATCACCGGTAAATATCCTGTCAAACTCTCTACTGCTCCCTGAGTTCATAAACTGAATGACCCACCGTGCCTCCTACTCGGCTATGGGCGAATAGTTCCGGTGCAATGTCTTTGCAATGTCAGACACTTCTTGGATGACCAATGCAATAGGGTCAAGGCTGTGGATGTACCTCTCGATTGTACCTATTGGGTCTTCTTGATCTGGCTTGGGGATTATCACAGCAATCCCCTATAATGCATCATTATCACTGGATTCACTAGATTCTTCGACATTACCCACGGCTGCAGGTACGGCCATCTGTGGTGTGGCCTGAGGCTCCTCATCTGACACAATATGGATCACTTGTGCCATCTCTCCCACCTCCACTGCTGGTTTCTCTACCATTGGCTCTGTATTCTCTGCTGCCACCGTCAGTTGAGTGCTCTCGGCTAGTGCAGCATCTCTCCCCACTTTCATCTCCATCAGACCTGGTGAGTGTATGGGGGAGATGTCCTCCTCTCGAATAGATGTTCCCATTTTCCTCAGCCATTCATCTACACCCTCTGTCTGAAGTGTCCCTCCTGGTGATGTCAATGCCTCTATCTCACCCATTATGTCATCCGATGTTGTGTGCTCTACCACCCCTCATGGCGTCATCTCTCCTACTGGTGCAACTGCTTCAACTGTGCCACCTTCCCCAACCTCCTCGTCTACATCCTGTTCGGCTGGGGCTTTCACTCGAGGATTAACGTCAACTGAATATACTCCGATTGGTGAAGTACTATCGGTAGATGAAGACTTTGCTTGTTCATACTCTTCACTATCAGCCTGTTTCCTCTTCCTTTTCACCATCTTCGGTTCTTCTGCTATGCTCCCAACATCCAAAGTCGTCCATCTAAAAACTATAGGCCAAGAACTGTCATAATCCCTTGCTGGTTGAAATTTGCCCAATTTTCCCTCTGGCACTTGATTGTAGACGACATCCAGAAATAGGGCTATAAGCTGTTGGGTCATATAGAACGCCTTGTATTTGCATTCTAGGAACTCCCTAATCCTTTCTGATAGGTATAGTGCCCAATTGTAAACCTTTCCCCTACTCAGCCCGAACATGTACTCAACCATCCAAGTTGCGATATCTAAGGCTCGGCTGGCGCCTGTCAACTTGCATTTGATAAGATCCATAATGCACTTCCAATCACCATTCCCCAACATATTTTTCCGCAATCCTCGAGCCCCTGCACTCCAAATCATTTCCTTTTCTTTGGCGGTGATATCAAACCTGCAAATTCTTTTGATAATCATCTCTTTTTGTTGCGTAGTCATTTTTGTAGTCTGCTTGGTGATCACCTACCCAAACACAGGTATGCCAAAAACACTCTAGAAGTATGAGGGATAAAAAGCAACTGTAACTGGAAACCCTTCATATTCAATTGTACTCCTATGACTGTGTGTTGGCGTAACAACTAGCACCTCGGAGTAAGAGTTGGTACAGACAGCTATGCACACTACGCAATGAGTGCTCTTCAAATTAGGAGGGGAAGCTCCCTCGTTGTGCTTTAACAAAAATGCTTGTAAAGGGAAAAGTAATCTAAACTATCTCCTGTCTTTTTGTCTCAGTTGTAGAGGTACAAAGCTTTCATGAAAACTATATACGTTGCAGTTGAGTATTTTCTGGTTTTGTAGACTACCAACTACAACTAGGTTAATTACTTAGAATCTATCCAATTTCCTCAAGAAAATAGAGCATGAAGAAAAGGAGCGGGGATGATGTTGTGACCTTTTTCACACATCGCCCCATTGCAAATGGGGACCCCCTGTTTTCGCTTTTCTGTCTCCTTGCAACGGCTACGTGACATCACTTTGCTAAGAGTTTCAGGTCAGTTTGCCAAGAGTTGCCCAAGCCAAGTCAATAATTCATGCTTGAATCAGTGCGTAGACGTCATGGAAGCGCTCAGAAGGCCCAAGAAATGAAGATTGATTGTGAATTCAGCCAATTCTGAGACTTCCTACTTTTTAAGAAATCTTGCTTTTTCGATTTTTCATTTTTGGCATTTTCGGAACAAACAAGGTTCCCTATTTTTTAGGGTTTGCTTTTTCTATTTTTGGAAAGTTTCTATTTTTGGAAAGTTCTTGTATTTAGAAAGGTCCCGAGTTCTGAAAACGCACTCAGAAGTTCGAAAAACTCGATAGAACTCTCAGAAAATCAAATAGAAAATTTGAAAAATTATTGAAAAATCTGGAAAAACAAGTCAAAAAGCATGAAAATCAGACCCAAAAAACATTCAAATTCTGGAAAATCAGTTCAAAATTAATCAGATCTGAAGGTAGAGATCATCAAAAATCAGCTCAAGAAGGATGAAATTCATGAAAAAAATTGCCATTTCCAAGAAGAAGAATGTCAAGAAGGACGAGGGAAAGTCTGCAAGATCATCCAAAGTCCACCCAGCAGCAAAGGTGCTCATCCTAAAGATCTCCAAAGTCCGCCAAGTTCAAAGGAAGGATGTCCAAAAAGTTTCAAAGTCCGCCATGCAGCAAGGAGACACATCCTAGCATCATCTAAAGTCCGCCTTGCACATCCTTGACCCATCCAAAGTCCGCCATGAGCTTGAAGACTTGTCCTAAAGTCCGCCATCCTTGTCCAAGCATCCAACAAAGTCCGCCATTCACTTTAGGGGAAGTGCCAAAAGGCTCTAAAGTCCGCCATTCACTTTAAAGGACGTCCAAAAAGCCTTAGAAGTCCGCCTCACTTGGGCAAAGAAGATCTAAAGTCCGCCCTTGAAAGGTGGGACTTGGCTGAAGACTATCTAAAGTCTGCCTAGGCATGTAGAAGAGAAAAAAAAAATCAAAATTTTTGCTAAGTATTGATACCTACCAAAGGGAATTTCGAAATTTAGCTAAGTGTGAAGGCCTAAAAAGGTGGAGAATCCTTTCCAAAGGGATAAAGTGATGAGAACAAATGCTAAGAAGTCTTGAAGATCGCCCTAGAAAAGAGGGACATCCAAAATACTTGTCCAAAAGACTTGTGAAGTCCGCCATACTTGTCCAATGTGCTAAAGAGATCCGTCTAAGCACATGAAGGGATAAAATAATGATTTTATGCTAAGTGTTGATGCCTAGTCCAAGAAAAAAATTCGAATATTTGCCTAAGTATAGAGGCTAAATGATGAAAAATGAAGATTTTGGCTAAGTATCCTGACATTTTCAAGAGGACAAATGCTAAAGAAGATTGGGATTTGGCAAGAAATAAAACGAAATGTGCCTAACTCAAAGGTGGAAAAGAAATTAAATTTGCCTAAGTATGGTGAAAATGTTGAGAAGTTGACAACTTTGGCCAAAGGAAAATGCAGAAGGCAAGGAGAAAGGAAGGATCGCCCTTGGCCAGAAGGAAGAAGAATTTGTCGAGCGTCAAGGAAATTCGCCTGATGAGGACATCCAGACAAGGATTTTGCCTAGAAAAATTTGACTGAGCAAGAGAAAATTTGACTTTGACAGAAGAAAATAGGCTTAGTGCAATTAAAAAAATTTGCCATGGTAGAAGAAAATAGGGATCTGGCATAACATTTATCGACGGGACGGCTAAAATTTTGGCTTGGCTAGATGAAATTGGGAATAAAATTGGCCAAAGAAAATGAAGAGGAGATTGGATAAAAAAATAAATGACAAGAGTCTTGAAAGTTTGCAAATCTCAAAGGGTTCGACTTCTAGAGAGAGAGTATGGCAAATCAGTGAGAATTCCGACTTCGGGGGATTAAAATGGAGAATTAAATATGAAATATGCCCGTGCCAAGATGAAAATTGCAAAGAGAGTATGGAATTCACTTTGAAATGATAAATTCGACACAAAATTCACTGTGACTTCAGGAGAGAGAGTGTTAAAAATTAGGAGAGAGAAAATCTGAATTTGTTTATTTTATTTCTTGCAGGTGGATGACGACACGAGGCGAATCTTCGAAGAAGCAATGGCGTGGAATGGTGGCAAGTCTACTTCAAGACAAATGGAGTGAGGGAAAAAGGATGAGACAAGCATGAGAAAGTCCAACCTTGCCTAAGCATAGCATGTCCAAACCTTTGTAAGGCATGTTCAAGGAAAAATAAAGTCCGACCTGCATAAGAAAATGTCTTGAGCATCATGAAGTCTGACTTTGATTGAAGAAAAACGTCCAAGCTCATGTGAAGTTCACCCAAGGAGGGGATGAGAAAATTGGCTAAGTGTTGATACGTTGGGGAGAAGAATTCACTAAGTGTTGGACAGAAAATAGGAAGGCTGAAGAGGAGTAAAGAAGAAATGAATAAAATCCTTAGCACAAGCCAAATTCAAAATTGAAGGCAAATCCACAGGCAAAGTTCATCCAAAACCTTAGACAATTTCTCGGCACAAATTGGAGAATTTAAAGAGGAAATCCAAAGGAATAACATCAACCTAGTTCAAGCAGGAGGAATTTCAAAGCAACCAACTTCAAGTCCAGACACCTGCTCTAAGGGGAGACTTCCAGACCTCAAAGATTCCAGTACAGGCAAGAGGAAGAAACCAAAGTCTCAAAAGGAATCCAAGATCAAAGCTAGGAAGGAACAAGCACAACCGACAGAGTCATCGGCAGGGAAAATATTCTAAGGCAAGCACGTGGAAGAAAAATGAAGCAACCAAGGAAGACATCCAGCATGCTGAGGTGGCGCCTCGTCATCTTCCAACCAATCAAATTGTTCCAAATCAACATACAACAACTTTCTATTTTATTGTTGATTTATATTTAGCAAAAGGGACAAGTGTCCTCAAGTGAAATTTTCTCATTGGTCGAAAGTGACAAACCCTAATTAGGGTTTTATTTTGTAATCTCGGCCATTGATTTGAAATCAATCTTGGCCATTGAATTGTAATTGGGGAGCCTATAAATTGAGCTCGCCCCCTCATTTGTAAGGGGTGGAGATAGAATATGAAATTGTTGCATTGAGACTATTTTGAATAATAGAAGCTCTTGAGCATGATTTGCCTTGAATAACTTCTTATTGTCAAATAGTAAGCGAGGTTGCATATTATCTTCTGCCATAGATTAAAGTTAAAGTTAGATTAGGTAGAATTTGCTTTGAAAGTTGGTTAATTGAATGAGAGATTGATCGTATTGATTCAATGGTGAAGTGTAGCTCATACTTTCTTCGAATGGATGATTTGCATTCGATGCGTAAAGTTAGCCTGAGCTCTTAATTGTGGAAACTTAACTTCAACCTCATTCGAGGTTTGAAAATTATTCTCACAACCCTTGAAGATTGCACCCATTTTGCGTATGTTGTCCTGCAGGAGGCGAAACAAAGTGTGGTTTATTCCCTTCACCGAATCCTTATTGTCTCTTGAGTTCTTAGGCATAGATTAGATTCTCTTGAACCCTATCCTTTTTGTCATTTTTTTGAGATCCACATTGAAAGTCCCAATTGAAGAGAGCCCTCAATGATAAATTCCCTAAGTCTTGAACTTGTGAATATTTTCTTACGTAAGTCCCCTTGTTTATTACTAGCAAATCACAACGGCCATTGAGCTTATCCACACATCGAGACCCGACAAAAGAAACCTTGGAATCGCCATATGATCTTCTCGCAATCTTAGCATACGTGGTGGTTTTTCAAGAGAGGATAGAGTGTCTTTGGACATTTTATTCTGTTTGTTCGGTGGATGATAAAACGTACACCAACAGATGACTATCTGACGATAAACATGTATAGATTCATAACTTGAAGGCAAGGTGGGAACATCTATCAGCTCAATCTAGACAAGTTTATTGGAAACAACAATATACGATAAACTATGGATTCTCAACTTGAAGGCAAGGTGGGCACAACTATCAGCTCAATCCAAACAAGTTTATTATTCACACATATCAAACGATAACCAAGTACAAATTCTTTACTTGAAGGCAAGGTGGGCACAACTATCATCTCACATCTGAACAAGTTTATTGAACACAAAACAGATTTATCTAACTATGGAAAGAATTTACCATTATGATTGCATGAAACCCTATGTGGCATAACAATTCATCACAATAATAAAAATGCATGAACGAATATGGAATGAGCAATATTGAAGGCAAGGTGGGCATAGCATATATTTCTCTATCGTGCAAAATTTATGTACAAATGAGCAATAGCTCTTATTTATAGACATCAAAAGGTGTAGGGAACCCTAAAATCACCTTGAGTCAACTACAGTCTTGCAATGCATGCAAGATTTATTGTTAAGCCCTAATAAAGTAAACTATACAGTCAATTGGCAAGCTACCATTAGTTAACCGAAACATCTAATCTAAAAGTGGACAATGTGCAAGCATGCACGTCCTTATTGAAAGCAAGTTAACTGGAATACTACCATCAGTTAACATAAACCCTAAATGTAACTCCAAGTGAACAAAGCGAATCCCAAAATAGACATGCATGAGATAAGACAGCGAGTCAACTTGAGAAGGTAACGCCAAGTTTAACTCCTGTGTGTAATGTCTATCCTGAGAGGTGGGAACTGAAGACTACTGAATGTGATCTCGAGTAACCAATCCCTTGACGATATCGTTAACTGCATCACTGTCTGGAGCTATGACGCTTTGCCAAAGTATGCTGTCTTTGCAGCATGTCTTCACCAGCTGTGATCTGGGACTGAAGTTCACCTCTGCTCCTCGTTGCTTTGTCAAACAATGCTAACATGACTGTAAGCTGACTAATCTTACAGCCAATGGTCTCCCCATTGAAAATGGAATGAATGAGTGCCTAGAGCTCTAATTGAACATCGTTAAGCTCAACGTAGGCACCACCCTCAATCTGATATCGGCACGGTAAGCGAGAAACTAAGGTTCTCACAAACTAGAGTGCACTAGTAACGTGCTCTCTACTTTCAGCCAACTCTAACGCCAAAGTCTCTTCTATCTTTGCCTTGAAAACCAACTATGTTTTCCAAGAGTAGATAGCCTCCCTGTCTTCTGCATCGGTGACTGTGTCATATGTCATACTCAGGTGAGCAATCATAATCTAATCCTAAGGTCTACCAATTGCCAAGTCTTGATCCTCATCTTGGTGACGTAGACAGAGTTCTCATGCATTGTACCGCAACTGATACAACTTTGTGAGCATAGAACGGCCTCTAGCAACAAACTCCTCCTCCCATTCATCCAAACGCTTGCTATATGCAACCAAGTGATTAAGTTAACCTTGCTCTGCTAGAGGCTCAAGCATCAGCGGGAGTGTGATGGTGATATCTGACCTGTGTACAAGGCTAGAAATATACTGACGAAGCTGTCTGATTTCAGCCTTGAGGGCTGCCTTATCTTCTCTGTCTTTCAACATTCTATCCCTGGCACTGTCTGTAGCAACCTATAGAAGATCAACCTGAGTCTAGCGTGTGCTACGAACAAGGTTGACTGTGATAACTTCAAAATCCTGAGATTCCAACTCAGCCAAGCTCTTCCCCTGTGGAGGTAAAGCAGTCTCGACAACGATCTCCATGTCAGTATTCCTCTGTACGTGGATCATGTTCTTGACCCTCTTGTATGGCGCATCCTGATAAACCTAATCAAAATCTGAATGATTAAGAACATAGGATGGCTGCCTCCTCTTCCTTCCTAGCTAAACTTCGATCCAAGACTGGTCTCGGCTAATGCTATTGGAATGGTTTGTACTAGCAATAGGAGGTTGTGACGAGAGTGAATATACAGAGGCACTACTACGAGATGGTGAGTTGTAATGTCCCCTTCTCATCTATAATCTGTTCTGACACTCATTAGCCTATTCCGGAAGCCTGTAGGCGTGTATGAGGAAAAATTAGGGTTTCCAGTTATGAGGTTCCTTGGCATTTTCTGAGAGTTTACTATTTATAGTAAATTATATTTTAAGCAGTATGGAGTTTGTCAGCTTTTAGTACTTCATTTCCAGTTGGAGCATTTATTTGCAGTTCATGTTTGTCCTCTTAAGGCATTTTTATGTTGAATAAAGGCATCAAGGTTATATTATGCAGTTGACCCCTTGGCCTAGTTGAACAACTTTAAGTTTTGTTTAAAAAGGGGACTTTGAAGGGTGACGCCTTCATGAGGAGATTTAATAATTTTTGACAAAAACATTATGCCTTGGGAAAAGTGGACGCCACTTTAATAAAAGAGGATTTTTAAATAAAGTGAAATTCCTATTAAGCAATTTGGATGCCATCTTGAGAAGTTGATTGTTTTTTGGAATTTGAAAGGTCTCCTGTGTCTTTTGATTTGCTTCTCAGGAATTTGGAGAGTTGTGAGCTCTTATTTAATGAAGGTTTTTGCTCCAGCATTTCATCCACTCATGTTATCATACTGTTATGCTGTCGGAATGACATTTGAACTCTTGCTTCAAGGATGCTACCTCCTAGCCACTATCCAATTCTGTGTTTGAAATACAACACCTAGTTGGATTTTGCTGCTTCTCATCCAGACTAGCAGATTTGTGCTTATAGTTGAAGTTTTGATGAATTTTCCAGATTTTGAAGTTGCTGAAGCTTTTACAGCTGAAAGTGAATTCTATTAGCAGCTCTTGGAATAAAATTAATTTGATTCTGGGTACTTTTGCATTGCAATTGTCTGACAAGGGCGCCCCTTTCTTCCAAGTTTGGGATTTTAATTTGAAGTCTACAATTTTTAAAGCAAAAATTGCCCCTTCTCAAGGCCGTACATTTCAGCTTGCATTGGGATTTGTGTCAAAAAATAAAGAATGAGATTTGTTGATGTTTCTTCATCCTCGCTTGGTCGCCTACCTTCCAGAAGTCCATTGCATTCAGTCTCAATCGATTTGGAGGTGAAATGAGTGAGTTATGAGTATTTTACTGATTTCCAGTTTGCTGATATGAATTTCCAGATCTCAAGATTTTGCATCAGATTTATAAGCTTTCTGTTTTAATCATATTTCTGTCATTGGAAAGCAAAGAACATCATTGGAATTCATTCTTATCTTCTTATCTCATTTCTCTATCATTGTAATACATGTTTTTGCAGTCTTTTGAATTGTAAGGTTTTGATTAGTAGTACTAATCTAACCAGTTGTTATTGCTGCAACTACTTGTTTAATTTCTAATTAATTACCCCTGAACGGTTTATCGTCAGTGCGGAGAAAGAATTTGTTATATCATTGTACCCACTTTCAAGTGGTGAATCCCCACAATTCTGTGGATGCCCGCCACAACGGATGAATTAGTTTGTAATAGCTCATGGCTGGTTATCCGCCTATCAATTTCTAGTTTTCAATTCAACACTCTGTCATATGTTAGCACCTCGCCCTCAGTGGGATCTTGAGTGCACATTCTTGACGTCGAGTAGTTTCTTTCAAGTATTTTCATTTAGCTCCTCTGCCATATGACAGCACCTATCCCTCATCGGGATTGAGTGTGCATTCTTGGTGTGAGTTCTTTTCAAGTTCAGTTTTCTATTTGGAGCTAACGCTAACCAAGTTGGTTAAGTGCTGGTTATGTTGTGTTAATTCATCAAAAAAATTGGTTAGCATATTTCAGTGGTATCAGAGCAAAAGACCCTACCATCCTGTGGCAATTAGCAGTTGGTTATCTGATGAGTGAAAGAGATACTAGGCCATACACCAGAAGTCAGGCTAGAAATCAGCATCAGTTTCTGCCCATTCCAGAGGCAGAGACCTTCTCAGGAGTCCTAAGAGATCTTGGTAAAACAGTGGAAGGTTCAGATAAGTCAGTGGAAGTAGTTGAACAGACAGTTGAAATAATGTCAGACACTGTAAGGAGAGATAATGAAGAGAGGGACAGAGTTGAGAAGAAGTTTGATGGGATGACAGACTATGATGTCCCGATTATTGTCCAAGTTGGACCAGCAAGCAGCTCAGAATATCATTCAGCCCCAAAATAACTCAACTGGAGAAAGCAGTGGAGTTAATGGGAATAACAATAGTGGCAGTCCTGAGGTGAATACAAGAGATAGAATTGTGGGTCAGCATGCTGCAATTCCTAGTGGGTCATCCTCTAGACCCCTTTTTCCCGTTTTCACACCAAGGGAAGAGCAACAACCGGTTGAAGCTGCACCAAACTTTGTTGATGATGCACATCAAGCTTACATGGAGTACGTTTCTTTACCTCTTGATTTGAGAGGTACTTGGACCTTTGACCAATTCATGAATCAAAGGAGTCGAAGAAATGGAGGAAGGACTGAACAACGTCCTATGGCACCTAGAAATGATTTCTACCAAGCATTGGGAAAGATTACTATGGAAAATTTTGATGGTAGTAATAAGTGTACAGCTAGATCATGGGTACAGAAGTTAGATAACTACCTCTCTCTTAGACCCATGCCGGAAGAAGATGCTATCAAATTTGCCACTTTGCATTTAAATGGGATAGCTCATGAATGGTGGACTCATGGTTTGGTCACTCTTGGCCATAACCTCGTTCGCACATATGGAGAGTTTACCAATAAGTTGATTGAAAGATTTGATACCAAAGATCTAGAATTGAGATTCAGAGAATTGGCACAATTGAAACAGCAAGGATCTTAGAAAACTATGTGGCTGATTTTCAGAGGTTGTCAGTAATGGTGCCTAACATTATTGAAAGAAGACTTGTGGTTCTTTTTGCTAAAGGTTTAATGGAGCCTTTGAAGGGTTGGGTCAAAGCATTTGATCCGCCAACGTTAGATGAAGCTATCAAGAAAGCTAGGAGCATGGAGTTAGCTGCCCCAAGGCCTAAGTTTCACTCAAAACCATTCAGCCATAAGAAAGATAAAAAACATTCTTCAAATCTACCCAAGAAGTTTCCACCAAGGTTGTCAGAAGAGCTCAAAGAACAGCTTAGAAAAGATGGAGTTTGCTACACTTGCCGTGAGCCTTGGGTTAAGGGTCACTATTGCTATGGAAGAGGCAAAGAAAATCAAATGGAGGGCTATTCTGATTATGGATCAGAATTTGATTCGTTTGATCAGCAATACGAATCAGCAAGTAGTGAAGGTGAAGATGATCCCAAAGAGAAGTCCGATGAGGTGGGAGATGGTAGTGCTTTTGCACAACTATCAAGTTTTCAAAAAAATGAATCCTTTCGGGTTCATGGAGTTGTGAATTCACAAAGGATAGTTCCTCTAATTGATACCAGAGCAACTCACAATTTTATTAATGAAGGATTAGTTGCTAAGAAAGGCTTGAAGACTGAAGAATTTGACGGTTTCAAGGTAATGGTTGCAGATGGTTTTACTATGTCTTGCACAAGGAAGATTCCTAACCTCTCTATGCAATTAGGAAATTATGAGATTAAAGATGATTTTTATGTGGTGGGAATTGGAGACACTGATGTTGTGTTGGGCATACAATGGCTGCGATCTCTTGGTGAGATCACATTGAATTTGCAAACTATGGAGCTTAAATTTCAGTCTAAGGGAAGGAAGGTTGTTCTAAGAGGGATGTCAAATGGAGGCCCTTGAATTGTGTCTTTGAAGAGGATGGAAAGGCTGATCCGTCACGATCAGGTTGAATGGGCTGCTGAATGTTTGGTTCTACCGGCTGATCCAGTAGAGGAGAAAAGGCAGTATCACCCTGATATTCAAGCCTTACTTTCGAAGAAAAGCAAATTCTTTGGAAGCCTACCTCCTGGAAGACCTCCTAAAAGAGGTTCTGAGCATATAATTGAGTTAGAAGAAGGAGCAAAGCCTGTCATGACTACACCTTACCGTTATCCAAAGAAGCAGAAAGATGAGATTGAAAAAGCTATCAAGGAGCTTTTGGAGAGTGGTTTCATTAGACCAAGCAAGAGTCCTTTTGCTTCTGCAATGGTGCTAGTCAAAAAGAAAGATGGCACAATGCATATGTGTGTTGACTATCGCACATTGAATCAGAAAACCATCAAGAATATATATCCTATCCCTAGGATTGATGAGCTTATTGATGAGCTCCATGGGGCCATGTTCTTCTCGAAGATTGACCTTCGTTCAGGCTATCACCAAATCAGAATGAGGGAGGCGGATATAGAGAAGACAGTGTTTAGATGCCATTTTGGGCATTTTAAATTTCTTGTCATGCCTTTTGGTTTGACAAATGCTCCGGCTACATTCCAATCTTGTATGAACAAGATTTTCAGACAGCAGTTGAGGAAGTTTGTGCTCGTCTTCTTCGACGACATTCTCATATTCAGTAAGTCATGGGAAGAGCATCTTAAGCATTTGGAAGAAATGCTTAGTATTTTAGAGGCGGAATGTTTGTTCTCTAAAGAATCAAAGTGTGAGTTCAGGATGACAGAACTCTTATATCTTGGCCACATTATCAGTTCAAAGGGTGTGAAAGTTGATCCAGAAAAGATAAGGGCCATTCTTGATTGGCCAACTCCAAAGAATATTTCTCATTTGAGAGGATTTTTAGGGCTATGTGGATTTTATAGAAGATTTGTGAAAGGATATTCTCATCAAGCAGCACCTCTCAAAGATCTTACAAAGAAAGGAGCTTTCCTTTGGACTAAGAAGGCACAAGAAGTTTTTGATAAGTTTAAGCAAATCATGAGTACATGTCCAGTGTTGGCACTTCCGGATTTTACAAAACCTTTTGAATTACAGTGTGATGCTTCAGGTGAAGGTGTTGGAGCTGTTCTAATGCAAGACAAACATCCTATTGTCTTTGAGAGCCATAAGTTGAGAGGCACAGAAAAAACTTACTCTATTTATGACAAAGAGATGCTTGCCATCATGCATGCTTTGTCTAAATTCCGTCAATACTTGGTGGGAAGTAAATTTGTTGTTAAGACTGACCACAATAGTGTTAAACATTTTATGCACCAAAAGGATTTGAACGAAAGGCAGCAGAAGTGGGTAAGTAAGCTCCAAGCATATGACTTTGACATTGAATTTGTCAAAGGGAAAAATAACATAGTGGCTGATGCTCTCTCAAGAAGGCCTCATTTGCAGTCACTTTGTGAGTTATCAGCAGATTGGAAGGAATTAATTGCTGCTGATTATGTTAAAAATCAGTTTGCAACCAACTTGCTAGAAGCTCATTTGGTTGATGAAAGGTATAAGTTGGTTGATGGGATAATTTACTACAAAGATAGAATCTTTTTAGTGCAAGAATCTAAGCTTAAAAAGAAGATTCTACAATCTTTTCATGATGCTCCCCTTGCTCGTCATCAAGGGATTTTCAAGACTTATAAGCAGATTCGTGAAAGATTCACTTGGAAAGGGTTGAAAGAAGAAGTCTTGAACTACATTAGAGAGTGTCCAATTTGCCAAAGAAATAAAAATGAACACTCTTATCCAACTGGTCTACTTCAGCCTTTTCCCATTCTGAATCAAAAATGGGAAAGTATTGCCATGGATTTTATCATGGGGTTGCCCAAGGTGCAAGGACGTGATTGTATTTTTGTTGTGGTTGATAGACTAACGAAATTTGCTCATTTCTTTGTTGTTACCACTTAATTTACAGCAGCTCAAGAGGCTGAGTTGTTTATTAGAGAGGTCTTCTGTTTGCATGGGTTGCCTAAAACTATTGTCAGTGATAGGGACAGCAAGTTCCTAAGTGTTTTTTGGCAAGAGATCTTCAGATTGAGTGGGACAGTGCTTACTCCAAGCACTAGTTATCATCCACAAACAATTGGGAAATCAGAAATTGTTAACAAATGGTTAGAGGGCTACTTAAGAAACTATGTTTCAGGACAACAAAGAGCTTGGATTAAATGGCTTCATTAAGGAGAGTATTGTTATAACTCTTCTTATCACATGTCAATTAAGATGTCGCCTTTTATGGCTCTTTATGGTTATGAAGCTACTAATTTTGTTGATTTAGTGTTTGGTGATAGTAGAGCTCCACAAGCACAGGATATGTTACAATAGAGCCAAGACATCTTGAAATCTCTCAAGGAAAATCTGCAACAAGCTCAAAATCAGCAAAATTTATACGCTGATCAGCAGCGTATTGAGAAGTCTTTTGAAGTTGGGGACATGGTCTACTTGAGGCTTCAGCCATATAGACAATCTTCTCTCAAAAAAAGTGGTGCAAAAAAGTTGAAGCCACATTTTTATGGTCCTTTCAAAATCACCAAGAGGATTGGTGAAGTTGCTTATGAGCTGGAGCTTCCAGCTGAAAGCAGAGTACATAATGTCTTTCATGTGTCACGCCTCAAGAAGGCAATTGGACACAATGTGGTGGCTACTTCAGAATTACCTCCATTGGATGAGGAAGGTCAGTTGGTGTTGATTCCTGAAGAAATACTTGATACTAGAGAGTGTTCTTTGAGGAGAAGGACAATTAAAGAATACTTGGTTAGATGGAGGAATTTGCCTATTGAAGATGCCACGTGGGAAGGAGAATAGATTTTGTTGCATCCATCTTTTCAATTGCTTGAGGACAAGCAATTTCGAGGAGGGCGGACTGTAATGTCCCCTTCTCATCAGTAATTTGTTCTGACACTCATCAGCCTATTCTGGAAGCCTGTAGGCGTGTATGAGGTAAAATTAGGGTTTCCAGTTCTGAGGTTCCTTGGAATTTTTTGAGAGTTTACTATTTATAGTAAATTCTATTTTAAGCAGTATGGAGTTTGTCAGCTTTCAGTACTTCATTTCCAATTGGAGCATTTATTTACAGTTCATGTTTGTCCTCTTAAGGCATTTTTATGTTGAATAAAGGCATCAAGGTTATATTATGCAGTTGACCCCTTGGCCTAGTTGAACAACTTTAAGTTGTGTTTAAAAAGGGGACTTTGAAGGGTGACGCCTTCATGAGGAGATTTAATAATTTTTGACAAAAACATTATGCCTTGGGAAAAGTGGACACCACTTTAATAAAAGAGGATTTTTAAATAAAGTGAAATTCCTATTAAGCAATTTGGATGCCATCTTGAGAAGTTGATTGTTTTTTGGAATTTGAAAGGTCTCCTGTGTCTTTTGATTTGCTTCTCAAGAATTTGGAGAGTTGTGAGCTCTTATTTAATGAAGGTTTTTGCTCCAGCATTTCATCCATTCATGTTATCATACTGTTATGCTGTCGGGATGACATTTGAACTCTTGCTTCGAGGATGCTACCTCCTAGACACTATCCAATTTCGTGTTTGAAATACAACACCTAGTTGGACTTTGCTGCTTCTCATCCAGACTAGCAGATTTGTGCTTATAGTTGAAGTTTTGATGAATTTTCCAGATTTTGAAGTTGCTGATGCTTTTACAGCTGAAAGTGAATTCTGTTAGCAGCTCTTGGAATAAAATTAATTTGATTCTGGGAACTTTTGCATTGCAATTGCCTGACAAGGGCGCCCCTTTCCTCCAAGTTTGGGATTTTAATTTGAAGTCTACAATTTTTAAAGCAAAAATCGTCCCTTCTCAAGGCCGTACATTTCAGCTTGCATTGGGATTTGTGTCAAAAAATAAAGAATGAGATTTGTTGCTGTTTCTTCATCCTAGCTTGGTCGCCTACCTTCCAGAAGTCCATTGCATTCAGTCTCAGTCGATTTGGAGGTGAAATGAGTGAGTTATGAGTATTTTACTGATTTCCAGTTTGCTGATATGAATTTCCAGAACTCAGGATTTTACATCAGATTTATAAGCTTTTTGTTTTAATCATATTTCTGTCATTGGAAAGCAAAGAACATCATTGGAATTCATTCTTATCTTCTTATCTCATTTCTCTATCATTGTAATACATGTTTTTGCACTCTTTTGAATTGTAAGGTTTTGATTAGTAGTACTAATCCAACCAGTTGTTATTGCTGCAACTACTTGTTTAATTTCTAATTAATTACCCCTGGACGGTTTATCGCCAGTGCGGAGAAAGAATTTGTTATATCATTGTACCCACTTTCAAGTGGTGAATCCCCACAATTCTGTGGATGCCCGCCGCAGCGGATGAATTAGTTTGTATTAACTCATGGTGTCATGTCCCCTTCTCAGTGACATCTCCTAGAGGACAGGATTGGCCTATCACACGACCCTCGTAGGCTGATTGTTTGGATAGAGGGTCACTTCGGAGCTTGGCTCAGCTTCAGTTAGCAGGGATTGATCAGTGGTCTTTCGTTCTGGCTCGATCGGAGGCTTTTTGCAAATTGCTATTTTAGCAGTGTGGGACCCTATTTTTAGCAGTATGGCTTTGGCGGCATCGGAATCACTTGAGTTCGTCAACATCAGACGGAGGGAAACGGATAAGTAACGAGGAGAAATATTAATATTTAATTGTATTGATTAAATATTAATTAATTAATGATTTTTAATATAAAGTTATAATTTTAAATTATAACTTAAGTGATTGCCTTGAGGGGTGCGCCATCATTAAAGGGGGCCAGTTTCACATTTAAATTATATTAAAATATTCAGCTGTGAACTATGGAGAAATTAAAAGAATTAAAAGTGAATATTTTAATGAAACCCTATTCTTAAGGAAATCGCACTTTTCAGCCTTAAGAGGTTTTTGCCTTGGGTTTTGGGCCATTATGTGATTATTGGATTTTGAGAACTGATCAAATTGATCTGAGCACGGACTTTAGGGTTTGAACTCGACTTCCTTGGGGAACGAGCCATCTCCAGCGGAAAGCAATTCAGAGAGTGTGAAATATCACTTGATCTATTGCCAGCAGAGGTTTTCTCATTCAGAGTAAACTACAGAGCTTTCAGAGATTGTCTTTTATCTGAGATTCTTCAGTGTTTTGCATCCAGACAGTAGTTGTTCATCTTGGCGCATCATTACAGAGGATTAGACATTGATTTTGGTGAAGGCCGTACAATATTTATTGCTGTTCTGTCAGGCCGTACCTTACTGCAGGGCCGTACAATCTGTCCTTTGGCCGTACTCATCAGATTAAAGGAAACGCCTTTGTTAGAGGGTTCCAGTTTGCATCAAAGGAGGCGCCAACTATCTGGGAGTCACCAGAGATCATCAGTCGGAGGGAGAAGATCATTGTTTGACTCAGCCGTACATTTCTGTACTTCTGTAGCAGCAAATACCAGGTTCTAAAAATATTGAAAATTCTTTATTTTATTCATTGCATGTTTCTGGATATCATTGTAATCAGTAGAGAAGTTTGAATAAAGATACTGGCATCGATATTCTCTCATTTCCAGAGCTATTTTATTTTTATTGAATTTATTTCAATTTATTGCCAAAATTGTACCTTTCATTTATTGCATCAAAAACACAAAAATTGCAAAAAAACCAAAAACCTTCAGAAAAACTTGAAACTCAGTCAGAAGCAGTGTCAGGGGGAAACTAGGGTTCCTACACATGGCTGGTTATCCACCTATCAATTTCTAGTTTTCAATTCAACACTCCGTTATATGTTAGCACCTCGCCCTCAGTGGGATCTTGAGTGCACATTCCTGGCGTCGAGTAGTTTCTTTCAAGTATTTTCATTTAGCTCCTCCACCATATGACAACACCTATCCCTCATCGGGATTGAGTGTGCATTCTTGGTGTGAGTTCTTTTCAAGTTCAGTTTTCTATTTGGAGCTAACGCTAACCAAGTTGGTTAAGTGCTGGTTATGTTGTGTTAATTCATCGAAAAAATTGGTTAGCATATTTCATGAGTCTAAGTCCAATTCGATATGAATTGGGACTGGTGACTGCTCTGGAACTGGTGTAGGAACTGGAAGCTGAACCTCAGGCACTGGTGGACTTTAAACTGGCCTCTGAACTGGCTCTATGATAGGCTGAGTGACAGGCTTCGTGTGTGTGTTAGTGGCAGGCGCCTTACCTTTTGAATTATTTGGCGCTTGATTCTTCTTGGGAGGATTACTCCTCTTCTTCTGCTTGGGTTTTGATGAGGAAGGTAGTGAAGGATCCACCACTGGCGGCTCTGCTCTAGGAAAACTTGCCCTCCTGGTCTTCTTGCTGTCGAGGTAAACTATACTGTTCTGAATAACTCTACTTGACCTCTCCTTCACTGTTGCGTATTCCTTGGCATACCAATCAACTGCTAGCAACGGCTATGTGTCAACTTGCTCCCTGAAAAATTGAGGAAGAACCTCTCCCTCATCATCTGATAAATCTCCCACATCTTCTAACAAGAAAACAGAAATCTGTGAGAGAGAAAAGCGACCATAGCTACGTCTTCGAACCTCGAAGTCATCTACACAATTAGCTCAATAGTTCTCCATAGAAGGCTTATGAAATGCGCGACCACCAAAGCGAGCTGTGTAATGACCATAAAGATCATAGTCACGAGCCTCAACAAGATACTTGAGGTGATACCTCTCAAGCTCTTGTCCTGCAATCTTTGCATCAACAGCTAACTTGCACCAATACATACCAAACTAAAAAGGAAAATTGGCAGATAGTTTGTGTTTGGGACGCAAAAGACGATGAACATCATGCAACTGCCTCAGGAACTCCATGAAAACTGTCTTATCCGAAGGATAACGTGGAAGCATAGCTGGACTCCCTATAAATCCATATACTCGGATGTAGGTGTATGTCGAGAATTGAATAAACCAATCTGCCCAACCATCCATCGCTGCCCTAGCAACTGCCAAGATATGAATGTGCAACTCCTGGTCCAAATCCCTCACTGTATAAGTTAGGAAAGCCTCGTGAACACGCTTGAAATGACATTCAGCCTTAGTGAACTCAAGCTGATCATAATACTGATAGACTTTCTGAACACTGAGTATGCCCACGGTGTTTAGTCCTCGGAACTGACCCTGATAAGCGATCAAGTACACGAGATACGAACACATGTGAAACTCATGGGCAACTAAGAAACCGGTGATCTGCTTGTGGATAATATCGCTGATGAAGGATGCCCAGTCATAATGCTCCTGCCCAGATATGATGCAACCAATAATGTAATACATCCAAGGTTGGAAAGCATTAGCATGTGGCTGACCTGAGACACGACTCAAGAGTGTGATTAGAATCGCGTATTCATCCTTGTACTCACCATGACCCATAATATTTGGCAATCTGTTCTTCACTTGTTTTAACCATCTTTCCACCATCTTATTCTGACACTTGTCCACATCAGCATTGAATGCCTGCTCACACTGCTCCATGGAAATAACAAGACTGTTCGAGTGTTGAGGTATGCCAAAACTTCTTTCAATGTCCAAAGGCTTGAGACTGCAAATAACTCGTCCATCAACTGACACTATCTCATGAGTAACAGAGTTGTAATGCTTAATGCAAGACATCACGAACTCAATACAGTGAATGGAGATAGGTATGGAAGCGGCCTCTAACAACTCGGACTGTTGAATGTTCTGAATAATCGAACCTCTAATCTTGACTGGATCCAAGATTGCTTCTGGCAACACCTTGTGAAGATTCGTCTCAATTGTCTTGATGAAATCATGAGTGAGGACTGATTTGGTCCTGTATTCGAGCTAAGTGTACTCCATTCTGAAAATCTCGCTTGTTGACTGTGAACTTGACTATGTTCTGACAAGATTTCTGAAAGCTAAAAATAGCCTGCTGAGGTTAAAAATAGCCTATCGGACAGTTATTTTTGGCAAAAAAATCTGACACATGGGTTTTTGTCTAGAAAAAAGACTCTAAGACAACCCAGAACGTCCGAAATGTGAAAATATGACCTCTACCCGACCGTGCAACAAATTTTTAGCTGAGAGAATTAGAAACTCAAGAATGAATGTTCTGAAGTTAAAAATTCCTAAAAATTCAAATGCACGATTTTAACTCAAGGAAGCTGTATGAAAATGATCCAGATGTTTGAACTTGTCGAATTTGCCAATTTCAGGAACATGCGAATTGGATTCTAAAAAAAAACTGAGAATCAAGGAGGAAAAAGACATTTTTATTATGCTCTTCTTCAATGAAAATAGCCTTTGAATTCTTCAATTGCTAATAAATGTGAACTGAAGCCTGCAAAAGAATGTGATTAAAGAAATCGCCCCTGCAAACTGATGAAGAAATTCAACTTTTGCCTGTGAAAATCGCCTTTGCTTCAGAAATACGAATTTTCTTGAGCTCTGTGGATGATGAATTGTTGTGACCTTTTTCACACATCGCCCCATTCAAATGGGGACCCCTAATTTTTGCTCCATTCTGGTCGTTTTGGCTTTGGTTTTTGGTCTTTCTCTCTCTGTCTGTCTCTTTTCTGATGGTCTACTTCCCGGGATTCCTCTGCCGTTGAGCTTAAAATGCAAAAATTCTGGCCAAGTCTAAAAATTAGGGTTTTGTCTTCCTGGTCAGTACAGGGGTCGAATAAAGTGAAAATTGAAAATTAAAAGACTAACATTGTTATCAGTATGCTTCCAGCAGGTTTCCAGCCAGTTTTCATCGAGTTCCAAGGTACTTACTATTTTTAGTAAGTGTGAAATTCAAGGCAATTTGTCAGCTATTTTGAGATTCCGATCATCACACTGCATTCAGAGTGTACCAGACTGCTTGCATGCCAAATTTGAGCAAAAACGGATAACTTACTATTTTTAGCAGTCTGGCTTCCGGCACAAATTTCAGGGTCCAGATGCAGAGATTTTCTTTGCATGTCTGGATATTCCTTCTGGGTTTTTCGAGACCTTCGCGACGATGTAACATGCAAGCCGAGACAACCACTTTCAGGATTCAGCCTTCCGAGGCTATTTTTAGGGTTTGCATGTCGAGGTTTTTTTGCATGTCGGTGATTCTGATGGGTTTTTCGAGAGCTTCGCAATGGTGTGACATGCAAACGAGGATTCTCACTCGAAGGAACTTGCTATTTTTAGCAGGTGTGTCCCGGCGCTTCCTTTCATTCGAGCTGCAGCGTTAAGCGAGAGCAACGAGTTCATTTGGCGCATGCTGCAATTTAGGGTTTCCACAGACCTAAAAATAGGCATCAAAAGTCAAAATCTTCGAAAACCGATGTAAACCATCGCGATCGGCATCAAGCTGGCTGGTGAAATTTCAAGTCAAACGGAGCACTTACTATTTATAGTAAGTCAGATTGGAAACATGCTAAAAATAGTAAATCAGTTTGCATGCATCAGTGTCAGCCAGCAGGTCACGTGGTGAGGAGCGCCTCATCCAAATTTCAACTCAATCAGAGCTTGGGAGCTATCAAAAACATGAGCTTACTATTTATAGTAAGCCACCTTCAGAAACAGGCTATAAATAGCAGGGTGATTGAAAATGGCAGTGTCGACAGGACAACAGAGCTATGAGGATGCTACGTTCAAAATTTCAAGTTGATCCGAACTTCAGAAGTGCAAAATTGAGAAGACTTACTATAAATAGCAGGGCACGTAAGCTGGCGAAGATGATGAAAATTTGTCTAAGTCTGGAGTTTCGTCCAGCAGGCCTGCCAAAATGCGCCCAGACTGATGAAGAGGCATGAAAAATTTCTAAGTCTGAGCTCATCCTGCTCAGGGGGCAAAATGCGCCCAAGATGAAGAAGTCAAAGAAAGTCAACATTGTTCGTCCTGCAGGCATGAGGAAATGCGCCCAAAATGAAAGAAGGAAAAGTTTAAAAAAGTTTCTAAGGCATAAAAAAATCCTCCTGCCTGGCTAAAATGCGCCCATGCAAGAAGAAGCTTAAAAAAGTCAAAGAGGTCAAGGTTTTTCATCCTCCTGCCTAGCTGAAATGCGCCCACCTTGAAGGCAAGTTGCTAAAAAATTTCTAAGTATAAGTTTCATCCACCAGCTACATGGAAATGCGCCAAGGATGAATGAAAGTCAACAGGTCAACAAAGTTTATCCTGCAGCTAGGCTAAAATGCGCCCAAAAGGCAAAATAGTCAAAGAAGTCAAGGGATTTTCATCCTTCATGAGGTGCAAAATGCGCCCAAAACATGCCATATGGAGACAAAAATAGGGGAGCTCAAAGGTCACAAGGTGGCGTTACAAGTTTCATCTTACATGCATAAGAAATGCGCCCATGTTTCAAACTTTATCCTCCACACATGGCCAAATGCGCCCAAAAATGCTAGGAAGGTTGACTTTCTCCTCTCTCCTTTGAATGCGCCTAATTGAGGCATGTGAGGACAAAGTGTATTAGGCGTTGAAAAAGATTCCTTCACACCATGCCAAATGCGCCCAAGTGAAGACAAGAGGTGGCGCTTGAAGTATATCCCTCTTGACATGCAATATGCGCCATGTTAAATGAATATGAGGTGAGGCGTGGCAAATAAGATAAAAGTGTTGAGGGTGAAATGATAGACAAAAAAAAAACATATTCCCCTTGAAGTGAGATGTGCGCCTAAGGTAAAGTGTAGGGAGTGGATGAATATAAAGTGTATTAGGCGTTGAAAATGCCAGGGGTTGAGAAAATATTCCCTAGGCGTTGAAATTTGATATGTTCTCCATGAAGTATGCTATGCGCCTAGGTAAACCTTGAAGGTGGTGAAGCAAAATACAAGGCGTGATTTTCCTCAAATGTGAGATGAGTGATAAAATTCCCTCTAAGGCATTGGAGCTTCAAAAATATTTTTTTTCAAGTGTGAGGTAAAATGCGAAGTGGTGGTTAGAAAAATATAATGTGCCAGGCACCTCTGTGGATAAAAAAAAATTTCTAAGTGAGGTTGATATTTTCACAGGCAAAAGTTGATCAAGTTGGATATAAAATTTTCTAAGGCACAAAATATTTTCTCCCTTAGAAAAATGCCTAAGTCTGGAGAAGTGGTAGAATTTTCCTAAAGCACGAGCAGAGTTGCCAGGGATGAAGTCAGTGATGCTAGCTCCGCAGGGTCGATAAAATTTTTCCAAGTCAGAGCAAAATTCTCAGAGAAGATCGAAGAACGAGAATAAATTTGATGAAAGAATATTTTCTAAGGTTCAAAATTCAAGAAAATTAAATGAACCCGTTCGTTGGGCACCCATGAATTCGACGCGTTCTGGAGAAAATTTTCTTCTGGGTATCGAAGATTGCCGATGAGGAGTTAATTTTAAGGTCTTCCACAGCTTGTCGAGGATTCTGGGATGAAGATTTTTGATGGGCACCAGGTTGATGAATTTTCCTAAGGGAAAATTTGAAAATTTTCTAAGGCAAAAATGAAGAAAATGTGTTTTCAAGGTGAAATTCTCCAGACGATGAGTTTGAAAGAAACTGCCTAGGTGAATTTGCTCAAATTCTTCGTGAAGATAGTTTACTTAAGCCAGAAATGAATAAAATCAAGGTTGTCCGGGCTCCAGCAAGTGAAATGAGTTTCTCAAAGATGATACGCCCTTAAGGAAGATGGATTGAAAAATTGGCTAAGGCATGAACTTGAACACAAAGTTGGCGATGAACGCTTGGAGATCAAAGCATGAAGATCAGGTAAGTGAGTTAAGTTTATATCATGAAGTATTCTAATACCCCTCTCCTTGCTTGTTTTGCAGGAGAAATGTTGAGGCCAAGCGTTGATGACTTGAAGTGGAAGCACGATGAAGATGAGTTTCAATCTCGAAGGAGGAAAATTTGCAAGAAAATGGCTAAGTGTTGAAGAAACATTTTCAAGGCTTAAGATGAAAAGAAGATGAAGACCCTCAAGTGGAAGAAATCAAAGAACAACGCCAAGAAAGAAGATCGAGAACGGTGTGAACGCGTCTACAAATGGAATCTTCTAGAAGGATGATGGTGGACATTATGGCGCATTTATTACCCCACTCTCCTCTGTGGCGGTTTTTAGGGCAATATTATTTAGGGCTGAGGTGGCACGATTCTGGCCACTCTATTGATTGTAACCCTAGCCGTCTTTTGGGACTTGGCTAGCTATAAAAGGGGGAGTCCCCCTCATTTGTAATCTCATTAGAGTAGAGGCGTTAGAATCAGAGTAGACATTGAGAGAGCATTAGAGCTAGATAGTGTAGCATTGTAGAGCATTTTTGCATCATTTGGAGAAGAAAGAAAGTTTTCCCTTTGAAAACTTTTGAGGAGATTGTTGTGTAACACATTTTATGATAATAGATCTTTTCATTGATGATGGAATTCGTCTTGTCATGAAATGCTAGCAAGGTTTCTTCTTCCTTTCGTATCCAAGTAGATTAAATTCATGCAAGTAGCATACTTTGGTGTGTGATGTTTTATTGAGATAGCTTCGCTTTATTCCATACCACTAGCGGCTTGTTGATGATAAGTTCGCCTTGTGTGGTCGACTGGACATTATCTTGAGTTTAACTTCGGTTGTGATTTATATGCTTATATGCGTCGTTGTGATGGTGTATGCATGTTAAGTCATAATTTGAACATCTTTTGCTATTTCCCTTGAAGATTGCACCGATTTTGCTGAGGCTGTCCGACGGAGGCTAGGTGAAATCCGGTTGAAGTCTATCGAAATGAAGCTCCACATATCCTGCATTTAGAATAGAACATAAACTTCTTAGGCCCTACACCCTTTTAAATTCAGTTCATTTCCGGTTAGAATTAGGAAACTTGTGCTTACCTGCCAAATCATTTGAATCACACGAAAGCCCTTAGTCTACTGTTTGTTGTTAGCCGTCGAACAATTGTGTAAGTCCCCTTGACATACCAGCAATATCACATCGAGCCAAACCGAGCCTATTCGCACTCAAGGAACCTTGGAGTTGAAAGCATGATCTTACTCGCAATCTTAGCATGCTGAATACTTTGTTCAAGAGAGGATAGAGCGTCCGTTGGGAGACTTTATTCTGTGTTGGTGCGGTCTCAAAAACCACGTCAACATGAATGAACAATGAAGATGGCGCCATGTTTAAATAAGAAAATTTGTACCATCTTGTGAACTACAAGATCAAAACCCTGACTGAAATAGACGCCTTCTAATTGGACCTCCTTCAATTACACTGCCACTGACTCAAAGTTTGAAAATAAATAATAATAAAATAATATTTATCATGCACTTTGAAAACTCAGCATAAAAAGGGTGCAAACTTTAGAAAATCACCATTTTATGCCTAAATATGCAAGAAAATATTAAATATTATTTAAACTTCAGTTGACAAACCAAACGAAGCTTTAGGTTTCACCGTTAGTCTTCACTAATTTCAAAGAGTCATCATTTGAGCTTGTAGGTGTCCATTTGCTCAAGATATTGCACTTTTAATTAACTTCCTATTTTATAGTTGATGACAAAGTTACGACTGGCCATCTTCGACACTCATTTCTGGGTGACCAAGCGATGCTGAGACTAAACTGAAGAATTCATCGGAAAGCCTGCTGAACAAGGAAGAAATGTCTACTGGGAGAGATCACTGCAAAATCCATCGTTTGACACCTCAAAAAATTAGGCGCCCTTGATTAAATTTCTTTTACGACATCAGACTTAAGCCATTTTCCTGAACTGTCATCTGACGCTTCAAACGGCTGTCGGCGATGAAGGGTGAACCCTGTTGACTAGCAACCAAGCTCACTGCGTGACTGGAGATATTCTGCATCCAACGGACATATGCAAGGCATCTGACAACTACATTAAGGGCCTCAGAAGTGAAGGCACCCCTAGCCTAAGAAGGCTCAAATACTATTTTGACAAAAGTGCAACTCTCAACCAGATGACCAACTTTGACCTCTGATATCTGGAGCTGGGGTGACCTGATTCTAGTGTCGTTTGTCTCAACACGTAACGAGAAGGACCCACAAGAGATGTTTCTGGAGGTGACAAAGCAAGAAAACTGCTTCTACGACCTCAAAAAGAAATGGGCACTTACCAAAACAGATTTTACGACCAGACTTAGCCATTTTTTGAGCTGTCTTCGTTTTTCAGCATAGCACCAAAGACCTCGCTCGTACGAGCATTTGCAAAATCGCGAAGGCTGATGGTTGGGCTCATTGAATAGCAAAAATGATTACGCTCAACTCTCGTGAAGACTTCGACAACGAACAACCTCATCTGATAAGCCGAAAAGCAAGGCGCCCTTAACCTATAGAAACACAATGAAAATCCTACACTCGCCTACCTATGATATTACGTGCTTGGTAAAAATGCCGTCACGACCTCTCGGAATGTCAGATTGACAGGCAGGATAGTGCATCGCGAAGGTAGACTAGGGTAGCACAAATGCTAGGAAGACTCTATCTGTAAATTTTTCCATCTGAAGGGTCATCTAGAAGGGTGCCCCTGAACTACAGGGGCGTAATTCACCAACTGAAGAAGATCTTGTGACCTGAAATGACCTCAAAAGCTCATCTTCTGATGTCAGCTATCGGCGTTCTGGACCTCGGATCACTGTGTTTGATATCTCGTTGGATGAGTGGACTGTTCGCGAAAAGATTGACTGCTCCAAACCTCAGGAAAACCAAGATTTGACCCCTCTTAAAAAGGTGTGCCCTCAAGCTACAGGGGCGCAAAAACTTAGAAAAGATAAGTTTTTACAAACTGCAACTTCGGGATCTTGAACTTCTATCGCACGTAACCGAAGCTTCAAGTGTCGGAAAGATTTGTTGCTTAGCTCGTCGGATAGGCAGGCTAATTCTGAAGAAGTTGATTGTATTAGTGAGCATTTTTAACAAAATCTTGACCTTCAAAAAGAAGGGCACCCCTGGGCTACAGGGGCACAACTTTGTCTTTTCCTGAGAAATCTCCATAAAATATCTACTGAAACATTCAATTTAGCCACTGAAACGATCATGCGAAAGCATAATTGTTGTTGTGAAACGCTCCTCTGTCGTGAAACGCCTCGTTCTGAGCCTCTGTTTCAGGTACTAATCAATGAATCGTGCCTTTGACTGACAAACTACTGACAAAACTCCATGCTTGATATTGCCCAAAAACTATACTTGGCAAAATTAGACTCTATTAAACAAAATGCCTTGATGAAGCAAAAAAATTGGTTTTGGGTACAACACTGTGTTGATTATAATTTGCAACAATATCTCTTAAATATTCTTCAAAATCCCTAGCATTAAAAAAAGGACACTATGCTACCTTATCCACCTATGTTGCCGCCAGTGCTCGCTTGATGGGATAGTCGGGTGCGGTCTCCTGCCACCATGTCTTGCACTCTGTGCCTATGAGACTCTCCCATGTCAGTGAATCTGCAGTCACGTTATCAGCTTTTCCCTTATCTGACTTGCCTCCAGCCACCTTCAGTCTAAGTATTATTTTCTTTGCTTTTGTACTCGTGTTGGCATCCATCTTTATGCACCTGTAAGGATGAAACTGTCAGATAATAATGTTCTTGAGTAGTTTAAAACCCTTAATGACCTCCGGTATAGCAGTTATTTTTTTCTGCTGAAGGCTCCAGCTGGTGAATCATACAGACTTCTTCCTCTAGTCATGAAATGGCACAGATTCCTCAATTCATCGTACAAATTTATCCTCAGCACGGGGTACGACCTCCCTCCTAATCCGTACGACCTCTTCTCTATCAAAGAGTACGGCCTCTTTAACTAAGCGTACAACCCTCTCTTCAGCTCATACGGCCTCCTCTCTGTCCAAGCGTACGGCCTCTTCTTCAACTCATACGGCCTGCTTTTCAACTCATACAACCTCCTCTCTGTCAAGGCGTACGACCTCTTCTTTAGATAGTACGGCCTGCTTTTCAACTCATACGGTCTCTGTGTCAAGGCATATGGCCTCTTCAAATTGTACGAACTCCTCCTTAGCTAAGCGTACGACCTTTTTGCATTGTAAGGATTCATCTTGTTTGGTGTGTATGAACTTCTCTTCAAGGTGTACGACTTCTCTACAGCGTACGGCCTTCTCCACACAAGCTAATCGTATAGACTTCCTTAGGCATACGGACTTCCTCTTGTCCCTCCACCTTACGGTTTCTCTGTGTGCCCAACATACGGAATTCTTTCTCAAGCGTACGGTCTTCAATCAAATGGTCGTTCCTTCTGTACTTGCTTTCCCTCATCTATCTTCCTTTACTCTTCGATTTTTTCCTTTTAATTTTCTCAATGCACCCTGACTGGTAGACAATGTTGTAGTCATCAATTTATATTGAGCCTTCTTTCTAGGTTGAAGTCGTACACCCTTTGCCAAGTTAAATATTTTAATACTATTCACTTTAAATTTCCTTCTTTTGATTATTTTTTCATTTTTTCATTTTTCCATCCTTCCTTTTGGTTCTTTCTCTCTCCTCTCCCTTCTTTTCCTTTTTATTTTTCCCATCATTTTTTCTATCTTTTCTTCTTGTTTCTTGATTTTTCACATCTTCTCTCTACTCCATTTTTATTTTTTTCCACTTTCGGCCATTTTCTCTCTCATCTCCTCTCTCTTCTTTTTCAAGTTTTCTTTTTGTTCCATGTACTTCTCCATCCTCTTTAACCTTCAATTCAGACGCATAATGCCATTTGCACGTATGCGGGGGCCGCTTATAACATTCTTCTTCACAACAAGATCCTATATACTATATATCAAACCATTTATCAAGCAATGGAGGAGGGTCAATACCTTTAAAATTGCCATCAATATAGCATCGACCGTAACGCTGGTACCATATAACTTCCTCACCTTTTACAGTTGCTGGCCCAACTAGGTTGGGTATTATTTTCCAAAGTCCATCTTTTGTCGCCATCTTTCTTATTCTTGGTACTTTCCTTCTCTCTCTTCTCAGTTGCTTAAGTACTTCTTCAGTGTATCCATCCACGTTCGAAATGAACATGTCTTATGTCATTAGCACCATTTTTAAACAAGGATCTTTCTTCTCGAAATAAGCTTCCCATTGTTCATCATCCCATTTGTCCTTTTCTTCATTATTACCTTTGGTTTGGCACACACTTCGTTCATTGGCTGCTTGTTCCTCCCTTTCCTTTTGTGCCTCTTTATCCAATTCTTTCGCTATATATCCTTGCTTAATACCTTCGTAGGGGGTGATCTAACTCCAATGGCCACCCATTCTTCGCCAAAGTGTTGGTGTCCCAAATATCGCATTGGTCAAGTGCTTATGCACCTGTGGCATTGCAATCCCTTCTAACCTTTTATGTACCAACCGTTCTTCAATAATCTGGTCTACACCTGACTCCATCCAGACTCCTGCTATGTACCCAGGGCCTCCCAAGACCCAATCTTGTACTCTCGAGGTCTCCTCTTGCAAGGGCCAGTCTTCCTTAGTAGTGTAGCCAAGCATGTTGATTGCTATGGTATCCTTTTCTTTCCTTTCCTAATACAACTTTAGTTTTGATCCATTGATCGCCTCTGGTAGTAATGAACCATCCAAATTTTCCAACTTTATAGAACCATTGTCACATACCTCTTGAACCCAAAACGGTCCTAACCAACAAATCTTGAACTTACCCGGCTTAATTTCGTGATGGCCGTTATACTTCAGAACTAATTGTCCTAGCCGGGAGTTCATCCACCGAAGGTGCTTATCATGCCAGTACTTCCTTCATCATTGCATATTCTTCGTTGCCCATTGTCCCATAACCCTACATTCATCCAGTTTGTTAAGTTAGTATAACCGCTCCTTGAAACTTTCTATATCACCCAGCCGATTCTCCACAACAATTTTTAGGCTGGGTACCATATATTCCATAGGTACCACCGCTTCCTAACCGTACATCAATTGAAAGGTGTGTGCCCCGTCGTCGCCTTGTATGTAGTACAGTAGGCCCACAGGACTGCAGGTAGTCTCTCCTCTCAATCAGTCCCTTCGATGCCACAAGACTTGTTAATAATAGATACCAATACTTTAATTGTAGATTCGGCTTGACCATTCACTTGTGGATAGTATGGACTTGATAGATTGTGAAAGATCCAGAACTCCATCGTCATCAGCCTGATGACATGATTGAAAAAAAGCCCTCCATGACCACTCGTGATTTGAATGGGAATGTCGTACCATGTCACTGTTTCCTCATAGATAAATCTTGTCATACTCTATGTTGTGTTGTCTGGCAATGCTCTAGCTTCAGCCCACTTCGTCAGTAATGTCCCCTTCTAATTAACCTTCTGTGATTCTGTGGATTAGCCTATTATGTCGACCCTCGTAGGCTAATGGTTCTAGTTAGAGGGTCACTTGTTGGGCACCTGGTCGGTAAAATGCAATGTTGGTATCCAGAGCATGGTGACGTGGTGAAATTGCACTTTTGGCGTGTTATGGGGGCTTAAAATATTGATCTTCACCATTATTTCACCTTCTCAGGCTTTGGGGACCATGTTTCTATTAGTTCAAGGGGGCATTTTCTATTTTTCAGTTACTATTCATCACTAAAGTGAAAAAAAAGACATAACTTAATGAATAGTGATTTTAAATGAATAGTGTTTTTCAAAGTGAAATTATAAAAGCATGAAGAGAAGTTCGACCCCCTCATGCATGACGATATTTTGTTGAATGAAACTTGGGAGTTGGAGATTGTGGAAGAGAGAAACTAGGGTTTCTCAATTTCAGCAGTGGGTAAGCCTAGTTTGGGCTTGTAGTTAGAATTTTGGCATCTTGAAGGTGTGAAAGACCACCCTAAAGTTGCTGGTTATTTTCTTGTTGCTGCATTTGGAGCTCAAATCTGCTGGTTATAAGTTTTTGAAGTCATCTATTGGAAGGGTATTTGATTTTAGAGATTCCATACGCCATCCTGAAGGTGTTGTTTGCATTTTATGAAGTTTTTGAGAGCTGATTTGATCACCTACAGCCAGCCGCACCTTTGGAGGGTTTCATCTTCATTAAGTAATTAAGACGCCTTCTCTTAGTGGCTGTTTTCTCTTCTAAAGTGGGCGCCCTCATCATTAGAAGCTTTTCCAACAAGATTTCGGAAGGAGAAATGCATATGTAATTTTGTTTGAGCATTTTAATGGGCGCGGGTACTGTAGCAAATCACTATTCACAGTGATTTTGGCTGTAAGTTAAAATCTATGTTATTTGATGTATCCGTTGAAACCTAATAAAAGTTATATTTTGGATGCAATCTATTATGTATGAAGAAAGTGTCTTGGCAATTAAATCAAGTCATTATTTGAGTTGTCATATTAGTTTAGTATATCTTGTGTTCCCATTATATGCACATTCTTGTTAAATTTATGTATATCATTAGCATTAATCATCAAACACGAGTAACACAAGAAAGACAAACACCAACACCCTAATCAAACCTACAAGCACCGTGAAATCATTGCAGTAGAGGCTCGTGTTGGTTTCAAAAGAGAATTTCAAGAATTAAATTTGGGGGTTTTTGAGTCAAGTCCAGTTTGGCTCATCACAAATATTCAATAGCAACCACAATGTATCGGCATCGGTGCAATTGACTCACCTTCAGAGGGCCAATGAAATCCAAACCCCAGTGCTCGAACAACTCTTGAGGTTGGGATGGATAGAGCGGCATAAAGTCCCGCTTCAATGGTTTTCCTACCCTCTAGCAAGTGTCACAGCCTAACACCCACTCCCGAGCATTTGTATTGCATCGTTGGCCACCACAGACCTACCAATAAATTTTTTTCTGGCAGTAGCATTTGGGCCCATGTGACCACCTGCGAGACCCTCATGTGCTTCCTTCAATACGGCTGGTATCTCTTCTTCTATAACACATCTCCAAAGGATCTGATCAAGCCCCATCTTGTAAAGCAAGCCATTGATCAACTGGAACATCTTACTTTTCAAGACGAGCTTTCTCCTTTCTGCTGGTGGCATTTCTTTCGAAAACGTGGATGTGGACAAATATTCCCCAATCTTTTCATACCATGAGGGTAACACTGCAATCTAAAATAAGTGTGAATCTGGAAAATCTTCATTCACCCCTCCCTCGGCAAGTTCGCCTGACCGGATTCTGGACAACTGGTCAGCAATCACGTGGCTCTTACCCGGTCATATGACGATGGTAAATGTGAATTCGTGAAGTAATAATAACCACTCGCTTACTCTTCCTTGAATTATTGGTTTATTCACCAAGTACATTAAGGCTTGATGATCCACATAAAAAGTGAATGGCATAGCTAGCAGATAATGTCGGAATTTTTGTATGGAGTAGACCATTCCCAGTGCTTCATGTTCGATAGTGCTATAATTTCTCTCTGCTTTGGAAAGTAGTCGACTCGCGAAGAAGACTAAGTGATCCAACCCATGTGCTCCCTCCTACACTAGTGTCGCTCCAATGGTAAAATTAGAGGCGTCCACATGTACATGAAATTCTTTATTCCAATCCGAGTATGCCAGTATAGGTGAACTAATCAACCGGTCCTTCAGTTCGTTAAATTCCCTCTCTTGTTCTTCAGCCCATATGAAGGGTTGTCCCTTCCTTGTCAGTAGGTCGAGAGGATATGACACTTGCGCAATTTTTTTGATAAATCTCCGATAGTATCCCACATGCCTGAGGAAGGACTTCACACCAGTGACGTTCTCTGGAGCCTCCATCTGTATGATCACCCTCGACTTATCAGGATCGGTTTTCAATCCGGCCTTACACACAATGTGGCCTAGTAGCTTTCCTTCTGGCACCATAAATCTGCATTTCCTAGGGTTCAATGCAAGACGGACTACTCAACATCTCTCCATGCACTCGCCTAAATCCTTCAAATGCTTTTCTTTATCACTATAAATTGACCAGTCATCGAGGAAGGCTTTAAAGTTATCTACAAACATTCTGTCAAAAAAGTGGAGTATTATCCTCTGGAACGTGGCTAGCGCATTGCACAACTCGAACGGCATTCGGTTGTACGCATACACCCCGTCCTCAACCACGAATGTAGTTTTCAACTTATCTTCCTCCGCAATACTGATTTGGTTGTAGCCCAAAAAGCCATCCAGGAACGAGTACATTTCATGTCCTAAAACTTCTTCGAGGATTGTCTCAGTGAAGGGAATAGGAAACGGGTCTTTGATGGTCACTGCATTCAAACTCCAGAAGTTGACACATTCTAATCTACTTTGTTTCCTTCTTCAAGGATATGAAAATCGGTGACACCCACTCACTGACCTCCACTTTGAAAATGATGCCCGCTTCCAACATCTTCTCAATCTCCTCTTGCACTTTAGTAACATAATTTTTATTCATCTTGTATGGTCTCTTCTGTACAAGCTGGGCTCCCGGTACGAGAGGGATCCTCTGTAAGCATAGCTCCGATGGTACGCCTTTTAGATCTTTATATGTCTAGGCAAAGGCATCTTTATACTCCATGAAGATTTTGAATGCTGCCGCCTTCAGTACGGGGTTCCAATCATCACCCACAAGGATCTCCTTAGGTTTCTCTGGCTCCCCAAGATTTACCTTCTTCAGTGTTGGCTCCTTGTACTTGATGAATTTATCCCGTTCAAACTTGTGTGTTGGCGTCTTGTCCAATTCTGCGGTACCTTATACTCACCGTACTTTGGAGGAAGTGTTTCACTGGTCAAGCCTTTGTCTTCTTCCGCTTCCCCCTCTCTAACTTGTAGCATGTTGCAATCAGGGTGGAAGACTTCATAATCTTCCATCTGCTAGTTAAATAACCCATTCAGCGAACTGGTCTCATCCTCCGAGCAACTCCCAATCTCCTGTACACCTTCCTCATTTGGCTCCATTAGCTTTCTGTCCTCATCAACATCTGATTCTCCTCCTGATATGGATCTCGAAGACGCCAGATCTTCACTGACTGCCTAGTTCTTCAGATCAATAGTATACTTCCTCCCCTAACTCTTGATCAAGAGTGTATTCTTCTTCCAATTGTGGTTTTCCTTGGCAACAATCAACCATCCACGTCCCAATAGTGCATTGTACGCCTTCTTCTCGAGTGGAATGACAACAAAATTTATCAAAAACTGTTGTGTACCGATTAATACCTTTTGCATCATTAGTGTACCAAGGGGCTTGATGCCATGTTGATTTGCTCCAACTAGATGAATGTAATTTCCCCTTCTCAGCGATGATCGTTTCTGTTGACCGTTGGCCTATTCCGGAGACCCGTAGGCTAGGCGGATGGTGAAATTAGGGTTTCCTAGTTTTGAGGGGGTTGTTGCTTGGAGTTTGGGATTCTGATTGCGGTTTCTTTCTGGGTTTTCAGAGAGCTTCGTAGTGGTGTGTTCAGTTTGGCATTCCGGGCAACTTCGCGAATTTACTATTTTTAGTAAATTCCATTTTTGGCAGTGGACAGTTTGGGTACAGTTCAGTTGGTCTTCTTCTTTAGTTGTTTCAGCTGGCACTTCAGTTTTAGCCTTGGGCGCATTATTCTTGGAGAGATAAGTATTTTTCCTTATAATATTATATTTTAATATTATATGTCCCTTTTGCCTAGCAAGCACAACTTAAGTTGTTTAAAAAAAGGGGGACTAAAGGGTCTAGGCGCCATGGAGGAATAAGTTATATTTTATAAAGTCAAATATTAAGCTTTTGAAAAAGGACGCCTACTTGAAGGTTTGACTTTATTTTAAAATGTGAAATAAGCAAAAGTGAAAATGGATGCCATCTTTTGGAGGGAAAAGGTGAATTTGAAATTAGGGTTTTGGGCGCCCTCTGGAAGCTTCTAGATGTTTCTCTCTCGTCTATTTATTCAGGCCTCAGCTCTTCATTTGGTATCTTTTGTCTACTACACCGTTATGCTGCTGGATTGACTTCAGGCACTTGCTTCGAGGAAAGCACACCTCCTAGCATTGGCTCATCTTCTTGTTTGAAAGACAACAACTAGTTGAGAGGTTAGCTTGTTAGTGGTAGTTTTGCATTGTAGTTGAGTTCTATTGCATTTAGTGATGATGTTCAAGCACTTTGTCATGTTTTAGTTTTGCTGATGTTGCATTGCTGTAGGCACTTTTTACTCATAACTCAAAAATACAAAAAGATTGCATTGTGGGTATTGCATATTCTCATTGGTCTTGGTAGGGCGCCAATTAGTGTGAAGTTTCATAATTTTTAATGAAGTGCTGAATTTTTGGGAAGAAATCGCCCTTGTCTTGGGGCCGTACCTCTGTACTTACATTGGGAATTGAGCAGAAAATAAATGACAGTATTTTGGGGTTGTTTTGTGTCTTGAACTTGGGCTCCTTCATCTTAGGTGTCTTTTGCATCCATTTACATGCATTTTGAATGAGTAGTGTGAGGTTTGTGAGCATATTTTGGTGTTACTGTGTTGCTGATAACAGAATTCAGTCTTTACTCTGTCATAACAGCGAGCTTAGAAATAATCATTTGAGTTGTTTTGAAGGAGAGTTATTGAGAAGACTTGAAGTTATCATTCTATATTGTTGTAATGTTGAAGATTCTCTTATATTGTGCTTAAAAGATGAATTTTCTGATATTGTAAGCTGTACAGTAGTACTGTCAGCATCTTTTAACATTTCCTGCAATTTTCTCATGTTTGTACTGCCCACTGAATAAGTGGAAGAGGCTGGCTTGCCGCCTTTACTGTTTTGCATTGTAATTTCCTAAAGACTCCGCCATATGGTCGCCTCTTATCCATCACGGATTGAGTAGCACATACTTGGTGTTGAGCTAATTTTCAGTATTGCATTAGATAGGGATCCTCTGACCGAATGCTCGTCGTTCTCCGGCGCATCTCTGGGTTAGAGTTCTTGTTCAGCATTTTCCTTTGAGATCCTCTGACCAATGCTCACACCTTGCCCACATCGGGATCCTGGTGTACATTCTGGTTAGAGTTACTTTCCGCATCGTTCTGGTTTATGCTAACCTTAACGGGTGCGTGTTGCATTGTAATCATTTGTGAAAAATCAAAAAAAAATTGGTCCGGTTCATTACAGTGGTATCAGAGCCATGATTCTGCCAACCTGTGCCCAACAGTGATTCAGTGGTCAGATGAGTGACAGTGATTGCAGATACTACACCAGAGGTCAGGCCAGAAGACAACAAACACAGTTTCCGCCAGTGCCAGAAGCAGATACTCTTTCAGAAGCTTTGAGAGAAACCGGAAGAGCAGTGGATACGGGTAAAACAGTTGAGAACATGTCGGACAATCTTAGGACAGCCATGGAAGAGAAGGATGCAAGGATGGAAAAGAAGTTTGATGGAATGATTGAGATGATGTCCCGATTGCTTGCTAAAATGGACCAGCAAACTTCTCAGAACCATACTCCGAATCAAAACCATGCTACAGGAGAAAGCAGTGGGGTCAATGGAAACAATGGGAACAATGGAAGCAATGGGAACAATGGTAATGGAGGCAGTAGAACCATTGGACAGCATGATGCCATCTCTAGCGGATCAGCCTCTAGACCGCTCTTTCCTACATTCACTCCGAGAGAAGAACAACAAGTTGAAGCTACCATTCCTTTGGTAGACGATGCCAGGCAAGCCTATATGGAGTATGCTACCCTACCTCCTGATCTTAGGGACCAATGGTCCTTTGATCAATTCTTGAATCAGAGAAACAGAAGACACGGAGGAAGAGTTGATAACCGAGCTTATATGGCTCCTAGAACTGATTTTCATCAAGCCTTAGGGAAGGTAACATTGGCTCACTTCGATGGAAGTGATAAGTGTTCGGCAAGATCGTGGGTTCAGAAGTTAGACAACTACCTTTCACTTCGTCCCATGCCAGAAGAAGATGCCATCAAGTTTGCAACACTTCATTTAGAAGGAGCTGCCCATGAATGGTGGTACCATGGTTTGGTCACCCTTGGCCATAACCTTATCCGAACCTATGGAGAATTCACTAACAAGCTGATTGAAAGGTTCGATACTAAAGATCCTGAAGTAAGATTTCGTGAGCTTGCACAACTGAAGCAGCATGGCTCCTTGGATTCTTACATTGCTGATTTCCAGAGGCTTTCTGTGATGGTGCCCAACATCACCGAAAGAAGATTGGTTGTGTTGTTTTCTGAAGGTTTGGTTGAACCCTTGAAAGGGTGGGTTAAAGCTTTCGATCCACCAAGTCTTGATGAGGCAATCAAGAAGGCTCGTAGTATGGAGTTATCAGCCCCTAGGCCTAAATTTCCGCCTAAGCCTTTTGGCCATAAGAAGGATAAGGATAAGAGACATTCTTCTAATCAGCACAAGAAGTTCCCACCTAAGTTGACTGAAGAGCAACGTGAACAGCTTAGAAAGGAAGGCAAGTGTTACACATGTCTAGAGCCTTGGACTAAAGGCCATAGATGTCCTGGAAGAGGGCGTTATAATCAAATGGGGACCTATTCTGATTATGAATCAGCATCTGATATGTCTGATCAGCAGTCTTATTTTGGGGACAGCGAGGATGAAAGAGCCACAGAAGAGTCCGATCATGAGCAAGGAGTTGGGGGCCCTATTGCCCAACTCTCTAGTTTCCAAAAGAACGAATCTTTCAAGGTTCGTGGTGGAGTTGGAGGTCATCGTATTGTTGCATTAATTGATACTGGTGCAACGCATAACTTCATTGATGAAGGTGTGGTTGCAAAGAGAGGCCTCAAAACTGAAGAATTTGAAGGTTTCAAAGTCATGGTGGCAGATGGGTTTCACATTTCTTGCACTCGAAGAGTTCCTAACATGTCTTTGCAGTTGGGAAACTATGAAGTCAAAGATGACTTCTATGTGGTTACTATTGGTGACACCGATGCAGTTTTGGGCATACAATGGTTACGTTCACTTGGTGAAATCTCTCTCAACCTTCAAACAATGGAGCTCAAGTTCCAATCTGATGGCAAGAGAGTTGTTTTGAGAGGAATGTCTAATGGTGGCCCTCGTATAGTTTCTTTCAAAAGGATGGAAAGGCTGATTAGACATGACCAAGTGGAGTGGGCTGCGGAATGCATGGTTCTTCCTGCTAGTCCAGTTGAGACCAAGAGGGAATATCCTCCAGATATTCAGTCTATACTCACCAAGAGGAGTAAGGTGTTTGCTGATCTACCTCCTGGGCCACCACCTGAAAGAGGAGCTGAGCATGTCATTGAGCTCAAAGAAGGGGCCAAACTAGTCATCACAACTCCTTACCGATATCCTAAGAAGCAGAAAGATGAAATTGAGAAGAACATAAAGGAACTTCTGGAGATGGGTTTCATTCGCCCTAGCAAGAGTCCTTTTGCTTCAGCTGTAGTCCTTGTGAAGAAGGACGGCACCATCCGCATGTGTGTGGATTATCGTGCCTTGAACCAAAGCACAATAAAGAACCGATATCCTATTCCTCGAATTGATGAGCTCATTGACGAGCTACATGGTGCTAAGTTCTTTTCAAAAATTGATTTGAGGTCGGGTTACTATCAAATCCGGATGAGAGGTTCAGATGTGGAGAAGACGGCATTTAGATGCCATTATGGTCATTTTGAGTTTCTAGTCATGCCCTTTGGCTTGACTAATGCTCCAGCCACCTTCCAGTCCTGCATGAACAGGGTTTTCCAGAAACAGTTGAGGAAATTTGTGTTGATCTTCTTTGATGATATTCTCATCTTCAGCAAGACGTGGGAAGAACACCTCAAGCACTTGGAGGAAGTGCTTAGTATTCTTGAATCAGAAAGTTTGTTTGCAAAAGAGTCCAAATGTGAATTTGGAATGAAGGAGCTGCTCTACCTTGGCCATATAATCAGCGCTGAAGGGGTGAAGGTTGATCCAGAAAAGATCAAGGCTATAGTAGATTGGCCACCTCCAGAAAATTTGACTCATTTGAAGGGATTCTTGGGTCTTTGTGGCTTCTACAGAAGGTTTGTAAAGGGGTATTCTCAAAGTGCTGCTCCTCTTACTGACCTCACTAAAAAGGGGGCTTTCATGTGGTCAGAAAAGGCTCAGAGTGTGTTTGATAAGTTCAAGAAAATCATGAGTTCTTGTCCAATATTGGCCATACCAAATTTCTCCAAACCCTTCGAGTTACAGTGTGATGCATCAGGGGAAGGTATTGGGGCTGTTTTGATGCAAGAGAAGCATCCAATTGTATTTGAAAGCAGAAAATTAAGAGGGGTTGAAAGGACCTATTCTATCTATGACAAAGAAATGCTTGCAATCATGCATGCATTAGCCAAGTTCAGACAATATCTGGTGGGGAGTAAATTCGTGGTCAAGACTGATCACAACAGTCTCAAGCACTTTATGCATCAGAAGGACTTGAATGAGAGACAGCAGAAGTGGGTGAGTAAGCTACAAGCTTACGATTTTGACATTGAGTATGTCAAAGGAAAGAACAACATTGTGGCTGATGCTTTGTCCAGAAGGCCTCACTTGAGCTCATTGTGTGAGCTTAATGCTGATTGGAAGGAGTTGTTGCTTGCTGATTACGCCAAAAATCAGTTTGCAACCAGCGTTATTGAGGGTACTTTTCATGATGAAAGGTACAAGGTAGTTGATGGGTTGATACACTACAAAGGAAGAATCTTCTTGGTGGCTGATTCTAAACTTAAGAAGAAGATTTTGATGACTTTTCATGACATTCCACTTGCTGGTCATCAAGGTTACTTCAAGACATATAGGCAGATTCGAGAGAGGTTCTCTTGGAAGGGGTTGAAAGATGATGTTCAGCGTTACATCAGGGAGTGTAGCACTTGTCAAATGAATAAAAATGAGCACTCTCTTCCAGCTGGTCTACTGCAGCCACTCCCCATTCCAAATCAAAAATGGGAAAGTATCTCTATGGATTTCATCACCGGGTTGCCTAGGGCCCAAGGCAAAGATTGTATTTATGTTGTGGTGGACAGATTGACCAAATTCGCTCATTTTTTTGCCATCACTAGCACATTTACAGCAGCTCAAGTGGCAGATTTGTTCTTCCATGAAGTGTTCAGATTGCATGGGTTGCCTAAAAATATTGTGAGTGATAGGGACAGCAAGTTCCTAAGCACCTTTTGGCAGGAAATTTTTAGGATGAGTGGTACAATGCTTACTCCAAGCACTAGCTATCACCCACAAACGGATGGTCAAACAGAGATTGTGAACAAATGGTTGGAGGGCTATCTCAGGAATTATGTCTCGGAGCAGCAAAGAGCATGGGTGAAATGGCTCCACTTGGGAGAATATTGCTACAACACCTCTTTCCACATGTCAAGAAAGATGTCTCCATTCATGGCACTCTATGGTTACGAGGCTCCAAGCTTTGCTGATTTGGTGTTTGGCGATAGCAAAGCTCCCCAAGCCAAGGATTGGTTGCAGCAGAGCCAAGATGTTTTGAAATCCTTGAAGGACAACCTTCGAATGGCACAAAATCAGCAAAAGATGTACGCTGATCAGCAGCGTGTTGAGCGCTCATTTGAGGTTGGTGATATGGTATGTAATGTCCCCTTCTCATCAGTGATCAGTATAGCCATTCATCAGTCTATTCCGGAACCCATAGACTGGAATGAGGTGAAAATTAGGGTTTCTTGGGCTTGGAATTCTGTGGCATTTCTTATTATTTACTATTTTTAGTAAATGCTAGTTGTGGCAGTATGCAGTTGGTTGTCTTCAGTCATCACTTCAGTTGAGCATGTTATTTGTTGTTTCAATATTTTCCTCTCAAGCCTTAATTGATGAAATTTATTGATTAAAGGTATAAGTGTTATATTTTTCAGTTGACCACCCCTTGGCCTAAGGATATAACTTGTAAGTTGTTTTAAAAGGGGGTCATGAAGGGTACGCCTTGTCATAAGGAGATATTAATATTTTTATATTTTGAATTAATGCTTGGAGGAAAGTGGACGCCACTTTATGAGGAATTATATTTTATGAAATTTCAAAAGTAAAGAGAATTCAAAAAGGTGTCTCTTGGCGTATTGTTTGGGAAGTTGAGGAGTTTCTCAAATTTTATAAAATGAAGACATTGCTCCAGCATTTGGATCCATCATTTACCTTACTGTTATGCTGTCAAAATGACTATGGACATTTTGCTATTGCTTCGAGGATGCTACCTCCTAGCCCCTTCCCAATTTCGTGTTTGAAATACAACACCTAGTTGGAACATTGCTGCTTCTCACATCAGACTAGCAGATTGAGCAACAAAGATTGAAGAATTTTGGAGTATTCTACAGTTTTGAATTTCCTGGTTTTGCTACAGCTGAAGCTGTTTTCTGTTCATATCTTTTGAAGTGATTTTTATTTCGTTCTGGGTACTTGAGCAATCCAATTGTTGACTTGGGGTGCCTCCTTCCTCAAAAAATCAGAATTTAATTTGAAGTTGTTGATTTTATCTTGAAAAATTGATTTTCTCAAGGGGCCGTACCATTTGGTGATGCATTGGAATTCGTGCCAAATAAATTGGAAACTTTGGTGGCTATTTTTGGATTCTATCTTGGGCGCCAGATTTATAAGGAGCATTTGCAACTTATTTCACGTCATTCGGAGAAGAATTGAGTGATTTATGATCATTTCATTGATTCTCATAGTTGCAGATTGATATTTCCAGTTTACTGTTTTTGTATCAGATTGTAGAGGTTCTGATTTCTGATTCATTAGCAGCTGTTAGAGAGTTAAACAATCATTGAAAAACGTCTATTAATCTTGTGTATGAAGATTACTGTATTTCCTATGTAATTTGCAGCTTATTTCTCATTGTACAAACTGTAAACAGTAGTACTGTTCCAGTTTAATTTGCTGCAATTTATTTCTATATCTTCTCACATAAGTCCCCTGGATGGTTTACCACCAGTGTGGTTAAATTGATTGTAATATCTTATACCCACTCATAGTGGTGAATCCCCACAGCATTGTGGATGCCCGCCGTAGCGGATGAATTGCTTTCTATTGTAATCTTTTCCCCCCACTGTTTGGTGGTAGAGTGGAATTGTTTCTCGTGGCTGGTTATCCACCTAACAGTTTATAATTTCAATTTCTTAGACTCCGTCATATGTTAGCACCTCGCCCTCAGTGGGATCTTGAGTGCACATTCTTGACGTTGAGTAGTTTTCAATTCAAGTTCAGTATCTTCCATTCAAGTTCAGATTTTCAGTTTGAGGCTAACGCTAATCCAATCATCTATTGCTGGTTATGTTGTGTTACTTCTTCGAAAAAATTGGTTAGCATATTTCATGGTATATCTTCGGCTTCAGCCTTACAGACAGTCCACACTTAAGAAGAGTGGAGCTGAGAAGCTGAAACCACGCTTCTATGGACCATTCAAAGTTGTTAGGAAGGTTGGAGCAGGTGGCTTATGAGTTGGAACTACCTTCGAGTAGTAAGGTCCACAATGTCTTCCATGTGTCTCGCCTCAAAAAGGCACTTGGACACAATGTTGTGGCTTCATCACAGTTACCTCCTTTGGATGAAGAAGGGCAGTTGACTTTGGTTCCAGAACAGATTATTGATTTCAGAGAGCGTTCCTTGAGGAGGAGAAAATCAAAGAGTATTTGGTAAAGTGGAAGAATTTACCATTGGAGGATGCTACTTGGGAGGATGAGGAGATTCTACAGCATCCAGACTTGCGATTGTTTGAGGGCAAGCAATCTTGGGGAGGGCGGACTGTAATGTCCCCTTCTCAGCGGTGATCGTTTCTATTGACCGTTGGCCTATTCAAGAGACCCGTAGGCTACGCGGATGGTGAAATTAGGGTTTCCTAGTTTTGAGGGGGTTGTTGCTTGGAGTTTGGGATTCTGATTGCGGTTTCTTTCTGGGTTTTCAGAGAGCTTCGCAATGGTGTGTTCAGTTTGGCATTCCGGGCAACTTCGCGAATTTACTATTTTTAGTAAATTCTATTTTTGGCAGTGGACAGTTTGGGTATAGTTCAGTTGGTCTTCTTCTTCGGTTGTTTCAGCTGGCACTTCAGTTTTAGCCTTGGGCGCATTATTCTTGGAGAGATAAGTATTTTTCCTTATAATATTATATTTTAATATTATATGTCCCTTTTGCCTAGCAAGCACAACTTAAGTTGTTTAAAAAAGGGGGACTAAAGGGTCTAGGCGCCATGGAGGAATAAGTTATATTTTATAAAGTCAAATATTAAGCTTTTGAAAAAGGACGCCTACTTGAAGGTTTGACTTTATTTTAAAATGTGAAATAAGCAAAAGTGAAAATGGACGCCATCTTTTGGAGGGAAAAGGTGAATTTGAAATTAGGGTTTTGGGCGCCCTCTGGAAGCTTCTAGATGTTTCTCTCTCGTCTATTTATTCAGGCCTCAGCTCTTCATTTGGTATCTTTTGTCTACTACACCGTTATGCTGCTGGATTGACTTCAGGCACTCGCTTCGAGGAAAGCACACCTCCTAGCATTGGCTCATCTTCTTGCTTGAAAGACAACAACTAGTTGAGAGGTTAGCTTGTTAGTGGTAGTTTTGCATTGTAGTTGAGTTCTATTGCATTTAGTGATGATGTTCAAGCACTTTGTCATGTTTTAGTTTTGCTGATGTTGCATTGCTGTAGGCACTTTTTACTCATAACTCAAAAATACAAAAAGATTGCATTGTGGGTATTGCATATTCTCATTGGTCTTGGTAGGGCGCCAATTAGTGTGAAGTTTCATAATTTTTAATGAAGTGCTGAATTTTTGGGAAGAAATCGCCCTTGTCTTGGGGCCGTACCTCTGTACTTACATTGGGAATTGAGCAGAAAATAAATGACAGTATTTTGGGGTTGTTTTGTGTCTTGAACTTGGGCACCTTCATCTTAGGTGTCTTTTGCATCCATTTACATGCATTTTGAATGAGTAGTGTGAGGTTTGTGAGCATATTTTGGTGTTACTGTGTTGCTGATAACAGAATTCAGTCTTTACTCTGTCATAACAGCGAGCTTAGAAATAATCATTTGAGTTGTTTTGAAGGAGAGTTATTGAGAAGACTTGAAGTTATCATTCTATATTGTTGTAATGTTGAAGATTCTCTTATATTGTGCTTAAAAGATGAATTTTCTGATATTGTAAGCTGTACAGTAGTACTGTCAGCATCTTTTAACATTTCCTGCAATTTTCTCATGTTTGTACTGACCACTGAATAAGTGGAAGAGGCTGGCTTGCCGCCTTTACTGTCTTGCATTGTAATTTCCTAAAGACTCTGCCATATGGTCGCCTCTTATCCATCACGGATTGAGTAGCACATACTTGGTGTTGAGCTAATTTTCAGTATTGCATTAGATAGGGATCCTCTGACCGAATGCTCGTCGTTCTCCGGCGCATCTCTGGGTTAGAGTTCTTGTTCAGCATTTTCCTTTGAGATCCTCTGACCAATGCTCACACCTTGCCCACATCGGGATCCTGGTGTACATTCTGGTTAGAGTTACTTTCCTCATCGTTCTGGTTTATGCTAACCTTAACGGATGTGTGTTGCATTCTAATCATTTGTGAAAAATCAAAAAAAAAATTTGGTCCGGTTCATTACAATGAAATGTCAGAGGCCATAGAGTTGACTTACCCAAGCACTTCCATGTTTCTTCAGGTAAGACGTTCACCCACAAACCGTCGTCGACTATGATGTTAGAAAAAGTTTCATTCTCAAAATTTCCATTTGTACGACGGCTGGTTTCCTCTTGATACTTACTACGACTAGCATTGGATCCATAGTCTTTGCTACTAGTTCTATCATTTATTCTGTCGGACCCTTCTAAAGATTATTTTCAATAACATTTGTAAGTGCTACTCTCAGTTGAGGCATCATTTGCAGAAGGTCAATTACCTTGATTGGTATGGTTGTGTGAAGCACCTGCCGTACTATGTTCTTCTCTGACTACGACTACAATGATGTACTGGCCATTTTGGAAGTTCCTTGTTCATTTCGCATAGCTTCTTCTACTTCTGCCCTAGCTTTTCAGAGTCTTTCTTTCTCTATACAAGGGTCTAGATAATTAGTCTTCTTCGCTTGTGCCCTTGTTATTGCCAGGACTTCTTCATCAGCCACTTCCAGCATATTGATGCCTTTCTTTTTCGAGCAGCCGATGTCTTCGTGCTCACCAGGACCACACCATTTACATAGTTTCCCCCCAATTCCCTGACCAATTTGGTAATCTCTCGCAAAGTGACCCCATTCATTACATTTCCTACACTAGATCATGGGTCTACCTTTACTGTCGTACTGGATTTTACTTCTTAGCATATTGTTTCTCTAATTGTTGTGGTAGCCACCTGGGGTTGCATTGCTATTCTGAGGTTTTGGCGGTGTGGTTGGCGAGGTTGACTGTTCTCCTTGTGTGAAGAACACTTGAGAACTTCATGTTTTTAAGTTGTATGGGCACTCCTTGACGGAGTGTCCCATAACCTAGCAAATGTCATAGAACAGTTTTTTCAGGCAGTTCGCCTTTGTATGACCTTCTAGTTTGCATTCGGTACACCATAATTCATTCACTTCCTTAGACCCTTCTTTGTCAACCTTCAGCTCTTTCATCATCCTTAGCATGTCACGATGAAGAGCTTGTACGGTTGTTGATTCGTCATCACTTTCCTCCGCGCTCTCTTCGTCATCTTTCTTCTTTTCCTTCGAGGATGTCTTGTTCTCACTTTCAATGTCCATCGCTCAGTTATAGGCTTTAGTGTTCGAGGATGGCGGGAATACTTTCATTTTTCTTCAAAGCGAGGAATCAATCCTTCAATAAACCATCTCTTCTTTAGGCCCTCTGCTGGCTATGCCTCAAGCTTCCCTATCAAATCTTTTAATTTCCGATTGTAGGTCCGTACGCTCTCGTGCTTTCCTTGTTTAGTATTGTATATCTCCGTGACAATCTTGCTATCATCTCGTAGGAGTTTGAACTCCTCCTAGAAAGCTTGCTTCAATGACCGCCATGTAGCTTTCTATGCTTGATCCAATTCAGAGTACCAATCAATGGCACTATCCCTGAGTGTCACTGGGAATGCTTTTAGCCACTGGTCCAAATCATCATGTCTGCTGGCTATCCCGTTAGTTTCACATGTCTTACAGTGGCATACCGGATCTTCTGACCCATTCCCCATGAACTTCGACAGCTTATGTCGCTCCGGAGTAGCCATCTTTCCCCGCTATCCTCCTTATGTATTGGACTCGATTAGACTGGTTTCCCCACTATGTTCCGGTCCGTCACTTGCACTCTCGGCCACGTACGAGTCACTTCCACATCTTTTGTTAGCATCCACAACACCGTGAGTCTCCTGGGGTTCGCTTTGGTACTCTCTCTGCCTCGAGGTACTGGGCTCAGATCTTCCACTTGGCAGCCATTCGTCGTCGTCTGATAAGGACAACTCCCAAAAACATCTGATGCTATTACTTAGTTCATCTTCGTTCTCATAAGGATCATACCTTCCTTCATACAGGGTCAAGCTTTGGTGAGTTCTTCCAATGGAGGTGTCGATTCTTGTCAAATTCTCATATGTTCTTTGAATACTCTGATTTATTTCAATTAGGTCGTCATCCAATTCCTTACTGGCTTGCTTTAGTCTTCTCCGTCGGTTTTCTTGTTCTTGTAGCCTAAGTGATCACCGAACCTTTTCTTCCCGAGTCCCTTGCCCGTCAGGTACTCAATTCTTGTCTTTGTTTGGTCGTACGAGCATTTAAAATTTGTTCAGGCGATCATTGCTGACTACAAGATGTACGTCTCTGGCTAGTGTCTCGTTCTTCTTCTTCTCGTTTAGTTCTCTCTTCATAGCACTACAATATTTGCTACCTTCGGTGTTCTGATCCTCTTCTTCTCGAAGGTCCTACAGGATAATAAAATGACAGGCCAGCAGTCTAGGCATACAATTTAGGAGATGATCCACCTCGTCATTTACTTTCAGCTGATCCCAAATAACTTCCTCAGGGATCTCCCGCCTGCGGGATTCCTTTCATACGTGATCTCATAAAGATATCTTCCACAGATTGACAAGATCTTCAGTCAATAGGTCTTCCCTTTCCTCATTGCTATTCACAGGCTCGTCTGTCAGAAGACCCATCACGCTGCCATGACAAGTGATTCCCTAGTCCGCTCAGGCAAAGGCACCAAATGTTTACTCCACTAATAATATCTCAATACACTACAGAAGTAAACTAGATACACAATATCATTGAGCATGTAAAAGCATTCACAGAACAGATGCGTACGAAGTGTTCAAATCTTTATTCATGTATTTTTAGTATTACATCATCATCATATCAACATTACTCCCGACTAGAAACCACACAACAAAACAAATAGTTAACCGGCGTCGGTTGAGAACACCAACCGTCGGCAACTGTCAAGTACCAACTAATCCCGAGGACTAATCCCAAGGACTAAATTCTTAACAAAACATTATTTATTTATTCCATTTGCTAATTAACTATCTAGCAAATTACAATATTGCTGTGTGGTTTGTAGTCAGGGGTAGAGTTGGTGTGATGATGTAATACTGCAAATACATGAATAAAGATCTGAATGCTTCATATGCTTCTGTTCTATGAATACTTTACATGTTCAATGATATTGTGTATCTAGTTTACTTCTGTAAGATATTGAATCTTAGTTAGTGGAGTAAAGATTTGGCGTCGTTGCTTGACCGTACTAGGGAATCACTTGTCATGGTAGCATAATGGGTCTCTCGGTAGACGAGCCTGTGAATAGCAACGAGAAAAGGGAAGACCTATTGACGGAAGATCTTGTCAATCTGTGGAAGATATCTTTCGAGATCACATACGAAGGGAAACCCGCAAGCGTGAGATCCCTGAGGAAGTCATTTGGGATAGGTTGGAAGTGAATGACGAGGTGGATCACCTCTTGAATCGTATGCCCAAATTGTTGGCCCGTCATTTTATCATCCTACAAGACCTTCGAGAAGAAGAGGATCAGGAATGCCGAAGGCAGCAAATACTATAGTGCTACAAAGAGAGAACCAAACGAGAAGAAGAACGAGACACTAGTCGGAGACGTGTTGTGACCTTTTCACACATCGCCCCATTCAAAATGGGGACCCATAAATTTTTGCTCCGTTCTGGTCTTTTGGTTTTGGTTTTTGTCTTTCTCTCTCGTTCTGCTTCTCTTCTGCTTTCTGCTTTCCGGGGACGCTCCTGTCAGCAAGCTTGAACGCAAAGATTTGACCAAGCACTGAAATTAGGGTTTCACATCTTTAGGTCATTTTGAAGTCAAATTGAGTTGGTTTGTCAGCTTTTGAGCCTAGCAGTGCTAATACGATGCTTCCGGCAAGCAACCCCTAAATTTTCACTAAGTTCTACCAACTTTCTATTTTTAGTAAGTGTCAGTTTAGGGTTGATTTTCTTAAGATTATTCACATTTGGACAACTTCATTGCATTCCGAGCACTTCAAGTGCACTTTTAGCAAAATTTGATCAAGAACGGACGACTTGCTATTTTTAGCAGTCCAGCTTCCAGAGCAGATTTCGAGGTCCAGATGTTACATTTTCTGATGCATGTCCGGAGATTCCTTCTGGGTTTTTCGAGACCTTGGCAGTGATGTGACATGCAAAGCTGGACGACAATTTTCAGCACTCAGCCTTCGGAGGCCGATATCAGGGTTTGCATGCAGAATTTTTCAGCGCATGTCGGCATTTTCTTTCTGGGTTTTCCAAGAGCTTCGCGATGGTGTAGCATGCAAATGGAGCTGACCACTTTTCAGAAACTTACTATTTTTAGCCAGTGCGTGCATGTTGGAGATTTTTTTGGGTTTTTCTGGGTTTTCCGAGATTTTTTGGGCAATATGACATGCAAGATCGTCCGGCAGCCGGTCGGTCACTTTTCCGGCCGTTTTCTATTTTTAGCAGGTACCACTTGGGCAGCAGCTCGACACTTCAGAACTGCAAACTGACTAGCATGCAATTGAAACGAGGTCAAACGGAGCTCATCCGAGCAACATGCACAAAATTAGGGTTTCAAGCTTCAGAGCTAAAAATGAGGAATCAGAGGTCAAAATATTCAAAACTGAGGTATCCATCATGATCAGCATCCTTTCGAGAATCTGCTGGCAAAATTTGAAGGCAATCGGAGAACCTGCTATTTTTAGTAAAATGTTCTGGGCGCAGGCTATAAATAGAAAGTTGATCGCAGGCTCCGGCAGACAGGCAAGTTCACCAACAACGGGCACACTGTCCAGATTTCAAGGCAAACAGAGTTACAGGGAATGAAGAATCAGATAGTTGCTATTTTTAGCAGGTCAATTAGGGTTTCCTAAAATCAAGGGCGGGACCCAACATTCACGCAGAAGCAGCATTCAGTTACGATCACCATGCTTCGGGCAATCAGCACATGAAATTTGAAGACTTTCTGAACAGTTTCTATTTTTAGCAGGTTGCTAAAAATAGCAAGTACAAACGGGCATCAGGCACTGATGGCACAAATCAGTTGAAATTCAGAGCAGGGCAGGCATCGGGCTTTCCAAGGTTAGAATTCAGTCAACGGCGCAAAATTTAAGGAACTTTCTAAAAATAGAAAGTCAGGGCAAATTAGGGTTGACAAAGGAAAATCAACTCAAATCTGGCAGAAGGCGAAAAATTTGTTAAAATGGATAAAATTTCAAGTCCGGTAGTGAAATTCGCTTTCAAGGCTGAACAGAGGCAGAAAAATGACTAAGTCTGGAAAACTTGAAGTTGCAAGGTTAAAATGCGCCCACCAAGGTTGAAGGTTTAGAAAATGGCTAAGTTCGAAATTTGAAGTTCATGGGTCCAAATGCGCCCCTCTTTAAAAATTTAAGAAATTTTTCTAAGTGTCAAAATGAAAGTTAGGCATGCCATATGCGCCCATAGGGAAGGTGTTGAAGAAAATGCCTAGGGCATAAGGAAATGGAACCTCAAGGCACAAAATGCGCCCCTCATGAAACTGGAAGTGTCACCTCTGAAATGTGCCCCTGGGTGTTAGGTAAAAAAGGTTTATGTGTCGAAGATTGAATGTTGACCCTTCCATATGCGCCCTCCAAGTTGAAGCAAAAACATGAAAATTTCACTAAGACATTTAAACTGAACGTTGACCCATCTAAATGCGCCTTGAAGGAGGATGGGTGAAATTCGCCTAAGTGTTAAAAGTGGAAGTTGGATGGGTCATATGCGCCCTTGGAGCTAGAATTGAAAGTTCAAGCATGAGAATGCGCCCATGGCAGAAACTAAGTGTTGACCCTCTCATTTGCGCCCAAAGCCAAAAATGAAAGCTTGGTAGGTGATTTGCGCCCAAGCCTGGGAAATTGTAAAAATTTGACTAAGTCAAGAACTGGAAGTTGGAGGTCCCAAATGCGCCCTAAGTCAAATTGGAAGTACCATGTGCTAAATGCGCCTTGGTTGGAAGAAGGAAGAAGTTGGGAAATTTGCCTAAGTCGTTTAAAATGAAAGCTCACCTCTCTATATGAGCTCAAAGTGTTGAGGGAGAAAACTGAAAGTTAAGACCTTCATATGCGCCTGAAAGTTCCCTCTTTAATATGCGCCCCAGATCACTTCAAAAAATTTCTAAGTGTCAAAAGGATGAAGTTCAGCATGGTAAATGCGCCCAAGCAATGAAATTGGACGAACACCCTATGATTTGCGCCCAGGGCATAAACTTTAAGCCACCATGAATACACGCCCATGAAGAAATCTAGAAATACTAAATGCATGGGAATTCAAATTGAAAGAGGAGCCTATCAAATGCACTTGAAAGCTCATACAGGTAAATGCGCCCATGAAGGAAAAGATTGGATCTTGAAAATTTCTAAGTTATGAGAAATTTGATACTCAGAGTATGATATGCGCCCAAGGAACAAACTGGAAGCTGGACATGGAGAGTGCGCCTGAAATGATGAAAATGGATGTTGATCCATCCAAATGCGCCCAAGACCTTGGAAGATGCTGAGGCATGGGAAATGAAAGCATCACCACGTATATGCTTTGCTGGATAAAATTGAAACTTCAACATGAAATTTGCGCCTTCAAACTTCCACCAATGGTATGTGCCATGAAATCAAGATGACATAAAAACGTCCAAGTCATTTAAATGCTCATGGGTGTATTTGCGCCCACCTTTGAAAGGGAAAATTGGATTTTAAAAAGAAGAAATTTTAAAAGGGCGTTGGAAATAAAATTATAATAGGCGCTTTGACTAAGGGAGATAGGAATAAAAAAAATTAATGCTTAAAAAAAATTAAATATCTCCCCCTTTCATGATATACATAAAATCACTGGTGATTTTCTTTAAAAAAAAAATCAAAGGCGTTTAAATTTTCCAAAGAGAGATTAAATTGAAAAGGCGTTGGAAGTCATATAATTTCTCCAGGCGATCAATTTTAAATTTTGCCTAAGACAGAGAAATTAATTAATTTAATTAATTAATTATTTTCCTAAGTTTAATATTAAATTCCCCCTTTCGATTTTAACCCATGAAATTGTGAAATTCGGATGATTTCAACAAGGGGAATTTATTTTGGAAATTTATTACGGATGGAAAATAAAATTACACCTAGCCAAGTTTGACGGTTGATATCGAATATTTAAAATACGTTAAAGAAATAAATTAAAATGGCTTTTAAATTAAATTTTAATAAATTAAAAAAGATGCCATTTTAAATATGCAGTTGAGATAACTTCAAATCAGTGTAAAAATGATTTTCTCGAAATTACTAGAGGTAACTGGCAGTCGGGAGGGAATTTTAAATTCAAATCGAGGAAAGAATCTCCCCGAATAGCAAATTGTCATATCAACTGCCTGATGACTAGAATATTCCCTTTTAAATTTAGCAAACGCGTCAGTCATTATGAAGGGAATAAAAGGCATGCTAAAATTAGCGCCAGCCTTTTGCTATAAAACTCTGAGGATTTTCATTCTCAAGATTCGAAGTTAAAATTTATGCTGGCAAGTTGAGTTGTGAGATTCAATTCAAGAGTTGCTGAAAGTGTGAAGTTCGATTTTTGCAAGAGATTGAAGTTGCTGAAAGTTGATTTCTCGAAGTTGCTGAGATTCGGAGTTGCGAAGTTGCTGCGATTCGAAGTAAAGTTTGAAGGATTTAGCATTTTTATTTCTTCACGTTGCTGAGGTAAGTACCCGAAGTTGCTGAGACTTTTTATTTTGCTGAAAGTTGAAACGTTTTCAAAGTTTTAAATTGAAAAGGCTGAAATCATTTATGCTGGAGGATTGAAATTGTTAGAATTCGAAGTTGCTTGAGCTTTAAATTTTCGAAAGTTGCTGAATGTTAAAATCAAATCAGATTTTAATTTGTTGAAGCCTTCGAATTTGCTGTTTTATAACTTCGAAGTGCTAAAACTTTTCGAAGTTGCTGATTTATAACTCTCGAAAAGTCGATTTTAAATTATTGAGGCTTGCTAATTTGAACTTGCTCGTTTAAAACTTTCGGACTTATTTAAACTCTTCGAAGTTGCTGATGTATAACTATCGAAGAGCTGATTTCAAACTTGGTAATTTGTAATTTGAAAGCTTGCTGATTTTAAATATTCGGAGTTGCTGATTTTAAATATTGCTGAAACTTAACGCTTTTTCCGAAGTTGAAATTGATCGTGTTAATTTCTTGTGGGGAGTTGAATATTTCTTTTGGCTGCAAGTCGTTGAAGGTTGAAGTTTTAATTCTCAAGAAGTCAAAGTTGGCTGCTGAGGATACTAACTTGCATTTATTTTTGCAGCCAACTCCAACTGCCAGCCACCTCACGTGATTTTTATTTTAAAAAGTCGGAAGTGTAATGTTCGCTTTTGTTTTGCAGATGGCTGATGGACGAAAGGTCGACGTTGCTGGAACAAGCAAGGCTGGAGCTAAGGCTACCAACAATGAGGCTGTCAAAGAGAACGCCTCCAGGCAGGCGATTATCAAGGGTCTAAAGAAGTCCTTCATCCCGGAGTCGAAGATCATCTCAAAGTATGGAAACCTGACGGACACCAATCTCGGGCCATTCAACCTCGAGGCCTTCACGCGCAGAATGTATGGGCAGGGTGGCAACCTCCCGACGGAGGCATCACGCAATATTGTGAAGAGCGGATTGTACGCAGCAGCAGGGTTCCAACCAGCAGTCCGTTGTCCCGAGTTGATCCTAGAGTGCGCCAACTTCTACAACTCCGAGGATCGGACTATCAGCTCTCCGGATGGTATGATCATGGCCAACTTCGCTCCTGATGCAATTGGCGAGGCGTTTGGGATATTTGCTACAGATGATATGTTGTATAAATCCAAGGCAAAGGCTGACAAGATGTACGCCACGTCCTTTGAGAAATGCATGAAGAGGATAAACACCACATGGATGCGAAAGCCAAAGCCTCCTGCTGCTAGGCTGCCTAAGCAGATAATCTCAGAGGAGCTGAAGCAAGAATACTGCGATATCATTATGCTGCTCAGCAGAGTTAATGGCAGCCCGCAGTCGTTTGTATTCGAGCCTTGGATGTTCTTCTACATCAGTGTAGTGCTCGAGGGAAAGGAGACAGTGAACTGGGCAAAGATGATAAGTGATAATATTGATGAACAGTTCCGAAGTCTCAGGAGAACGAAAACATTTTACATGAGCTCGTATGTTATTTACATGCTTGCTCGAATGACCAAGTATAGAGGGTTGGCGTACCAGGAGCCAATTGGCTGCGGATACAACCAGTTCAAGATTCACCAGTCCTGCAGACAGTTGCATCTTACGCACACTGGTGACTTTCAGAGAGTAAATGATGCTTTTACCATGTACATCACAAGGACCCTTCAGCAGAGGTTACAGCAAAGAATATCCGAGGAGGCGCAGATGCTGGTAGAAGAATATGGGTGTTGGTTCATCCAATTCCCAAAGTTTACCTATTTGAGGCTGCCAGGGTACGATTCACATGTCTACAAACTACCTAGGTATCCAACTAACAGAATGGTATTGCTTGAGTTGTCCAGGCAATTGGTGGCCTATGACAAGATCATTAGAAGAAAGAAGAAGGGAGGCTTACACTTTCCCATTGTGTTGGGAAATTCACTCGAAGAATGCCCTACCTTGCAAGCAGCTAAAGAGGCTGAGGATGAGCTGAAATTCTACAAGCTGACTCTTCATACGAGCCGACAAGATTTTGATCCTAAGGGAATGATTGGAACGGTGCAAGGAGTGGAGTACAGACACAAGGCTCACCTGGAAGACTTTTGGGCGAATGCTAGAAGTGATGATGAAATTAGAAAGAGAATGTTTTCGAGGCTGCCACTCAAGTTGATTATGGAGTGTGAGGTTATCCGGGTGCCAAATCAGGTCGAAGAAGATACCAGGGTCACTCATCCAGATTATGAAGCAGTGAAGAACACACCGATGCCACCAGTAGATTGGGCCGAACCGGAGATCGCGGATTTAGACACTCTGTCTATTCCCGTCACGACCTTTACAAGGGCTTGGGTGGATGAGCGTGTTAACAGGTTAAGGCGAAGGTCAGTTGCCCTCACTTATGACCTCATGGGTGATAAGAGGCCACCGGTGTTAGCAAGGAGGAAGAAGCAGCTCACACGAGGTCCAGAATCCAGAAGGGAGCCCGTTCAGCCGGAGCCTCTAGGGTCGGAGGACACAACGTCCACTCAGTTGGTGACTCATTCTTCTAGTGTGCGTGAAGTCTCATTTTTCGCAGACCATAGAGCTCAGAGAAATGAAGAGCTGGAGGTTGGAGAGGTTAACCAACCAATAACGAGAGAAATAGATACTCAGAGTGTCAATGACCCTGAAGGTGCCAATAAGCCAGATGAAGGGGAAGAAACAGATATGGACACCCACTTTGACTATTCCTTCGGAGATGAAGACGTTGGAGCTCGCGAGGAAAGTGATCAAAATGTTGAAATAATCGAGCCTCAACAGAATACTGTTCGAGAAGAGGTCCGTGAAGTGGAGGCAACTGAAGAGCAGCCCCTCATCATTTATGATATTCAACGCAATTGGCTCTCACAGGCGATCAGAAGGGACCAAGATGATGATGCGGACCTGGCAGTTGAAATGGAAGAACTCCTAAACAGAACAGTAAGTCGCCTAAGCAGAAGAGGGCAAGAAAATATACAAGGATGGAGACCAATGAGGCAGGTTCCCGCAGCCTTCATATCGCTGTCCCAAGGGAAGAGCATGATTTGAGTGATGCAATGCCAGAGAACTATACAATCACCATAGTTGAGTTAGGACGTCCTTCCGGAGCGCAAGTAGTGGAAGAAGTTGAAAGTTCATTTCAGGCATTGAAGGATAGGCTGGTGAAGAAGGAAGGAAAGTACAAGAGATTGAAGAAAGAGCACAAGGCATTGGTTGAGTATGTGCAACATCTCGCACGTCCTGTCACTCAAGGTAATCCAGCAGCAGAGCTTCCACCAGAGTTACCACGAGAGCCGATCAGCGGCCTTGAAGAAGTAAGGAGGGCTGTACGAGAAGGAGATAAGTGGATAAATGGTGTCTGTACTGAGGCTGAAAAGTTTATGGCGGATCTCGTCTCGGCATTTCAAAGTGCCTCTGGTATTCTTTCACGCCTGGATGATGTCGAACAAGCTTGGGGTGATACCCATATCTTTCAGGATAAAACTATCCCTCGCCTTGTTGTCTTGATGCGTGTGCCCACGCACACTTTGGTGAGTGAAGGGGTAATCCAGGCGGGTGATATGTAATGTCCCCTTCTCAGCAATGATCGTTTCTGTTGACCGTTGGCCTATTCCGGAGACCCGTAGGCTGTGCGGATGGTGAAATTAGGGTTTCCAAGTTTTGAGGTGGTTGTTGCTTGGAGTTTGGGTTTCTGACTGCGGATTCTTTCTGGGTTTTCAGAGAGCTTCGCAGTGGTGTGTTCAGTTTGGCATTTCGGGCAACTTCGCGAATTTACTATTTTTAGTAAATTCTATTTCTGGCAGTGGACAGTTCGGGTACAGTTCAGTTGGGTCACTTCTTCAGTTGTTTCAGCTGGCACTTCAGTTCTTGGCCTTGGGCGCATTTTTCTGGGAGAGATAAGTAATTTCATTATAATATTATTATTTTAATATTATACCCCTTGCCTAGCAGTGCAACTTTAAGTTGTTTTTAAAAAGGGGACTTTTGAGGGTCCAGGCGTCATAAGGAGATAAATTATAATTTTAAAATGTCAAATATTGAGACAAGTAAGTGGGACGCCCTTTTGAGAAGATTATTTTATTTTAAAAAGTGAAATGTTTTATTGTTGAAAATGGACGCCATCTTTGGAGGGAAAAGGTGAATTTGAAATTAGGGTTTGGGCGCCCTTGGAAGCTTCTAGATGTTTCTCTCTCGTCTATATAATCAGGCCTCAGCTCTTCATTTGGCATCTTTCGTCTACTACACCGTTATGCTGCTGGATTGTATTCAGGCACTCGCTTCGAGGAAAGCACACCTCCTAGCATTGGCTCATCTTCTTGCTTGAAAGATAGCAACTAGTTGAGAGGTTAGCTTGTATTAGGTTTGAATTGCATTTCTAGTTGAGTAATTGCATTGTTGGAGTCTAGTTTACATTTTCTGTCATATTTTGATGTTGCTGAATGTCATTAGGGAATGTAAGAATCGCTCATAGCTCATGAAATAAAAATGTTATCATTCTGGGTATTGGATCTTTCAATCTGTTTATGAAGGGCGACCATGCTTGCCAGTTTCCAGATTTTTATTATGTCTCTTTGATTTTATAAAGGAAATTCGCCCTTGCAGCTGGGCCGTACCATCTTGAGGTACATTGGAGTTTGTGCAAAATAAATAAGGCTTGTTTTGAGTGGTTTAGGGATTGCATCTTGGGCGCCTGCATCAGTATAGTAATCTGCATTTGATCTTTCGTCAATAGGATGTGTTTAGAGTGAGTTATGTGCATTTTAATGAGTTTTCATGCTGCTGTTCTGTATCATTTCTGTCAAAAACAGTCACATCAGATTTGAGAAAGTTCATTGGTGTGTGAGGAGTTGATATTCAGTGAGCTTGGGAGTGTGAAAGGGAGTTCTTAATTTGATATAGCTTCGAAAGGATTCTAATCTTAAGATATTGACAAACTCTCTAATTTATTGTAAGCTGAACAGTAGTACTGTCAGCAATTCTCTCCTCTCATTTGGTATTTACTTGTACTGCCCACTGAATAAGTGGAAGAGGCTGGCTTGCCGCCTTTACTTTCTTGCATTGTAATTTCCTAAGTCTCCGCCATATGGTCGCCTCTTATCCATCACGGATTGAGTAGCACATACTTGGTGTTGAGCTCTTTTCAGTATTGCAATAGATAGGGATCCTCTGACCGAATGCTCGTCGTTCGCCGGCGCATCTCTTGTTAGAGTTCTTGTTCAGCATTTACTTTGAGATCCTCTGACTAATGCTCACACCTTGCCCGCATCGGGATCCTGGTGTACATTCTGGTTAGAGTTACTTTCTGCATCGTTTTGGTTTATGCTAACCTTAACGGGTGCATGTTGCATTGTAATCTTTTATGAAAAAACAAAAAAAAATTGGTCCGGTTCATTACATGATAGGTATGACTTTCGGGGGTGGCATTCAGCAGCCTTCACCGGGAAGGGTTTCTTTGACACTGCAGCTATGGAATCCTCCAGGATCAGAAGGTCTATGAGGAATATTCACGAGAGTATACTCAACACGTTGGAGGCAGTATTCGCAAGAAGGCTTACTCATGAGGAGGTTGAAGTTGAGGGGTTAAGAGCGAGGTTGCAGCCATTCTTTTCTGAGATGAGAACATTTTCCCAGTTGGATTTTGAAAACATCTCCACGTTTTCAACGATCATTCAGAGTACGCAGGATTCCATTGAGACTTGGGGAAAATCTTGTGAGAAACATGAGCAAATGGTGGCCATCTTGGAGTATCAGCTGAATCTTACTCCGTCAATTTCTGAGGAAGAGGTCGACGCAGTGTTGGCACGATTCATGGCGTACGCGGTCAGAGAGAAGAGCAAGGGAATCCGGGTCATGGACGAGAATCTTCTAGAAGGGTAGTGGGCATTAATTGCTCATGATGGTCAAAGGAGGAATCTGATATTTTTGGAGCATTTATGATGCCACTCCTCCACCTTTTGTCAGTTTTTAGGGCAAACTCGTCTAGGGCTGAGGTGGCTCGATCTGAGCCCTCCATTGTAATTCGATCTGGACCATCGGTTGGGAGTGGCCAGCTATATAAGGGGGAGTCCCCCTCATTTGTACTCTAGTAGTCATAGTCAGAATCAGAGAGTAGTGAGCAATTAGTGAAGCAGAATAGAGAGAAGAAATTTTGAGTTAGAGTAGTTTTCATTTGCATTATTGAAGAAGAAGGGGAAGTCTCCCTTTGAGAATTTTTGTAAGAGATTGTCACAAAGGCTATTCTTAATAAAGCATTTCATTGATGGTGAATTCAAACTTTGTTTTGAGTAGTTTGTGAGGTTTCTTCTTCCTTTGACTTCAATTAGGACTTAATCTCATGCTAGTAATTAGATATGGATGTTTATGTTTGATTTAAGTGGACTTCTTTTATCCATACCACTAACGTTCTTACTGATGGTAAGCTCGTCTTGCGTGGTCAACTGGAACATTTTGCACTTAACTTCGATCGAAATTCATGTGTAGTTATGCATCGTTGTGATGGTAATTGCATCATTGGATTGTGATTTGAACATTTTTCTTATCCTTTGAAGATTGCACTTACTTTGTTAACGCTGTCCTATAGGAGGCTAGGCAAGGTTTGTTCGAAGTTCATTCAAGTTGAGCGTAACACCCATTTGCATTTAGATTAGAATTTAAATTTTAGAAATCTCTGCAGCCATTCAAATTCTGCATAATCTTGGTTAGTTTTAGGAAATTTGCACGCTAAAGCCAAATCATTCGCATAAAAGTCCCTTCCAAAAGCATATATTGGTTGTTATTGCACGCATTCAGAACAATTACGTAAGTCCCCTCGTAAGAACACAGCATATACACATCAACCAAACGGGGTCTATTCGCATTTCAAGAACCTTGGAGTTGAAAGCGTGATCTTACTTGCAATCTTAGCACGCTGAATACTTTGTTCAAGAGAGAATAGAGTATCCATTGGGAAACTTTGTTCTGTGTTGGTGCGGTCTCAAAAACCACGTCAACAAGACGTACATCCAGTAGTCAGCAATGATCACCTAAACAAATTTTAAATGCCCATATGATCGAACAAAGACAAGAATCAAGTACTTGACGAGCACGAGACTTAGGAGGAGAAGGTTTGGCGATCACTCCAGCTGCAAGAACAGGAAAACCGGTGGAGAAGACTGAAGCAAGCCGGTAAGGAATTGGAGGAGGATCTAATTGAAATAAATCAGAGTATTAAAAGAACACATGAGAATCTGACAAGAATAGACACATCTATTGGAAGAGCACACCAAAGTTTGGCCGAAGGAAGGGACGAGGGACCCTTCGGCACCCCGTACCATCCTTATGAGAACGAAGATGAATTAAGTAGTAGCATCAGACATTTTCAGGAGTTGTCCTTATCAAACAACGATGAATGACTCACAAGTGGAAGATCTGAGCCCAGTACCCCAAGGCAGAGAGAATACCGAAGGGAACCCCAAGAGACTCACGGTGTCGAGGATGCTGACAGAAGACATGGGAGTGACTCATACGTGGCCAAGAGTGCAAGTGATGCACTGGAACGTAGCGGGGAAACCAGTCTAATCGGGTCCAACACACAAGGACAACAGGGAAAGATGGCGACTCTGGAGCCGTAAATTTTGTCGAAGTTTATGGGGAATGGGTCAGAAGATCCAATACGACATTGTAAAACATGTGAAACCATCTGGATAGCGAGCGGACAAGATGATCCGGACTAGTGGCTAAAAGCATTCCCAGTGACACTCAGAGATAGTACCATTGATTGGTACTCTGAATTGGATCAAGCACAGAAAGCTACTTGGAGGTTATTGAAGCAAGCTTTCCAGGAGTTCAAACTCCTACGAGATGATAGCGAGATTGTCACGGAGATATACAATACTAAACAAGGAAAGCACGAGAGTGTGCAGACCTACAATCAGAAATTGAAAGATTTGATAGGGAAGCTTGAGGCACAGCCAGCAAATGGCCTAAAGAAGAGATGGTTTATTGAAGGATTGATTCCCTCACTTCGGAGAAAAATGAAAGTGGTACCACCATCCTCGTACACTGAAGCATATAATCGTGTGATGGACATTAAAAGCGAGAACAAGACACCCTTGAAGGGGAAGAAGAAAGATGACAAAGAGAGTGGCGGAGGAAAGTGAAGATGCATCAACAACTGTACAAGCTCCTCGTCAGGACATGATGCGGATGATGAAAGAACTAAAAGCCGACAAGGAAGCAAATGAATTATGGTGTACCGAATGCAAGATGGAAGGTCATACAAAGGCGAACTGCCCGAAGAAATTGTTCTATGACATTTTCCAAGTTATGGGACACTCTATCAAAGAGTGCCCATACAACTTAAAAAAAAGGAGTTCGCAAGTATTTTTCACGCAAGGGGAACAGTCAACCCCGTCGACCACACCGCCGAAACCTCAGAATACCAACGCATCCCCAAGTGGCTACCATAACAATTGGAGAAATAATATGCCCAGAAGTAAAATCCAGTACGACAGCAAAGCTAGACCCATGATCCAATGCCGGAAATGTAATGAATGGGATCACTTTGCGAGGGATTGTCAGAGTGGCCAAGGCACCGAGGGAAAACTATGTAAATGGTGTGGTCCTAGTGATCATGAAGACACGGACTACCCAAAACAAAAAGGCATCAATATGTTGGAAGTGGCTGACAAAGAAGTCCTGGCAATAACAAGGGCACAAGTGAAGAAGACTAATTATCCAGACCCTCGTACGGAGAAGGAAAGACTCCAAGAAGCCAAGGAAAAAGTAGAAGAAGCTATACAAAAAGAACAAGGAACTTCCAAAATGGCCAGTATGCCATTGCAATCGCAGTCGAAGAAGAACATAGTACGGTAGGTGCTTTACACAACTATACCAATCAAAGTAACAAACCTTCTACAAACGATGCCTCAACTAAGAGTAGCACTTACAAATGCCATTGAAGACAATATTCAGAAGGGTCCACTGTAAAGTATGAGAGAATCAGCAAGAGATACCACAGATCCAATGCTACTCGCAACAAGTGTCGGGAGGAAGCCGGCCATCGTAGGGATGGAAATTTTGGGAATGAAATTAAAAAACACCATCGTTGACGGCGGTTTGGGGGTGAATGTACTACCTGAAGAAACTTGGAAGTTCTTGGGTAAGCCAACTCTTTGGCCTCCGACATTTCATCTGGTAGGAGCAGACCAGCATGGCATCAAACCCCTCGGTACACTAATGGCACAAAAAGTATTGATTGGTACACAAAATTTTTTGTTAAATTTTGTTGTTATCCCACTCGAGAAGGTGTACGATGCACTGTTGGGACGTTGATGGCTGATTGCTGCAAAGGCAAACCATAACTGGAAAAGGAATACACTGTCAATCGAGAGCCATCGGCAAAAGTATACCATTGATCTAAAGAACAAAGCAATTAGTGAAGAACTGGCATTGTCAAGATCAGAATCGAAGGGAGGATCAGATGTTTATGAAGAGAGAAAGATAATGGAGCCAAACGAGGAAGGTATACTAGAGATCGACAGTTGCTCCGAGGATGAAACAAGTTCGTTAAACGGGTTGTTTCACTAGAAAATGGAGGACTACAAGGTCTTCCACCCCGATTGCAATATGCTATAAATCAGAGAAGGGGGAGAGGAAGGAGACAATGCCTCGACCAGTCAAACATTTCCACCTGAGTACGGTAAATATAAGGAAGAGGTGGCCGAATTGGATGAAACGCCATCACATAAATTTAAACGAGACAAACTCATCAAGTACGAGGAACTGACACTGAAGAAGGTCAACCTCAGTGAGCCCAAAAAGCCCAAAGATATTCTCATTGGTGATGATTGTGACCCCGTACTAAAGGCAGCGGCATTCAAGATCTTCATGGAATACAAAGATGCCTTTGCATGGACGTACAAGGATCTCAAAGGAATACCACCAGAGCTATGCATACATAGGATCCCTCTCGTACTAGGAGCCCAACCCGTATGGAAGAGGCCCTATTGAATGAATAAAAACTATGCCACCAAGGTACAAGAGGAAATTGAAAAGATGTTAGAAGCAGGCATCATCTTCAAGGTAGAAGTCAGTGAATGGGTATCACCAATCGTCATATCCTTGAAGAAAGAAACGGAGCAGATCCGAATATGTGTGGACTTCCGGAGTCTAAATGCAGTGACCATCAAGGACCCGTTTCCTATCCCCTTCACTAACACAATTCTCGAAGAGGTTGCCAGGCATGAGATATACTCATTCCCAGATGGGTTCTCGGGGTACAATCAAATCAATATCACAGAGGAAGATAAACTAAAGACAAATTTTGTGGTGGAGGACGGAGTGTACGTGTACAACCGGATCTCGTTCGGGTTGTGTAACACGCCAGCCACGTTCTAACGGATAATACTTCACATTTTTGATAGAATGTCTGTAGGTAATTTTAAAGCTTTCCTCGATGACTGGTCAATTTATAGTGATAAAGAAAAGCATCTAAAGGCCTTAGGCGAGTGCATGGAGAGATGTAGAGTAGCCTGTCTTGCATTGAACCCCAGGAAATGCAGATTTAATGTGCCACAAGCAAAGGTGCTAGGACACATTGTGTGTAAGGATGGATTGAAAACCGATCCCGATAAGGTGAGGGTGATCATACGGATGGAGCCTTTAGAGAACATCACCGGTGTGAAGTCCTTCCTCGGGCGTGTGGGATACTATTGGAGATTTATCAAAAAACTTGCGCAAGTGTCATATCCTCTCGACCTACTGATGAGGAAGGGACAACCCTTCATATGGGTTGAAGAATAGGAGAAGCCATTTGATGAATTGAAGGACCGGTTGATTAGTTCACCCATACTAGCATACCCGGATTGGAATAAAGAATTTCATGTACATGTTGATGCCTCTATTTTTGCCATTGGAGCGACACTAGTGCAGGTGGGAGCACATGGGTTGGATCACCCAGTCTTCTTTGCGAGTTGACTACTCTCTAGCGTGGAGAGAAACTGCAGTACTACCGAACGAGAAGCATTGGGAATGGTCTACTCCGTACAAAAATTTCGGCATTATCTGCTAGCCACGCCATTCACTTTTTATGCGGATCATCAAGCCTTAATGTACTTGGTGAATAAACCAATAATTCAAGAGTAAGAGAGTGGTTATTATTACTTCACAAATTTACATTTACCATCGTCGTACGACCAGGGAAGAGTCACGTGATCCTTGATCAATTATCAAGAATTCGATCGGGTGAACCTGCCGAAGGGGGAGTGAATGAAGATTTTCCTGACGCACACCTATTTTAGATTGTTGTACTTCCCTCATGGTACGAACGGATTGGGGAATATTTGTCTACATCTATGTTTCCAAAGGACATGCCACCAACAGAGAGGAGGAAGCTAGTCTTGAAAAGTAAGACGTTCCAATTGATCAATGGCTTATTGTATAAAATGGGGCCCGATCAGATCCTTCGGAGATGCGTCATAGAGTAGGAGATCCCAGGCATACTGAAGGAAGCACATGAGGGTCTGGCGAGAGGTCACATGGGCCTGAATACTATGGCAAGAAAAATTTTACTGGCAGGCCTATGGTGGCCAACTATGCACACAGATGCTCGAGAATGGGTGTTAGGCTATGATACCTGCCAGAGGGTAGGAAAACCATTGAAGCGGGATTTTATGCCGTTGTATCCATCCCAACCTCAGGAGTTGTTCAAACAGTGGGGGTTGGATTTCATTGGACCTCTAAAGGTAAGTCAATTGCACCGATGCTGATACATTATGGTTGCTACGGAATACATGACGAAATGGGCAAACGCTAGAGCATTGTCAGACAACACAGCTCAGAGTATGGCACTCTTTATTTACGATCAAATAGTGACGAGGTATGCGATTTCGATACAAATCACGAGTGACCATGGGGGACATTTTGTCAACCATGTCATCCGACTAATGACGACGAAGTTCCCGATCTTTCACAATCTATCAAGCCTATACTACCCTCGGGTGAACGGTCAAGCAGAATCTAAAAATAAAGTGTTGGTATCTATTATTCACAAGTCTTGTGGCATAGAAGAGGCTGATTGGGAGGAGAGACTACCTGCGGTCCTGTGGGCCTACCGTACTACGTACAAGGTGACGACAAGGCACACACCCTTTCAATTGATGTACGGTCAGGAAGCGGTAGTACCTATGGAATATATGGTACCTAGCCTAAGAATTGCTATGGAGAATCAGTTGGGTGATACAGAAAGCTTGAAGGAGTAGTTATACCAACTTAACAAATTGGATGAACATAGGATTATGGCACAATGGGCAACGGAGAATATGCAACGGCGAAGGAAGTACTGACATGATAAGCGCCTTCAGCGGATGAACTTCCGGCCAAGACAATTAGTTTTGAAGTATAACGGTTGCAACGAAATCAAGTCGGGAAAGTTCAAGGTTCATTGGTTAGGACCGTTTCGGGTTCAAGAGGTATATGACAATAGTTCTATAAAGCTAGAAAATTTGGATGGTTCATTGCTACCAGAGGCGATCAACGGATCAAAACTAAACTTGTATCAGGAAAGGAAAGAAAAGAAGGATACCATAGCAATCAACATGCTTGGCTACGCTGCTAAGGAAGACTGGCCCTTGGAAGAGGAGACCCCGAGAGTACAAGACTAGGGCTTGGGAGGCCCCAGGTATGTAGCAGGAATCTAGATGGAGTCAGGCGTAGACCAGATTATTGAAGAAAGGTTGGTACAGAAGAGGGTATAAGGGATTGCAGTGTCGCGGGGGCACAAGCACTTGACCAATGCGATATCCGGGACATCGGCACTTTGGCAAAGAATGGGTAGTCATTGGATCTACATCATCCCCTATGAAAGCATTAAGCAAGGATATGTGGCGAAAGAATTGGATAAAGAGGTAAAAAAGGAAAGGGAGGAACAAGCCGCCTGCAAACGAAGTGTGTGCCAAACCGAAGGTAATAATGAAGAAGAGGACGAATGGGATGACAAACAATGGGAATCCTATTTCGAGAAGAGAGCTCCTTGCTTAAAATCGGTGCTAATGACAAAAGACATTTTCATTTTGAAAGTGGATGGATATACTGAAGATGTACTTAACCCAATGAGAAGAGAGAGAAGAAAAGTACGGAGGATAAGAAAGATGGCGACAAAAGACGGACTTTGGAAAATAATACCCAACCCAGACATGCCACCAACTATAAAAGGAAAGGAAGTTACATGGTACCAGCATTACGGTTGACGCTATATCGATGGCAGTTTTAAGGGTATTGGCTCTCCTCCATTGCTTGATAAATGGTTTGATATACAGTATATAGGATCATGTTGTGAAGAAGAATGTTATAAGCAGCCCCTGCATATGTGCAAATGGCACTATGCCTCTGAATTGAAGGTTAGGAAATATGGTGAAGTATGAGGAGGATCCGGTCGAAGTCGGCGCTGGAGAAAATCATCGCTTTATCCGTCCAGCATCGTTCCACTCGAAAAAATCCGGTCAGGATCGATCGCGCAGTCTTCCAGTCGAGAATCCGATCCATCATCGAAATCCGCACTAATATTAAAGTGTGGAAGCTCATAAAAAGTGTACGGACCTAAGGAGAACGCCAAATATATAACAGAAGAGGCGTCATTGTCAGTTTTCAGCACTCAAAATGCAGCAAGAAGAAATCAACAGGGAGGGTCCAAAGGGCCGTATGACTGCAACACAAAAGATAGGAGACGACTGTATGACAGAAGCAGAGCAACGTATGCTCTAGAGAAAGGAAGTTTGTACAGAATAGGGAGAACTCCGTATGCTTAGAGCAAAAATGTAATGTCCCCTTCTCAATTGTGATCGTTTCTGTTGACCGTTGGCCTATTCCGGAGACCCGTAGGCTATGCGGATGGTAAAATTAGGGTTTCCTAATTTTGAGGAGGTTGTTGCTTGAAGTTTGGAATTCTGATTGCGGATTCTTTCTGGGTTTTCAAAGAGCTTCGCAGTGGTATGTTCAGTTTGGCATTCCAAGCAACTTCATGAATTTACTATTTTTAGTAAAATTCTATTTCATGATGGACAAGTTAAGGTTGATTCAGTTGGTCTTCTCTGGGATTAGTTTTGGCCCTTTCGATTTGGCAGGCTGCTGGAGAATTTCTGTGCTCTTTTATTATATGCATTTTGCTTTAAGTTGACAGGGACAAGGCATGGTAGAATCAAATTATTTTTGCAAGGTCAAATGAAACTTGGCAAAAGGTTGCTGGAAATTTAAAATTGGGTTTTGGAAGCATTTCTTGGAAACTAGGAATGGTTCTAATATAAGTAGGGGCACTCGACTTCTTAATTTTGGGATCATATTATGTTTGTTGAATATGCCCAAAGTTTTTCAAACTTCAAAGGAAAGCACACCTCCTAGCATTGGCTCATCTTCTTGCTTGAAAGATAGCAACTAGTTGAGAGGTTAGCTTGTAGTTGGTTTTTTTGTATTGTAGTTGAGTTTCATTGCATTTGGTAGATGTTATTCCAGCATTTTGTCATGTTTCAGAGTTGCTGATGTTGCATAGCTGTAGGCAATTTTCATTCGTAAATCCAAAATACAAAAAGATATTGTTTTGGGTGTTCATCCTATCATCTTGTCTACTTGGGGTGACCCATCTTGCAAATTTGTAGATTTTTATTTGTTGTTTCTGATTTTATCTAGTAAAATCGCCCCTTTAAGAAGGCCGTACCATTCTGCTGAAGTCTTGGAGTTTGTGCAAATTAAAGTGAGGTTGTTTGGAGTGGTTTTGGGCATTCATCTTGGGCGCCATCATTCATAGATTGTTCTGCACTTGATTTCATGACATTAGGGTGTGATTAGAGCGAGATATGAGCATTTGAGTGAGGGTTTGTTTGCAGATTTCACCATTTTATGTTGCAGGTCTGATATATCAGAATTAAGGAAGTTGTCCCTTTGGTAGGGATTGAGCATTGAAAGTTGCATTTGGTCTTTGAAAGAAATTCTACACAGTTGCAGCAATGAAGACTTGAAAAACTCTAGATTTAAATGATCATTCTGACATATTGTAAGCTGTTAGTAGTACTATCAGCCATTCTTCTTTTATCTTGCATTTAGTCTATTGTACGTTCCCACTGAATAAGTGGAAGAGGCTGGCTCGCCGCCTATTTGCTTTCAGTTGAATAGTTTAGGGACCCTCTGACCATATGCTCGCCATCACTCGGCGCCATTCTTGGTTAGGGTTACATTTTGTTCATCATGCATTGATCCTCTGACCATATGCTCATTTGCACAGGCACATTCTTGGTTAGAGTTCCCTTCAACTTGCATTTGCATAGATCCTCTGACCAATTCTCACACCTTGCCCACATCGGGATCCTGGTGTACATTCTGGTTAGAGTTACTTTCCGCATCGTTTTGGTTTATGCTAACCTTAACGGGTGCGTGTTGAATTGTAATCTCATTGCTAAAAACAAAAAAAAAATTGTCCGGATCATTACAAAAAACCCGTACAACATAAAGTGAGGCCCACACGATTGAGGAGAAGGGTTGTCGTACGCTTGGAGGCCGTACGAGTGAAGGTCGTACCAGTGCAGGAAAAAGGGTCGTATGATTGAGGAGAAGGGTTGTTGTATGGAAGCTAGTACACCATAAACAGAATACCAAGGCCATATGCACAACATTAAGTGAATCCATACAATGCAAAAAGGTCGTACGCTTAGCTAAGGAGGAGGCCATACAAGTTGAAGAAGAGGTCGTACACTTTGACAGAGAAGAGGCCATATGAGTTGAAGAAGAGGCCATACACTTTGACAGAGAAGAGGCCGCACAAAGTAGGAAGGAGGTCATACGCCGTGCTGAGGAGAAATTCATACTGCATATTGAGGAGTCCATACGGTGGGAAGAGGAATCCGTACCATTTCATGATTGGAGGAAGAAGTCCATACCATTCATCGACTAGAGCCTTCGGCAGAAAAAAATAACTACTGTAATGGAAGTCGTTAAGGGTTTTAAAATACTCAAAAAAGTTATTATCCGGCAATTTCATTCTTACAGGTGCAGAAAGATGGATGCCATCACAAGTACAAAAGCAAAGAAAATAATACTTAGACCCAAGGTGGCTAGAGGCAAGTCAAATAAGGGAAAATCTGATAACGTGACTACTGATTCGTTGACATGGGAAAGACTCACAGGTACAGAGTGCAAGACATGGTGGTAGGAGACCGCACCCGACTATCCCATCAAGCGAGCACTGGCAGCAGCACAGGTGGATAAGGTAGCACAATGTCCCTTTTTTAATGCTAGGGATTTTGAAGAATATTTAAGAGATATTGTTGCAATTATAATCAGCACAGCCACAGGAGTACAATTGAATATGAAGGGTTTCTAGTTATGGTGGCTTTCTATCCCTCAGACTTTAGGAGAGTTTTTGGCATACCTGCGTCTGGGCAGGTGGTTGCCAAGTCGACTACAAAAATGACTACGCAACAAAAAGAGATGATTATCAAAAGTATTTGCAGGTTTGATATCACCGACAAGGAGAAGGAAATGATTTGGAATGCAGGTGCTCGAGGATTACAAAAAAATATGCTGGGGAATGTTGACTGGAAATGCATTATGGATCTTATCAAATACAAATTGATAGGTGCCAGCTGAGCCTTAGATATTGCAACCTAGATGGTTGAGAACATGTTCAAGCTGAGTGGGGGAAAAGTGTACAACTGGGCGCTATATTTATCAGAAAGGATTAGAAAGTTCCTAGAGTGCAAACACAAGGAGTTTTATATGACCCGGCAGCTTATAGCTCTATTCCTGGATGCCGTATACAATCAAGTGCCAGAGGGAAAATTGGGAAAATTATAGCTGGTGAAGGATTATGACAGTTCTTGGCCTACAGTTTTCAGATGGACGACTTTGGATGTTGGGAGCACAACAGAAGAACCGAAGATGGTGAAGAGGAAGAGGAAACAGGCCAATAGTGAAGAGTATGAGCGGTTAGCAGTGTCTTCATCTGCCGATAGTACTTCACCAATCAAAGTCTATTCAATAGACGTTAATCCTTGAGTGATAGCCCCAACCAAATAGGAGGTGGACGAGGAGGTTGTAGAAGGTGGCGCAATTGAAGCAATTGCACTAGTAGGAGAGATGACGCCACAAGGGGTGGCAAAGGACACAACACCGGATGACATAATGGGTGAGACGGACGCACTGGCATCACCAGGAGGTACACTTCAGACAGATGGTGTAGATGGATGGTTAAGGAAAATGGGAACCCCTATTCGAGAGGAAGATATCTTCCCCCCACACTCGCCAAGTTTGATGGAGATGGAGGTGGGGAGAGATGTTGCACTGGCCGGGAGCACTTAGTCGATGGTGGCAGTAGAGAATACACAGCCAGTGGTAAACCAACCAATAGTGGACAGGGGAGAGATGGCATAGGTGATCCATATTGTGTCAAATGAGGAGCCTCATGTCACACCACAAATGGTCATACCTACAGTCGTGGTTAATGTATCAATATATCCAGTAGTTTCTATCATTTTCAGTGTTGTAATATTTCCTTTGAATTTATTAGTAAATTCTTTTCAAAATCACATTATTCATTTTTATGCAAAAAAACTCAAAAAGACCAAAAATGTCAAAAACAAGCAAAAACACAGACAGTTTCAGAGATAAGTTAGAACAGGGGTTTCCACAGTGGTATCAGAGCCAGGTTCTTGCCATCCTGAGGGTTTAGCAATCTTATGCAGCCACAAGAGGTTGGGCCACACAGGTATTATACTCGCAGGAGAGCCTTGATTGACAGGCAACAGGGTTTGGACAGGTAGCCGGGTACCATGGCTGACAGAATAGATATTCCTCAAAACCCTAGGGATCAGGACGATGCAGAGGTTCTACACGCTCTCAGAGATTTACGAGCAGGTCAATGGTAGTCCAACGATGTGCTACAGCAGTTGGCAGTGGCACTCCAGAGGTTAGGTACGCCGAGGAGACCGTCACCACATCGTGACGAGGACAGGACTGATGCAGGATCACGGAGAGCACCTAGGACTATTTCACGGATGGCAGACAGGCCCACTAGGCCTACTTTTGTGAGACAGTAGGCCGATGAGGCTATTGCAGGTGAGGAGCATGAAGAGTTGTTCGCAGATACACTTATGGCAGTGAACGAGGAGTGGGAGTTAGTACCACCTAATGTCAAAGAGAGGATTACCTTTGACAAATTCATTACACAGAGGAGAGAACATCACAGAGGTTGATAGGATTGGAGACCTAGACTCCAAAATAATGATCTGAAGCATGCTACAAACATACTCACTCTAGTGATGTTCGACGGTAGTGGCAAGGTTACAGCCTAGGCCTGGATCAGTAAGCTAGACACCTTCCTCACATTGCATCCTATGGCTAAGAGGGATGCTATCAGGTATGCGACATTGCATCTTGAGGGGTTAGCTTACGACTAGTGGCACCACGGGATGGTGACACTCCAGCATGATCGGATCACCTCATATCAGGAGTTCGTTGACAAGTTGGTGGAACGATTTGACAGGAAGGATCCAGAATCCTATTTCAGAGATCTGGCTCAGTTGCGACAGAGTGGCAGTTTGGAGTCTTACATAGGTGACTTCCAGCGACTGTTAGTTATAGTTCCTAATATATCAGAGAGGCATCTTGTAGTGCTTTTCATGGAGGGACTGTTGGAACCATTGAGAGGTTGGATCAAAGCATTTGATCCGCCTTCATTACAGGAAGCGATGAAGAAGGTGCGTAGTATGGAGTTGGCAGCACCATCCAGCAAATTTAACTCCAAGAACACTTCTTCATTCCGGGAAAATAAGGGATTCAATAGAAACAAAGAGAAATCAGATTTTAACAAAGAAAAATCAGATTTTAAGAGTGACTCGAAGGGGAAATCAGCAGCACCACCCTTAGATCGCGAGGCTCTTAATGATCTACATAGGAAGAAGCTTTGCTTCTACTGCAAAGGTCCCTATGATGCCAACCATGATTTTCCTTTGCGGCCTAAGGGCAAGGCAAATCGAGTGATGTGGGCTTATTACGAGGAGTCGGAATCTGAGAATTCCGAACAGCAGGAGAGTTCTGAGGAGTCAGAGTCAGAGGCTTCAGAGCCTAAGGCAGAGGCAGAGTCAGAGCTTCAGATTCAGGAGGCACGACTATCTAGCATTCAGCAGGAAGGTTCATTCAGACTTCGTGGAGTTTTGGCAGGACAAAGGGTCATTACCCTTCTTGATACAGGAGCCACCCACAATTTTATCGATGCTAGATTTGTGGAGAAGCGCGGACTCATAACTGAGGAGTTCGAAGGCATTAGGGTTAGTTGCGCCGAATTGCCATACCTCAAACCTTACGATTAAGGATGTAATGTCCCTGCTTTTAGCACTTCACTTTTCGCTGATTGATAACTCCATTCCCTCGTAGTCAGTCGGCAAGCTTCACCGGCAGCAATTGCACTTTCTTACTGGGTTTGATGGGTTCTTTGAAGATTTTAGGGTTCCGCTTTGTTGAAGTATGTAATGCATTCCTGATTCCCTTCCTGGTTTTCGCAGAACTCATAGAAAAAGGATCGCAACGCCCTGGCAACTTTCCTGAACTTAATATTTTCGCTAGTTATGATCGCTAAGTATCTCTGAGGCTTGGGATTTTGATTAAGCACCTTCTCGGTTTTCGCAAAGCTTCAAGCAATGGTGTCGCATTCCCAACTTGAGCGACAACCTAATTCTCATTTAGTTTCTTTTAGTAATTCTATTTCAGCAATGGTCCAAATACAGCCAGCCTCTTCTAGCAGTTCATTGGGTAATTCTGAATTTTGGCGTAAGGGGTTCATTTTGGAGGAATAAGTATTTTAAAGACAATAATGTTTTATTTTATAAAATAACCCCTTGTCCTAGTATTATGACTTTAAGTTGTTTTAAAGAAGGGGACCTTGAGGGGTATTTTCTCATGAAGGAAATATTTTATATTCCTAAAGTCAAAAATACTTCTTGGAGAAAGGGACGCCATTTTATGAAGAGGAGATTTTTAATAAAAGTCAAGATTGAACATTATGAAAGGGGGCGCCCAAACTTGGAGGGAAAAGAAGTCAAATTCAAATATGAAATAAGGGCGCATCTTCTAGAAGTTTCTGGAGACCCTTCTCAAGTCTATATAAGGAGGCAGTTGCTCTTCATTTTCTCATCTTTGGATTATGCTATTGTTATGCTGCCGAAATGGTTGTTGGATTGCTTCGAGGAATGAATGCCTCCTAGCCTTGGCTCGACTTCGTGCTTGAGAAATAGCACCTAGTGGAGAGGTTTGCTTGTTTGAGTGACATTTTGTAGTGAGGTTTGCATTTGTAGTTTGGGTTTGCTTATGTAGTTTGGTTTATTACATTTTATGTCATTTTCTAGAGTTGCTGATAATAGGGCTGAATCTATAGTTTCACTCATAAATCAAAAAATACAAAAAGAGTTGTTCTGGGTATTGTCTCATTCCTTTTCTCTGTTGGAAGCGACCCTTCATGAATATTTGCAGATTTTAATATGGAGCTTATGATTTTATAAAGCAAATTCGTCATTCCTTGTAGGGCGCCCTTTCTGGAGTGCTTTGGGATCCGTGCCATTAATTAATAGCCACTTTTAACTGCCCTTTCTCATTACTAAACTAGGCGCCATCATTTTGAGGGTCTATTGCATCAGATTCGAAGTCGTTTGGGTTAGAAATGAGTGAGCTATGAGCATTTTGAGAGGATTTTGTGTTGCTGGTTCTGATATTCATGTTGCTGGTCTGTCATATCAGACTTGAGAGAATTGTGTATGAGTGAAGGGTGGGTGTTAGGAATTCATATTTGACCTATTGGATGACATATTTACTATTGCAGCACTTTGCGGAGTTCTAATCCTTGATCTTGTGTAGAAACCCTTGTTTCCCCGTTTTCTCTGAATCTGACTGTTTTTATGTTTCTTGAAGGTTTTTGGTTTTTTTGGTGTTTTTGAGCATAAATGAAGTAATGCGATTTTGCAAGGATTGAATAATAAATTCAAATAAAATCATATAGTTGCTAACTGAATCAAATAGCTAAAGAAATAAGTAACCAGTATGTTTATTGTGCTTTCCAAAACATTTCAATGCTGGATCTTTGACATGCATATAAAATAACAATAGATTTGCAATATTCAAAAGAACCTGATTTCAGCTGCCCTAGAGAAGAATGAGATCAGTACGGCTATATGAATGTGTGTTCTCCCTCCGTCAGAAGTTGCCAAAAGATTCCAGATGCATGGGCGCCTTCAACTGTGAAGATGAATGATCAAAAGAATAGGCGATTTTCTCTGTTGAGGAAGTACAGCTTCAGAGATGGTACGGCCCTGCTGTACAAAGTATGGCTGACAGCAGCAAACAATTAAATAAAGGTACGGCTCCCTCTGGTGTCTCCGGATCTAAAGAAAAATAGTCGCCTAACTGTAGGAAGCTCTTCTGAATAAATCTCTCTCTGAAACCCTGATGAAATAAACCTCTGTGAAGCTCTGTAATTTCTTCTGGATGAAGAAATCTCTTATCTGGCAATAAATCAGGTGATATCTCACACCCTCTGAACTGCTTTCAATGGAGATGGCTCGTTCCCCAATGAATTCGAGACTGAAACCCTAAGTTTCTGTGCTCAGACCAAACTTGATCAATTTTCAATAACTCAATATCACATAATGGCTCGAATTCCAATGCAAAACCATATATCTCTTGAAAAGTGCGATTTCCTTAAAAATAGGGAATATTAAAATAATTCAAACTTTTACATTTAATTCTTCAATAGTCTTCAACCAAATTTTTATAATAAAATATAATCAACAAATGGCCCCTTTCTGATGATGGGCGACCCACTTCACTGAAATCACTTAAGTTATAATAAAATATTATAACTTTATATTATAAACTCCAATTAATTAATATTTAATTAATTCAATTAAATATTAATATCTCTCTCATTATTCATCCGATGCACGAGTCGTCTGAAGCTGTCGACTGAGGAAGTGATTCTGAACGCTATCAATCCATACTGCTAAAAATAGCAGGGGTCCCACACTGAGTGCTGACCCGAATGAAAGCCAACTGATTAAGTACTGCCAACTGAAGCTGAGCCAAGCTCCAACATGACCCTCTATCCAAACTATCAGCCTACGAGGGTCGCATAATAGGCTAATCATGTGCTCGGAGAGATGTCAACTAGAAGGGGACATGACATCTTGCAAGCACTCTTCAATATATTGTAAGTTGCACAGTAGTACTGTCAGCATTTCTCTTAGTCTTGCTTTATCATGCTTGTAATGCCCACTAGATAAGTGGAAGAGGCTGGCTTGCCGCCTATCTACAGTTGAATTTGCATTGTAATAACTTACATCTCTGCCCTATGGTAGCTCCATTCCCACTCCGGGTTTGAAAGCACATTCTAGGTGTTGAGTTTATTTCAAAGTTGCATTTGTATTTCTTTAAATCTCCACCATATGGTCGCCTCATTCCATTCTGGTTTGGGTAGCCCATACTTGGTGTTGAGTTACTTTCAGTTGCAGTTCTGATTTATTGTACTGACGATCCTCTTGCCATATGACAGCCTCTCTCTTGTTGAGATTGAGTGCGCATTCTTGGCAAAGAGTTATATTGTAACTGCTGGTTTGGTTTATCTAACCCTGACAGGTGCCTTCTGCATTGTTGTGTACTTGGAAAAATTTGAAAAAAATTTGGTCCAGTTCTTTACAAAGGATCTCCCCTTGCGCTTGAATAACTATGAATTCAAGGCTGATTATTACGTGGTGTACATGGGGGATATCGGTTTAGTCTTGGGCATGAAGTGGCTTCATTCCCTTGAGGAAGTTACTCTTCGTCTCAAAGACATGGAGATTCGTTTTGATGTGGATGGGAAGACACATATCCTAAAGGCCATTCGGGACAGCAATATCAAGACTTTCTTGTCGTCAGATGGAGAGACTCATGCGACATGACATGGTAGAGTGGGCTGCCGAGTGCACATTGGCACCTATATAGGAGGGACAGCATAAAACTGAGTATCATCCTGACATTCAGCGGTTGAGAGTCAAGCATGAGAAGGTTTTCAATGATATTCCACCAGGGAGACCTCCAGACAGGGGCATTGAGCACATTATAGAGCTTGAGGAGGGTGCTAAGTCTGTCATGATTACTCCTTACAGGCATCCTAAGAGGTTGAAGGATGAGATAGAGAAGACTATCAAGGAGCTGCGTGCTATGGGTCACATTCGACCGAGTAAGTCACCATTTGCTTCTTCAGTTGTCCTAGTGAAGAAGAAAGACGGTACCCTTCGCATGTGCATAGATTACAGAGTCCTGAATAAGAGGACTATCAAAAATAGGTACCCCATACCTCGCATAGATGAGCTTATTGATGAGCTCCATGGTGCATGCTACTTCACGAAGATAGACCTGAGATCAGGATATCACCGTGATCGTAGTCTCGTGTGGGAGCGTGACGCTGAGAAGACCGTGATTCCGCTGTCATTGTATTACTTCGAAGCTTGTGGTGATGCCATTTGGGCTCACCAACGCACCAGCAACATTTCAGTCCACCATGAACAGGGTCTTCCATTCACTGCTGAGGAGATATGTACTTGTCTTCTTCGATGACATTCTTATTTACAGCAGGACTTGGCAGGAGCATTTGGCTCATCTGGAGACCGTGCTCAGTATTTTAGAGAGGGAGTCCTTGTACGACAAGGAGTCCAAATGTGATTTGGGGATGACCAAGTTGCTCTACTTAGGTCATATCATTAGTGCAGAGGGAGTGCCGATGGATCCTGAGAAGATCTGCACTATTATAGATTGGCCTACTCTGGCGAACCTTACACAGCTGCGAGGATTTCTTGGTTTGTGTGGTTTTTACCACAGATTTGTGAATGGTTATTCACAACATGCAGCACCTATGACATATTTGTTGAAAAAAGGTGCATTCTGTTGGACTCCTGAGGCACAGGAGTGTTTTGTGAGGTTCAAGGAGCTGATGACTACGTGTCCAGTGTTGGCACTACCTGATTTTTCGAAGCCTTTTGAGCTTCAGTGCAATGCTTCTGGTGAGGGCATTGGAGCGGTGCTTATGCAGGACAAGCACCCTATCGTTTATGAGAGCCGAAAACTCAGAGGGCCAGAGAGACTCTACAGTATTTATGATAAGGAGATGCTGGCCATAATGCACGCCTTGGCTAAATTTAGGCAGTATCTTGTGGGTAGTAAATTTTGCATTAAAACTGACCACAACAGTTTGAGGCATTTCCTGGGGCAGCGAGATCTCAATGATCGTCAACAGAAGTGGGTGAGTAAATTGCAGGCATATGACTTTGATATCTCTTACATCAAAGGCACCCAGAATGTAGTGGCTGACGCTCTCTCACGCAGGCCTTATTTGAGCTCTATGGTTCACATTATAGAGGATTGGAGGCATTTGATTGTGGCAGAGTATGCCAAGGATACTTGGGCATCCAGTATTGTTGAGGGATCAATGATTGACACCAGGTACACGCTTGTGAATGACTTGATCATTTACAAGAACAGGATTTATTTGATCCCAGGTTCAGAGATGAAGAACACTATCATGCAAAGTCTTCATGATGTACCTACGTTAGACATCCCTTCCGCACTTCAAAATGCGCTGCATGTGATTCTGGAGAGACGGCATGGAAAGGACTAAGGCAATGTTCTTTCAAGATAAAAGGTGCGGAGTGCCCCCGCTTTGTCGCTGCACGCTGTGAGAACACGACCGGGCAGATTATTGCAGCCACTTCTGATTCCCCTCGATGAAGTGTGTTCGCCCTATCGATGGATTTCATTACTAATTGCAGTTTGCCTAAAGCCTGCTGACCTGGATTGTATATATGAAGTTGTGGATCACCGGGACGGCATGCTCACTTCGGATTACCACTACTTACATGTTTGGCATGCAGCGCAGGTCTTCTTCCGCGGAGGTATCTCGCACTGGCTGGGTTGGCCTCGAAAGCATAGTGAGCGAATGCGGATAAATAATCTCGAAGTCAATTTCTAGCAGGAGGTGTCTCGGGATTTTGTGGGACCGAGCTTACACCGGAAAGCACTGGGCTACTTCACCCGCAGACCGCATGGGTCGCATTGCAGGATATGCAATAAATGGGTGGAAGGCTACCTCAGGAACTATATTGCAGGGCAGCAAAAGGCGTGGGTTAAGTGGATATATTTGTGCGAGTATTGCTATAATACTACCTTCCACATGACCATTCAGATGTCCCCCTTCATGGCATTGTACGGCTATGAGGCGCCTAGCTTTCTAAATTTGCTACTGAGCGACAGTAGAGTGTCGAGTGCTGGAGATTTATTGCAGGAGAGTTAGGACACTATGAGGGCTCTCAAGGAGAATATTGCTAAGGCACAGAACCAGCAGAAGCAGAAGCAGAAGCAAATCAGAAGAGGACAGAGAGGTCTTTTGAGGTGGGAGACATGGTTTACCTCATGCTGCAGCCCTACCATCAGTCTACTCTTAGGAAGAGTGGTTCAGAGAAGCTTAAGCCACAATATTATGGTCCTTCGTGATCCCAGCGGTTGAGAGGTGGCTTATGAGCTAGAGCTTCCAAATCCAGAGGAAGGTCCACAATGCTTTCATGTGTCACGCCTCAAAAGCATGCTTGGGACACCGCGGTGGTACCTTCAACACTCTTAGATGATGAGGGAAAGTTGATTCAGTGTTCCTCTAGCCTATCCTAGAGTACAAAGAGAGATGTAGCCATGTAGGAGTGCACTACCAAGGAACATTTTCTATGAAATGGGTGGAGATTTTCCAAAGGAGGATGCTAAGCATGGGAGAGCCAGGATATTTTGCGTAATCCTGCTGCAGATTGCTTGAGGACAAGCAATTTCAGAGAGGTAAGGACTATAATGTCCCTTCCTACTTGACATCTCTCGATGATTAGCCTATTATGCTAATTTAGGGGCTGATAGGATGGATAGAGGGTCTTGATGGAGCTTGGCTTAGCTTCGATTGTCAGAGTTTTACCAGTTGGCTTTCGTTCGGGCTCATTCGGACGTCTTTTGCCTGACTTGCTATTTTTAGCAGTATTTGGCATTCAGCGGAGCACCCCTGCTATTTTTAGCAGTATGGTTTGGTCATGTGCAGAATCACTCACTTATTCATCAGCTTTAGATGGTTCGTGAATCATATTTTGAGGAAGATATTAATATTTTAATTCTTAAATTAAATATTAATTATCGAAGCTTATATTATAAAGTTATAATATTAATTAATATTATAACTTAAGTGATTTGTCTCAAGGGCGTCGACCATGATTGAAGGGAGGCCACTTTTAATTATAATTTATAATTAAAAGTGAGATTGAAACTATTGAAAAATTAAAAAGAAAAGTTCGAATTTATTTAAATGATGCCTAATTGAGAAAAGTCGAACTTTTGAGGAGATATAAGGGTTTTCATTGGGATTTGAGCTCATGATGATTGAAATTGAATTTTTGCTGAGTCTTTCTTCTGAGAACAGAGCCAAGGGTTCCAGTTTTCAACTTGCATTGGAGAACGTGCAATCTTCAGTGTGTGCAGTTCAGAGGCTGTGAAATATCAGCTGATTTATTGCCAGTCAGAGAGATAGCTTCATTCAGAGGTTGTCACAAAGTTTCATAGTTGTTGCATTATTCAGGGTTTTGATCCGGAGTTCATTTGGGAAGAGTTCTTTATGCTAGGCGCCCGCTTTGCAAGCTAGAGACACAACTTCCAAGGGCCGTACTTTTATTTGCTGCTGCTGTCATAGCCGTACCTTCCTACAGCAAGGCCGTACCTTCATTAAAAGGTCATACTTCTTCTTCAAGGAAAAATGCCTTCTCTTTCTGCTCTGTAACTTCACCAAATGGGGCGCAGATATCACAAGGTTCATTTGCCATCATCTGTCAGAGGGAGAAAGTGATCTTATTGGGAGCCGTATCATTTTCTTCATCATTCTGGTGGCTGCAATCAGCAAAACCAGGTTTTTAAATATTGTTGCTTTTTGTTGCATGTTATCAAATCTCGTTTGTATCCAACATAGAAGTTCAATAAATACACTGGCATCAATATATCCAGTAATTTCTATCATTTTCAGTGTTGTAATATTTCCTTTGAATTATTAGTAAATTCTTTTCAAAATCGCATTATTCATTTTTATGCAAAAAAACTCAAAAAAACCAAAAACGTCAAAAACAAGCAAAAACACAGACAGTTTCAGAGATCAGTTAGAACAAGGGTTTCTACATTGTTCATCAAAGAAGTTTCTGACATTGTAAAGACATTGCACCGAAACTACTCACCCATAGCTGAGCGGGAGGCACAGCGGATCATTCAGCTTATGAACTCGGGAAGTGGTAGAGAGTTTGTGAGGATATTCACTGGTGATTGGTTGGCAAGGAAGACACCAGAAATGATGGCTGCTTGGTTTCTGAAGAGGCCAACATTGCACGAGAAAGATGACAAGCTGGTGGCACAGCTATTTGAGATGGAGACAACATACAGGACATTATTTTTGGCCTGCCGAGAGTCTAAGATGCATCTAAACAAAATGACGAAGAAAGCGGAACAAGCCATCACCCTTTCTCGTAAAATCCAGGCCAAGGCTGAGTCCTTTGAAAACAAACTGCAAGAGCTCACTCGCCTATTGTAGGAAGAGAAGTTGAAAGTGATCACTCGAGATGCAGGCATACAGGATATGGAGAAGAGGATGAAAGCACTTGAGGAGGAGATGGGCCAACAGTTGGTGGAAGAAGACAAGGAACTAGAGAAGGTCAATAAAAAATTGAAGGAGGCAGTGCACCTGGTGAAGACCACTCGAGAGAAAGAATTGAAGGCCTCTCGTCACCTTCAGTAGCGTACAGAGGAGGTGTACCGACTATGACAACTGACCACTCCGGCTACCACTTCATCGGTCCCCCAGCCGCTAGGGACGTCCTCTCAACCCTCCTCCCACTGAAATTTTATATATTGGTCTCCCAATGTTGTATTTGTCGCCTGGGAAGACGACTTTTTCTGAGGGGGGGATGATGAAATCCACTAGATAGTTAATTAGCAAATGAAATAAATAAATAATGTTTTGTCAAGGATTTAGTCCTCAAGATTAGTTAGTACTTGGGGAATTAGTCCTCAGGATTAGTTGGTACTTGACAGTTGCCGACGGTTGGTGTTCTCAACCGACGCCGGTTAACTATTTATATTGTTGTGTGGTTTGTAGTCAAGGGTAGAGTTGGTGTGATGATGTAATACTGCAAATACATGAATAAAGATTTAAATGCTTCATATGCTTCTGTTTTGTGAATACTTTACATGTTCAATGATATTGTGTATCTAGTTTACTTTTGTAAGATATTGAATCTCGGTTAGTGGAGTAAACACAATTTATTATGCTGCCCTAGATAACCTTACATCTATGTTTGTAAAAAGAGCCAACCTAGTTCTAGCTGATCTTAAGTGGGCATATGCAGAAGAAATCAAGGTTAATTCTAATTTAGGTATGAATGTTGCTGGACCACTCAATCATCTAGGGTATGCTACTATGCCAAACTAGATAGCGGGGATCAATCAAGCATTGGCACATTACACACCAATAATGAATCTTATTCCACCTCCCAATAATCAGTTGGTAATTCATCCAAGAGTTCCCCTTTCTCAAGCACAACCTTCATAGCCAATGTATTTGCAAAATACAGTGTTGTACCCCAAAATTAAAATTTTTGTTACACTTAGACATTTTGAAGAAATGAGTAAAAGTCTTGTTAAATCTATCAAAAAGGTCAAAATTTGGGTGTGCAGGTCTTGCATGCGGGGTTAAAACGCAAAATTTTCAAAATCTAACGATCTGGGTTTGCTAAGAGTAGCTTAATCTACAAAACCTAGATCTTAGTTTTCCATCCCTACTTTTTAAGAAAACTGCTATTTTTAGAAAATTTATAAAAATAGTAACTTTTTTTGGGTTTTTTTGGGTTTCTTTGGAAACATATACTGGCAAAACTTTCTAAAAATAGAAAGTCAGTCTGATAGGGTTCAAACTGATTTTGATTGGCTCAAAACATGTCCATATCAAGTTGGTGTAGTCAGAATCTCAAAATAATCAATTTTTCCCTAGTGGGTCTACTCTACTTTTTCAGAAGCATATCAGGAGCTTTGAGGTCATCAATGGAGGTCAGTCAACCACCAGGTGTCAGATTCAACACTCAGGCGTTCAATAGAAGGTGAGTTCATGAGCTAGCACGAAGAGCAAGGAAGGAGGTAAAATGGTGAAAATTTTCTAACACTGCCAGATTTGGGCGCCCCAGGTGAGAATAGGCGCCCATCTTTTTAGGGCACTAAAAGATGATATTAGGGTTTATGCCTGCAACCAAAGTTGCTCAGTTCTCTACCAGCTCCCCAGCGAATCCAATGGCGCAGTCAATCGATCGTCCAGTCATCCAGGATTCAAGATCAAACAAAGGGTTTTCAAGCAGAAGATGAAGTGAAAATCATGAAAGTAACAAAAAATTTCTAAGTCTGGAAGTTTTCAGAGCCCTAGGTGCCGAGGGGTGCCCAGTCTTTTGGAAGGGAAAATCCAACAATTAGGGTTTGCAAATGTGCTCAATCTCTCCAAAATTCAGGCAGCTTCGCAATAGGCGTCTTTGTCAAAGCATTTCACTTGTCGTTCTCCAGAAAATTTAGATCGAGCTGAAAGTATGGAATAACATTTCAAAAGTGAAGATGAAAATCAGGTAAACTATTCTAAGTCTGAAGCAAATGGGAGCCCCTAGAAGAGAAAGGCACTGATGATTTTGAGAGCCCAAATGAATGATTTTGCCAGTGAAGCCTCCAAGATCACTTCCTCAGAACTGGTTAGGATTTCCAACGAGATCAACAACACGTCAATCAGAGATGGTAGTCACCAGATGCAGCAAGCGGAATAGAGGGTTTGACAAGAGTCAAAGTCAAAAGCAGAGAAGAAAATACAGAAAAATGGCTAACACTGTGAAAGTTCGGAGCCCCTGGAAGAAATGGGCTCCCATGAATTTGAAGGTCAAAACGAAGTTTTCCGTCAAAGGCGCCTCCAGAACAATCTTCTCAGAAACAGTCAGTCTACGCTATGAATCATCCAGCTCGTTCATTGGATCAATCTAGAAGCTAGAGATCGAGGTCAAAGTAAGGGGTCAAAATGGTGAAAAGTTGAAAAAAACTCAAAAAATGACTAACACTGGGTGAAGTGGGTGCCCCTGGCCAAGAAGGGCGCCCAACTTGTCATGCCTTAGTCAAAATTCTCAAGTTTTAAAATTGCAAGATGAAGTGAATGTCTAAATTCATTAAACAAGCTGAGTTTAGAGTTTGAAGATTAAAGCAAAAGAAAGCAAAGCTATTTCAAGCCCTAAATCTATTTAAGACATCTCTTCCTTTCAGTTTTCATCATTTTTGTAGGTGGCTTCCAAAGAAGAAAACTGGAGCAGCAACTTTGAGGTTTTATTTCAAGACTCAAGAGCTCAAGGTTGCTGATTTTTATGAATAATTTTCAGACCAGCAACATAAGACCTTGCTTTTTTCATGCATTTTCATCCAGAAGATCAAATTTTTGAAGGAGAAGGTCAAAGAATTTTAGTTTTCAACCATCTGAGTTTCATCTCATTCTTCTGAAGAATTTTTGGAGAAATTCATCAAGTTGCAGCAGCTGCTTTTTCCTTGCATGTCAGTGAAATCTTCAGGGTTTCCAATTTTTTATCATTTGGGTCCTCTAAAAACAGTCTTCTGAAGAAAACCCATATCACAGCTTTTTCAAGAAAATTTCAAATTCTAGGGTTGGCTGCTTTTTCGATCAGCCATCAGTAATTTTCAAATCTGATCAACTGGGTCCATTTCTAATTTTATTCTCAACAAAACCCAGGTGCCAGCTTTTTCGGTGAAAAAATTGAAGAAATTAGGGTTTGTTGCTTTTTCAATCTAAATTCAAAATTTTCAAAAACGGATGATCTGGGTTGTATTGAAATGAAATTCTGAGTAAAACCCATATCTCAGAAAAATTTCCAAAAAATTTGTCCGTTTGAGGCCGAAAAACCAGGATTCTAAAAATAGAAAGTTGCTCAAAGCTTGTCTGAACATAGGCGACTTTACAGTCATTCTTCAAGGTTTTCAATATGGAGTACACTCCCCTCGAGTTTAAGACCAAATCAGCACTATGTCAAAACTTCATTATCTCAGCTGAAGAACAAGAGAAGGTGTGATATGAGAAAAAGGAAAGGTATCAGAAAAGAGTTGTGCAATACTCTTCTGTTGGAAATCAAGCGAAGAGTCAAAAGCATAAAGTTGCAAAGCCGCCAAGTTATCAAATTTGTGAGTCATCTTTTGGGGCAGCGATGTTTTTCAAGAACAAAACTCATAAAGCAGCTGAAGAAGTGAAAGATTCTCTACGTTTGATCATAGAAGGCGAAGAGATCTTGGAGGATCGGAATATTGCCCGAGATAGTATCAATGCACCTGACCGGGACCCAGTTTCCTGCTTTTTAGCATATATGATTGAGATTTAAAGCGGCTTTCATCTAGAAGCTTTCTTTCCGCTTTCTTTCTATTCTTGGAACGATTCTTATCCATTCTTTGAAGAAGAGAACGAAGATAAATGTAATAGTTGGCATTTCCTACTTTTCCTGCTTTCTTAGGTGCTAGATGTTATCTTCTTTCTAGATTTAGAAATAAAGCTTGCTTGCTAAGCAAGCCCTAGATTGTGAAAGCAAGGAGATTTTAGGGTTCCCTACTCCTCTGCTTACCTATAAATAAGAGCCCTTGCTCATTAGTTTTCTTTAACAGTTATTGTGATAGCAAATTGCTGAGTCTCTTTTAGCCAGCAAGTTGTTATTCAGTGTCATTTCACTTGTGTTTATGATAGCGAATTGTTGAGTCTCTTTTAGCCAACAAGTAGTTGTTGTAATCGCTGTTCTCTTTGTGTAAGAACGAATTTGCAAGCCTCTTTAGCTGCAATTTCTTGTTCCGTGCATGTGTTAGGGTAATCTTTTGTTCCAGAAGTTTGAGAAATAAAATCATGAGCCTCCTTTGCCTTGGTATAATGTCTCAGATTTCCGTTATTTGTGTTATGCTTTTATGATCTTAATTTCACCTTACATTGAAGTGTGTAGATGTTTGTTGGAAAAGAGTTTATTGAAGCACTTTGTCAGATAATCAACCTTGTTCATTTCTAATTTCTCTTGCTCTGCGTATTACTTGAGAAATTAGAAATGTCTTTAGCTTAAGTTAGTCGTAGTTGAAGTTCTTAAATCAAAAAATCTCAGCTACGGCGTTTGTGTTTTATAAACCTTGTGCTCTAGCTGATCAAAAAGATAGGCAACTTAGTTTATAGTTTACATTCTTTCGCAACATCAGCAAGAGGGAGCTTCCCCTCCTAATTTGAAGAGCAGTTTATCTATGAATAGCTTTATGTTTCAAATACGCATTCCAGAGGTGCGAATTTAAACGCCAACATACAGCGACATCCACGAGGACACAAGAAGAAAAAGAAGAGATGAAAGAATTGATCGAACAGGTAAAGAAGTTGTCTACTGAGGTAACTCAGTTGAGAAATCAGAACAATCAACTTCAAAACATGCAAAGGAATTCACAAGGATACCAAGGCAATTATCAAAATTACCAAGGTCAATCAAGTAATCAAGCTTATCAAAGCAATGCTCAAGGGTATCGTGGAAATAATCAAGAATATCAAAAGAGAACATGGAATATAGGACCAAACAATGGAAATGTGTCATCACCACTAGACAATCCTGCTACTCGAGAGAATCGACCAACAAAAAGTATACTCCTAACTGAATCAGCCTTGTCATGGTGGTGTCAATTGCACAATACTAATCAACATTCTGAGACACACTGTAGAGAATTTCAACTCGCAGCAAATATTTTCCAGAGAGAGATACAAAGGGAAGCACCAGATGACCCATCCACTACTATAGTCCCTGTAGTGAAGTACGATCAAGTTGAGTGGTACTAAGAGGAATGTCCAATGCTGGTCCTTGGATTGTGTTATTCAAAAGAATGGAGAGGCTGATTCAGCACGATCAAGTTGAGTGGGCTACGGAATGTATGGTTCTTCCAGCTAGTCCAGTTGAAACGAAGAGGGACTATCCTCCAGATATCCAGTCTATACTCACCAAGAAGAGTAAGATGTTTGCTGATCTACCTTCTGGGCCGCCTCCTGAAAGGGGAGCTGAGAATGTCATTGAACTCAAGGAAGGGGCCAAGCCTGTCATCACAACACCATATCGGTATCCTAGAAGCAAAAGGACGAAATCGAGAAAAACATAAAAGAACTTTCCGAGATGGGCTTCATTCTTCCAGGAAAGAGTCCCTTCGCTTCAGCAGTAGTTCTTGTGAAGAAAAAGGATGGCACCATCTGCATGTGTGTGGATTATCGTTCCTTGAATCAAAGCACAATCAAAAATCGGTACCCCATTCCCTAGATAGATGAGCTCATTGACGAGCTACATGGTGCCAAGTTCTTTTCAAAAATTGATTTGAGGTCGGGCTACTATCAAATTCGGATAAGAGGGTCAGATGTTGAGAAGACAGCATTCAAATGCCACTATGGTCATTCCGAGTTTTTAGTCATGCCTTTTGGGTTGACTACTGCTCCAGCCACTTTCCAGTCTTGTATGAACAGAGTCTTTCAGAAGCAGTTGAGGAAGTTTGTTTTAATCTTTTTTGATGATATCCTCATCTTCAGCAAGACATGGGAAGAACATCTCAAGCACTTGGAGGAAGTTCTTAGCATCTTAGAGTCAGAAAGTTTGTTTGCCAAAGAGTCCAAATGTGAATTTGGAATGAAGGAGCTGCTCTACCTTGGTCACATAATTAGTGCTGATGGGGTGAAGGTTGATCCTGAAAAGATCAAGGCTATAGTTGATTGGCCACCGCCAGAAAACTTGACTCATTTGAAAGGGTTCTTGGGTCTTTGTGGCTTTTACAGAAGATTTGTGAAGGGCTACTCTCAAAGTGCTGCTCCTCTTACTGACCTCACTAAAAAGGGGGATTTCTTTTGGTCAGAAAAGGCTCAAAGTGTTTTTGCTAAGTTCAATAAGATCATGAGTTCTTGCCCAGTTTTGGCCATACCAAATTTCTTCAAGCCTTTCGAGTTACATTGTGATGCATCCGGAGAAGGTGTTGGGGCTGTTTTGATGCAAGATAAGCATCCCATTGCGTTTGAAAGTAGGAAACTAAGGGGTGTTGAGAGGACCTACTCCATCTATGACAAGGAAATGCTTGCAATCATGCATGCATTAGCTAAGTTCAGACAATATCTGGTGGGGAGCAAGTTTGTGGTGAAGACTAATCACAATAGTCTCAAGCACTTCATGCATCAAAAGGATTTGAATGAAAGAAAACAAAAGTGGGTGAGTAAGCTTCAAGCTTACGATTTTGACATTGAGTACGTCAAAGGGAAAAACAACATTGTGGCAGATGCTCTATCTAGGAGGCCTCATTTAAGCTCATTGTGTGAGCTTACTGTTGATTGGAAGGAGATGTTGCTTGCTGATTATGCCAAAAATCAGTTTGCAACTAGCATCATCGAAGGTACTTTCTATGATGAAAGGTACAAAGTGGTTGACGGTTTGATACACTACAAGGGAAGGATCTTTTTGGTCGCCGATTCTAAGCTCAAAAAGAAGATTTTGATGAGTTTTCATGACATCCCACTTGCTGGTCATCAAGGTTATTTCAAGACATATAGGAAGATTCGGGAGAGGTTTTCTTGCAAGGGGTTGAAAGAGGAAGTCCAACGCTACATCAAGGAGTGTCCCACTTGTCAAATGAACAAAAATAAGCATTCTCTTCCAGCTGGTCTACTGCAACCTCTTCCCATTCCCAACGAAAAATGGGAAAGCATATGAATGGACTTCATCACAGGGTTATCAAAGGTTCAAGGCAAAGATTGTATCTATGTTGTAGTAGACAGATTAACAAAGTTTGCTCACTTTTTTCCCATCACTAGCACATTTTCAGCTGCTCAAGTGGCAGATCTTTTTTTCCATGAAGTGTTTAGGTTGCATGGGTTGCCGAAAAACAATCTGAGTGATAGGGACAACAAGTTCCTAAGCACTTTTTGGCAACAATTTTTCAAGATGAGTGGTATAGTGCTTACTCCAAGCACTAGCTATCACCCTCAAACTGATGGTCAAACAGAGATAGTGAACAAGTGGTTGGAGGGCTATCTTAGAAACTATGTCTAGGAGTAGCAAAGAGCATGGGTGAAATGGCTTCACATTGGGGAGTATTGCTACAATTCATCTTTCCACATGTCAATAAAGATGTCTCCATTCATGGCTCTTTATGGTTATGAGGCTCCTAGCTTTGCTGATTTGGTGTTTGGTGATAGCAAAGCCCCTCAAGCCAAGGATTTGTTGCAGCAAAGTCAAGATATTTTGAAGTACTTGAAGAACAACCTTCAAATAGCACAAAATCAGCAAAAGATGTACGCTGATCAGCAGCGTGTTGAGCGTTCATTTGAGGCTCAAGATATGGTTTACCTTCGACTTCAGCCTTACAGACAGTCTACTCTCAAGAAGAGTGGAGCTGAGAAGCTCAAACCTCACTTCTATGGGCCATTCAAATTCATCAAAAAAGTTGGAGCAGTGGCTTACGAGTTGGAACTACCCTTGAGTAGTAAGGTTCACAATGTCTTCCATGTGTCTCGCCTCAAGAAGGCACTTGGACACAATGTTGTTGCTTCATCACAGTTGCCTCCCTTGGACGAAGAAGGACAATTGACCTTGATTCCATAGGAGATTATTAATTCCTGAGAACGTTCTTTGAGGAGAAGGACAATCAAAGAATACTTGGTGAAGTGGAAGAACTTGCCCTTGGAGGATGCAACTTGGGAGAATAAGGAGATTCTGCAGCATCCAGACTTGCGATTGCTTGAGGGCAAGCAATCTTGGGGAGGGCGGATTGTAATGTCCCCTTCTCAATTGTGATCGATTTAGTTGACCGTTGGCCTATTCTGGAGACTCGTAGGCTACTCGAAGGGAAAAATTAGGGTTTCGTATTTTTGAGGAGGTTGTTGTTTGAAGATTGAAGATTAGATTGTGGATTCTTTCTGGGTTTTCAGAGAGCTTCGCAGTGGTATAGCTCATTTGGTGTTCTGAGCAATTTCATGAATTTACTATTTTTAGTAAATTCTATTTTTGGCAGTGGTCCTGTTGGCTGCAGTGTTGTTGGCTCTCTTCTTCAACCAGTTCAGTTGGTAATTTGATTTTTGGCCTTTGGATGCTTTTTCTAGAGAGATAAGCTATTATCATATTATAATGTTATATTTTAATATTATAACCCCTTGGCCTAGCATTATAACTTTTTGTTGTTTTAAAAAGGGGGACTTTGAGGGTGAAGGCCTCATCAGGAGATAATTTATATTTTAAGGCCAAATTATGGGTTGGAGAAGTGGGACGCCTACTTGAGAGAAAGATTAATTTTTATAAGAGTGAAATATTGCCTTATGAGAAAAGGATGCCACCTTTGGATGGAAAAGAGTTGAAGTCAAATTCGAATTTGGGCGCCCTTCTTCAAGCTTCTAGAAGATTCTCCTCAAGCCTTTATATGTTGGCCTCAGCTCTTCATTTGAGGATTTTTTTTCTACCATACTTTTATTTGAAATATTCCGAGCCAATTTTTTTCATTTTTTCAAATTACAAATTACAAAGCAATGCACCCGTTAAGGTTAGTAGTTAAACCAAAACGTTGCTGAAGCAACTCTAACCAGAATGTACACCAGGATCCCGATGCGGGCAAGGTGTGAGCATTGGTCAGGGGATCTTAAACAAAATGCTTATGCAAGAACTCTAACCAAGAATGGCACCGATGATGGCGAGCATATGGTCAGAGGGTCTTCTACACTAAGTACTGAAAGGGAACTCAACACCAAGTATGTGCTACCCAATCTAGGATGGAGTTGAGGCGACCATATGGCGAAGTATTACAAATAACAATGCCTAAAAGAAATAACTGAATTGCTGAAAGGACTCAACACCCAGAATGTGCTTTCTAACCCAGAGTGGGAAAGTAGCTACCATAGGGCGGAGATGTAACTATTACAAAACAATTACTGAAGGTAAGAATGAGTATTACAAATCATGATAAAGCAATATTAAAGAACAATTGGTTAGTACTACTGCCAGCTTACAATAGATATTATTGCCTGCAATATCAAGATATTAGATGTTCTTCAAATGGTGCACTCAACAAGAAATCTTCTGCAGAGCCTTTAAGGAAACCTCAACACCAATCCAATAAGAAAGATGCAGATTTCTCAAGACTGTTATGACAGATCTGCACTTTTCAACATATAACCAGCAACATAGAAATTCATTGAATAGCTCATAACTCACTCCTCTCTTACCCAAATGACCTAATCTCAGATGCAAAACACAACTAATATGAAGGCGCCTAGAATGAATGCAAGAGACAAACTTAAAATGCCAACATTTATTTTTGCACGGATTCCAAGATGATACAGAACTGTACGGCCCAGCAAGAGGGGCGATTTTCTTTTAAAAATCACAACCTTCACATTAAATTCTATAACTTTGAAAATAGGTTCGCCCTTTACAAACAGATGGAATGAGACAATACCCAGAAGCAATATTTTTGTATTTTTTTGAATTACGAACAAAAACACAATCTGTTGTAGCTAAAAATGCAATAACTGGAAACCCTCTAATATGCAAAACTGAACTAACAAAGCACAAGCTGAATACAATGCTCAAAACTAAATGCAAACTCACAAATTATATTATCTCATCACTAGTTGCTGTGTTGCAAGCAAGAAGCAATGCCCAAGCTAGGAGGCCTTCATTCCTCGAAGCAATTCCAGAGTCAAACCGGCAACATAACAATACTGTAGACAAAAGATGATCTCAATGATAACCAAAGGCTCCCTTTTATAATTTTCGGTTGACTCTTCTCGAAACCCTAACCTTCTTTTTTGAGTCAAACCCTAATCCCAAGAGATGGCATCCCCTTTCTTCACTTTGACTTTTAATTAAATTCACAACTTAGGAAAAGGCGTCCCACTTAAGGTTCTTATTTCAACCTTAATAAATTCAATATAAATTCAATATAAACTCAATGATGGCGCCACCCTTCAAGTCCACCTTTTAAAATAACATTAAGTTAATAGACTAGGCCAAGGTGGTAAAATAACATTAAAATATAATGTTATTTAAGTAAAATGAGCTTATCTCTCCGAAACTGCATTCTGAAGCCTGAAACTGAATACGCCAATTGAGTCAGCTGAAGAGGAAAGTCAACTGCCTGAGACCAACCTGTTTACTGCCAGAAATAGAATTTACTAAAAATAGTAAATTCTTGAAGATGCTCAGAATGCCGAGAAGAACATACCACTGCGAAGCTCTCTGAAAACCCAGAAAGAATCCGCTACTGAAACAACCAACTCCGAGCAAGAACTTCCTTCAAAATAGGAAACCCTAATTTTACCTTCCGACTAGCCTACGGGTCTCCGGAATAGGCCAACGGTCACTAAAAAGATCAGGCTTGAGAAGGGGACATTACATTATTGTAATGTCCCCTATGCACGACTAGGTGCATATCGGCAGCCATGTGTTCGGTGGGCTTGCGTAAGACTCCAAATTCTCCGGTGGTGGCTTCGGTGGTGAAAGATTCCTCCCTAGTTGTTGCCCTTAACACCCTGGGTAGCCGCCCTTACTAACAGGCCAGTCTTTTGGTGTAGTGGTTGGGCCTTAGTGGTATCAGAGCCGAGGTCTCGAGGTCGAGACCCGCAAAGCGTGGTGGGATGTAATGTCCCCTATGCACGACTGGGTGCGTCCCGACGGCCACGTGTTCGGCGGGCTTGCGTAAGACTCCAGATTCTCCAGTGGTGGCTTCGGTGGTGAAAGATTCCTCCCTAGTTGTTGCCTTTAACACCTTGGGTAGCCACCCTTACTAACAGGCCGGTCTTTTGGCTTTATGTTGCCCTTAACACCTTCTAGAGATTCCTTGCTGAGTCTATAAAAGGAGACCTCTTCTCTTCATTTTGTTATCTTTTGACTTGAACATTGTTATGCTGCCAAAATGGTGCTAGGACTGCTTCGAGGAATGAATGCCTCCTAGCTTGGCTCATCTTCTTGCTTGAAAGATAGCAACTAGTTGAGAGATAGTTTGTAATAGGTTTGTCTTGCATTTTCAGTTGAGTGTCTTACATTTTGGAGTTCTAGTTTGCATTTTGTGTCTCATTTTGGAGTTGCCGAATATCATAGCTGATTGTAAGAATTGCTCATATCTCATGAAATAAAAATATTATTGTTCTGGGCATTGCATAAATCCTTTTCTCTATGTGGGGCGACCATTCTTGCAAAGTTGTAGATTTTTTAATACTGATTTGGATTTTTAAAAGCAAAATCGCCTCTCTCTCTTGGCTGTACCATTCTGGTCTGCCTGGCAAATGTTTAGAAAAAAAAATACTTCAATTTGTTAGTTGTTTCTTTGTCCAGTCTTCATTGCCATCATTATAGCTTTCATTTGCATCAAGTCTCATGTCATTCTGGCAAGTATTGAGTGAGTTGTGAGTATTTTGGTGAATTCTATAGTTGCTGATTGCTTCATTTCAGTTGCTGGTCTGTTATATCAGTCATAGATAAATGCAGATTTGTGAGGAGTTTGAGTCCAGAGAGGTTTGTCAAGCATTGAGGAAGTCTTACAAATTATTGCAGCATTGAAGAACTTGGATTACCAGGCTTTGGAAAGCATTCTAACATATTGTAAGCTGATTAGTAGTACTATCAGCAATTCTCCTCTTTATCTTTCTCTTACTTTATTGTACTTCCCGCTGAATAAGTGGAAGAGGCTGGCTTGCCGCCTATTTACATTCTGAGTTGCATTGTAATTCCTTGGTATCTCTGCCTTATGGTAGCTCCATTTCCACCTTGGGATGGAAAGCATTATCATTTGATTTGATTTGTAATTTCCTTTCTTAGTATCTCCGTCTTATGGTAGCTCCATTCCCACTTTGGGTTGGAAAGTACATTCTAGGCGTTGAGCTTACTTTCAGCACTGTACTTCTTTCCAGTTGATACTGACGACCCTCTTGCCACATACAGCATCATTCTCATCTCGAGATTGAGTGCGCATTCTTGGCAAAGAGTTACTTGCAAACTGCTGGTTTGGGTTTGTGCTAAAATAGAAATCTGCTCATAAGTCCATGCACGATTTTTTGGTGGTTCTGGGTATTGGCCCTATGCTTTAGTCTACCTTGGGCGCCCCTCCTTGCAAGTTTTCAGATTTTTTAGAGGTGTCTATAATTTTATCTTGCTAGTAGAACATTTCTGGAGGTCGTACCTTCTTTGCTTTAGAACATTTCTGGAGGTCGTACCTTCATTAGCGTAGTCAGTTCCTGCATTAACTCAAGTAAAGACTTCTCTGTAGTCATCTCTCTCTGTACGTAGTGTCCAGTACCTCTGTCACTCATCTAACAACTGGATCATTGAATATTTTCACAGGATGGCAGGATCTTGGCTCTGATACCATTGTAAAGAACCGGACCATTTTTTTTCAAACAACAAGCCCTAGAATCACCAAAATGCTCATAACTTCGTCAAAACACCTTCAAATGATGTGGAACTGAATGCAAATGAGAGCTAGGAGTTGAATGACCAAGACCAAGCCAAGAAACTCCTCCAAATAGCATTTTGGTGCATTTTTGGAGAGATAGGTATTTTAATTAAAAAATGTAATAATTTAATATTGGGACCCCTTGGCCTAATGAGACAACTTTATGTTGTTTTTAAAAAGGGGACTTTTGAGGGTGTTTATTTCATTAAGAAATATTTGATGTTCTTAAGTCAAAAAATGCTCAAGAAGAAAAGTACGCCATCCTTGGAGAGCTTGATATTTTATTTAAAAATGATTTATATCTCACTTGAAATGGGACACCACTTTATGCTTGGTCAATGGTCAAAACCTAAAAAGCATCTTAAAGTTAGAGTGCACCTACTAAAAGCTTCTGGAGGGTCTTCTCAAAGTTATAAAAAGGAGCCTTAGGACTTCACTTCTCATCTTCTGACTTGAATATTGTTATGCTGCCGAAATGGTGCTGGGACTGCTTCGAGGAATGAATGCCTCCTAGCTTGGCTCATCTTCTTGCTTGAAAGATAGCAACTAGTTGAGAGATAGTTTGTAATAGGTTTGTCTTGCATTTTCAGTTGAGTATCTTGCATTTTGGAGTTCTAGTTTGCATTTTCTGTCCCATTTTGGAGTTGCCGAATATCATAGCTGATTGTAAGAATTGCTCATATCTCATGAAATAAAAATATTATTGTTCTGGGCATTGCATAAATCCTTTTCTCTATGTGGGGCGACCATTCTTGCAAAGTTGTAGATTTTTTAATGCTGATTTGGATTTTTAAAAGCAAAATCGCCTCTCTCTTGGCCATACCATTTTGGTCTGCCTAGCAAAGGTTTAGAAAAAAAAATACTTCAATTTGTTAGTTGTTTCTTTGTCCAGTCTTCATTGCCATCATTATAGCTTTCATTTGCATCAAGTCTCATGCCATTCCGGCAAGTATTGAGTGAGTTGTGAGTATTTTGGTGAATTCTACGGTTGCTGATTGCTTCATTTCAGTTGCTGGTCTATTATATCAGTCATAGATAAATGCAGATTTGTGAGGAGTTTGAGTCCAGAGAGGTTTGTCAAGCATTGAAGAAGTCTTACAAATTATTGCAGCATTGAAGAACTTGGATTACTAGGCTTTGGCAAGCATTCTAACATATTGTAAGCTGATTAGTAGTACTATCAGCAATTCTCCTCTCTATCTTTCTCTTACTTTATTGTATTTCCCGCTGAATAAGTGGAAGAGGCTGGCTTGCCGCCTATTTACATTTGAATTGCATTGTAGTTCTTGCATCTCCGCCCTATGGTAGCTCTATTCCCACTCCAGGTTTGAAAGCACATTCTGGGTGTTGAGTTTACTTTCAGCACTTGTAGTGGTAGAGATCCTTTGACCATATGTTCGTCCATCTTGGGCACATTCTTGGTTAGAGTTACTTTTCAGCATGCATTGAGATCCTTTGACCATATGCTCACACCTTGCCCATCTCGGGATCCTGGTGTACATTCTTGGTTAGAGTTGTATTCCGCATCGTTTTGGTTTAAGTGTTGAGACTGTTTTGAGGAATGAATGCCTCCTAGCTTGGCTCATCTTCTTGCTTGAAAGATAGCAACTAGTTGAGAGATAGTTTGTAATAGGTTTGTCTTGCATTTTCAGTTGAGTATCTTGCATTTTGGAGTTCTAGTTTGCATTTTCTGTCTCATTTTGGAGTTGTTGAATATCATAGCTGATTGTAAGAATTACTCATATCTCATGAAATAAAAATATTATTATTCTGGGCATTGCATAAATCCTTTTCTCTATGTGGGGCGACCACACATACAATAACAATAGCAGTGATTTTCCCTAGGAGTTGAGCAACCAAGACCAAGCCAAGAAACTCCTCCAAATAGCAGTGATTTATTTATGCACGCTTTCCAATGCAACCTTAAAGAAGGTACGACCTCCAGAAATGTTCTACTAGCAAGATAAAATCCGAGACACCTCTAAAAAATCTGAAAACTTGCAAGGAAGGGCGCCCAAGGTAAACTAAAGCATAGGGCCAATACCCAGAACCACCAAAAAATCGTGCATGGACTTATGAGCAGATTTCTATTTCAGCAAAACCCTAATCAGCAAATGCAAAACTCACAAATCTCTAAAATCTTCAACCTTGATGCTCTGTCTGCTAGTCTGGATGAGAAGCAGTCTTTGAAATCTTAGCTAGGTGCTATCTTTCAAGCACGAAACCAAGAGAAGGAACTAGGAGGCATTCATTCCTCGAAGCAGTCCCAGCACCATTTTGGTAGCATAACAATATTCAAGTCAGAAGATAACAAAATGAAGAGAAGAGGTCTCCTTTTATAGACTTAGCAAGGAATCTCCAGAAGTTTCTAGAAGTAGCGCCCTAATTTTCAAATTTGAAATAACCTTATTTCCCTCTAGGAATGGCGTCCCCTTCATCAAGGCAATATTTGACTTTTTTTTATTAAATTAAAATTATCTTCTCCTCAAAATTTGGCATTCTATTTCTCCAAGAATAATTTTGGCCTTTAGAAAATATTAAAATAACCTCCTGATGAGGCATTCACCCATGAAGTCCCCCTTTTTAAAACAACTTCAAGTTATATTGCTAGGCCAAGGGGTTAATGTGAAAATATAACATTATTTAAATCAAAATAACTTATCTCTCCAAAAATGCATCAAAAGGCCAAAAATCAACAATACCAACTGAACTGCCCGAAGAGGAAAGCCTGTTAAACTGAAGCCAATTGGACTATTGCCAAAAATAGAATTTACTAAAAATAGTAAATTTGGAACGTCGCTCAGATCAAACTGCATGTGACACCATTGCAAAGCTTTCTGAAAACCCAAAAAGAATCCGCCATCCAAAATCCCAAACTCCAAGATGTAGCCGTCATAACTTACTAAAAATAGTAAGTTCGGAAAGGTTGTCTGACGTAGTTGCATGTCATACCTCTGCAAAGCCCTCCGAAAACCCAGAAGGAATCCAGGATCCAAACAGCCAAACTCCAACAAGCAAAACCCTGAATCTTCAAGAGAACCCTCCAAACAGTCGGAAACCCTAATTCTACCTCTGACTAGCCGACAACACCCCGGGGATAGGCCATCAATCACTGAGAAGTGCAGTGCTAAAAATGGGGACATTACAGTTATGCTGTTGGATTGTCTTCAGGCACACACTTCGAGGAAAGCATACCTCATAGCAATGGCTCATCTTCTTGCTTGAAAGATCGCAACTAGTTGAGAAGTAGATTGTAGTTGAGTTGTTTTAGCATTGCATTTGAGTTTCCTAGCATATTAGTTCAGTTTCCTTACATTTTAGTCATATTTTGGAGCTGTTGAATATCATAGCTGATTGTAAGTTTCATTCATAGATTCAAAAATAAAAATATTATCATTCTAGGTGTTTTTCCTTTTTTCTTCTCAGCCTTGGGTGACCCCTTCCTAGAAGTTTCAAATTTTATTTTGCTCTTAGATTTTATCTTGCAAAAATCGCCCTTCTCTGGGCCGTACCATTCTGGTCTGCCTAGCAAGTGTTTAGAAAAAAAAGTACTTCAATTTGTCAGTTGGTTCTTAGTCTAGTCTTACTTGTCATCTTCCTAGCATTCGTTTGCATCAAGTCTCATGTCATTCTGACAAGTATTGAGTGAGTTGTGAGTATTTTAGTGAGTTCTAGTGTTGCTGATTACTTTATTTCAGTCGCTGGTCTGTCATATCAGTCTTGAATAAATGTAAGTTGTGAGGAGGTTGAGTCTTGAGAGTCTTGTTAAGCAATGAGGAAATCATATTTAGTTTTGCAGCATTGGAGGACTTTCTAATATTGGGTTTTGGCAAGCATTCTATCATATTGTTAATCTGAATAGTAGTACTATTAGCAATTCTCCTTTCTCTCTTTCACTTACTTTATTGTACTTCACGTTGAATAAGTGGAAGAGGCTGGCTTGCCGCCTATTTACTTTCAGTTAGTAGTTTTAGGGACCCTCTAACCATATGCTCGCCATCACTTGGCGCCATCTTGGTTAGAGTTACTTCAGCTCATCTTGCATAAGATCCTCTGACCAAATGCTCGCCATCTCTCGGCGCCATCCTGGTTAGATTTACTTCAGCTCATCTTGCATAAGATCTTCTGACCATATGCTCGTCTACCCTAGACACATTCTTGGTTAGAGTTCCTTTCTAGTTCTACACTTGCATCAGATCCTCTAACCATATGCTCACACCTTGCCCAACATCGGGATCCTGGTGTACATCCTTGGTTAGAGTTGCTTCCACATCCATTTGGTTTTAGAATGTAATGTCCCATCAAAAAGATAAGTATTAGTCTCTAAAATAATTAATTTCTTTCCAATACTAATGTTTAGTTGGTAATATAATTAAAAATATAAACTATATATTTTATACATTCTGAGCTTATATTAAACAAATCGAATTAAGATACTAATTGAATCTTTTGAGACAGATTAATGGAGAAGATGTGACCATTCGTCCAAGGCAGATCTATTAAGAAGAGTCATGATCTTTCACCCACGAGGATACTTTAGGAGAGCGATTGAGGATGAGGGATCATCACAGAGAAAAGAAGAGGAAATAATCGCCCAAATCGAACAACTACTTTGTACCAAAGCCGAAGCTACGTCTCATCAGGAAGCTAGTTGGAAACTAAGAATTCCACACGGCTGGAAGAATAGGTCTCGTGCCACCCAGAAGGAGAATATTCGGCGATCAAACAGACATTGAGCAAGGCATCGAGATTGCCTTCCAGAATTCTGCATATTGATACTTGGCAAACGGTTTATTATTTCATTTATTCAATTCTCAAAAATATAAACCATTCATCAGACATCATCACATTGCATTCTAAAGTTTACATTGATTCGAGAATAAACTGATTAAGTTAGAAATAAGTACTGGGCCATCACAGTGGTATCAGAGCCACCTCTCTGCTGTCCATAAGACACCATGAAAACATACCATCGGAGAGGTTCCAGTAATAACAACACAGAAAATGATGGCATGAGGGATGAGTTTCGGACATTTATGGAACAAACCAACAAGAAATTTGAAGAGACCAACCAGATAATCCTGCAGGCTCTCCAGGACATTAGCAGTCATCATGAAGAGCACAAAAGATTTACTGAGAGGGGGGGAGGGGGGGTGAATCAGTAAATCAATCACAAACTTTTATTTCTTAATCTTTTTCAAACTTATTACAATCAACTTTTTGATATGAATCAATTTCCCCAAGTTGACACAACTTCATTAAAATAATATTTTTTCAAAGTAGGCACCAACCTACAGATTTACAAAAGGATGATTTAGTAGAGTGTAACCTACAAGGGACACCTAGACCTTTACAAATTTAGTAGGCACCTACCTACAAGGAGCACCTACCCCTAGTGCAAAGTATCAAACCTTGACTTGATGGATGTAAGACTGCCTTCATTCTGATTTTTACAATCCCAGCTCTCCAATCTGCTCTATGTGATAAATGATATCACCCTAAGCCCACACAAAGAGATGGGACACTTGACTTATCTACAAATCCTCAAAACAACCACACTTTAAAAACCTTGAATGGAGTGTCATTCATATATCTTACTCAACCATTGCATCTCTTAAGTGAAAGAACACAATCAATATTTGTATCCTTCAAAAATATCTCTTCATAACATAAATCTGATTTTGTTGCAAATCGAATCACTTTGATTTTGTTGCCTTTCTTAGGAGAAGTACGCCTCTTCAACTATTGGAGTTTAGACTTAACAACTTCACAATTCTGTTTATTAATCAACAATCGCACCTGTAGGTTCAGACACACGTCTTTCACAAAGAACGCGCCTTGTGATGAAACACCACGTCTTTTCAAAAAGGCTTCAAAGAGAGACATATCTTTTCATTGATGATTTGCATCTGTTCCTTTAGAGACATATATTTTCAATTAAGAAACAAGCGGGCTAATCTTTGAGACGCATCTCTTGCTTAAGAGACACGCGGGCTAGACATTGATACGCATCTCTGAATATACCATAACCCGTGTTAGTTTGTCTAAACAACATTCGATTTAGTTTGTTTTCAACGCGTCTTGAGCCTGAAACAATATTTTATGTTTATGATGCCTTGTGTTTAGTCAATACGACTTTGTGTAAAAACACGTCATGAAGCTTTATAATCTGTAGCTACGACTTGTAGCATTTGTTTCAAACATGTCATGAAGCTTCATAATCTGTAGCTACGACCTGTAGCTATCTCTTCATTCGTATTTTGTTTTGACAAATATGTATTGCTTTTAGATCATTTATTTTAGTTAGTTTCACTCCAAATCTTAATTATGATTGGTTTATTCTTTTCATATTCCCATATCAAATATCTTAACATATCGAAAATCTGATCAGATTCTTCTAAGAAGATCTTTAAATCTGAACATAAGCCCGAACCAGATTAGCATAAATCTGAATCTCATAATTTTTATCAAATTAGAACTGTGTGATGTTTGATCGGATTTTGATAAGGCCAAGTTAATCTGATCATCTACAAACTATGTTCTTCAAAACTTGCTTTGGCATTGACATCAATGACAATACTTCTAACACATCATACTCATGAAAAAGTCACCCCCACAAAAGAAACCCCTTCTCACCATTCTGAGATTGAGCATTCTACCCAAAGGTCTTCGCTGAGACCCACCATGCCACCATTCATTCCCAGCAGAAATGACATAGAAGAAGAGGAGCCAAACACAATTAGCATAGAAGAACTCGCTCAGACATACGCTGCATTAGACCCTGTAATCCAGAAACACATACCATTCAAAGATTATTACGAAGTCAAGATCCAAGCCAATACCAACAAAAGGAAACACCATGGCAACAAGGACCTAAAGTCGAAGGTTAGCAAGATGTCCCTGCCTGATTTTGACGGATCTGGGAAGTCTACCGCCAAATCATGGGTCTAGAAATTAGACACCTATTTGTCCCTCAGCCCCATGACAGAAGAAAATGCTATTAAATTTGCCATCCTCCATCTATCAGGCATAGCCCACGATTGGTGGCATCATGGGCTGATCATGCAGGATCATCAAAAGATAGTCACCTACAATGAATTCACTCAGAAACTCATTGATAGGTTTGATCAGAAACATCCTGAATGGTACTTCAAGGAACTCACCCATCTCAGGCAGTTTGGGACTGTGGAGGATTATGCAAATGAATTTCAAAAACTAGCAGTCATGATTCCGGATTTATCACAAAGGAGACTCACCTATCTATTCATTGAAGGACTCAAGGATCCAATCAAGAACATAGTGAACCCTCTGGAACCACAAACCATGGGAGAGGCAATTCAGAAGGCCATGAAAGTGGAAAACAGCTCTCCAAAGGAGAAAACCAAGAATTTTTCTTCCAAGGTACAATTCAAATCAGAACAAGGAAAAGGTAATAAAGGGAGAACGTGCTATTTCTGCCATGAACCTTGGGGACAAGGTCACCGTTGTAGCAACAAGGAAGCAATCCAACTCAGGGAAGAGTTGAAAAGGAAAAATAGATGCTTTAAGTGCAAAGAACCTAGGGGAGAGAACCACCATTGTAAAAGAGGACAAATATATAGAATGGAGGAGGCATCGGATGAAGAAAAAATTTCCAAGAGAACTAAATGTGAACTAGATGAACAAGGGACGTTCGCAGTTATTTCCCAAGCAAATGAGCACCAACCCTTTAGAATCAAAGGGACAATTAAAGGACGGAAGATCATCGCATTGGTGGATAGTGGGGCTTATCACAACTTTATCAGCAAAAGCCTTGTAACAAAAAGGAAGCTTGTGGCTCAAAACTTCAAAGGATTTAAGGTGGCTTTAGCAAATGGGTTCATGGATCAATGTACCAAGGTCATTCCTCAACTAGAAATCAAGTTGGGAACACATACCATAAGAGGGGATTTTTATGTCACCAACCTACAAAATGATGTGATCTTGGGAATGCCTTGGATAAATTCCCTAGGTCGCTTCACCATGGATAATCCGAACTTAGAGATTTGTTTCAAGCATCAAGGACAGGAGGTTGCATTGAAAGGTTTACCAAACGGATCCCCCAAGGTGGTATCTTGCAAAAGGATGGAAAAAATTGTAAGGCATGGCCAAGGGGAGTGGATAGCACAATGTATGGTGTTAGATAAGTCACCCTCACATAAACAAAGTATTCATGTCGACATCCAACCGATCTTAGGGAGACTAAAGAGAATTTTTGGAGATATCCCCCCGGGTTTTCCTCCAAAGAGGCGTTTTGAGCATTCCATAGAATTGGAAGAGGGAACAAAACAGGTAATAACTACCCCTTATAGGCACCCTCGAAGATTCAAAGAAGAGATTGAAAAAACCATTAAAGAGTTGTTAGAAATGGGGCACATTCAACCAAGCAATAGCCCTTTTGCATCATCGGTTGTATTGGTAAAAAAGAAAGATGGCACTATGCGAATGTGTATTGATTACAGGGCCTTGAACCAAAGAACCATCAAGAATCGATATCCAATCACATGGATAGATGAACTACTGGATGAACTTCATGGAGCAAGGTATTTTTCCAAGATTGACTTACGTTCAGGATATCATCAAATCCGAATGAAAAGAGAAGATGTACCCAAGACTGCCTTTCGATGCCACTATGGACATTTTGAATTTCTAGTTTTGCCCTTCGGTCTCACCAATGCCCCCACCACTTTCCAATCTTGCATGAACCACATTTTCCGTCAACAACTGAGAAAGTTCTTACTAATCTTCTTTGATGATATCTTGATATACAACAAGACATGGGAAGAGAATCTCTGCCATATTGAAGAAGTTTTAAGCATTTTGGAATCAGAATCTCTTTTTGCAAAAATGTCAAAATGTGACTTTGGACTAGAAGAAATACTCTATTTGGGCCATAAGATCAATGCGGAAGGGGTAAGCATAGACGAGGAAAAGATCAAAGCCATCAAGGAATGGCCCAAACCTAGGACATTGACCCAACTCAGAGGCTTCGTGGATTTATGCAGCTATTATAGGCGTTTTGTAAAAGGCTTTTCCAAATTGGCTGCCCCTCTCACAGATCTAACAAAGAATGGCGCATTTACATGGAATAACCAAGCCCAACAAGCTTTTGAACAACTCAAGAAAGCCATGAGCACTTGCCCAGTCCTTGCCATTCCTGACTTTACACTACCATTTGAATTACAATGTGATGTGTCTGGGGAGGGAATAGGGGCGGTTCTCATGCAAGAGAAACACCCGATAACCTTTGAAAGCCAGAAAATAACCGAGGCAGAAAAACGCTACTCCGTCTATGACAAAGAGATGTTGGCAATTATGCACGCCTTGGCCAAATTCCGTCAATATCTTGTTTGTGGAAGATTCATCATTAAAATAGATCACAATAGCCTACGGTACTTCTTGCATCAAAAGGATCTTAACGATCGACAACAAAAGTGGGTAAGCCAAGTCCAAGCATATGACTTTGACATAGAGTACATTAAGGGGGTTAATAACAGAGTGGCGGATGCATTGTCTAGGTGGGCCCACCTCAACACCATTACCAGCATTTCAAAAGATTGGAAAAATGATATTGTCGCCGAATATGTCAAGGATGCACAAGCTTCAGAATTATTGGAAGGAAGAATACCAAATGAGGAGTTCAAGGTATGGGATGATCTCATTTTATATAAAGGGAGGATATTTATAGTTCCACATTCAAAGATGAAAAATAAAATTATTAAGGAGTTCCGTGATAGTCCCTTGGCGGGTCATCAAGGCTACTACAAGACTTATAAACAAATCCGAGAGGTGTATTCTTGGAAGGGGTTGAAAGGCGACGTGCTCAAACATGTACAAGAGTGTATGACATGTCAGAGGAATAATACGGAGCAAATTCATCCAGCAGGTCTTCTTTGTAATGTCCCCTTCTCAGATGTGATCGTTATTGTTGACCGTTGACCTATTCCGGAGACCCGTAGGCTACGCGGATGGTGAAATTAGGGTTTCCTAATTTTGAGGAGGTTGTTGCTTGAAGTTTGGATTTCTGATTGCGGATTCTTTCTGGGTTTTCAGAGAGCTTCGCAGTGGTATGTTCAGTTTGGCATTCTGAGCAACTTCACAAATTTACTATTTTTAGTAAATTCTATTTTTGGCAGTGGAGAGGCGGGGTTCAGTTCAGTTGGTCTTCTTCTTCAGTTGGTTCAGCTGGCACTTCAGTTTTTGGCCTTGGATGCATTTTTCTTGGAGAGATAAGTATTTTTCATTATAATATTATATTTTAATATTATAGCACCCCTTTACCTAGCAGTACAACTTCATGTTGTTTTTAAAAAGGGGACTTAAAGGGTCAAGGCGTCATGGAGATAAATTATGTTTTAAAAGTCAAATATTGAGCTAAGAGAAATGGACGCCCACTTAAGGTGATTGACTTTTATTTTAAAAAGTGAAATATTTCAGTAAGTGAAAAAGGACGCCATCTTTTGGAGGGAAATGTTGAATTGAAAATTAGGGTTTTGGGCGACCTTCTTGAAGCTTCTAGATGGTTCTCTTCATGTCTATATATTCAGGCCTCAACTCTTCATTTGGGATCTTTTGTCTACTACACCGTTATGCTGCTGAATTGTCTTCAGGCACTCGCTTCGAGGAAAGCACGCCTCCTAGCATTGGCTCATCTTCTTGCTTGAAAGATAGCAACTAGTTGAGAGGTTAGCTTGTAGTTGGGTTGTTTTGCATTGTAGTTGAGTTTCATTGCATTTGGTAGATGTTATTCAAGCATTTTGTCATGTTTCAGAGTTGCTGATGTTGCATAGTTGTAGGCAGTTTTCATTCATAAATCAAAAATACAAAAAGATATTGTTCTGGGTGTTCATCATATCATCTTATCTACTTGGGGCGACCCATCTTGCAAATTTGTGGATTTTTATTTGCAGTTTCTGATTTTATCTAGCAAAATCGCCCCTTTAAGAGGGTCGTACCATTCTGATTTAGTCTTGAAATTTGTGCAAAAAGAATGAGGGCTATTTGGTGAGGTTTTAGGGTTTCATTTGGGGCGCCATCATACTTAAGGCAATCTGCATTTGATTTCAAGTCAATAGAGTGAGATTTGAGCAAGATAGGAGTATTCTAGTGAGTATTGTATTGCAGATTTCTCCATTTTATGTTGCAGGTCTAATATATCAGAATTAAGAAGGTTGTCTCTTTGGTTGGATTGAGCATTGAAAGTTGCATTTGGTCTTCGGAAGACATTCTATACAGTTGCAGCAATGAAGGCTTGGAAACTCTAGATTTAAATGATCATTCTGACATATTGTAAGCTGTTAGTAGTACTATCAGCCATACTTCTCTTATCTTGCATTTAATCTATTGTACATCCCCACTGAATAAGTGGAAGAGGCTGGCTTGCCGCCTATTTGCTTTCAGTTGAGTAGTTTAGGGACCCTCTGACCATATGCTCGCCATCACTCGGCGCCATTCTTGGTTAGGGTTACATTCTGTTCATCATGCATTGATCCTCTGACCATATGCTCATCTGCCCAGGCGCATTCTTGGTTAGAGTTCCCTTCAGTTGCATTTGCATTAGATCCTCTGACCAATGCTCACGCCTTGCCCACATCGGGATCCTGGTGTACATTCTGGTTAGAGTTACTTTCTGTATCGTTTTGGTTTAGTGCTAACCTTAACGGGTGCGTGTTGAATTGTAATCTCATTGCAAAAAACAAAAAAAAAAAATTGGTCCAGTTCATTACATTCTTCAACCCCCACCTATTCCCAACCAGAAATGGGAAAGCATTTCTATGGACTTCATAACCGGATTGCCCAGAGTACATGGAAAGGATAGTATTTATGTGATTGTGGATAGACTTTCTAAGTATTCCCATTTTTTTGCCATTTCATCTGAATACAAGGTGTCACAAGTAGCAGAGTTATTCTTCAAGGAAGTTTTTCGTCTTCATGGACTACCCAAAACAATCATCAGTGACAGAGACAGGAAATTCCTTAGCCAATTCTGGCAAGAAACCTTCCGCCTAGCAGGATCCAATCTAACCCCAAGTACAAGTTATTATCCACAAACGGATGGACAAACAGAAATAGTCAACAAGTGGTTAGAGGGTTACCTAAGGAATTACGTAACAGGACAACAGTCAGCATGGGTCAAATGGCTACATTTGGGCGAGTATTGCTATAATACCAATCATCATATGTCAATTGGGATGAGCCCTTTTAAGGCCCTATATGGTTATGACGCCCCGTCCTTTGGACACTCGATCACTTAGGAAAGCAAAGTACAAAGTGCACAAGATTTCATACAAAGGAACATTGATCTCATGAAAACCCTTAAGGAGAACCTACAACAAGCTCAAAACCAGCAAAAAATCTATGCTGATCGTCAACGCACAGAAAGGACATTTGAAATAGGGGATTTGGTCTTTTTAAGGCTCCAACCATACAAGTAGACATCAATCAAAAAGAATGGGGTTGAAAAGCTGAAGCCACGATTCTATGGGCCTTACAAAATTATAAAAAAGGTAGGCGAGGTCGCATATGAGTTAGAGCTACTAGAACACAGCAGGATCCACAATGTTTTCCATGTATCCAGGCTCAAAAAGGTCTTGGGTCAACAAATCCTTCCTTGCACCGAGTTACCTCCACTAGATGAGGAGGGACAACTCACCTTGGAGCCAGAGTTCATCCTTGACACCAGAGAAAGGAGGCTAAGGAACAAAACCATCACCAAAATCCTAATTAAATGGAAAGGACTTCCAGAAGATGATGCTACATGGGAGTAGGAAGAGACTATTAAGACACTCAGGAGTAAACAGAGACAAGATTAACTATTGTATACAACACTCTCTATTGCAATAAATTTTCTTTTATATGTATTTATAAAAATGTGTAAGCTTGCAGGAAATATGGAATGAGGCTAGATGTAACGATTGTTGCACCCTTCCTTCCAGTTTGAGCTAAAAATGAGGAAGTTTAGTTGTAACGATTGTTGCAACACTTCTCTCAATTAAGTTGTAACGATTGTTGTAACCTTACCTAGAATAAAACTGAGCATATGGAAGTCTAGTTGTAATGATTGTTGCAACACTTTCCTCAGTTAACAAGTCCAGTTGTAACGATTGTTACAACCCGTACCCAGATTAATGTTGAGTATATAGAAGTCTGGTTGTAACGATTGTTGCAACCCTTCTCTCAACTTAAGAAACAAGGATCTTAAAGATTTGAGGAAGCTAGCAACCGTTTTCTCATATTACACTGAGAAATGAAGAACATAGAGGACACTGTATTTTGCTTGAGGACAAGCAAATCCAAGAGGGGGAGACTTGTAATGTCCCGTCAAAAAGATAAGTATTAGTCTCTAAAATAATTAATTTCTTTCCAATACTAATGTTTAGTTGGTAATATAATTAAAAATATAAACTATGTATTTTATACATTCTGAGCTTATATCAAACAAATCGAATTAAGATACTAATTGAATCTTTTGAGACAGATTAATGGAGAAGACGTGACCATTCATCCAAGGCAGATCAATTAAGAAGAGTCATGATCTTTCACCCATGAGGATATGTAGAAACCCCTGTTCTAACTGATCTGGAAACTGTCTATGTTTTTTGCTTGTTTTTTTGAAGTTTTTGGTTTTTTTGTGATTTTTGCATGTATAAAGAAAGAATGCGATTTTGGAAGGAAATTGATATAAAATTGCTAACAAATACCATAAGCTCAGATCTAACATGAATAGGCTCAGGAACCGATAACTATTGATTTCATTATTTTTGCCATAGCAATTACAATAAAGAATCTCTAATATACAGGCAAAATAAGACAAATATTATTCAAAAGAACCTGATTTGCAGCAAGCTAAGGATGATCATGAACTAGTACGGCTGCAATAAATAATCCTTTCTCCCTCCGTCAAATGATCCGGATTGATACCAGATGCAAGTGCGCCCCTGTATGTGAAGACTGGAGACCAAAAGGTGAAGCGCTTTTCTCAAGACCAAAGTACGGCCCCTTTATGCTGGTACGGATCTGCTGTAGAATGGTACGGCTGAGACAACAGCAATAAATAAAAAGTACGGCTCAATGTGCTTTGTCTGGATTATATGAAATAGACGCCTAAGGAGATAGAACACTTCTGAATGTATTCCCGGCCAAAAACCCTGAAGATGAATCAACTGCGAATGTTATGTGATAACTTCTGAATGAAGATATTCCTCTGAAAGCAATAGATCAGCTGGTATTTCACAGCCTTTGAATCGCAACACTGAAGATGGCTCGTTCTCCAATGCCTGTAGACAACAGAAACCCTAGGCTTCGTTCTCCAGAAGAAGTCTTGCTCAAAAATTCAATATTCAACATAATGGCTCGAATCCCAATGCAAAAGCCTTATATTTCTTGAAAAGTGCGACTTTTCTCAATTGGGCATCATTTAAATAAAATTGTATTTTCACCTTTTAATTTTTCCAAAGTTGGACGCCTCTTTTTAATTAAAGGATTAATATTCACTTAAGTTATAATATTAAAATATTATAACTTTATAATATAAGCTTCGAATAATTAATATTTAATTAATCAATTAAATATTAATATCTCCCTCAAAATGTGTTTGATTCACGAACCGACTGAAGCTGGTGAATAAGTGAATGATTCTGCACATGACCAAACCATATTGCTAAAAATAGCAGGGGTGCCTCGCTGAGTGCCAAAATACTGCTAAAAATAGCAACTCAGGCAAATGGTGTCCGAATGAGCCCGAACGAAAGCCAACTGGTAAAATTCTGACAATCAAAGCCAAGCCAAGCTCCAACAAGACCCTCTATCCATCCTATCAGCCTACGAGGGTCGCATAATAGGCTAATCATAAGCTCTACGAGATGTCAACTGGAAGGGGACATGACACGATACTTTAGGAGAGCGATTGAGGGTGAGGGATCATCACGGAGAAAAGAAGAGGAAAATAATCGCCCAGATCGCACTACTCTGAACCAGAGCCTAAGCTACGTCTCATCAGGAAGCTAGTTGGAAACTAAGAATTCCACGCTGCTGGAAGAATAGGTCTCGTGCCACCCAGAAGGAGAATATTCGGAGATCAGACAGACATTGAGCAAGGCATCAAGATTGCCTTCCAGAATTCTGCATATTGATACTTGGCAAACGGTTTATTATTTCATTTATTCAATTCTCAAAAATATAAACCATTCATCAGACATCATCACATTGCATTCTGAAGTTTACATTGATTCGAGAATAAACTGATTAAGTTAGAAATAAGTACCGGGCCATCACATAGAGCTAACCTTAACGAGTGCGTGTTGATTGTAATTTGTAATTGAAAAAAACAAAAAAAAAATTGGTCTGGATCTTTATAGGTCGGGCTACTATCAAATTCGGATGAGAGGGTTAGATGTTGAGAAGACGGCATTCAGATGCCACTATGGTCATTTCGAGTTTTTAGTCATGCCTTTTGGGTTGACTAATGCTATGGTCATTTCGAGTTTTTAGTCATGCCTTTTGGGTTGACTAATGCTCCAGCCACCTTCCAGTCTTGTATGAACAGAGTCTTTCAGAAACAGTTGAGGAAGTTTGTGTTGATCTTTTTTGATGATATCCTCATCTTCAGCAACACGTAGGAAGAACATCTCAAGCACTTGGAGGAAGTTCTTAGCATCCTAGAGTCAGAAAGTTTGTTTGCCAAAGAATCCAAATGTCAATTTGGAATGAAGGAGCTGCTCTACCTTGGTCACATAATCAGAGCTGATGGGGTGAAGGTTGATCCTAAAAAGATCAAGGCGATAGTTGATTGGCCACCTCCAGAAAACTTGACTCATTTGAAAGGGTTCTTGGGTCTTTGTGGCTTTTACAGAAGATTTGTGAAGGGCTACTCTCAAAGTACTGCTCCTCTTACTAACCTCACTAAAAAGGGGGCTTTCTTTTGGTCAGAAAAGGCTCAAAGTTTCTTTGATAAGTTCAAGAAGATCATGAGTTCTTGTCCGGTTTTGGCCATACCAAATTTCACCAAGTCTTTCAAGTTACAGTGTGATGCATCTGAAGAAGGTGTTGGGGCTGTTTTGATGCAAGATAAGCATCCCATTGTGTTTGAAAGCAGAAAATTAAGGGGTGTTGAAAGGACCTACTCCATCTATGACAAGGAAATGCTTGCAATCATGCATGCATTAGCTAAGTTCAGACAATATTTTGTGGGGAGCAAGTTTGTGGTCAAGACTGATCACAATAGTCTCAACCACTTCATGCATCAAAAGGATCTAAATGAAAGACAACAAAAGTGGGTGAGTAAGCTTCAAGCTTACGATTTTGACATTGAGTATGTCAAAGGGAAAATCAACATTGTGGCAGATGCTCTATCTAGGAGGCCTCATTTGAGCTCATTGTGTGAGCTTACTGCTGATTGGAAGGAGGTGTTACTTCCTGATTATGCCAAAACCAGTTTGCAACCAGCATCATTGTGTAATGTCTCCTTCTCGAGCATGACTTCTTCTGTTGACCGTTGGCCTATTTTGGAGACCCGTAGGCTTCTCGGTGGTGAAATTAGGGTTTCTTGGTTAGTGGTTTCTTTTGCTCACGGATTGGTGATTGAACTGCGGATTCCTTCTAGGTTTTTCGTGAGCTTTTCGGTGATGTGTTTTCTTGGCATTCTGAGCACTTTCACGAATTTACTATTTTTAGTAAATTCTATTTCTGGCAGTGGTCCTATTGATTTCGGCACGATTGGCCTTCTACTTCAGTATGTTCAGTTGGATTGGTCAACTTTGGCTTTGGGGCACGTTTGAAGAGATAAGTTGAATTATTTTAATAAAGTCACATTCTAATGTTATATTTTGCTGTTGACCCCCCCTTAGCCTAGTGATTGAACTTATGTTGTTTTAAAAGGTGGTCTTTATAGGTGGCGCCTCATGTAATTGATTTAATATTTTCTAAAGGCAAAAACAATGCTTGGGAAAAAGGGACGCCTATCTTATTGGAGAAATTATTTTTAAATTAAAAAGTCAAATTGACCTTGGAAAGAGGGACGCCATCCTTGGAGGGAAAAGGAGTTATTTTAAATTTGAAAATCAGGGTTTCTAGAAGCTTCTGGTGAGCCTTCACAAAGTTATAAAAGGAGGTTTTGGTCTTCATTTGCATTATCTGACATCTTGAGTAAAGTTATGCTGTCGAAATGGTGAGTGGATTGCTTCGAGGAATGAATGCCTCCTAGCTTGGCTCAACTTCATGCTTGTGAGACAGCACCTAGTGGAGAGGTTTGCTTGTTTTGAGTGAATTTTGTAGTGAGGATTGTTTTGTTGTGAGTTAATGCATTTGTAGTTCAGTTATTTGCATTTTCATGTTATTTTCTGGAGTTGCTAAGAACATAGCAGATTGTAGTTTTCATTCATATTTCAAAAATACAAAAAGATATCATTCTGGGTGTTGATTATTTTCTCTTGTCTAGGGAGGGCGCCCCTTTGCACCAATTTGCAGATCTTATATTGAAGAACTTGAATTTATTAAAGGAAATCGCCCCTCTTGCTGGGTCGTACCATTCTTGTTGCCTTGGAATTTGTGTAGGAAATTAATAAGGGGTATTTGAGGTGTTTGAGGTCTTCTATCTTGGTCGCCATACTTCTTAGAGTATTCAGCATTTGATTTCACTTCATTTGGGTGGGTATTGAGTGAGATATGAGCATTTTATTGAGGAATTAGAGGGCAGGTCTGATATTCATGTTGCTGGTCTGTCATATTGGACTTGGGAAAAATTGTGTATGAGTGATGGGTGGGTGTTAGAACTTCACAATTGATCTATTGGATGACATCCTTACTATTACAACTCCTTGTGAATCTCTAATTCTTGATCTTGCAGGCATTCTTCAACATATTGTAAGCTGAACAGTAGTACTGTCAGCATCTTTCTTATTCTTGCAATTCTCATGCTTGTAACTGCCCGCTGAATAAGTGGAAGAGGCTGGCTTGCCGTCTTTTTACTTAATTGGCATTGTAATTTCATAAGTCTCTGCCATATGGTCGCCTCATCTCCATCTTGGATTGAGTAGCACATACTTGGTGTTGAGTTTACTTTCAGTATTGCAATAGATAGGGATCCTCTGACCATATGCTCGTTGTTCGCCGACGCATTTCTTGGTTAGAGTTCTTGTTTCAGCATTTCCTTTAAGATCCTCTGACCAATGCTCACACCTTGCCCACATTGGGATCCTGGTGTACATTCTAGTTAGAGTTGCTTTCAGCATCGTTTTGGTTTATGAGCTAACCTTAACGGGTGCTTCTTAATTGTAACTTGCAATTGAAAATCGAAAAAATTTGGCTTGGTATATTTCACATTGAAGGTACTTTCCATGATGAAAGGTACAAAGTAGTTGATGGTTTGATACACTACAAGGGAAGGATCTTTTTGGTGGCCGATTCTAAGCTCAAAAAGAATATTTTGATGATTTTCCATGACATCCCACTTGCTGGTCATCAAGGTTATTTTGTAATGTCCCCTTCTCGAGCATGATCTTTTCAGTTGACCGTTGGCCTATTCCGGAGACCCGTAGGCTACTCAAAAGGTGGAATTAGGGTTTCTTGTTTTGGAGGTGGTTGTTGCTCGAAATTTGGTGATTGGTTTGCGGTTTCTTTCTGGGTTTTCAGAGAGCTTCGCAGTGCTGTGACTTGCTTTGCATTCCGAGCACTTTCTAGAATTTACTATTTTTAGTAAATTCTATTTCTGGCAGTGGTCCTATTGTTTTCGGCACAGTTGGCCCTCTTCTTCAGCTGGTTCAGTTTGGTTGTTCATTTTTGGCCTTGAGATGCATTCAGAGAGATAAGTTCAATTAATTTAAATAATGTTATATTTTAATGTTATATTACCCCCTTGGCCTAGTCTTATAACTTAATGTTGTTTTAAAAAGTGGTCTTCAAGGGTGGGCACCTCATGGAGGTAATTTTATATTTTATTAAAGTCAAAATTGAAGCTTGAGTTTGGACACCTATTTCTTGAAGGGGTAAATTAAAAATAAAGTCAAAAGTGAAGCTTTGAAAAGGGACGCCATCTCTTGGAGGGAAAAGGGTTTATTTCAAATTTGAATTTAGGGCTCCTCTTCTAGAAGCTTCTGGAGATTCCTTGCTGTGCCTTTATAAGGAGACCTCTTCTCTTCATTTCAACATGTTATGTCTGAAGTATTGTTATTCTGCCAAAATGGTGCTGGAATTGCTTCGAGGAATGAATGCCTCCTAGCCTTGGCTCAACTTCATGCTTGAGAGATAGCATCTAGTGGAGAATTTAGTTTGCTTGAGAGAGGATTTGTAGTGAGGTTTGCATTGTAGTTTGATTTTTGCTTTGTAGTTCAGTTTATTGCATTTCATATCATTTTTCTGGAGTTGCTGATTATCATGGCTGTAAGTGAGTTTCAATCATAGATTTGAAAATAAAATTTATCTTCTTCTAGGTATTGTCTCATTGCAATTCCTTGGCAAGGGCGACCTTATTTGTTGAGTTTCAGATTTTCTGATGAAGGATTGAATTTTATGGAAGAAAATCGCCCCACTTGAGGCCGTACCATTTGGGTTTCTTGAAGTTTGTGCAAAAAAATAAATATCAGTTTGGGGGTCTGTTTTGTGGTTCATTCTAGGGCGCCTCCATCCTAGGAACACTATGCATTAGGTCTTTGGCAATTGGTGATAGGGTAGGGTTGGATGGAAGACTCACTATCCCATGCTCTGGGTCACACCTTGGCAAACCCCTTTGGTGTCACTCTCCACCTTCTTAACCTATAGGCCCTATTGCTTGTTAGGCACCCCTGGTTCTCCTGGCCAACCCTACTATCATCTACATTCCCCTAACCAAGCCAATCTTGGTGCTTTCTCCTCCATTCTCTCCTTAGCCCTTAATCTTCCTAAAGGCTAGCTAACCCTCCAATCTTCACTAACTCAATGCAAGGGTGTGTGATGTCTTCCATGGCTTCAAATACATCCCTCTAGGGTTCTTGATCCACCACTAATCACCAATTCTCCATCACTCTCACCAAACCCTATTCTAGGGTTTAAAAAGGCTACTAGCCCTTTAGCCAGGCCTCCTAACCCGAGAAAAATGGAATTCACTCCAAAACCCTCCAAAGGACCTGTGTTCTTTTCTTGGGATTCGTGGTACCCTTGCCCACACCTTGAATATTTTTGGGATTTGGAGCCTCCACTGTCCGTACATAGGCGTAACCCACACTTTGCAAGATTTAGGGCTTTCTAGGCCATTTTTTGTCCATACAGTGAACAATCAGCTTACTTCAGTCACCAAATGGATTGGTGAGAACTCTTGCTTCCTGCCAAGCCTTTGTAAGGCCTCCTGCAACCACCACACACCTTGGTTTGCCAGGGAATAGACACCCCTGCAATGTTAGTGTTTTTTTTTCACTGTCTTTCCTAGCCGGGCACAGTCAAGCTCGCCTAGGAGAAGACTTTTCCGATGAAACTTTGCCTCCTGCAGCCACCTAAACCTAATTATTTACAGGCATGGAGCTTAGCCTCATCCCTCTCAGACTATACACCAGGTATAGTGGAAGATAGAGGTCTAAGACTCCATGTTTGACAACTTACCGGCCTGATCAACAAGGAAAAGAAACAAAACTAACTGAGAACAAAGCTAGAAAATGATGGAACAACCTAACTACTAACCACACAAAGCTTGTAAAGTAATTAACACACATGCCACACACTGCTCAGTGCCTGGAACCCTCCATTAACACACTAACAAGAACTAAAAACCAGAAACTTGCAAGAATTTCATTGCTTTTCCATATGCATAGTAAACTCCAAAAGATACAAAGCTTTTCCAACCTCAATTCCAGTTCAAGGCCCACCTTTTAAAGGTTCATAAGTGGTTACATCTCCCCTTGGTCAAACATAACCACCACATTAGGCCAAAATTGCACAAATGCAACATTTTGGGCCTTTATTTCCAAATCCTAGTGATTCCTAGTGGGAACAATTTGTGCAACTCATTCATTCTACCATAAGCTACTAATCAACCTTCATCCTAACATGTTCTAACACCTCTAACTCAAAACTAAATGGTCAACATGACCTTAATGAAAACAAAACAAAATTTATCCTTCTAGATTTCCTATTCACCTAATGAAACTACCTGTTATTCCTTAGGTGCTCCTGCACCAATTGGGATGGGTTTTGAGAGAGTAGTGAGCAATTTAGTGGTTTCTTGTATTGCTGATTAAGCATTTTAAGTGCAGGTCTGTCACAAATCAGAACATAAAGAGTGGTATTCTGAGAGGTGTTATTGGCTTTGGAATTCTTGCTAAGGGAGAATCTTCTATATTGTTGCAGCACTTTTTACTTCTAATTTCTAGCTCTTGGCAGGCAATTCTCCTTATATTGTAAGCTAAACAGTAGTACTATCAGCATTTCATCTCATCTTTCTCTTCATGCTTGTAATGCCCACTGAATAAGTGGAAGAGACTAGCTTGCCGCCTATTTACATTTTACATTGCATTGTAGTATTTAGAATCTCCACCATATGGTAGCTCCATTCCCACCTTGGATTGGATAGCACATTCTTGGCGTCGAGTTACTTTCAGCATGTAGTCGATAGGGATCCTCTGACCATATGCCCACCATCATTTGGTGCATTCTTGGTTAGAGTTATTCAGTATTGCATTACTTTGAGATCCTCTGACCATATGCTCACACCTTGCCCATCTCGGGATCCTGGTGTACATTCTTGGTTAGAGTTGAATTTCGCATCGTTTTGATTTAAGTGCTAACCCTAACGGATGTGTGCTGCATTGCTTATTGTAATTGAAAATTCAAAAAAATGGGTTCAGAATCTTTCATATTTCAAGACATATAGGCAGATTCAGGAAAGGTTTTCTTGGAAGGGGTTGAAAGAGGAAGTCCAACGCTACATCAAGGAGTGTCCCACTTGTCAGATGAACAAAAATGAGCATTCCCTTCCAGCTAGTCTGCTGCAACCTCTTCCCATTCCCAACCAAAAATGGGAAAGCATATCAATGGACTTCATCACTGGGTTACCAAAGGTTCAAGGCAAAGATTGTACATATGTTGTAGTGGATAGATTAACAAAGTTTGCTCACTTTTTTGCCATCACTAGCTCATTTTCAGCAGCTCAAGTTGCAGATTTGTTTTTCCATAAAGTGTTTAGATTGCATGGGTTGCCAAAAAACATTGTGAGTGATAGGGATAGCAAGTTCTTAAGCACCTTTTGGCAAGAAGTTTTTAGGATGAGTAGTACAGTGCTTACTCCAAGCACTAGTTATCATCCTCAAAATGATGGACAAATGGAGATAGTGAACAAGTGGTTGGAAGGATATCCTAGGAACTATGTCTCAGAGCAGCAAAGGGCATGGGTGAAATGGCTTCACCTAAGGGAGTATTGCTACAATTCATCCTTCCACATGTCAATAAGGATGTCTCCATTTATGGCTCTCTATGGTTATGAGGCTCCTAGCTTTGCTGATTTGGTGTTTGGTGATAGCAAAGCCCCTCAAGCCAAGGATTTGTTGCAGCAAAGTCAAGATATTTTGAAGTCCTTGAAGAACAACCTTCAAATAGCACAAAATCAGCAGAAGATGTACGTTGATCAGCAATGTGTTGAGCGTTCATTTGAGGTTGGAGATATGGTTTATCTTCGACTTCAACCTTACAGATAGTCTACTGTCAAGAAGAGTGGAGCTGAGAAGCTCAATCCTCGTTTCTATAGGCCATTCAAAGTCATCAAAAAGGTTGGAGCAGTGGCTTATGAGTTGGAGGTACCATCGAATGGCAAGGTTCACAATGTCTTCCATGTGTCTCACTTCAAGAAGGCACTTGGACACAATGTTGTTGCTTCATCACAGTTGCCTCCCTTGAACGAAGAAGGACAGTTGACTTTGATTCCAGAGGAGATTATTAATTCCAGAGAGCGTTTCTTGAGGAGAAGAACAATCAAAGAATACTTGGTGAAGTGGAAGAACTTGCCTTTGGAGAATGCAACTTAGGAGAATGAGGAGATTTTGCAGCATCCAGACTTGCGATTGCTTGAGGGCAAGCAATCTTGGGGAGGACGGACTTCCTCTTTCAACCCCTTCCAAGAAAACCTTTCCCGAATCTGCCTATATGTCTTGAAATAACGTTGATGACCAGCAAGTGGGATGTCATGGAAAGTCATCAAAATCTTATTTTTGAGCTTAGAATCGGCCACCAAAAAGATCCTTCCCTTGTAGTGTATCAAACCATCAACCACTTTGTACCTTTCATTATGGAAAGTACCTTCAATGATGCTGGTTGCAAACTGATTTTTGGCATAATCAGCAAGCAACACCTCCTTCCAATTAGCAGTAAGCTCACACAATGTGCTCAAATAAGGCCTCCTAGATGGAGCATATCTTGAGAATATCTTGAGCAAGAGAATATCTTGAGGAAGGAAAATAAAGATCCTAAGTCAGTGTGGAGAAGAAAATAAAGTCAAGAAGAAGGAAAAACTAATCTTGTGCATACCACACAAGAGACATCACAAAGTGCCTGAAAGATCAGCATGAGGTAAGGGGGAGCAGGTTAGTGTTTTACCCTTCAGCCCCTAGAGAAGACAAGGAAGTTATGAATAAGATTATGCACAGTGCAGTGACAGTAAGTGCAGTGCTATTAAAGACTGTTATTGTAGTTGCTTTGGTCGCTTCTTGAGTTGATTCAAGAGTTGATTATTGGTTCTTTGGTTCATGATGCTATTCATGAGATAATTCTTGTTTCACATATGTCAGTATGTTCATCCTTGTTGATCAATAATGATGTTGTAATGGTTCTTTCAAGTATCATGGTCTTTATAGTATTCTCTACACATGTTATCTCTATCTTAGTCTGCAGTTGTTTGTTAAGTCTTACCTTGAGAAATTCTTGATGCAGCAGTAGTATGGTGGTTGTAGAAGATGTTTTGTAATGTAGAACTAGTTTGCAAAAGGGCAGTCCTTTGAGGTTGACAGTAAGTGTGGGTTGTGCAATGGAGTGAACATTCATCAAGGTAACAATGCTTTTGCTTATAGCATGGTAGGAGTAAAAAGAAGATGTGGTAGGTTTCTCAAGTTCAGAGAAAGGTATGGAAGTTTAATGGAAGTAGTAACTTCTTCAAGAGCATTGCAAAGAAACTATCCTTGAGAGCAGTCTATAGAAAACCATGAAGTGAAATGAAAACCAGTCTGCTGTCACAAGAGATGCTATATCAGTCATAATGATAATGGTCTCAAAAGGTGTGCCACATAGTTCTTTGAAGTATAATCCTTGTGTATTTTTGCTTTAATATGACAGTTTGCAGGCATTCACATCATAGTATTGATGCAAAATGTTCAAGGCAGTGATGTAAAAGTTATCACTCTTTCATGTTTCATGCTTGTGGTTTTGCCAAGCTTTAGTGTTCTTCATATATTCAGTCTAGTTTGACAGTTCACAGTCCATTTCTCTGTCATAGAGGGCAGATCTTAGTCACTATGTTTAAATCTGTGTTCAAGGAAGCAGTCAAAAGCATGTGCTAAGCTTTCATGGAGGTTAAAGGCTTGCCCTTTAGTGTAATCTTGATGACAGTGTAAGTTATCTGTGTATTTTTTCTTGGTGACAGTGGTGATGTATTTACATGTGATAGCTGTGATGGCAGTGTTTCTTCAATGCAGTCCTTCTCTTGGTGCTCTATCCTTGTGCTGCTACAAAGTGACGGTGTTAGGTACAGTGTTTTCAATTATAGTCAAGTATGATCAACCATTCTTGAAAGGTTCTTATGACAACACTTCATATCAAGATGTATATTTTTAAGGCAAAGATGATAAGCGGTCAACAATCTCTACATTTTTGTCAACATGTAGGAATGATCTCAGCAAGGATGTGTGTAGTCAAGGATTCCATGGTGTGGTATTCAAGCAGACTGTGAAATCAATGCATGACAGAAGTTTGTTGTTTTGTAACAATGAAATGTTTGTGGCAGTTTCACATGGTTTGTAAGACAGTGATTTATCTCATGCAAAAGACATGGAGTGGAAGTTCATTCAAGAGCAGTATGTATATAATGACTATAGCAAATACACTACAAGAGACAATGAAAATGGTAAGGGGTAGTGTTGATGTGATTTTCGTGACCACACCAACACAGAATAAAGTCGCCAATGGCTACCCTATTCTCTCTTGATCAAAGTATCTAGCACGCTAAGATTGCAAGAAAGTTCATGCGTTCAACTCCAAGGTTCCTTCTAGGTGTGGATAATCTCAGTTGGCTAGATGTGATTTGCTGGTATTTCAAGGGGACTTACGCAATTATTCGGCAGCGGACAGCAGACAGCAGATTAAGGGCTTCACGTGGTGCAAATGATTCGGCAAGTGCAAGTTTTCTAATACTAACCAGAAATGAACTGAATTTAAATGAGTGTAGGGATAAGAAGGTTTTAATCTACTCTAAGGCGTGGGACATGGCGATCAATTCTCGCAGACTTCCACCGAGCTTTGCTTTGCCTCGCTTCGGACAACTTCCACAAAACTAGTGCAATCTTCAGGGGAGTAATCAAAGGTATTCAAATCACGATTTAGCATGAAGACACCATCACAACGATGCATGCCAACATATAAACCATAATCGAAGTTAAGTTTCACAATGTTCCAATTGAACATGCAAGGCGAACCCACCGTCAGCGAGTCCGCTAGTGGTATGGATAAGCGAAGTTTTGTTCAAATCGAGCACCACATTCCACAATTACTAAGTACTTGCATGAAATGAAATCTACTTTACTTTAAGCTACCTCAAGATTATAGGTAAATTGGAAGGGCGAAGAAGCCTTGCTAGCTACTCATAACAAAGAAGAGATTACCATCAATGAAAACTCTTTTATTATGAAAGTGTTCACAACAACTTCTTACAAAGTCCTCAAAGGGAAGACTTTCCTTCCTTTTCAATCTAAGCTAAACTATCAAACTATGCTACCTTCTATTCTATGAATCTCTCTCTATTCCTTCTCTGCTATTCTAATTCTAATGAGGTACAAATGAGGGGGTGTAATGTCCCCATTTTGGCCCTACACTCTTCAATAGGATTTAGCCTATTTCTGGAAATCTGTAGGCTAAGCTGAGGTGAAAATTAGGGTTTCCTCTTTCAGATATTGCTCAGTTGGCATTCAGAGGATGTTGTGCAGACTTACTATTTATAGCAGTTGCTATCTTTAGCAAGTCTATCTTTTGGCAGTATCTGTCTAGCAGCAGTTCAATCCTTTGCAGGTTAGTGTTCAGTTTGGCTATCTATTGTTTTGATGTGAACTTACTATTTATAGCAGTTGGCTATTTTTAGTAAGTCTAAATTTGGCAGTAGCATCATCAGCAGCTCAACTCAAGTCATCTTGCTATCCATCAGTTTCAATATTGGCATTGGTTTTGGTTATCTCCATGGACTGAGTTTTTATACTTAGTCAAATTTCATGTTTCTCAGTTGTACCCCACGCCTAGGAGTAATAACTTCATGTTGTTTTAAAAGAGGGGCCATTAAGGGGGTCAATTGTGCATTTAATAATTTATTAAATGCTTTATTGTTGCAAAGTGAAAAGGAGGTTGAGTAATATTATATTATTTCAAAAAGTAAAATGCAAAAAGGTGGCATCCCTTTTGGAAGTTGAAGTGATTCAACTTCTTGGAATTTGAAGAGTTCTTGTTGCTTCATTTGCCAATTGAAGTTTATATATTGCTGCTGTTTGAAGAGCTGATTATGCATATTTTTGAAGAGCAAAGTTACGCTGCTGGAATGAATCCAGAATCCGGCTAAGGGAAAGCTTAGCAAATTTACTCCATTCTTCGGGCCTGCAACTATGGTTCCCTAAGTGGTGGATTGAGAGTGTGCTTCATCCAAAAGTACATATTGAGCATTATTGTGGAGTTTTGGTGAGATATTTCCAGTTTTCATGTTGCTGGTTTATCATGGCTGAAAGTGATTTTTTGTATACAGCTTTTAGTATGAATTTTATTTGGTTCTGGATATTTGATCTTTGCATTTCTATGATAGAGGCGACCATATTTGGAGGTTATCAGAATTTAATTCCAAGTTTCAGATTTTATTAAGCAAAATTGCCCTTGCAAGGAGGCCGTACCTTTTTGGAGAGCATTGGGATTCGTGCATAAATTAATGGTTGAGTTTAGATGCTGTTTTATCATTGTGAATTGGGCGCCAACCTTCTCAAGAGCTTTTGCAAGCTATATTTCATCTTCTGGAGGTATTGTGAAGGAGTTGTGATTATTTTTATGTGTTTTCAGTTTGCTGATAATCATTTCCAGATTGTTGATTTTTATATCAGTTTGCTTCAGTATTCTGATTTTGGTTTTAAGCTTCATTAATTGAGAGGATATCAAGTGGAAAAATCTTCTATTTCATTGTGCTTTGTAAAGATTGTAATAACACTTGAAAATTGCAATTGTTTATCATTGTAAGACTGTAAACAGTAGTACTGTTCCAGTCATTTAATTAGCTACAAAATCTTATGATTAATCTCTCATATATGTAACCCCTGGATGGTTTACCGCCAGTGTGGATAGAGAACATTCTAGAAGCTTATCTCTCTTATTTGCAGCTATTTCTATTCATTGTAAAGCTAGTTAGTAGTACTAACAACTATTTCATTTTATTGCTGCAATTTATACTTGATTACACTCCCACAATTGAGTGGTTGAGTTTTAGAATAAACATCTTTCTTGATTGTAAATTCCCCCCACAAAATAAGTGGTTGTGTGGACAGTATTCCCCCCACGTTAATAAGTGGAAGAGTGGATTTAAAGGCAGGCTTGCCGCCTAATAATTGTTGTAAACTCACCCACTGAATAAGTGGAGTATTCCCACTGCTTGTGGATGCCTGCATCAGCAGATGAATTGTACTTTCAGCACTGTTTATGCCTAACGATCCTCTGACCATATGCTATCACCTCACCCACATTGGGATCTTGGTGAACATTCTTGGTTAGAGTTATCTTCTTTGCTGATTTGCATTTTTGGAGCTAACGCCAATCAGTGTTTGGTTGCTGATTTGTGTGTCTAATTTTGGGGAAAAAAGTTAAGGGGAATATTTCAAGGGGGATGTCCCTTTATATAGCTGGCCAAGTCCAGTGGACGGCCCAAATTACAATCAAATGAAGGGCTCAGATCAAGCCACATAAGCCCTAACCCTAAAAACTGCCACCAAGAAGAGTGGGGTAATCAATGCGCCATTAATGTCCACCATCTTCTAGAAGACTCTTGTCCGGAAACGCATTCACATTGTTCTTTCTCTGACCGCAAATGACCTGAGTTTGGTCAACACTGCTTCAACTCCTTGAACTGGTAAGGCAGGCACATTCTCAATCTAAAACTTCAAGGCTGTAACTTTTTAACTTGTTTGATGGTGATTTTCTTCCTTCCTGCCACTGTATCTTGAGTTGTACAAAGCACGTCAGAGAACATCTTTTGGGTCATCGAAGGATTTTACACTTAAGGAGAATTTCTCTGTTTTGCTCTTTAGCCCATTCCGCTGTCATTCTTTAACCTTGAAGCCTTTTGTTCACTCCTCATCCTTAGCCTTGAGGGCGTTTTAGTAATTGAGGATGATTCTTCCTGCCTGGGTTTTCATCTTTTTTTCTCCACTCTGAGCTTTGAAAACATTTCTTCTTTGCCACTTGAGTTGGGCACATACTAGGTCTCAACACTTAGCCATTTTTTCCAAGTATTCGCTTCATCTCCCCAAGTCATCATGCCTTGGCCTCGGTGTTCACCCTGCAAAACAAGCAAGGAGAAGAGCATCAGAACACTTCATAATATAAACTCACCTTACTTACCTGATTTTCATGCTTTGACTCCCAAGGTCTGAGTGATCTTCGAATTCGATAGGTTTCATCATTGTTCTCTAGCCAACTCTGCTTTCTTCATGATTTTTCAACATCTGTAGGCTAGGGCATATAACACCTGTGCATCATATTTCAATGCCTTAGACAAATTTCATCTTCATCAAGGGCATATTTAAGAGATGCATTCTTAAAATCATCTCTTGAAAGTGTTAACTTCAACTGCATCTTCTTCAAGAAATTTATTTCACCAGCTGATGTGTTGACAACTTTGATTTTATTCATCTCTAGTTCAAGAAGATTATTTTCACAGAGGATTTGATCAAATTTACCTAGGAAATCAACTTTAAATTCATCAGCCAAGGCATTTTATTTCAACATCTTTTTCCCTTCTTGCCTTAGAAATTTTTTTCAAAATTTTACTAGGAAATTTCATTATTTAAGTGCCCATCAAAAATCTTCATCTCGGAATCCTTGGCGAGCTGTGGAAGACTTTGAAATCCATTCCTTGTCGAAGATGTCCGATACCCAGAAGAAAATTCCCTTTAGAAAGCATTGAATTCATGGGTCTACAAACAAAGGGGTACATTTAATTTTTGAATTTTTTAACCTTAGAAAAACATTTTTCAATCAAATTTATTCGCATCCTTCATCTCTGGGCTCTGTCTTGAAAATTTTCATCAATTTCATGAAGTTGGCACCTTCTGACTCCTTCTCGCCAATTTTTATCCATGCCTCGGAAAAATTTCATCACTCCTTCAAGCCTAGGCGTATTTTCGGAAAAATGGAAAGATGTTTCAAGTTAAGAGCATCCAAAATTTGAGTATCTTATGTGATGCAAGAATGGTTTAACTACACTTTCCCCTCTGTGGTATAAAGGAAATATATGACAAAGAAAAGTGTAGGAAAGTGCTCAATGCATTATGAAGATGGTCATTGTTGGCATAACAACTAGCACCTCTAGAGTAAGAGTTGGTACGGACAGCTATGCACACTACGCAATGAGTGCTGTTCAAATTAGGAGGGGAAGCTCCCTCATTGTGCTTTAACAAAAATGCTTGGAAAGTAATCTAAACTATCTCCTGTCTTTTTGTCTCAGCTATAGAGGTACAAGGATTTCAAGAAAACTCTATACGTTGCAGCTAAGTATTTTCTGGTTTTGCAGATCACTAACTACAACTAGGCTAATTACTTAAAATCTATCCAGTTTCCTCAAGAAAATAGAGCATGAGGAAATGGAGCAAGGATGACTATCTGACGATAAACAAGTATAGATTCTCAACTTGAAGGCAAGGTGGCACATCTATCAGCTCAATCTAAACAAGTTTATTGGAAACAACAATATACGATAAACTAAGTACGGATTCTCAACTTGAGGGCAAGGTGGCACAACTATCAGCTCAATCTGAATAAGTTTATTATTCACACGCATCAAACGATAACCAAGTACAGATTCTCTGCTTGAGGGCAAGGTGGCACAACTATCATCTCAATCTGAACAAGTTTATTGAACACAAAACAAATTTATCTAACTAAGGAAAGAATTCACCATTATAATTGCATGAAACCCTATGTGGCATAACAATTCATCATAATAGAAAAATGCATGAATAGATATAGAACGAGCAATACTGATGGCAAAGTGGGCACAGCATATATTTCTCTCTAGTGCAAAAGTTATGTACAAATCAGCAAAAGCTCTTATTTATAGACATCAAAAGGTGTAGGGAACCCTAAAATCACCTTGAGTCAACTACAGTCTTGCAATGCATGCAAGATTTATTGCTAAGCCCTAATAAAGTAAACTATACAGTTAACTGGAAAACTACCATCAGTTAACTGAAACATCTAATCTAAAAATGGACAATTGTGCAAGCATGCACGTCCTTATTGAAAGCAAGTTAACTGGAACACTACCATCAATTAACGTAAACCCTAAATGTAACTCCAAGTGAACAAAGTGAATCTCAAAATAGATATGCATGAGACAAGACAGCGAGTCAACTTGAGAAGGTAACGTCAAGTTTAACTCCTGTGTGTAATATCTATCCTGAGAGGTGGGAACTGAAGTCTACTGGCTGTGATCTCGAGCAACCAATCCCTCAACGAGATTGTTAACTGCATCACTTTCTTGAGCTATGATACTCTGCCGAAGTATGCTATGTCTGTGCAGCATGTCCTCACCAGCTGTGATCTGGGACTGAAGTTCACCTCTGCTCCTGGTTGCTTCATCGAATAATGTTGACATGACTGTAAGCTGACTAATCTTACAACCAACGGTCTCCCCAATGAAAATAGTATGAATGAGTTCCTGGAGCTCTGACTGAACATCGGTAAGCTCAACATAGGCACCACCCTCAATCTAATATCAGCACAGTAAGCGAGAAACTAAAGTCTCACAAACCAGAGTGCACTAGTAACGTGCTCTCTACTCTCAGCCAACTCTGATGCCAAAGTCTCTTCTATCTTTTCCTTGAAAACTAACTGTGTTCTCCAAGAGTAGATAGCCTCTTTGTCCTCTACATCTGTGACTGCATCATATGCCATACTCAGGTGAGCAATCATAATCTCATCCCGAGGTCTACAAATCGCCAAGTCTTGCTCCTCATCTTGGAGACATAGACGGAGTTCTTGTGCATTGTACCACAACTGATATAACTTTGTGAGTATAGAACGGCCTCTAGCAACGAACTCTTCCTCCCATTCATCCAAACGCTTGCCATATGCAACTAAGTGATTAAGTTGGCCTTGTTCTGCTGGAGGCTCAAGCATCGACAGGAGTGTGGCGGTGACATCTAACCTGTGTACAAGGCTAGAAATGTACTGACGAAGCTGTCTGATTTCAGCCTTGAGGACTGCCTTATCTTCTCCGTCTTTCAGCATTCTATCCCTGGCACTGTCTGTAGCAACTTGTAGGAAATCAACCTGAGTCTGGCGTGTGCTGCTACCAAGGTTGACTGTGATAACTTCAAAATCATGAGATTCTAACTCAGCCAAGTTCTTCCCCTATGGAGGTATAGTAGTCTCAATAACGACCTCCATATCAGTATTCCTCTGTACGTGAACCATGTTCTTGATCCTCTTGTCTGGCGCATCCTAGTAAACTTGATCAAAATCTAAATGATTAAGAACATAAGATGGCTGCCTCCTCTTCCTTCCCAGCTGAACTTCGATCCAAGACTAGTCTCGGCTAATGCTACTAGAAGGGTCTGCACTAGCGACAGGAGGTAATGGCAAGAGTGAATATACAGAGGAGCTACTACGAGATGGTGAGTCTAAGTCCAATTTGATATGAATTGGGACTGGTGACTGCTCCGGAACTGGTGTAGGAACTGGAAGCTGAATCTTAGGCACTAGTGGACTCTGAATTGGCCTCTGAACTGGCTCTGTAATAGGCTGAGTAACAGGCTCCGTGTGTGTGTTAGTGACAGGCACCTTACCTTTTGAATTGTTTGGCACTTGATTCTTCTTGGGAGGATTACTCCTCTTCTTCTGCTTGGGTTTTGACGAGGAAGGTAGCGAAGGATCCACCACTAGCGGCTCTGCTCTGGGCACACTTACCCTCCTGGTCTTCTTGCTGTCGAGGTAAAGTATACTGTTCTGAATGACTCTACTTGACCTCTCCTTAACTGTTGCGTATTCCTTGGCATACCAATCAACTGCTGGCAACAGCTGTGTGTCAACCTGCTCTCTAAAGAACTAAGGAAGAACTTCCCCCTCGTCATCTGATAAACCTCCCACATCTTCTGTCAAGAAAACAGAAATCTGTGAGAGAGAAAAGCGGCCATAGCTACGTCTGTGAACCCCGAAGTCATCCACGCAATTGGCCCAATAGTCCTCCATAGAAGGCTTATGAAATGTGCGACCACCAAGGTGAGCTGTGTAATGACCGTAAAGATCATAGTCACGAGCCTCAACAAGATACTTGAGGTGATACCTCTCGAGCTCTTGTCCTGCAGTCTTAGCATCAACAACTGACTTGCACCAATGCATACCAAACTGAAAAGGAAAATTGACAGATAGTTTATGTTTGCAGCACAAAAGACGATGAACATCATGCAATTGCCTCAGGAACTCCAAGAAAACTGTCTTATCCAAAGGATAATGTGGAAGCATAGCTAGATTTCCTATAAATCCATATACTCGGATGTAGGTGTATGTCGGGAATTGAATAAACCAATATGCCCAACCATCCATCGCTACTCTAGCAACTACCGAGATACGAATGTGCAACTCCCGGTCCAAATTCCTCACTGTATAAGTCAAGAAAGCCTCATGAACACGCTTGAAATGATGTTCAGCCTTAGTGAACTCAAGCTGATCATAATAGTGATAGACTTTTTAAACACTGAGAATGCCCACGGTATTTAGTCCTTGGAACTGACCCTGATAAGCAATCAAGTACACAAGATAAGAACACATGTGAAACTCATGGGCAACCAAGAAACCGGTGATCTGCTCGTGGATAATATCGCTGATGGAGGATGCCCAGTCATAATGCTCCTGCCCAGATATGATGCGACCAATAATGTAATACATCCAAGGCTGGAAAGCATTAGCATGTGGCTGACCTGAGACATGACTCAAGAGTGTGATTAGAATTGCATATTCATCCTTGTACTCACCACGACCCACAATGTTTGGCAATCTGCTCTTCGCTTGCTTTAACCATCTTTCTGCCATTTTATTCTTACACTTGTCCACATCAGCATTGAATGCCTGCTCGCACTGCTCCATGGAAATAACAAGACTGTTAGGATGTTGAGGTATGCCAAAACTCCTTTCAATGTCCAAAGGCTTGAGACTGCAAATGACTCGTCCATCTACTGACACTATCTCACGAGTAACAGAGTTGTAATGCTTAATGCAAGACATCATGAACTCAATACAGTGAACGGAGATAGGAATGGAAGCGGCCTCTAATAACCCGGACTATTGAATGTTCTAGATAATCGAACCTCTGATCTTGACTGGATCCAAGACTGCTTCTGGAAGCACCTTATCAAGATTCGTCTCAACTGTCTTGATGAAGTCATGAGTGAGGACTGTTTTGGTCCTATATTCGAGCTGAGTGTACTGCATTCTGAAAAACTCGCCTATTGACTGTGAACTTAACTATGTTCTGACAAGATTTTTGAGAGCTAAAAATAGCCTGCTGAGAGTAAAAATAACCTGTTTGAAGAGTTATTTTCGGCGAAAAATCTGAGATATGGGTTTTGTCCAGAAAAAGATCCTAAGACAACCTAGAACATCAAAAATGCGAAAATATGATTTCTACTCGACCGTGCAACGAATTTTTGTAATGTCCCCTTCTCAAACCTGATTGTTCTTGTGACCGTTGGCCTTTTTTCTGGAAACCCGAAGGCTAGTCGGAAGATAAATTAGGGTTTCCTATTTTTGAGGAGGTCATTGCTCAGAGATAGTGGATTCAATGGCGGATTCCTTCTGGGTTTTCAGAGGGCTTCGCAGGGGTATGTTCATCTCGGCATTCAGAGCATTTTCTGGAATTTACTATTTTTAGTAAATTCTATTTTTGGCAGTAATCAGGATGGTAGCAGGCAGTTGACTTTCCCCTTCAGTTGACTCAAGTGGCGTATTCAGTTTCGGGCTTCAGAATGCATTTCTGGGAAGTCGAGCTCATTTCACTTAAAAATAACATTATAATTAAAATGTTATTTTATCACCTTGGCCTAGTCGAATGACTTAATGTCGTTTTAAAAGGTGGACTCAAAGGGTGGCGCCTTCATTAAGGTTATATTTAATATTTGGTGAATTTTCCAAAGTCAAAGGAAATTAATGTGGGCGCATTTATCAAGGTGATGTTTTAATTAAAATATGATTATTGAGCTAAAGGTGAAAAGGACGCCTTATTGAAGGAAAAGTTAGGGTTTGAGCTTGAGTTGGATTTTAGGGTTTCTTGAAGTCAAACGGAACTTATAAAAAGGAGTCTTGTGCATCATTTCTTGATCTTTTGTCGACTATACTGTTATGCTGCCTGATTGGCTCTGGGACTGCTTCGAGGAATGAAGGCCTCCTAGCTTGGGCATCACTTCGTGTTTGCAAGACAACATCTAGTGGTGATTCGATCATTTGTGAGTTTGCATTTGTATTTGTGCTTTGCATTCTGTTTGGTCTTGTTAAGTAAGTTTGCATTTTAGAGAATTTCTGTATTTGCTGTTTTAGCTACAGCAGATTGGGGTTTTTGTTTGTAATTCAAAAAATACAAAAATATTGTTTGTGGGTATTGTCTTATTCAATTTGTGTGGGATAGACGAACATATTCCTAGAGTTCTAGAATTTATTGTCAAGCCTTTTATTTTTAAAGAGAAATCGAACTTTTCAGCAGGCCGTACCATTTGAGGCTGTCTTGAAATTCGTGCAAGTTGTATTAAGGCATTTAGGGTCTGTTTTAGTGTTTGATCTTGGTCGCCCTTGTCATTAGAGTGCATTGCATTTTGTTTCACTTCATTCGGATCAGATTTAAGGAAATTACGAACAATTCTTTGAATTTGTAAGCTGCTGGTTATGTAACACAAAGTGCAGATCTGATACGACAGTTTATGAAATCTGCATCTTCCATTCTTGGTTGGTGTCAAGATTGCTTTATAACCTTTGCAGAGGATTCTTATTGTATGCACCATTGAAAGAACATCTTATATACTGATTTGCAGGCAATGTTATGTTGTAAACTGGCAGTAGTACTGACCAGTTGTTCTTTGAATATTGTTTACTTGCTGTTGTAATTCTCTAAGCTTCTTCAATAATTATTGTAATAGATTTACCTCCGCCCTATGGTAGCTACTTCCCATTCTGGGTAGCAAGCACATTCTGGGTGTTGAGCAGTTTCATCTTTCAGCATTATTTCTTTCTAGCATTGCTTTGTAATTCACTCCGTCATATGGTCGCCCCTCACTCCGCATTGGATTGGGTAGCACATACTTGACGTTGAGTTCCTTTCTGCAATTAGAATAGAGGACCCTCTGACCAATGCTCACCATCATCGGTGCCATCCTGGTTAGAGTTACAGCTTAAGCAGTTTGTTTCAGATCCTCTGACCAATGCTCGCCATCATCGGCGCCATTCTGGTTAGGGTTGCTTCTTGCACGTTTTGGTTTATCCATCTAACCTTAACGGGTGTACTGTTTGTAATGTTGTAATCGGATAATTTGTGAAAACCGAAAAAATTTGGCTCGGAATATTTCAATTTTCAGCTAAGAAAATTAGAAACTCATGAACGGATGTTCTGAAGTTAAAAATTCCTAAAAATTCAAGCGCACGATTTTAACTTGAGGAAACTGTATGAAAATGATCCAAATGTTTGAACTTGTTGAATTTGCCAATTTCAAGAACATGTGAATTAAATTTTCAGAGAAATCTAAGAATCAAGGAGGAAAAAGAACTTTTTTGTATGCTCTTCTTTAATGAAAATCGCCCTTAAATTCTTCAAATTGCTGATAAATGTGAACTGAAACCTGCAAAAGAATGAGTTTGAAGAAATTGCCCCTTCAAATGGATGAAGAATTTTCCTTTGCTTTGAAAATTCGCCCTTTGCTTGAAGAAATACGAATTTACTTGAGCTCTATGAATGAATGATGAACAATGAAGATGGCGCCATGTTTAAATAAGAAAAATTTGCACCAACTTGTGAATTGCAAGATTTAAAACCCTGATTGAAATAGAAGCCTTCCAATTGATCCCCCTTCAGTTAAACTACCACTGACTCGAAGTTCGAAATTTAAATAATAATAAAATATTCATTATGCAATTTGCAAAGGCGCCAATTATAGAAATTCGCCATTTTAATGCCAAAATATGCAAAATAAATATTAAAAATTATTCAACTTCAGTTGACAAACCAAATGAAGCTTTAGGATTCACCGGCAAACTTCACTGATTTCAAAAAGTCATCATTTGAACTCATAGGCATCCATTTGCTCAAGATATTGCACTTTTATTAACTTCCTATTTTATAGCTGACTTCAACGTTACAACTGAGCATCTTCAACACTGATTTCTGGGTGACCAGGCGATGCTGAGACTGAACTGGAGAATTCATCGCGAAGCCTGCTGAACAAGGAAGAAATGTCTGTTGGGAGTCATCACTACAAAATCCATCATTTGACACCTCAAAAAATTGGGCGCCCTTGATTAAATTGATTTTACAACACCAGACAGCCATTTTTCCAAACTGCCATCTGACGCTTCAAACGGCTACTGACGACAAACGATGAACCCTGCAGACAAGCAACCAAGCTCGCTGCGTGACTAAAGGTATTCTGCATCCAACGAATATATGCAAAGCATCTAACAACTACATTAAGGGCCTCAGAAGTGAAGGCGCCCCTAATCCGAAAAGGCTCAAACGCCATTTTGACAAAAGTGCCACTCTCAACCAAATGACCTACTTTGACCTCTGATATCTAGAGCTGGGGTGACCCGATTCGAACACTGTCTGTCTTGAAGTGTAGCCAGAAAGACCCACAAGAGATGTCTCTGGAGGCGACGAAGCGAGAAAACTGCTTCTAAGACCTCAAAAAGAAATGGGCCTTTCCCAAAATGAAATTGATAACCAGACTTGGCCATTTTTTGAACTGTCTTTGCTTTGCAGTATTTCATCAAAGACCTCACTCGTACGAGCGTTTGCAAAATCCCGAAGGCTGATGGCTGGGCTCGTTGAATAGCAAAAGTAATTATGCTCAACTCCCGTGAAGGCTTCGACGACGAACAACCTCATCTGACAGGCCAAAAGGAAAGGCGCCCTTGACCTACAGAAATACAATGAATATTTTATGCCAGTCTGCCCGTGAAATTACATGCTTGGTAGAAACTTTGCCACGAACACTTGGAATGTCGGATTGGCAGGCAGGATGGTGCATCGCAGAGCTGGACTAGAATAGCATAGACGCCAGGAAGACTTCGTCAGCAAACTCTACCATCTGAGGGGTCTCTTGGAAGGGCACCCCTGAGCTACAAGGGCGCAGCTTGTCATCTGGGGAGGTTTTGTGACATGATTTCATCTCAAAAGCTCATCTCTTGTCGCTGACTGTTGAAGCCTCGGACCTTGGATCACTACGTTTGATAACTCATTGGATAGGCGGACTGATCGTGAAGAAACAGAACACATCAAACATCATAAATGCCAAGATATGACCCTCTTTGAAGAGGTACGCCCTCAAGCTAAAGGGGCGCAAAAGCCTAAAAAGGATAAGTTTTTACAATCTACAACTTCAGGATCTTCAACTTCTAATGCTCGTAACCTGAGCTTCGAATGTCGGAAAGTCTCACAGGTTAGCTTGTCGGATAGGCAGACCAATTCTGAAGAGATTGACTGTATTCATGAGCATTTTCAACAAAATCTTTACCTTCAAAAAGAAGGGCGCCCCTAGGCTACAGGGGCGCAATTCTGCTTTTCCTTGAAAAATCTTCAAGAATCAACCACTGGAATCTCCGTCTCAGCCACTGAAATGATCATGCGAAAGCATAATTGTTGTCGTGAAACACTCCTCTGTCAAGAAATGCTTCGTTCTGAGCCTCCAATTCAGGTACTGATCAATGGATGATGCCTTTGACTGACAAACTACTGACAAAACTCCATGCTTGATATTGCCCAAAAACTATACTTGACATCATTTTAACAACGTTTAGACTCTTTTAAGCAAAATGCCTTGATGAAGCAAAAAATTTGGTTTTGGGTACAACAGTCATCATAGACTTAAAACAATCAAGAAGACAAAGGCAGCATTTATATGCATGAACCTTCAATAAAAAACAACAGGCTTTAACACCAAAAGGAGGCAACTCTCACAGTCAAAGTGCAGCAATCTTATGACAAATAGCAGCAATCTTATGACAGTCAAAGGGCAACAAGATTCACAGTCAAAGAGCAGCGAATTTCACAATCTCATGAGCATAAATAATTATAAAATATGAGTAGAATTATGTGAAATATGAACAGAAAATTTCACAATCTCATGAGCAACAAATAACGATGAAATAATGAGAAGAAATATGAGTACATAATGAGCAAAAATTTATGAGAATATGAGCAGAAATAATTATGGAATATGAGCAACAAATAATGTTGAAATATGAGCAGAAAATAATGGCACTAAAAATGCAGCAAGAGTGACATGAAAGGTGCAGAAACAGTGGCAGAAAAATAGTGTTTCAGACCTTGCATTAGGTAATTGAACAGTTCATACTCATCCCCAAAACATTGGGAAACAAAACCAAAGGCCTCATGTATGTCTAGAAGATTAACATTAGGTTGAAAGGACAGTTAAGAAAAGACTTCAAGGGGCAGCCAACTAATACCTAGGACAGTCATTAATGTGTATGACAGTTATCAAAAAGGATCATAGTTAATGTCTTCAAGGTATGACAGTCCTTGCAAGGGAAAAGATCACAATAAAGGATGCATCAAGTGAGAGACAAATTGCCCATTCACTTTGCAACGATTCATAAAGGCATTTGAAGGCACAATTTGCAAAGTCATATAGAATACGGTCTTGTTAATAGTGACTGAGATGCATCATTGTGAAAGTGAGAAAGCACTTGACAACATGAAAGGACAAGGCAGAGTTTTACTTGAGAGTAAAGTTTCAAATCAAGCAATAAGGGCAGTGGATGCTCGGCAAATGTAAATTCATAAGGGTTCTTAAAAAAGTAAACCCAATAGAAAAGGAGACAATGGTAAACTATGATAATGGTAGTGCCCACAGTGATGAGGACCTTGGTAGTTATACTGACTTTGTGTAATGTCCCCATTTTAGCTATATGCCCTTCGGTGACTACTAACCTATTTCCGGAAGCCCGTAGGCTCGTCAGAGGTAAAATTAGTGTTTCCTATTTTATAGGGCTTCTAATGCATTTTTGATGGCTTGTATGTTAGAGTTTCAGATGCATGTCTAGTGGGGTTTTTCTGGGTTTTCAAAGAGTTTCACAATGATATAACATGCAAAGTGTGTTGAGCAACTTTTCAAAATTTACTATTTTTAGTAAATTTTATTTCTGGCAGTGCCATCTTGGGTAGTAGCATCAACAGTTAGCTCAGTTTCCATTGAAGGCAGTGCAATTTGGAGCAAATTTGGCTTTCAACATTTTGAGGCTCATTTTGGGTAAAATGATTTATTCTAAGTCATTAATGTTATAATTTTTTATTGGCCCCCTTGGCCTAGTATTAATGACTTAAAGTTGTTTTAAAAGGTGGCCTTTGAGGTTGGACGCCTCACTGAGAGATTATTTAAACATTTCTAAAGTAAATATTTCTCCTCAAATCTTGGATGCCTAGAAAGGTGAATATAATGTTTTAAAAATTAAAATATTTCAAAGATGAAATAGGCGTCCCTTTTGGAGGGAAAAGAAATGGAAGCTGAAGAGCCAACAATCACCTTCAATTCTATAAAATCGGGCCATTGCTCATTCATTTCTCATCTTTGGAAAATATTGTAAAATTATGCTGCTGAATTGATTTCAGAACCCAGCTAAGGGGGAGCTTAGTATTTTACACCATTCTTCAGGCCTAAAACTATGGTTCCCTAGATGGTCAATTGGGAGTGTGCTTCATTCAGAAGTGCACATTAAGCTTCAACATTGTAGAAACCCCTGTTCTCCCTGTTTTTCTGTAACTGTCTGGTTTGCAATTTTTTTCTCGTTTTTGCGTTTTGAAAAGAAGATGCTGAATAATTTTATATAAAGTAATGCAATACCGGAAATGATAAAATCTACTGAAAATGCTGATGCCAGTTTATTTATTAATCCTCTGGAATGATTACAAATGAGATCCAATAACATGCAATTAAAAAAGCAACAGTATTTTGATGAAAACCTGATTATTGCAGCAAGCTGAAAGAAAACTCTGTGAACGTTCTGTGATAACTTCTGAATGAAGATATCCCTCTGAATGCAATAGATCAGCTGATATTTCACAGCCTCTGAACTGCAACACTGAAGATGGCTCGTTCTCCAATGCCTGTAGAAACTGAAACCCTTGGCTTCATTCTCTGAAGAAGACTTGATCAAAAAATCAATTTCATAACATAATGAGCTCAAATCCCAATGAAGCCCTTATATCTCCTCAAGAGTTCGAATTTTCTCAATTAGGTTTTATTTAAATAAATTCGAACTTTTCTTTTTAATTTTTCAATAGTTTTCGAAAGCACTTTTAATTATAAAATATAATTAAAAGTGGCCCCTTCAATGATGGGCGACCCCTTTAGCAAAAATCACTTAAGTTATAATGAAATATTATAACTTTATATTATAATGCTCCAGTAATTAATATTTAATTAATTTAATTAAATATTAATATCTCTCTCATTATTTATCCGATGCCCAATCCGTCTGAAGCCGACTGAGGAAGTGATTCTGAACGCTGCCAAATCCCTACTGCTAAAAATAGCAGGGGTCCCACGCTGACTGCCAAGAATGCTAAAAATAGCAACTTCTGCAAAAAGCGTCCGAATGAGCCCGAACGAAAGCCAACTGATCAAGAACTGCCAATCTGAAGCTGAGCCAACTCCAACTAGACCCTCTATACCATCCATCAGCCTACGAGGGTCGCATAATAGGCTAACTCTTACGACTCTGATGCTCGCCAAAAATGGGGACATGACAGTCCGCCCTCCCTAAAATTGCTTGACCCCAAGCAATCTCTACTGCAAGGAAAACTCCGATCCTCGGAAGGCCCAATAGAAAAACTGTGTAATGTCCCACACATCTCAAACTGTCTCCTGTAGCATCATCAAAACTCAACCGTACAAGCAATGCCTGGATCCCAAACCCAGAGTGAAAATCTGTCGTGATGGTCCTCCTCAGGCTGCCACTGCGCTCTATGGCCTCCAACTTCACCATGCTGAGAATAGTGAAGTGACCCATTGGGACCCATCCCATACTCGATGCCAAAGCTGTCGCCACCGAGATCCCAATACAATCTGAATCCACATCCATCCGTCATGCAGAGATAAAATCTCCTAGAAGCATCTACTGTTTGGAGTCTCTCCCTGTCCTCTGCCAAACCCTCATGGATGTGATAACTGTCTAAGCCATCATGCCAACTAACACCATAGTCGCCCTGAAACCATGTACTCATATGAAAAGTCTGCGACATAGATGTATTAAGCCCTGTCAAATACACATCGGCATGATAGATGACTGACTGCGGCCCCTGCAAGCAATACCCCACCAACTGCTGGGTCAAGTATCTGCATCCGCTAATCCCATCTTGTGAAGATGGTAACTCTGCACATAATAATGAATTACTCCCCTCAACTGTACCGAGAGAATCACCCTGTGCACAAGTATGGTGCATCGAATATGAACCATGTACAGGTGGGTCAAAAGAAAAACTATAAGCATCACGCACCGTGTACACCGCATTAAACTCCTCTGTGAGTCTGGTTTGGAATTGCGATGCACTGGAACAATCCCAAACACTACGATCATCACCCAACTCAGAACTAATGTCAAGAGTACTATCGACGTCCAACTCGAAGAGTGGGTTATCATAGATCAACCCACCATCACATTCAAACAATGGATTATTCACAAACTGCACCATCACTCCATCCTGATCGGAATCATCCATCTCTGAATCGCTGGAATAATAAACTGAGTTGTACTCCTGACTAAGCTCAACCGGCTGCCGACCATAGTCAACTGTATCAAATGAAAAGATTGATTTGCTTCCAGGAGATGAAAACAAATCATCACAAGTACCAATCTCCCAACTGGATGAAACTCTGAAAATCTGCTGAGAAGATGGACAAGTATCAAGGGTTGTCACACAACTCTCCAGTGTATCAACAACCATGTCACAGGAACTATCAATGATCTGCCCTGCATCACCTATCACGGGACTAGTCTCATGAGAACCGGGTGCAATGTGTGGCTCACTGCAACTCTCATCTAGGGCACTCATACTATCTGTAACAACCGCTCCTGTGTCCGTGCTGGATGTAACCACATCCTCAACATCTCCCTCTTGGCTATGAACCATGGGTGTATACTCCTCACCATCCACTGCCATGCAAGTCTGAACTATATCCGAAGGTGGTGAAGATTGTGCCAAACTCAATGCCACGGTAAGCCTCTCAATGTGTAACTGTGACTCTCGAAGAGCCAACTGGGTGCTATGCAATGAAACCATAGTCACCTCGAGCTCATGAGTGAGCTCATCGATCCGCTCCTCCTTTCCCTGCCATGCATCATAACAAATGCAATCCCACTCGAGAAGGAAATCCCTATCCGAAAGTAATCTTAAGTAGTTTTGTTTCATCGTTCCAATTGCTTCTCGGAGTGCATGTATCACTGCAAGGGAAAAACCACTCTCACTGTGCTCATCTGTCGAAGGCGGACTCCAACCATAGGTAGTCAACATCTGACGAGCAACGTCAAAATGCTCAAGGGCGGTAGCAATCATAGTGTCATCCACATGTAGTTGCCTAACCAAATGATGAGGATCCTGAAACTTACGACCCCCATACAAGACTTCCGGTTCACCATATGCACTGTGATATGACGCTGATCCGTCATCACTCACCTCATGATCTGCAGCATCGTGTGTGCTCTCATCCATGCACACCTCAACATCTAAGGTACTGCTGCTGTGTACCTCAAAGGATGGCTCAACTGATAAGGTGGAAGTTGCTGGTATGACAGTATCTTCACACACTTCCACTCTCAAAGTAACTGCATGCCCATCCAAAGCATGATCCTGGGATTCCATATCAACATATAAATCTTCTAGCTTATTTTCAAAGGTCTGATCTGAAAAATCAGACTCACTATGACATGAATCCTTCATATACCATACATCATTAGTACCCAATTCCTGAGTGCTTTCATGTGACAATTCAATAGGATCATTTTGCACATGTGAAAACACTGCTGTTTCATACTCATGCAAAGTTTCATCATTGCTGTTATGAAAATCAGGACTGTTAGGTGTAGCTTCCCTAGGATCAGTTGAATACTGGTCACCAACTGCTGAAAACTCATTGTAGAGGCTTCTTGACACCTCACTTGAAAAGACATCATGTTCAGATTTAGATTCTTCACGATCACTTTGCTGGTTGGTTCTTTTAGGTTCTGAATCCTCATAGGAAGCCCACATTATTCTATGCGCTTTGCCCTTAGGTCTCAAAGGGCAATCATGGTTTAAGTCGTACGGCTTTCCGCAATAGGAACACAACTTCATTTTGTTTTGCGATGTCGGACCTTTGATGATAGGAAGTGAATTGGATCCTTTAGACCGTCCAAGCTCTGAAAGCGCCCGTTCTACACGCAACAACTCACGATTGAACTTGTATTGGGATTGTTCAAGTTCTTTGAATACCTGTTTATTTCTAGACAATGTTTTCATGACGCCCATTTCCGCTGCCAAACTGAAAACCCAATCAACTGACTTGGTTTCAGGCCTTCACTGTACTGTTCCTTACTGGTTATGATGTAACTTTTATCAGTTTGCTGCCCTGGAGTTCTGTCAAACAGTTTGCGTTTGACCTGCTATCAGCAAGTTTAGTGTTTTCTGATGTGTTCTCCTTGATTTAAATGATGTAACCATGCATGCAGGACTTCTAAACTTGTCAATGGACAGTAATTGCAATTATGATGCATAACAATGCGTTACTACAGTCCCCAACTAACAGATGACTGTAAACTTATGCAATTAATCAGTTCAATAGACAGGGATTATGTCAAACCTTTGCCAATCCCCAAAACTCAGTAATGCTGCAAGACTTCCAAATTGATTACAAAAAATACATGCTTGATTTATGACTTGATTTTCTGACCTTGCTTTGTCTTTGTATTGTGCATATAGAAGCAGCTCCCGACAGGTGAGATGGCAGCTATTATAAATTCTGACGATTAATAGTTTGGTTATATTTTCAGCTTATTTCGTCTTTCTGGGAGATGCGTTCCTTATATAGAATGTCTTATGTTTCTGACGCCTGCCAGGAGTTTGTCTTTATCGGCCAGGCCAAAACTATTGCGTCTCCATTATTCTACAATGCTGTGTCGAACTCCTTGATTAAAGTCGAATTCTAATTTGAGCTGACGACTTTTGTCTTATCTTACAATTGATATTCACTACTTGACAAAGCCGTTTAGTTTTTCTGCCAAAAGAGTAACTCACATCTCTTTTTAGAGAGGCCCGACAAAACTCTCCTCAATGATTCCGATACCCAAATATATGAAGTTGTTCGTCTTATTCTTCTTGGGCGTCGCTGAGTGTTGACGGGAAGCAACTTCTAATCGTTGTCTTTTAGTGAATGCTCAAGCACTCACACAGGAAGCTCCCGACTTCTCAAAAACGATTTCTGGAGTTGATTTTTTTTTTGTTTGTTTGTTTGCCTTTAATGAAGCCCGATAATAATACCCAGCGGCTTCTTCACCTTCGTTGCTTCCAAAGACGAATTTCTCTGAATATTAGCTATCCACTAAAGAGCCCAGCCAAAGACGTCTTCTTAATCTTTGTGCTCATGCACCAAAGTCGCCTTCAACTTTCTGTAAGACGTGTTGGCTACAAACCGCGGCTCCAGAAAATCCCGGTGTGATTTGCCCGAAAAGCTGAAATTAAAAATACGCTGCCTATGGAGCACCCGACAGTTGAGATTAAAGATGTCTCTTTTTAGCACCTGACAGGTGAGATTAAAGACGTCTCTTCTTCTTCTCTTTTTTTTTTTGTTGTCTGTATCTGACTGCTCTAAAAATCGCCTCTATCTTCCTTAAAATGCAGCGACGGCTGGCAAGCAGCTCCCGATACGGATAAAGGAAAACGACTTTTCAAATCAAATCTTCTAATTCGTCTTTATCTGATCACCATTAAATGATGCGATTTATTTCTCCTGAATTAATTATTAAATTCATTCTCTTACAATGTTGTCTTTATCCACCTGGCAAAGACTTCCACAAACTCCTGATTTGTCTTTTTGCTGGCTCCCGATGAAGGTGTTTGGATACCACGATTTAAAAATCGATCTCATTTGTTAAATCTCCAGATTGTCTCAATGCTACGGTGACTAGCAGCTCTCCTAAAATTTTGTCTTTTATTCCATAGTTAAGACAAACTGCAAACTCCAGCAATGCAATGCGTCCTTCAATATACTAACAACGAAATGTGATTCCTTCAATAAGATGATCAATCTGCAATAATCGAATGTTCCACAGACTATTATCCCTAAATCTGTAAATCTATTTTCTCCACGTCTGTTTCCAATCTTATGCAGCAACTTCAATAATATTCTGCCTATTGTGAGTTCTCTCAAACATTCAATCGATCAAGCAGTTACTCAGCCTGGTCACAATATTAAATATTTCATCAGATGCATTCTCACAAACCCTTGAATTTGATCTGGTATAATTCTGCAATTGATAATCTCTTCAAACCCTAATTTCTGTATTTTTTTTCTTTATGCTCATAAAATCTATTTTCCCGCACAGGATGGCAGGACTCAGGCTCTGATACCACTGTAGAAACCCCTGTTCTCCCTGTTTTTCTGTAACTGTCTGGTTTGCAATTTTTTTCTCGTTTTTGCGTTTTGAAAAGAAGATGCTGAATAATTTTATATAAAGTAATGCAATACCGGAAATGATAAAATCTACTGAAAATGCTGATGCCAGTTTATTTATTAATCCTCTGGAATGATTACAAATGAGATCCAATAACATGCAATTAAAAAAGCAACAGTATTTTGATGAAAACCTGATTATTGCAGCAAGCTGAAAGAAAACTCTGTGAACGTTCTGTGATAACTTCTGAATGAAGATATCCCTCTGAATGCAATAGATCAGCTGATATTTCACAGCCTCTGAACTGCAACACTGAAGATGGCTCGTTCTCCAATGCCTGTAGAAACTGAAACCCTTGGCTTCATTCTCTGAAGAAGACTTGATCAAAAAATCAATTTCATAACATAATGAGCTCAAATCCCAATGAAGCCCTTATATCTCCTCAAGAGTTCGAATTTTCTCAATTAGGTTTTATTTAAATAAATTCGAACTTTTCTTTTTAATTTTTCAATAGTTTTCGAAAGCACTTTTAATTATAAAATATAATTAAAAGTGGCCCCTTCAATGATGGGCGACCCCTTTAGCAAAAATCACTTAAGTTATAATGAAATATTATAACTTTATATTATAATGCTCCAGTAATTAATATTTAATTAATTTAATTAAATATTAATATCTCTCTCATTATTTATCCGATGCCCAATCCGTCTGAAGCTGCCGACTGAGGAAGTGATTCTGAACGCTGCCAAATCCCTACTGCTAAAAAATAGCAGGGGTCCCACGCTGACTGCCAAGAACTGCTAAAAATAGCAACTTCTGCAAAAAGCGTCCGAATGAGCCCGAACGAAAGCCAACTGATCAAGAACTGCCAATCTGAAGCTGAGCCAACTCCAACTAGACCCTCTATACCATCCATCAGCCTACGAGGGTCGCATAATAGGCTAACTCTTACGACTCTGATGCTCGCCAAAAATGGGGACATGACAAACATTCACAAGTGTTCATTGGCTGCCACAAATATGGTTGAAATATTTTTGCAAAGAGGTAATTTTTTCTCATTTTTTGAGTTTTTTCATCCATTTTTTTGTTTTACAAACATGAAACTTTGTTTTGTTTAATTTTATGATTTATATATGTTCTTCCATTCTTCTATGAATGTATGAAAGATTCAAAAGAACTAGGTTTTATAAATCAATGTTTTGTTTTCAAGTTTTTTTTTTGTTTTGAAATTTTGAATGTGTTGTTTGCAAAAAAATTGCCATAGGAATCACAATGTCAACTGGTTCTACCTTCGTCTCCACAACTAAATCAAAGTTCAAAACAAATCCAAATTCTCCTCTATGGAAGTATGTTGAAATGATACAACCGGTTCCAAGTGGTGGTGGTTACATTTGGAAATGCAATGGATGTGATGTTCAATAATCTAGTTCATATTTTAGGGTGAAAGCACATTTGTGTGGCATACCTGGAAAAGGCATCAAGGCTTGCCCTGGAAAAGACATCAAGGCTTGCCTTGGGAAAGACAATGTACCTATTCCATCTAAGACAGTCATAGGATACATTATGGAGCAAGAAGCAGCAAATGCACGGGAATACCGAAAAGGAAATCACCCTTTATTAAAAAAAAATCAAAGGGAATACAGCCTCCATCTAATTCCAATATTGTGGTAGAAGACCACCCATTTATGGCCACTCTGGATCCTCAAGCTCAAAGTGTACAACCCATTACAAACAAAAGAACAAAGGGGCCTTTGGAACTTGTATTTCAAAATGAGAGTAGAGCCATTTCCAACCAAAATGTAGCAAGATGCATATATGCAAATGGAATAGCTTTTAATGTTGTTCGTTCTCCATATTGGAAAGAGATGTTGAGAACAATTAATGAAGCTCCAAAAGGGTACAAGGGCCCGAGTTATGAGAAGGTGTGTGGCACCTTATTGGAAAAAGAGATAACGTTGGTTGAAGATTTATTGAATCCCATAAGGGATTCATGGGTTGAGACAAGTGTGTCCATTGTTTTGGATGGTTGGAAAGATTCAAAAAATCTGCCTTTGATCAATGTCATAGTGGTGTCCCCTAAAGGGGCAATGTTTTTGACAGCCGTGGATTGTGAGGGGAAATTAAAAGCAGAAAATTTATTGCTAATATTCTCATTGCAACCATTGAGGAAGTGGGACCCCACAACGTTGTTCAAGTTGTAACGAACAATGCCAAGAATTGTAGAGTTGTAGGGTTGTTGGTTGAGGAAACATATTCACATATCTTTTGGACACCTTGTGCGGTCCATTCACTCAATCTTATGATGTAAAAGATTGGGAATAAAATTGCTTGGATCAAAGAATTGTATGCAAAGGCTGAGGACATTCAGATGTTCATCACCAACCACCACTTGTCTCAAGGGATCTTTAGATCATTTTCAAAATTGGAGCTCTTTAAGGTAAGTGAAGTAATATTTATATTTTCATAATTTGATTGTGTATTCTAATTCTTCTTTAACCTTTATTTTTAAATTTTAATTATTTTTTTAATTTGCAATAGATTGCAGAGACCCGCTTTGCCTCTAACACAATCATCTTGAGATGACTTGTGAAAGTTAGAGAGGCACTTTCTAGCATGGAGATTAGCAACAATTGGTCTATATGGAGGCAAAGCAACACTAAAAGGGAAACAAAAATTAAGAAGATATTAGATGATTCATGGTGGGATCGTGTGGAGTATCTCCTTAGTTTCACCTAGCTCATTTTGAGTATGATTCGCTGTACTAACATGGACAAGCCATGAATTGGAGAGATATATGATGGTATAGACTCAATGCTTGAGAAGATCAAGTGCACCATAAATGCGAAAGAGCAAGACCCTGAAGAGACTTTCTTCAAACAAGTGCAAACAATTGTTGAAGAAAGATGGAACCAAATGACAACTCCATTACATCTTCTTGCCTTTGCATTGACTTCAAAATACTATAGTAGTTAGATTCTTTCAATGCCAGGAAGGCTTCCACCATATAGAGATTTTGAAGTGGCTAAACGGTACAAGGTAGCATTCATGAGACTCTTCCTTGATCCTGAATTGCGAGGTGTAGTCACGAATGAGCTCATTGATTGCACTCATATGGTCAAGGTGTTGATGCTCTTCGTGATAGGTTCTTAAAGGATGCTCATAGTTGGTGGGGGTTTCCATGGACAATACTTCCAACATTTTCAACTCCTTGCAATCAAAGTTTTATCACAAGTAAGTTTAATAAATTTTCATATTTTAGTTTTAAAAGTTTCATTTATAATTTTTTATTTTTAAATTTTTTATAATATATAACTTTAATTGTTTACTTTGTCTTTATAGGTTGCTAGTTCATCTGCATTTGAGAGGAATTGGAGCACATATTCTTTCATCCACTCAGCAAAGTGCAATAAATTGCTCTCAAAAAGAGCAGAGAACTTAGTATATGTTCATTCCAACTTGCATCTCCTTTCACACAAACAACGTGACTACAAGGAAGGGGAGACGAAGTTGTGGGAATATAGAGCCAGAGTATACTGACTTGGATGCTTCTACTTCCCACCATATTGCATATGAGGAGTCTGAATAACCAGCAATAGCATAGGCACAATAGTAGTGCTAGTGGCAGTGCCATTGGCACTACTTGTGATTCATCTAGTCTTCCTACTTCATCTAATGCCAATTTTGACATTAACATTGATGATTTAGATAATCCATACGATGATTAAAACTTTAAAAGTGTTGTATTATTGAACTTGAAGTTTCAACGATGAATATTTATCATGCATGTTTTAAATGACATTCAAATTTATGGTGATTTTGCTGTTTATATGATGTTATGTGATATTCTAATCTTAGTTCATGCTCTAGGTTGCATATATATATATATAAACGAACCTAAACCCCCAAAAAAAATTGTTGAATCATCGAACCCAAACTCAAACCAGTATTGAAACCGGCTACTTAGATAAAAATGAGTAATGACAATTCTTATGTCAAAAGAAAAAATAAAGCATAGATCTTGATGGCGAGCATCTCCCAATTCGCTGATGAAATTTGTCCGAGCTATAAGTATAATCAAATAGAGGAAGCTTATCTTGCATTGAAACTAGTTATCCCTTGGCAGATAAACTAATTGGACCACATTCCCTTTATTCATCTTTTATGCAAAGGAATTGGCCTTGCTTGTAGTGTTCCCACCATCATTTACATCTATAGAAGGTTGTTCTAACTGAATTCCCCAGGAATGAAAGGTGTGATTGTAGAAAAAGGTGTTTTATTTTGCATGAAAAGGTTATTCGTTGAATACTACCTCTTTTTTCTTATTATTCTACTCATTTTGTTTATTTCCCTTGTCTAGGTAACTCTAGTTGTAGTCCCATTAGCTACTTATCCCTTTAGATGAAACTGTACATTAGCCTCTCTCCACTCAGGCTTGGTAAGCTGAAGGTGCATAGGGAGAGTTGTACACTAACCTACAATTCTTTCAAATAATGTAATGTGTATGGTGTAATTGAGAGCATTACAAAGGCCATCTCAGAATATTCATCCAATTCACTTTCCTAATCCAATGTTTCACCCACCTCCTATCATTTGGTGCACTTCCAGACGAGTAAGGAAAGAAATGTTGGAGATCATCCAAAAAGTTTAAAAAGAGGTGGATAGGGATCTACATAATCTTGAAATATTAGATTCGAATGGAATACTATATCAAAGGGCCATTCTACAAATGGACTCTAAAGATATTACTCTCTTATACTTTGTCCCTTAGGATAGTAGACTAATAGATATTACTATTTTGTAGTTTTGATATTTTCCTTTTTACTAGGTTACCAGGTTCTTCTAAAAATCCCAAAGAACCCACTCCGAGAGCGTTTGGGAGCGGGGGCGGGCTGGGGAGCGGCTGGGAGTGCCCAAGCACCCCTGAGCTGTAATGTCCCCTTTTTCATGAGCGTTGGAGTTTAGAGGAATTAGCCTATTCCTGACCCTCATAGGCTAATAGGGCATGGTTAGAGGGTCCTCTTGGCAATTACCCAGGCATTGGTTGGCTCATCGGATGCATTGGATAGTCATTTCTCATGATATTCTAGATGTTGGATAACATAACATGTTTGAAAACATAACGTTGGATAACATATTGTTGGCAAACATCATGTGTTGGAAAACAGATCGTCGAAAAACCTATTGTGTTTGATATCATATTAATGAATTATAATGTTATAAAGTGCAAGTTAAAATATGATATTAAAATAAGGCCGACTATGAGAAGATTCTAGAAGAATCCGACCTCTAGTCATGAAAAAGAATATAAGGAGGAATGCAACCATTGTTTCATCATCCAGGAATTGTTATTTGATTTGAAGAATTTGTTTGGTGAAGGAGCCAGCTAGGGTTTCTACCATTTCCAACCATTGGGAACAAAAACTCTCAATTGGTAAGGCAATTTTGAGGGTGTGAAATATCATCTGAATTATTGCAGCTGTGAGGAAGATACTTTAGTCTTCCATTTGTGCTTCATTGGAGAAAGTGTTGAAGATAATTCGGTTGGGAAAAAATTAGTGGCCAATGGCCAATTTTTGCATAGTTGAATTGGCGTATTGTTTTGAAGACTTGAAATGAAGGTTAGAAGCTGCTATAATTTTATTTTGAAGAATCTGGACCTGAACAGGGGCAGCACCTTCTTGGGGTTGATTTGATTTGTTAAGAGATCATTTTGAAGAAACCAAGGCTGCTATCTTATCACCAACATTAGGAGATTAAATTACACCAGGTTTTAATGTTATTTACATTCATCTATGAGTGTATAAGATAATGCTAGTTGCTGCAATGTGTATTCAGACTTTAGGAAGGCATTAGATTGTTAAGCCAAGTGTCTTGGCTAATCATAGAAGTATTGTAATCAGATCCTCTGAGTCTTTGTAATCAGACCATTGCATTAAAGAATCTAAATTTTGAAGTTGCTTGTTTGTAAAATTGTCTATGGCTGTAGCATTCATTTGTACACTCTAGTATGCATGCCAATTGTTTGAGTAAATTCCAAGTGGCTGTAGATGTCTTCTTGCACATTCAGTTGGTAAGGAAAGTGTTTGTATTAATGCTTAGTTGTTGTAGATGCATATTGGCCACCATTGGTTGCATGAAAAGTGTTTGACATTATGTCAATTAGCTGTACAAGATAATTTCAGTCACTCATGTGTATGGGAATGATCAAAAACAGTTAGTATATTCCTTTATTTGCATTGTTAACCTATCTTGCATCTTTGGGAGCTTTCAAACATCAATTCGCAGCATTCATTTCATAGCCAAGCAAGCATAATCAGGACTGTCTCATCAGATCAGCAAGCTTGAAGATTGCACATGAACTGTTTGTGATTATTCCTTGAGGTGTATTTTCAATCAGAATAGGCAAGGAATATTACAGGAGCGCTCCCTGGGCGCTCCCAACCGCTCCCCAACCAGCGAACCAACAGGGAACCTAGGGGTGCCTAGGTGCTCCTTGGGCACTCCCAGCCGCTCCCCAACCCGCTCCCAATTAGATATCAGGAGCTATGCCATATTCTCATTAGAAATTGATTAGTTTTTTAACGCCTCCAAATTGCCATTCTAATAATAAGCCTAAACAATGAAGCTTATGCCAGATTTATATGAGTTTGTGTATCACCCATAGTTAGAATTTTTTAAACCATGCATGCATACATAACTAGGCATGATGTATCAAAGCATGCATACATTTATGTATGATGCTCAAAATATAAGCATATCAATATTATGGGTTTGCATATCAAATACTTTGGGGGCCTAGACTAGTACTACTTTTGTATTTGACGCTTTGGTATTTGGTTGTGTACCTGTAATTTCCTATGTTCCACAGCGTTTCGGGGACAGGGACGGGGGGACAGCAGGGGACGTGTTTCCGGGACGTTTCCTAGGGCGCCATTTTTAGGGGACAATAGGGGATGGCGACATACAAAATACATATATATATGATTTTTTCACAATTTATTAATATATTATAGAGAGAGAGAGAGATATGTCAATAAATTAATAATTGATAACAACAATATCAATATGTAAATAAATCGCGAGAGTAGTAGTATAACAGCATAATAAATGTCATTAAACTTATTATTGTAGCCAATGATCCAGGTATGTTTGTATTTCATTGGGAATCAATATAAATTAGATTTTGAAGGAAATGTCTGCTGCTGTAATCAAATCAGACTTGTATCAGACCTGTAATGCAATGTATTCAGACTTAATATAGTGCAAATAAAATCAGATTTGAGGTTGAATGTTTCATATTTGTTGATGTTATGATAGCAGTTATCATTTCTATGTTTTATGCAAATGATTTGGCATTAAAATTCAATCAAACACAAGCATAAACATTCATAAATCAGAAGTCAGTGATTTTGCATGCCAAGTGTTTTACAAAATGTCAAACAGCTCAAAATCAAAAATCACCTTAGAAAGGAGGATGAAATATTTAAAAAATCAAATTTTTAAATGTTTTTTTAACCCAAGAAGCTCCTTGTCCACGGCCGTCCCCGGTACGATGAGGGACGTTTCCAACATCCCCCATCCGTACCGGGGATGGGGAAACGTCCCCAAAGGGCAGGGGACGCTTCGTTCCGTTTCCTGCTAGTTGGGTTGTTTCGGGGACGGTTGGGGGACGTCCCCTTTGCGTCTCCCCATCCCAGGGATGGCAGGGGATGGGGACAGTGGATTTTGGGGCAGGGGACGCGTCCCCATGTAACACAGGTAATTTCTAATTTGAATTTTGTATGTTGATGTTAAATCTTCATTGTTACATTTCATTTTAATTCTCGGTATGATGAATTTATAATATTAATGTGTTTTAATGAGAAATATATGAGGTTGACATATTTATGTCATAGATTCATTTAATTTCTTTTGAAAGAATTCTAAATTTAATTTTATGTTTAATATATATTGTAATTCGATACATCATGTAAGTTGTAGCCACACTCTGAAATTTCAAAACTATCACACACAATATCCACACTTGCAAACATTGCTAACTATTGAGCTTATTAATGAATATGCATCATTTGTTGATTCTATCAATTCCCATAATGATTTAATGATGATTTTATATATATATATATATATACAGCCATACCCAAACGTACCATAACCAAGGAAAAGAAATCACCGTACCAGCATACCCGCATTCCATACCCGTGCCTGTTCCCATACCAGAAACGACAACTTAGCTTTTTTGTTAAATTTTTTGTATATTCATGAAAGTGTTTGAAAGACTAACTGAAAACAGTGCAGAATACCTTGGAAAAAATGGTTCTTGATTTTTTCAATGCTATTCCAGAAGTAGCAGGTAGATAAAGTCAACATTTTTCTTTATTTCTCGCTGATTAATGTAATTTGCATTTTTTCCTATAAAAATACCGGTGCAGTTTATATTTAATTATAAGATCATAAGCCAAAAGTGGAATCTTACCACATTAAATACTGATATAAGTTTTGGAAGTTGTTTAGAACAATCATTGAGAGAGAAACAAAGCATTGAGATAAAAGGTGAACAAATATTACCAAAGGCACAAAAATTACAATAAATCAATGAGAGTCCATAAAATCACCCAGCATTATGCATCTCCAATATATTGGACATAGAAATTTTAAGAAAAGATACAGCAATCACAACACAAACCATTTTGAAATAGAATACATCAGTATCTAACAAAAGCATATAGAAAAAATGGTTGATATTAAAATTCCCAGACACCCATTCATATGTAGTGTTACATTGTAAAGGAAGGCAATTCGTTCATAACAAAGATTCAGATGTACCTGACTACCCAACTTATTTCCAGAAAAGGCCCTGCATACACATTGAACCCTAAAGTGAGAAAAGGCCCTGCATACACATAGTTCCAGCTTAAGCTTTATAAATTTGCAAGAAATTCTAGTAGAACACAAAATCAGAGGGATATATCAAATTTTATTGATAAATAATGCTCAAATCGTAGAAGAGACAAGTAAAGAAAAGAGAAAACAAAGAAAGTAGAAACATAGTAAGAATACTTTATAAATAAAGCCACCCGACAAGTTTGTCGATGTACTCAGATCATAGCAGAGACCAGTATGGAGCTGCTCCGCATATCCATCTGCAATGTTGTGGCCGAAGAAGAATTGACTGTTTAAATTAGCAGTTATTAAAGAAGATAATTCTCTGCTATTAACGGTGCAAACTGAAAAGAATTGGAAACAGGGTGCTACTTTTAAATTTAGTCGACCGTTATTTTTCGTTAAAGCGCCAAGTTTGAAAGACTGCCAGTTGTTTTATATATTTATTCAACCTTGGTTTTCTTTAAAATTTTGGCCCAAGTTTATTTAATAACATCATTTTTGAATTTCTCAACCCTATATGAATCATGGCTTTGCTTGAATATGTTATATAGAAGTCTACCTTAACCGTGTGTCTTTATATCACAATTTCAATTTTTTTGTTAATTAAAATTCTGGTTTTAATATTGGACAAGTACTTGACTTTTGCTCATTGAGTGTTCTTAATATTAATATAGATATTTTAAATACATTTAAAGATATTTTGTGAATTTTGCAAAACTTATCATAAAGATTTGAAGGCATGTAGTTGAATCGAATCTATATATTTCACAACATGTTTTGTATACAAAAATCATGATATCACTACTATATTTTATCACTTGAAATTCATAAAAGAATTACATAAATTACACTTGTTTTAAAAGGATCATGTTACTATTGTACAAATAAAAGAGTATATAGTGGATATTAATGAATAATATGAAAATTGATATAGGAGTGATAAATATTTGCATGGAATTTCTAGTCATCTAAGATAGTTATTAAATATGAGAGTTCAAGGAATAAAAATTTAATCGCTTATGTTGTTAGGAAAAAATCTACAAAACCCCTTGACAATTAAACACAAAACTCAACTCAACTAATAAACAGTGAAGTATTTTTAAATTAACCTTTAAAGGAGAATATTATAGAAATGTAAGTAGCATTCTAGCATGTAATAAACACTTAAAAAAGAAAGAATGAGAGAAGGGGGAGGAGGGGGAAGGCAGGTAGGCAAAAAATGGATAAAAGTGAGGATTAGAATGAGTTTCGAGGAATGAGTTAAAATGGGGACATGCATAGTTCGAGTTGTATGTCAAGTCTTAGCAAAGATCATGTCACATGTACATTTGTTACTACCTAAAGAATAATCAAACCAAAGTGATCCCAAAATAAGGAGAAAAGTGTAAGGTATGGAAACTTCATCATTATATATTACCTCCACTTTGAGTGCATATGAAATAGTATGAGGATGCATGTCAAAGTAAACTCAAGAAATCAACATGAAAGTATATTTATTCAAACACTCATAGAAAGGATGCATAAATGGATATGGATGGCAATTCTCAGTACATGTTCCCTTGAAATGAGTGCACTTGAAAACTTGCAAACACATAATCTAAAAAAATTCAATTAGCATACACTAACCATTCTAAAAATAAGAATAAACATAAATACAAATTATTAACAAGTAGAAAGGTAAATAGCATACTGCCCGAAGACAACTAGCAATGTACTAGACCAAGGGGTAGCTAACATAATACAACTTCATCGCAATGAAGTAATGAAGTGCCCAAGGAAATTTATGAAGTACCATCAAGGTGTAGTTGTATTGATGTGTGTTTTATTACACCAACTTAATTATATATTAATATTCTCATGAAAAGAAATAAATTCCCCAAGACTTTAATCATCTAATCTAAGCCTCTCATATAATTTTATGGGCGAGAGATATAAGAGAACACAAGTGAATCTTAATAGTTATTAATTTCCTCATTATCAATGTAATAGCCATGCATGTGATTAAACTAGACTTGAGCAATTTTTACAATAAAGCCTAGCAAAATATCTTCAATACAATCATACTCCAAATCTATCCTCCTCTTAAACAAACACTAAGCTAAAAGAAATAGCAAAAGAGACAAATTATAGATAACGAGAAATAAAGCAAATAGGCGCTATTAATCTTCTTGTAGTATCAATCAAAAAGCTTTTTAAATCACCCAAGCCAAGCTTTGTAGGAATAGAACAACTTAACCTTCCCCATAAAAATGAAATCATTTATAAGAAATCAACTTGAAAGATGTCTCAAATATTACAAGACCATAGATGTGCACACAAGTAACAACAATTTTTCATTAAAACCAAATTTGTAGAAATAAAATTTACATCATCTTTATTTACATTCTCACAAGGATTCACATGTTGAAACTCATATTGATCTAAATCTCTATTCAAATAATAGCATTCCTATTCTTGTAAACTCTAATATGTTACTCTAATATCTAACCATCTAACCTTCTAGTTATCCAACCTTTATCTATCTAGCTCCTTTTTCACAATATGAAGCTTTTGGTCTTATATACTTTCAAGAAATTCAATATAGTCAAAATTTCTTATGAACACAACCACTAGGTTTAATTATGGTTGTGATTTCATTTGGTCATTCAATCAATTTCTCTAACATCAATTCTATATTAAATTGGAAATCCCATCTTGGATCCACTTTAGGCTACTAAATTTAATATATGAGAGTTATGTGAATATCAAGTTGTATTATGGATAAATATCTTTTTGATATATTGATGTTTCTATATGTAGCGTAGAAAAATGTATCCCTTTACATTTTCACACTTGTTTGGGCCCTTGTGAACTAAATAGACTTAATTGTGCCTTATTTAGGGTGTTGTAAGGTGTTTTCTTACACTTTCACACTATTATTGGATTTTCTTAATTAAGTGGGCTTCTTTATGCTTTAATTGGCCTTATTTTTCATCCACGAGTCTTAATTAATGCATCTTTCTTAGGATAATCTCAGCATACATCAATTGACCAATCATAATTCAGTGTTTTTGGATTGTATGGTCCATATTTAGTTATCTGGGACTCATACACCACCTTGGGCATATGGGTCCCACCTAGGTTTCGGGGCCTAGATCTGAATTTCACATTAAACTAAGCATTTCTTAAAAAATGTGTCCCAAGCCTAGCCTAATGGGACTCATACGCCACAACTGGTGTATGAGTCTCGCTTAGCTTAGACCTAAATTAAATTCAAATTCTTGGTGGGATTTTATTCTCCTAGATCTGATGTCGGCTTATAGTGTTGTAATTTCGGGAGATTTGGCATAAACAAGTATAAATACAAGGTTATTTCACCCATTTTTCACCTAAGCAATCATAATATTGACCTATCAAGCTTACAAGTCATCAAGTTATCATAAGAGCATTTACAAGAGCATTCAAGAGTGTTTATCAAGCATTTTAGAACATTATTCAAGTGTCAAGCATCATGTCAAAGTCATCATGCATCATGTTTGTTTTTGAGCTCACATTTGTGATGTAGGGTTTCATGATTCAAGCAAGCATTCAAGTCAAGATCCATATCATTCAAGCAAGATTCAAGATCCATATCATTCAAGCAAGAGTCAAGATCCACATTCATGCTAGTCATTACTTAAAAGATTGCAACATTTGATTCAAGGGTTTGGTGAGTTGCAACATTGCATATTTGTTCATTTATCATTCCTCCTTTCTATTTTATTTCATTTCAAGTTTTGATTACCAAAACAAGGTTTGACCGAGGCAAACCCCTTTCTACTAACAAAACAACATTGTTCCCTCTCTTTAGTGTGTGATTTGTATATCTAGGTTGAAGATACATTGAAGAGAAAGATTGGAAGAAGTTATCACATTTGCAAAGATGTCAAAGTTGTCACCTTGTTTACAAGATCACTAAAAGACACCTACAAAGCAGAATTCAGCATCTCAAATCTAGAAATTAGGATTGGAAGGAAGAGCAGAGATAGGAGAGAAAATTCAGACTTTGACTTTTGGAAAAAGCATAACAGGACTAATATGCCACTTCTAGCATATGAGTCCTAGTACAGTGATTTTTCCAAATTTCAGGAGTTCCAAACTTCTCGCTGCTAGATGTTTGTTCCTGCCTAGAAACCCTAATCCGGGATTAAATCACCTAGATTGTCACATGAGTTCTAGTGAGCATTAATATCATCATTTTAGACCTTATTTTGAGCTTCTATAGGTTTCCAAGTGCACCTCTTTGTTTTCTCAGTTTACTATTCTAATTTACATTCATTTCTAGGTCATTTACTTAAGTTTTGCACATCACTAGGTTTTGTCATTAGATCTTGCATGTTACTAGTCTTTCCAAGCCCTAGCTTGGTAGTGAACCCGTTTTTAGTTTCTAAACATACCCTAGGACACCCTATTACAGATCTCTTTCCCCCATTCTATCATTGGATTGAGATCTCTAAGGTATGATCCTTGAGTGAAACTTGAGTGAAATAGGTCCCCCTTGTGTGTGTTCTATCTCTCAATAAGGTAGAATCACCTTCAACAACCTATTTTCCATGTTTCACTATATACCACAAGATGTTATAATGAACATATAATGGTTTGAGCTATATACTAAATGGGACTAGAATGAATGTATGTATGTATATAAGTTAATTTAATTATTTTATATATTACCACACTAGTTCTAGTCCTTATCTTACCCATTTACATCGGGTATAAATCATAAACATGAAGAGAATACACCTAGATCTTGTTAGGAATTAAGGTGTCTCAACCTTTGCAAGTTCCTAACATTGATTTATTTAATTAATTAATTTATACCTATGCTTGTAATTTTATACTTTGTGGGACCTTTTTCAATGAGGTTGCAACTTACATGTTAGGTGACTAGGATGGCTTGCATCCTAAATTGGCAAAAATAGGCATCCCACTTTGTGGACCCCACTATGTAGCATAATTTATGGCATGTTTCATAAGTTGTAAGTGATTATGATTTATTATGATGGGATTATGATAGATCATGTCATATAAAAAAATACAATAGTGTAAGAGTTAGAAATGGAAGTGAATATGATAGGTGGGATGTTTTGAATGAAGGAGGTGTGTTGCATGTTAGGTGGGACTATTTGCATGCATGCAAATGACTTGCATGTTGAGATTGGAGTTATTTTTTATAAGTCTAGGTGAAGATAGGTACCTTGCATGTTTATCTTCAAACTTGCATGCATACATTGAAGAGGACGATGACATGTGGCATTTCTAGGCATCCATCTTGCAGATCTATAAATATTAGTGTTTTCTTCAGGAGTGAAGAGGGGAGATTTATTCATTGCAAGGTTATGTTGTCAAATTTCCTCTAGAGAAGCAAGATGTAAATATCCATGTTAAGACTTTGAGCATATAAATGTATTGTAACATGTTTTTATTTGTAGATAAATATGTTGGTTCGATGCTATGGAGTGTGCAATTTTTTACTCAAAAGGGTTTTCTCGTTCTTCTCTTATGTCGTTCTTCTATTCTTCTTCTTTCATGTTCTTAAAGTGTTGATTTACATGTTATGCAACTAAAATTTACATAGATATGTAAGATATAATTTTTTTCTTCTAAGGGTTAATGTGATGGGAAATCAACTATGCCATTTTCTACTTTAAAGGCATAGTAGTATTTTCTTGTATCAAGTTGTTGAACATTTGATTAAAATGAAACATAGGATATTGGAAGGTGCATATTAGGTTTGCATTTCCCTTTCAATTGGTATCAGAGCCAACTTCCATGTTTTCATTTGCATGTATGTGATTTTTTATGTACTTCCATGAACTTGCATGTTGTTGCATGTGTTTGTTCCATGGTGTTTAAGGTTTAGGGTATTTCTTCTATTTTGATTTCTTAGCCTAGAAAACTTGAGGGAATATGTAAGAAGGAATTTGCTATTTATTAATCCTCGTTCAAGTGGAAATCTTGTAATTAATCTTATTTTGAGGAAACGATAGGAATTTGAAGGATGGAGAAGATGGACTTTTATGGATTTTATCATGTAGTTTCATTTAATATGATACTGAACATGGAGATCCTATTTGATAGTATATATGATCCTCATGCATGGTTGTGTTCTTTCATGTTGTGGTCATGTGTAATAGATTATTCATGTTAGGTGTATGTTCTTGGCTCACTAATTATATAGAGAAACTTGGGTTGTCATGGCTATGGTTTGGTGTGCTTATGTTGGGAACGTGGATTTAGTCCCTAGTATTAGAAGCTACTATTTTATTAACCTCAAATACATGTAGGCTATACAATTGATTGTTGGATGATCTGAAAACTTTTGGAATAGCCTAGCTCCTTTGTATTCTTGTACATGATGGTGGTTATGGAGTTGGCCTACAAGTGTTCTTGGAATTCTTGGACCTCTTCTTCCTTTTGGTTGGTTGTACTTGCATGTCTCAATTTCAATGTTGGTTGAATATGAGGGTTTTGTATATTTTTTGTTAAAAATCTATGGTATTCCATTGTTCTAGTTTGATTATTTTGGTTATCATGCTTTTGGGTCTTTGTAATGTCCCCTTCTGTGGAGTAGCCGAAAATGGCCCATTTAGCCTATTTTATTCTCATAGGCTAATTTCTAGTAATATCAAGGAATAAATAAGATAAAGCAATCCAATAAAAAAAATGTATAGACGACTTTACTTTAATTAATTTTATAAAGTGACATAAGTGAATTAAAAGATGAAATATTAAAATTCACTTTATAAAGTTGCTTTAATGAAATATTTTAAGAGAGAATTTAAAAAAGGGTTGTCTAGAAAAATATAAAAGAGAATTTGGGAGCTCATTTGCTCATGCTTGTTTTCTTTTTCTCTATTGTGGATTTGGAGATTCTTGTTGGAAGAAAACCCTACTACAAAAAACCTATGGGAAATCAATTTTGGTGGTGAGATATCTTCCCTAGTTGATTGGTAGGTGGAATCACACAGGTTTCATGCTTGGATCAAACAATTAAAAATTTGTAAGTCTTGTAGGCAAGACAAATTATTGGAGTTTAAAATATTGGAAGAATTTCAAGGTAGAAATGGGACACCATAGGTTACAGGACGACACTCATTAAGTTGGGTGCAATACTTCATTTTGTTGGGTATGAGATTTGTATATTGGTGGCATGGTAATATTCCATTGCTATTTGACTTATTATACCAACTAGGCATGACATCTGGTGAGTGATTGTGGTCTTTGAATGCTCTGTTATTGGGTGCTAAAATTTTCCTAAGCCTACCATGGGAATTTGTAAGGGGTTGCAACAAATTTTGGTGGGATATGAGGCAACAATGCAAAATAGCAGATAAGGCATTGCCATTGTGGAGTGAAAGGTGAGTTGTAAGGTAAAAGATGGGGTCTTCAAGGAAATTTCCAAACTTATAACTCACGTTTTAACTAAGTTATAGTTGTTTTAGACTATATAGAGCATCCAGTATTTTATATTTCCCATCCTTGGCATAGGCGATATGGGTTGGAACTACTCTTGTGCACTCAAAACTGCAATTTCTTGAGGTTAGAGCATGATATGCATATATATGTAGTTCATTGATTAGAACATTAAACTGCAATATTAATTTTCTTTTTTTTACAATCATTTCAATGTATGCCATTTGTTTGTCAATTAGTCTCTTCAAAATTTGTGAATGTTAAATTGAAGATATGAAGGAAAAACACACTTTGATGTCTTGGAATTAATTACTCAAAAACATGACATACAAAAATATCTCATAAACAATTAAATATATAAATTGTTTGATGGAAATCCTATTAGCAAAAATTACGAAAATTGCACATTATTAGTCAATAAATTGGTAGGGTATTTTATAGTGGTATCAAAGAAATAGATTTTTCCAACCTAGAGGGTGTTTTAAAACTTGTGGAATGTCTAAAATAAATTTATGGATCCCAAGAATAAAGAATATATCACTTATAGGAGAAGAAAACAATTTCTTAATTCATATTTTGAAGAGGAAGACAATATGGGTGACATGAATGATCCACAACATCCAAGTACTATGCATATTTTTTAATTATTTGGCTAGAGGGCAATAGCAGTTGGTTCAATTAATGACTCAAATGATGTAAACCATTAATACCTATAACCATAATACATGTAGCAATGGTAATAACAAAAATAATGGTACTAATGGAAACAATAGCAACCATGGAGAGGCAAGCAATACCAATAATCCAACTATTAACAATTCTAGGGTAGCCATTAGAAATACGCATAGGAAACTAATGCCTAAATTCATAGAGGAACCACCTAGAGGACAAGCAAGACAATAGGATGGTGGTGAAGGGTTTGCAAATTATTTGACGGGGTACCAATCATTAGGAGAGGAATTTCATGTAGTTATGTCCTTAGTAGATTTTTTCTAGGCTAAGTACATGAATAGGCCTAAAGGAGACAAGAGGCATTAGACTAATGAGGAGTTACAATGTAGGGTGGGAAAGTATAGAGGGTGCATTCTCATTGGCTGGACTCTGACTATTATTAATTGATATCTTCCTATTAGGGTGATGTGGAATTTTGGCTTTATGGAAGATGGTGTTGAGGAAGGAGGTGGTGCTTGCACAAGTGGTATGAGAGAGGGGGATTTGGGGAGGCTACATAGAGTCATATATAGCCAAACAAGATTAGTAGGACACTCCAATAGTACCATGGGACCCTTGGTGTGTGGTTATAGATGCGAGTACATCATTAGATTATGATGCATGGTGGGCTACTCATAGGCCAGTGTGACTTACAGTACCATAGGATCAAGTGGTAGCAGGAGGAGGGGATGGCAATGGGCAACGAGTGCACCAAAGAGTGAATCTAGGAGAGGGGGGAGAAGGAGAGGAGGACATATCCAAGGAGGATATTGATGTGGAGGAAGAGGATCTGGATATTTCTAGAGAATACCATCTTGATGATGAGGGTGACATCTAGGTATGACTAGGTATCGTTATGTCAAAGTGAGACCAATTGTGGAACAAACTATGATCAATTGAGTATTAAGTGAGATATAATCTAGGCGAAGGTTAGCAGGCTTCAAGAATTGTTAAATGGGGCTCAAGCTAG
>VDFB02168118.1:134684002-134767668 GCA_007258455.2 Sequoia sempervirens | reverse complement strand
CACCTGCTCGCAGTCACACAAGAGTTGTTATGTTATGTTTTTTCCCATTTAAAACAACAACAATTTGTGTGTGTCCCTCTTTTGAACCCCTTAATCTCAACCATTTTCAAAATAAATTAGTAGTTTAGAAAGTAGACTCGGAGCACTGCGGTCCTTGTTTTTGTTCCATCAAAAAAAATTGAGTGTAGCTATCCTCAATTTCACGTCCAAGGTCAGTATTTCCTGATTTCAGAAAAAAAGTGGCCACTTAAGCCCCTTTTTTGGGAACCATCTTGGTGCACTTACCCTGAAGAAAGTGATATATTAGTGACATAATTAAATAATTTTAATTGATCAAGATAGAATAAAGATGAGAAGGTGAATTAATTAAATAATTAAAAACTATTTAATTAATAGAAGAATGCAGTCACACCTAATTGAATAATTAAAGTTATTCAATTATCGAAGAACAATGACCAAGAAAAATGATGCCCATGGACTTAGGACATTTTTTGGTGTCTACAATTGTATATATTGTAAACAACACCATGTTTCATTTTACTCCAATCCTCATAAATCTTTTGGTTTACTTGATTACATACATTATGATGTTTTTGGTCCAGTAAATGTTCTTTCTTTGTTTAAATCAAGATATTATGTATTGTTCATTGATGATAATTCAAGAAGGGCATTTGTTTATTTTTTGAAAAGTAAATCAGAAGTATTCAATCATTTTAAGGAATTTAAAAACCTTGTGGAAAATAAAACTAGAATAAAAATAAAATGTTTAAGGATTGACAATGGCGACGAGTTTTGTTTTGATGAGTTCGAAAGGTACTGTAAAGATCATGGAATTAAAAGACATAAAACTACACCCTACACTCCGCAGCAAATGGTTCAATAGGACAATGATGGAAAGAGCACGAAGTATGCTGAGCAGTGTTGGCTTGGAGGAGAAGTTTTGGGCTGAGGCAGTTGCAACAACATGTTATTTAATAAATCATTCTCGTAATTTCGCTCTTGTTGAGAAAACACCTTTGGAAGCATGGTCTGGAAAGAAGCCCTCTCTGAGACACATTCGTGTCTTTGGCTGTGAGGCATATGCATGTGTCAAATGAAAAAAGGTCTAAATAGGAAAACAAGGTTGTTAAATGTATTTTTATTGGTTATAGTGCTTGCATAAAAGGATACAAGCTTTGGAATCCTAATACAGAGAAGGTTTTGTACAACAAAAGTGTTATTTTTCGTGAATTGAAGCCTTCTACTTTAGATTTGCAGTTAGAGAAAAAATTAGAAAATAAAAAGGATGTAGTTGAAATTCCTTCAACACCAAATAAAGAGGAATTCAAAATTCAAAATGTACTTGAAATTGAGGAGAGCTCAAGTAGTTCTAAGAATTCTAAAGAAGAACAGCAACCTCAGCCTCAGCCCGTGAGGAGGTCAACACGTGAAACAAAGCAACTTTATAGGTCATATGGGTTTTCTATGTTAGATTCTACTTGTGCCTATGCTTTAATTTCTAGCACGGGTGAGCCTAGGACTATCAAAGAGGCAATTAGAATGCCTAATTCAAACTTTTGGTTGGAAGCCATGAATGAAGAAATGACATCTTTAGAAAAGAATGACACTTGGAGTTTGGTGCCCTTGCCTGAAGGCAAAAAAGTTGTTGGTTGTAAATGGGTATTTAAAGAGAAAATAGTTCTGGATGGCAATGCAGAAAAGTATAAGGTAAGGTTGGTTGTGAAGGGATATTCTCAAGTAGAGGGAATTGATTATGGAGAAATTTTTTCTCCTGTAGCTAAGTTGGCGTCTATCAGATTTCTTTTGTCACTTGCAGCAGCATATGAATTAGAGATTGAATAGATGGATGTGAAGACAACATTTCTTCATGGTGATCTTGAAGAAGAAATTTATATGTCTTAGCCTGAGCACTTTGTGGAAAAAGGTAAAGAAAATCTGGTTTGCAAGTTGAAAATATCTCTGTATGGATTAAAACAATCTCCTAGAATGTGGTACCAAAAGTTTGACACATTTATTTTGTCATTGGGATTTGTAAGATCGAAATTTGTTCATTGTGTGTACTTCAAAGCTAAAAATGATTATGTTCTTATTATTGCTCTCTATGTTGATGATATGTTGTTCATAGGAAATAGTAAGTTAATGATTTCTAATCTAAAATCTTAGTTGTCTACAAAGTTCGAAATGAAAGATCTTGGTGCAGCTAGGTATATTCTCAGAATGGAAATAACTAGGGACAAAAAGAGTAGAAAATTTTGGCTCAGCCATAGTAAGTATATTAATATTGTTCTGGAGAGATTTTGTATGACTAATTGCAAGCAGCTAGTTGTTCCAGTTTTGCAGGGAATGAAGCTATTTGTTGAAGATTGACCAAAATATCCTACTGAGATGGAGGACATGACCAAAGTGCCTTATGCTAGTGTAGTTGGAAATTTAATGTATGCAATGGTTTGTACAAGGCTAGACATTTCCCAAGTAGTGGGACTACTTAGTCATTTTATGGCGAATCCTAGAAGGACAGATTGGGATGTTGTGAGAAGAGTGTTTAGATATCTGAAGGGAACTTCAGAATATGCTTTGTGTTACCATGGAAATTTGGTTAAATTATAGAGGACTCTCAGCATTTGAGGGTATGTGGATTCTAATTGGGCAGGGTACATTAACAGCAGAAGATCCACCAAGGGATACATTTTTATGATGAATGGTGGTGCAGTTAGTTGGATGAGTAAGTATCATGTTGTAGTCACTTTGTCCACTACAGAGGCATAATACATGGTAGCAACACACACTTGTAAAGAAGCAATCTGGTTAAAAATTTTGTGTTCTAAAATTGGGTTTGATGCAAGGAAAATCAAAATTTGTTGTGACAGTCAGAGTGCTATTTTTTTGGAAAAAAAATCGACTTTCCATGCCAAGACAAACCATATTGATGTGTAGTATCACTTTGTACAAGATATGGTGGAGGATGGAAAGGTCTGTTTAGAAAACGTGGATACTTTGGAAAATGTTGTAGATGCATTGACAAAACCAGTGAGAACAGACAAATATAGGTGGTGTGCCAATTCGATGGGCCTTGGTGCCCATGAATTTCATTAGTTTTGTTGTGCTCTAGAGGTGTCAGGTTCCATTGTGAGGCTAAATTAGGACAATATATCCTAACAGTTATTCTCACCATGGTTTTTCCCATATTGGGTTTTCCACGTATATCTGGTGTTATGTGTGCATATGTGTATGTAATCTATGCATGTTCTTCGAATCTATTAAGGGTTAAAAGATAGAGTTATATTTGATCTAATGATTCACCCCTCCTCTCAGTAGATTGTTGCATTCCAACACTATATATTTGAAAATTTTATATATTGATTAATTTATAAATTGGACCTTAAATTAATATAAATGGGTTGAGTTACTAATATAAAAAGTAAATGTTGAATTGAATAAAAATTTAGGGATTAATTACATAACTCTTTGATGATGACCAATGTTATACATGGTACAATGGAAAAAGATCATTAGTGTATTTTTCAACCTCTTTTTTATTTTAAAACTTAGATCTACATTGTTACTTGTATAGTTGGAAATCCTATGATCATTGTACTATAGTTATACATAATTTTTGTTGCAATGTTGGCTTGCTTTCCTATGATGGTCTCCTTCATACTAAAATAATATCTTTATCAATCCACTACTCTTGAATTTTTTCTTTGACATGACAATTGAATTAAGGTCAACCTAATAGCAATGAACATCTTTGGGGGCTTTATTTCTTAAGATTAAAGTGTTAAGACTTTCTCGAGCCTAATTCAAGCCCCATATTTTTGTTGCCCGTAATTTGTGAGAAGAATTTGAATATGGAAATACAAAATACATGACACAATGAATGTAATTGTTAATATAATGTTATAATTTGAATGCTCTTTTAATGTTCAACAATGACTGAATAAATTATATTAGAAGTTTTAAGATGCCCTAGGATTTTTCCTTTAGATACACAATACTACATATTAAGTTAAATAGTTTCATGCACAAACCGATTGGAAACTATCCAAATTTTAAGGGACTCAACTCATGGAAGCTTTTAATTTTTAATATGATGGACAATATGACACTGGTGATTCTATCTATGAGACAAAATCAAAGCTATGATTTCAACTAAGATGGGAAAACATACAATTTTTTGTCAGGTATGGCCAATAGGGATTGAATCAAGTAAAATGATATTTTAAGTCATCTTATATTGTCTAATCTGTTAGATTAAGCACCATAAAAACATATTACATTCCAAGGTTAAATTGAGTACAAAACAAGTGGAGAAAAGTATAAAGTATGCACTTTCATTCTCTATCTTTTTTCCCCATGTTAGTGTACATGTGAATATTCATAAAGCATGCATGCTTAACTAAGACAAGACAACATGTAAAGTATCAAGCATGTCTAAAAAATGATCCATTTATTTAAGAATACTTTTATTTTTTAGATGACCTATATTTTGTTCATGTTTTCCATGAGGTTATTTCTCCAAATCTACACACATGAACAATATAATATTATTATCGCCTATACTAACATGATCATAAAAAATCACAATATATTGTATTTACATTAGTTGAAGTCACTATCATCTCATTGTGAAAAAAAATAGAAGAATAAAATCATAGAATTGTGATTGAGTTGGCCTCGATGCAATGATATATAAAATATGTGAAGTAGAAGACATCAAGTTGCAAGGTTTTTCTCGGATTACTAAATAAGTGGCCCCCATCAATCTACACAAAGTGAGTAAAAGATAACATGTTTTTAAGTTTGTTGGTGAGTAGTAATCCAATTAGCCCCCCTTAATCTACCAAACATAAAGTAAAGTGAAATCTTAAAATAATATCCCCATGCATAGGGTTGTTGAGGAGTAGTTACTAAGTTGGGTTTCTCATTCTATGCATAGAAGACCCATTCAAAGAATAATAGTTTGTATAATATGCTTGATCTATAAATTGATATTGTTATGCCTCTAATTTTTGTCAGCAACAAATTATATTTTAGTTTTGTGCAGAAATAAAATTAACTATACAAATAATCAATGAATAAGGAACTAGAAATAAGAGATAATAAATCACAAATAGTTGGGAGACAAATTTATTCTATAGAAACCAACATTAGGTATAAAAAAATATAATCAAAATGTGAGTCAACATTCAATTAAGTGTTCCAAATAGATTTTACAAGAGACCTTAGCCTTGTAGGCCTACAATAGTTTTATACAACCTTTTGAGTTAACTAAAAAATAACCTATAAATAATTTAAGATTACTTACACTAACTTATTTTTATGATAGTAATGTAACAAAAAGAAACTGTAAGATTTATCTAATTAATATTTTTATTATGAAACCAAAAATCTATGATGATTATTCCACACCTACACATAGTATATAAATAACATCAAAATACACCTATAGGAATAAAGGGTTAAGAAAATACATAAAACAATGAACTAGTAATTTTTCACTACAAGAAAATACAAAGTTTTATGATCTCTTCTCCTTAAAAAAAAAAAAATTCCAATATCCCACACCGTTATTATACATTTTCCAATAGAGAGTATCCTTGCTCCAAATACATACGTTGAAGTACAAAAATTAGATATTTTATGAATCACACCTCCCCATTAGAAAGACTTTTAGTCCCTAAAAGATATGCCTAATAGAAGAGAGGACCCATGCATGCAATCTAATGACACATATGCCATCTTTCTTTGCATCATGATATAAGCATAATTACAAAATAGGTTACTACATTATGGTAAAGTTAAACCCAAGGAGGTCATGAACACTCGTGAAATTAGTGGCAATAAAAGAGTTCTCCCTTTCAAGTATATACAAGTATATATATATTTTTTTTACAAGATAAATAAATTGCATCATATTAGAAAAATATATTTTTCTGTGATAAATAAATATTTTATAAATATATAATTATATCATATTAAAAAAACTTGAATAGGTAAAATGAAATCACACTCTAAAGTCTATGCAATGGAAAATCTTAAATAATAATTTCAAAAGGTGAAAAGAAAAATGGCTAAATTGCTAAGCATCAAGAGATATAAATATAATAGAAAAAATATATATTTTTACTCCAAATTTCTATACACAAAAAATCATACCCACATATGACGAATAATTCAAATAATCTAGACTTATAATTGTGGATTATGAAAAAATGTGGATCATAAATATCAACAATGCAAAACTTACACTCTCATAATCACACAATGAAGTTCAAGTTCTTGGCTTAGAATATAAAATTTAGATAACAAGAAAAGTCATCATAGCTAAGATCTTGGTTTTCTTCATTGTTGGTTGCTCTTCAAAGTAACAAACTATGAAATAATAATAATGATTTGATGCAATGGTAAAGATAAATGATACATATGTTTGATAAATGACAATGATAATGTTTTCATAATTTTTGAATGCTTGAATGCTTGATAGCTCTTGATCATAGAATTTCTAAAGAGATCTTGACAACAAAAGTGCTAGGAGGTTTGAATGAAATGAAAGATTTTTGTATATATGCTTCACTTGGCTCAATGGTGGAGATTGATTTGTAAGATCAATAGATCTAAAAATTCAAGATAGGATAAGACCCAGATTTTAAATTTTGAAGAAGGGGAATTCAATAAATATAATTTATTTAATTCAAATGATAGCTTGGAGAAAGTTAAATATTGATTTTTAGAAGAACATATTTAATTTAAATAAATTATTTTAATTTATTTAAAATATGAGTGTTAGCTAATTAAATAATTTAATTATAGAGTAAAATATTTAATTTAAATAAATTATTTTTTTATTTATTTAAAAGAGGAGTGTTAGCTAATTAAATATTTTTTGAAAATTATTTAAGTATAGAGGACCAAAGATAAATTTAATTTAATTTTAATTAATGTTGGAGGGAAAATGATAAGAGATGAATTAATTAAATAAATAAACAAAAATTATTTAATTAATATAGATATGATAAAAATATTAAGATAATTAATAATTTAAAATTATTTAATTATTATGGATGAAAAGAGGAAAATGTTAGCTTGATTAAATAATTAAAAAATATTTAATTAATATAGATTAAAGAAATGATAAGGATAATGATGAAATAATAAGATGAAAATGCATTAGTCATTTTTAAGTGTCTATATTTTGCCACTCTTTAAGACAATGTGTTTTATAGCATTGTTTCAAAGAAAAATATTGATGATATGCTCCTAGACGACCTACTAGACAATGAGAATGAGGATATGATGTCCCATCGAGAGAACAAATAGGAAAATAATTTTTTGTCGAGCTCACTAAAATAAGGATTATTTACGATGCTATTTATGTTATTATAATACCATGATGTATACTAACACTCAAGTGAATACAGTGAAACCAATCTCCACCATGGATCAAATATCAAAATGAAGCCTATAAAGAGGATATGCAAACATGATATGCAAAGATGCAAAGCAACAAAAAAAAGAAAAATGAGACATGTTACTTTGAAGAGGACCCTTATCAACTAGATATTACTTCTCATTTACCCAACTTTCATACACACAACACACATGTAAAAATAAAAAATTAATAAAGGTCATATCTAAACAAAAGTTGCTCTTTAAATCATATTAAGATAAGATTTTATGAAGAAAATGTGATAGAAAAGATAAAACCAAGAAAGAAAAATAAAGGCAACTGATATTACTTCTCATTTACCCAGCTTTCATATACACAACACACATGTAAATATAAAAAAATAAATAAAGGTCATGTCTAAACCCAAGTTTCTCTTTAAATCATATTAAGATAAGATTTTATCAAGAAAATGTGATAGAAAAGATAAAACCAAGAAAGAAAAAGAAAGGCAACTAAGAAACACAATTAACAACCAACATATCTCTTTCCAAAATGATAAGCTTAGTTTGATAGATAAGGTCCATTATAGGAAGGATGAATCTATTAGGACCTTAGATTTGTTTTGATAATGCTCACTATAGGAAGATAATTTTGTTAGGACATGAAAACATTTTTGATAGTTATACTAAAAGATAGGCAACAAACTATGTAAGCCAAAGATTTAGCTTAACAATTAAAAATTATTTTGCTCATAATTTTTATTAAAGCTCGATCTTTTTAATATTTGCATACAATCTCAAAACATAAGAATCCAGCCCAAAACCAAGATCAAGGCATAAGGTGCTTCCAGGTAGGTAAATGAAAACTAACATGGATAAAAGACATGAAAATTATAGATATAAACAACCAAGAAATGGTGGACAAGAAAAGCGCATTCAAATGACTAATGATAGGTGAATGAAATACAAAGAGGAAAATAAGATGGAATGCAAAAATGATGGAACTAGTATGTACAAACTACTAAGATACTCTAAGGGTCATGCATAAAATGTCTTAAGATGAATGTTATTATTAGGCTCTTCTAAAGGTTCTCCTTTAGGTGTAGCAATTTTATAATCTCTAAAACCATAATTTGTAATAATAATGAAGGGTCCCAACCAATTAGGTTCAAACTTTTATTTCTTGTCTCTATATTGTTGATTCTTTTGATTCTCTTTTAGGACCAAGTCTCCAATATCAAACCTTCAAATTTTGATATTTTTTGATAGCTATGATAAAGGTGGTTTTGATGATATTTTAAGTGATTTAATGAATTCATATTCCTTTCATCCAATAACTCAAGCTCATGCAATTTAGATACTTGATATTCTTCTTCATCAATGACATACTTTAAGGACACCCTTAAGGAGGGGATCTCAACCTCAATAAGAAAAATGGCTTTGGTTCCAAACACTATGAAATATGGATTGGCTCCTATAGGTGTGTGAACACTAGTGTGATAAGCCTACAAAGTAGGGTGAGTTACAAATACCAATCATGAACAACTTCATTGTTTATTTTATTAAGGATTTTCAATATAGTTTTGTTTAATGCCTCAGCTTGATTGTTACCTTGTTGATATTAAGGATTGGAAAAATGATGTTGGATATGGAATTGGCAACAAAGATCATGAACATTTTAATTTTGGAAAGGATTTCCGTTGTCTTTGATCATAGCATCAGGGATACCATAGTGACAAATGATATAGTTTAGGATAAATTTAGCTATTTTCTTTCTAGTAATATTGGATAATGGAATGACTACAACCCAATTCATAAAATACTTAGTGGTGGTGATAATGAAATTATAACCAATGGATGAGGGGGGATGAATTTTTCCTATGAGGCCGAGTCCCCATTGTGAAAATGGCTAAGGAGTAGTTATTAGTTGTAACTCTTAGGTGGGTGCATGAATTAAATCTCCATGTTGTTGACATTGATGATATTTCTTAGCAATTTTTTGTGCATCATGTTCCATAGTTGGCCAATAATATCCAATTCTTAACATTTTTTGACAAGGGTGGTCCACTAGAATGAGCCCCACAAATACCTTCATGTACCTCAGATAAGGTAGTTTTAGCTTCTTCCAAATCTAGACACAAAAGGAGGATACCATCAAGATTCCTTGGATAAAGCATATCACAAAGGATGATAAAACAAGAATATTGATGAAAGAATTTTTTCTTTTGAGTATTGGATAAGTTAGATAGAAGAGCACCATCGTGGAAATAGGTATAAACATCATGGTACCAAGGAGAATTAAGACCAACAAGTTCACACAATAGTTCAAATTTAGGAACATCAAAAGCTAGAATTAAAATTTGCTTTACCAAAAACTCACAATAATGAGTGTCATGAGGCATGTCCAAGAGAGATCCAATAGTAGCCATAACATCAACAACTCTATTATTACCCTTGGGTTTTCTTCAAAAATGATAGTTGAAAAGTATTGTATAAGTGTGTCTACCATCCTCTTGTAGGGGATATTTTTTTCCCTTTGTTTGAAAATCATCACTCAATTGTCATATAGCTAATTATAGATCTCCAAAAATATGAAGTTCCTTTATTTTGCATTGAATTTTCATTCTATGATTGGTGTTTAAAGCTTCGTAATTTACAATGTTATTCATACAAGGGAAAGAAATTCTATATGACTTTGGGATACATTCACCATGTGAAGTGATAAAAAAAATATCATCCCTAGATCCATGTTTTTTATTAGAGACCTGTAAAAGTGAGTTTTGATGGGGCCTCAAAACCCAGTACAAGGAAAGGCAGGTTGTAGAAAAATAAACCATAAACCTACAGAAACACCACAACTTCTAAAATATAAACATGACTACATCCGCTGCATCAAACAAACAGTCAAGGGCCTGAAATCCCGAATACAACCTAGTTTTACCTGGGACCAGAAACCCTTAGAGATACAAAGAAACCACCTACATCTGCCAAGCATCAGCCAACCAGCCACTCATGGAATACACCATAGAGCCAAGAAAGATACCTAGAATAATGATGTAAGACACCATTAAACCCCTAATCAGTTCATAATGTTGGCACAAAGAAAGAAAATTAGAATATCACCCAACCTACAGCAAAACAAGAGAATCCAAAGATCCCAAATCATCCATGGATAGCTCCAATAGCAACACCTCCATCAAAACACTCTGGTGATAGGAAACCAACTCCAAACACACCTCTAAAGGAATGGGCTCCCCTCTATTGGAGAGGATGCTACCAATAGCAAGACCACCGTAGGTAGAAATTGCCAGCACCCTCCACCTCCTCCTCCATAGGAGAACAATCCACCTTAATAAGAACATCTGAGGGAGGTCCACCTCCATAGGATCAGAGGAGAAAGCTAACTCAATAGCCAAGCATGCAACTATAGCATCCTCCAATAAACACTACACCAAAAACAAGTTGTAGACCAGGAGAAGAAACCCATATAAACACCATAGGTCCACCTTCACAACTATCACATAAGAACTCAACTAGGTTTCCATAGAAAATAACCCAGCAGCAAGCCAATCACTCACCCACTTCTGAGCCTTTACACAAGGACAACCCAATTGAACCAACAAATTACTAACATGAAGTATCTTAGCATAAGAAAAGGCCACAAACTCCAACATCAACCACTTGGGAGGAAAGAGGAAAAATAATTTCCTTAGCAAGGAGGATCCAAAGAGGTTCATCCTAAGAGTACAAGGCCACAATAGAAAGTCATCCAAAGCAAACAAGGCCACATAGAACACCATAGGCCACAAGTCCACCAAAAGCAAAGTTTCAATCCCAGAGTGACCGAGAACACCCAACCCCCAAGAGGAATAGGGGAACCCAAACAATATGGAAATCAGGAGAAGGACCAATAGGAAGGCACACCAAGCAACCTAAACACACTGGTTAGAGCCATAGATAAGCCAAAACTCCCAATAACCAACCAGTGGGAAACACCACCACACCTAAAAGAGGGGCTAGGAAGAGCTCAAAACATTCCAAGAACAAAAAACCCCAAAACAGAGCCACCAAACAAGCGTTAGGAAAAAGCAAAGGACAACCAAGAGGAAGCCAGCCAAAACAAACCAACAATAAAGACCACCAAGCCTTCCTATTACACCAAATAGGAACAAAGAGGTCCAATCTACACCCAAACTTCCTCAAAGAAACCCATACTCACCCACACCAAGAGAGGAAGCCATAAACACAACAAGAGGATCACCCACACAAGGAAATCCATGGGAGGAGCATAAACAAACATGGCACAATAGCCACCCACACCATCAAAAACATCCATGTTGAGGAAGGAGAGCAACCTCTTAACCACCCAGAATCCTCCAACAGTCTCAACACCTAGAAGACTAAGGTGAGAATAGTAGCCATCACTCACCATAAAGCCACCCATAGGCTTCACTTCAAATGGATCCTCAACAGGAAAACCCACCATCACAAAGGGGAAAGTAGGCCAAAAACTATCACTAACCACCGGATCCTCAACAAGAAATGCCACCAAGAGGTGCACAAACACAATAAAGCCAAAAGGCCAACCAACAGGCAAAGAGGAAGCCTCAGGAAGAAACCCCTCCCACAGACCACTCTCCTACAAAGAAACCTCCACGCCATCAAAGAAGAGGTCCACAGAGTAGAGGAAGTACTCACACAGACCAGGGAAGCCATTTGCTTCATCATCATTCTCACCATCAGTCGTTGCCTCAGACCGGACCCCTCCAAAATTTGAAATCACCTTCTTCCCGCTCCTACTCATTGCCCTAGATCCATGTTGAGTATGAGAGCCATCAAAATATAACTTTCACAAATGTGAAGAGCTAATGTTAAAAATTATCTCATCTATAAATTATGAAATAAGGGGATGATATACACCTAAAGGTGCAATTACTAATTGATCTGCAATGATTTTTCCTTTGATAACCTTATGATCCACATACTAAATATCAAATTTTCTTAGGATCATAACTCATTTTACTATTTGACTAGTTAGAGAAGCCTTAGATAAAAAGTACTTTAAAGATCCACCTTTGAGATGAGCTTTGTTTGATGATTAAGCATATAGTGTTTCAATTTTTGTGATGTAAAAATAATAGCTAGGCATTCCCTTTTCATTGGAGTGTAATTAAGATCATATCCAGCCAATATACAACTAATATAATAGATAACTATTTCCTTTCTAGTATCATCATGTTGTGCAAGGAGAGCACCTAATGTAGCCATTGTATTCAATACACATAGTAACAAAGGTTTCCCTTGAATGTATTGCATCAAAACTGGAGTTGAGGTTAAACAATCCTTTAATTGTTGAAATACTTGTTGACACTTCTCATCCCACTTAAATGTGACATTTTAATGCAAAAGATAAGTGAAAAGTTAACACTTTTCTACCAGATGAGCTATGAAACACCTAATTTATTGAAATTTTCATTGAAGGATATGCAATTGTTTAAGATTAGTTGGATGAGGCATATCAATTATAGATTTAACTTTAGCTAGATCCACAATGTCTTTATAGGAAACAATATAGCCAATAAATTTCCCAAAAGTTACACCATAAACACATTTTTTTGGGTTCAATATGACTTTATATTCTTCCAATCTATCAAAATAATTGTAAGGATAGCTAGGTGAGAATCTCTTGTGACTAATTTTTCTAATATATCATGAACATAATCTTCCATGATACTATGAAAAAGGTCATAAAATTTTTGCCATTTCTCTTTGATAGGTAGCCCCTACATTTTTTAAATTGAAAGGGATAACATTCCAACAAAATTTTCCCCAAAGGAAAGTGAAAGTTGTTTTATGTTGATCTTTAATGGTAATATAGATTTGATTTAATAACCATAAAATCCATCCATTAAGGAAAAAAATTCATGCCTAGATATTAAATCTGCAATCATGTGTATATTGGGTAGGGGAAAATCATCTTTAGGACATGCCTTGTTTATTTCTATGAAATATATACATATACAAATGCCCCCAATGGATTTGTTAATTGGAACTAGGTTAGAAACCCACTCAAGATAGTCAATAGTTATAATGAATCCAAAATCCAACAATTTATGAAGCTCAACCTTGACCAATAAGGCTACTTGAGGTTGCATCTTACAAAGCGTTCTTTTACTAGTTTTGCATCAGGAAAAACTGTTAAATGGTGAACCACCAACTTGGGGTCAAGGCCTAGCATGTTTTCATAAGACAATGCAATTTCTATACTTCTATGTTTAAATAATTACATGAAGTCCTCATTCTCTTGTGGTGATAAAGATGCTGCAAAATATGTGACCTTAGGATTTTTAGTTATACCAAAGTTTTCTACTTTTGACTCTTCTATCAAGATAGAGGATTCTTATTGATATGTAGGAATGATAAGAAGGTCAAGGTTCCCATTTTATTTTTCATATAATGATAGAGAATGTTTTCCCTTAGAGGTGTTCTTTATGTTATTATTTTTTTTATTGTGAGTGAGACATTTTGAAGTTTCACCAAAATATGCTCTCTCACCAAGCTCAATGACAAAACCAGCCTTATAATCTCCCAAATGTATAGTTTCTCTTAATCCCATAAATTTTGTAGTGGCCTCATCATTTTGGAGTGTATCTACAACTAGTAGATCTTAGTGATCCCAATCTATAAGTTGAGGATAGATAAGTGAAATCTCTTTAGATTGTGATGATGGGGAGGTAGATGATATCGCAAATGAGATTCAAATGGAACGTTCTTCAAATAGATTTGAGATATGTATGGAGTCTTGAAATGTATCCTGATTATGATGTTTAACCATAGGAGAAGCCTTAGTACCTTTAGTTCGGTTGGACTTTAGCTTGAAAGGTATCTCGTTATGAGAATTATATCCAATTCCTTCATTATGCCTTCTATGATAGATACAAGCTCAATGGTTCCTTGTTCTTGATGGCCTAAACCATTACCTTGATAACCCATTTTCTTAACTATGTGAAGGCCTTTAGGATAGTTTTCCACAAGTAGAATAAGTACATGATCTTCTTCATCCTTATATAACCATGTTGAGACATCATCTTCTTTAATGTTTATTTCTGCCAATTCACCCAAATGCAAGAATGTGGTAGAATTCGATTTGATAACCATAGTTCATATTGTAGAGGAGGAAATTTAACACCCCAAAAATGATGTGATTTCAAAGGGAAAATTTTCCTCGGCTACCTTAGGGATCAAATCTTAGGTGAATGAGATGGGAAGACAAAGGTATTTTGTTTATATTTTATGTTTTATGTGGAATTAGAGGACGATAGTTTTAGGGATTCAAAGAGTAGGTTATAGAAGTCTCGTGAGTAAATTGGAAGGCTCTTAGCCAATGATGATAATGCAGCACATAGACGTCCATGTGGCACATTGTAGTCTCATATGGATGAAAAATCAATTTTTCTAATAGAAATGACAATTAACCTACTAACTATTTGGTAACTAAAATTTCACATATGTGTTTAAACTTGAATAAAATAATAGAATAATAACAAAATAAAAATTACTAGCATAAATGAAACTGGATGGAAAGGAATATACGAAAGAGAAAGGGAAGGAAGACTCACAAGAGGTCCATGAATGAAGTCTCCTATAATGCCACAACTTCAAAACCTCCACACATAGAAATGAGAAAATGGTTGGGGTTGTTTTAGGGGTGTGCCTTAGTCAAACACCCGCATAGGTGTTCCCACCACCATGAATAGCTAGATAGATAGAGATGAAAGAAAATGACAATAGACGAGATAAAGATAATAGATGTGATAAAGAAAATAGATAGATAAATTAGAACAACAGTACACTACCAATATAAATGACAATGCAATAAGAAAAATAAAGCTACCCTCCCTTTAGAAAATGAGGGATGACAAAAGGAAGAGTATTGAATGTCTAAGCTTGTGCCAAGAATGCCAAAGTGCTAGTGTAGAGATCTATGTGCAAGAGAGTGATAGAAAATGGTGTAGGAGAGCAAGAAGAGTGTTTGATAATGAAGGAGGATGAGAGTTAGATCAAATGAGAATGAATGAATTCAAATGATAGGGTGAATAGAATAGAAAAAATGAGAGTTTGGAAGAAGTATAGGCACGCAAAGGGATGTTTTTGGCACATATACAAGTTGCTTAGGTGTTATTCATGGGCAGGTAGGAAATGTGACATCCAAATGGCTATGCAATTAGGAATCTTTTTGAAATGTTTGTGCGGCATGTAGACATCTATGCAATGCATGCCCGTCTATGACAAAAGTTCACTTAAATGGTCAAAAATGAAAGATCTAAGGAAAATATTAAGGTTGGATGAAAGGGGTATTTCATTGTCAAATTTTATTATTCTAAAGGGGAGGCTATCAAATGCGAAATTGCATAGGGTGCAATTTTTGAAATTACATTTTTCTCCCACTTTAGCACATACATGTACTCTAAGAGATGTGAACTAAAGTAGAAAGAAATAGGTTGAAGAGAATATACCCTGGATGAAGAGGATGTAGATCTTATATCTAGTATATACAATTAAAAGGATGAGTTAGGACACAAAGAGGACATGGTTCTTCTATCCTGCAAAGTTGACTGTAATTTGTTAGCTACAGACAAACACATTAGAGAAAAAAGAAGAAGAGAAAAATAGGCATGATAAAAATCTAATCAGGTATAAAGATAGTGCTAATAAGTATGGCTAGCAAATTTCATTATGCTAGAAACCATACGGCAAGAAAATAGGCTTGTGGTTGTAGCAAACTATGTTGTAGGAAAACCACAAGAAAACAAGTCTAGATAAGTTGCCCCTAAGGTAGATGAAAATATAATAAGACATACATAGTTTTAAGACATATTTTTGAAAAATGAGAATAAGAAGATATGATAGCCCCCCCTTATAATTTTTTGTGCTACACAAAGGAACACAGGTCATTCTAAGGAGAAGAAAGACCCCCCTTATAATGTCGTGTGTTATACAAAGGAGCATAGGTCATTCTAAGGAGAAGAAAGATAGAGAGATGTTGTGTCATGACATACATAGCAAGATGTATCATTGTAATGTTATCATGTGAGGTATAACACATAGAATCCACAAAATCAAGAAACAATAGAGATCAAAGGCACAAGGGGATCCAAGTATTTAAGGTCAAAACTAATCATAAAGGTATGCATATATATAGAGATAGTGTAAATTATATGGACTGTCATTACCCCAAAAATAGAATGGAATGAGAAGAAGAGCACATGAAGATGAATAAAAAATTTGGGTCAACATGGAAGAGGCCTAAATCCCCCAATGCTTTGTATCGTTCCCAACGACAAAGGAATTTTTTTACAAAAAATAGAAGAAGCTTTATGAAAAAAATTTCTCTTGTATCCAAGTACCTACAAGGGTATCAGTGGTCCTCCAATTGAGAGTAAAAACATTAATAGAAAAGAATGGTGGGAACACAAATAAACACACAAAGCTAATATAAATATATGAAGAGGTACCACTCTAGTCTAACACCTCTAACAAGTCATCTTGTTCCAAATATAGATCATCATAGGAGTAAGGAGGATGATCTCGTAGAGGAAGGATAGCAATGGTAGTACCAACCAACTTTCCTATAGCAAGGGCTAAGGGGGAGGCTACCTCAATGTCTCCATCAACAAGCTCTTGAAAGAAAAATATCATCAATCTAGCAAAGATGGACGACAAAGTCAAGATATCATCCATTGAGTCAAAGATAAACTTCTCTGAAGTTAAGTGTTGTGACTAAATGGAAGGAGGTGGATGAACTAGGGAGCCATTATCGTCCTCTAGAAGAGGGTTAGTGACAAACTTTGAGGAAGCAAGAGATTATTCCATTAGAAGTACGTAACAAACCAAACTAGAACAAGATGAAGAAGAACATTTTTTTGGACTATCCTTTAGAGAGAGGACATGCTCAAATTTGTGCTTGAAAGGAGGATGTGGAATACTTGAATTAGAAGCAAAAGAAGGTGAAGGAGTAGGGGGAGCCACACTAGAGATGACCTTTGTGTGATGCATGTCCATGGGCTCAAGAAAGTGAGGAAAAGCTGGTAAAGAGGTGATTAGAGGAGGTTCTGAAGGAGTGATAAACACCTATACTCACTTAGGGTGAGGTTATTGTGGCTACAATAGTTGAATAATTTTTTATTCTTGGTTACCCCTTTATCAATAGGGGGATCAAATTAAAAAACAACTTTAGGGAAATCTACCTAAGTGTTCTCCTCATACAACTCAAAGTGGCTAGGGGAATCAAATAGAGGGAATATATAGTCCTTAGAATAGGAGTCTTCCTATTCAATAGAGTGCATTTTAGTAATTTTATATTTATAGGAGGGGGCATATTCCGAGTCAGAGAGAATTTATTTCATCACTTTCCCCTTGTGTTTCAAATATTAACCCTCTCCATAGTACTCTTTATGTTAATTCTATTAGACATACTAGCTAGTATGGATGACCTTTTAGAATTACTGGCCACAATTAGGGATTGAGGCCTAGTAGGATTATTTAAGTACTTTTTACTCATGAATATTCAAAGTTTTTATATGAATCACTACTAATTTTGTTTCCATTAAAGTGTGCTTTGTCATCAATATCCATATGATTTTGTTTGCTTGCAACAAAATTTACAAATTGAAAGAGAGACTAGACTTATAATCTTTGATTCTAGAAATTTGACATTTAACTTATTAATTTTTGGAGGAGGTCTTTCTAGCATCCTCCTTGAGGGAAAGAAGAATATGTTCCAATTGAAGAAGGTTTTAAGATTTATTTTCATTATTATTTACAGTAAGGTCCAGGTAAATGACTACATTTCATTAAAAGCAATATTTCTAGTAGGGGACTTGCTCAACTTGGGTTGCACAACATGCTTGGTAGCCAAAGAGGTAATAATTGGAGACTTATCAAATGGTTTAGAATTTTAGTAAAAATGGTGTCTTAACCATACAATTATAGCAAGTTAATATATTAAGTGTCAAGGGTTGCAAGGGGGGTTCCCCATTTAGTGATACTCTTGTGAGAAGATTTCTCTCTAAGTATACTGCAATCTTGATGATTTATAAATAATCTATTGCATGAATTTTGGAGTGTGGGGTTTCTCTCTTGAAAGGGTTTTCCCCACATAAATAAGTTGTGGTATGCATGATATTTATGTTTATGTTTCTATAATTATTATAAAGATTTATAAAGTTTTGTATTATCCTCCTCTCAAGATTAGTGTAGGAAGATGTTCCATTACCCTAGCTTTCTTACAAGTGGTATCAAATCCTAATCACCTTTGGTCTCAATTATGGGTTGTTGGGTTTGTTGAACTAATCCAGATTTGAGTGGGAGCTTGTTTAGAAGATACTTTCTGATCTTGTTGCAGAAATTTTTAGATGAAAAGTTTAATAGGGAGAACAAAGGTGGGGATTCTTTTTGGAAATAATTTTGAGATGTAGAAACTAGAGATGGAAGATCTATTAATAGATCAAGATCTATGGGATTCTATTGATGAAAATGTTTTAAGGCCCACAGATCCTTCTTTGGATACTCAATATGATATTATGGATCATAAATAAAAGTGTCTAATCACATTGTGCTTGGTATAATTTATTTTAATCAATGTACATGAAGAGACCTTTTCACAAAAACTATGAAAGAAACTTAGTGATATGTATTAAGAAAAATCTATAGTGAATAATATTTTCTTGAGGAAGAAATTGTATTCCTTGAGAATGGAAGAAGGTGGATGAATTGTAAACCATATAGAAGAATTTAATATGTTGGTGCTTCAATTAGCATCAGTTGGTGTCAAAATGGATGAGGGGGAGAAATGTTAAATTTTTCTTTATTCTTTTCTTGATTCATGGGATTCTCTTGTTATGGCTATTGGGAGTACTTTTGTTATCTTGAAGATTGAAGATGCGGTAGGTTATTTTATTTTTGAAGAGATGAGGAGGAAGGTATCCATCAGTGCCAAGGAGGCCCTAAATTTTCATGGGTGAAGGAAAGTGACAAGAAGAATGATGAGTGTGATAAATTCAAGTCCAAGGGGAGATCGAAATCTCTTGGAAAATTCAAAGTTATTTGTTGGAACTACGGTAAGCCTAGACACTTTCATAAGAAGTGAAAAAAATAACAGAATAAGAAAATGAAGAAATTTTATTATGATTATGAGTCTAAGAAGGAAGATGGTGATGCATTAATTGTAGCTTTGAAAACTTGTGAAGGTAATGATGCATGGTTAATTGAATCAAGGGAATATTTCCATCTTTCCTCTAATAGAGATTGGTTTTCTGAATATGAATAGTTTGATGGAGGTAAGGTGTACTTAGGTGATGATTCTTATTTAAATATTGTTGTCCATGGTAAAGTTAGAATCAAGTTTTTTGATGGTAGAATAAAAATGATTAATGGTGTGTTCCATGTCCCTAGATTAGGATGCAATTTGTTATCTATGAACAAATTAATAAATGTGTGTGTAGGTAGTCTTTTGTGATGTAGGATTCAAGATAGTTAGAGGTGATATGGTGATTGCTAGAGGTTTTAGATATGGCACAATGTATAAGATTGATGCATGTATTTTTTAGTGCAATAGTGCTTATGTGAAATAAAATTATATGGCTACTTTGTTGAAAGAGGTGAGGGTTTTATCTTTAGCAAATTTTCATGGTGTTTGGTTGTCCCAAGGGTTCTCTTTCTTCTAAATCAAAATTACCTACAAACAAGACTATGTTATGACACCAAAGACTTAATCGCATTGGAGAAAAGGGTCTAAGGATGTTGAAAAATAAAAAACCTTGGTGAAGGTTTGTTTGATTGTAATATTGAATTTGATTTATGTGAGCATTGCATTTATAGAAAACAAAATTGTGTTTAGTTTTACTTGAGTTATCCTAAATCTTGTGGTGCATTGGATCTTATTCGTTATGATGTGTTTGGTCATGTAGATGTTCCTTAAATTGGAAAATCCATATATCATGCTTCATTTATTGATGACTGTACTAGAAGGACATGGGTATATTTTCTAAAGAGGAAATCTAAAGTTTTCATTTGATTTCAAGAATTTAAAGCAATGGTTGAGTTTTAGACTAGAAAGAAAATAAAATGTTGAGGATTGATAATGGGGTGAATTTTTCTCTAATGGTTTTGATAGATTTTATAAATATTATGGCATTCATTGATAAAAGACAACTTTGTATTCTCCATATAAAATAGAGTTGTAGAAATAATTAATAGGGCATTAATGGAGAAGGTTAGGAGTATGTTAATTGGTGCTAATCTAGAACATAGGTTTTAGGCTAAAGTTGTTGCCACTACTTGTTACCTGATCAAAATTTCTCCTACATCAACTCTTTTTGATAATATACCTATAGAGGCATGGTCAAGTTACAAGACTTCACTAAGATATATTAGAATTTTTTGTGAGGAATATCCACATGTATCAAAGGAGAAGTGAATAAAGTTGGAGAACAATTTTCTAAAATGTATCTTCATTAGATACAATTATGGTGTGAAAGTATACAAGATTTGGGATCTTGTTGCACATAAAGTAATATATAGTATGTGTTATTTTTAGATAAACTAAGCCTTATTATGTTACATTGTAGACATCTAATAAATTGAATAATAAGATGCAATTCAACTTCTCTCTACACCTAAAAAAATTGAATTGAGGCCTATAGATACACAAGAAGTTGAGGAGAGCTCATATAGCTCTAAATATTTAGAAGTGGAGGAAGAACCTCCAACTAATATTTTGCATAGGTCTACAAGGCATAAAAAACACCTAAAAGGTATTCAGTTGATGTTTGGTGATTTAATTTTCTTTGAATACTAATATCATGGATGAACCTAGATCTATAGAAGAGGCATTAGGTATGAGTGGTGTAGAATCTTGAAAGATTGCTATGGATGAATAAATGACATCTTTTAAAATTAATGATACATTGGATCTTGTACCATTGCTTGAAGGATGAAAACATGTTGGTTGCAAATGAGTGTTTAATAAAAATATAGATCTAGATGGAGGTCTTGAGAATTACAAAGAGTATTTGTTCCAAAAATGCTACTCTTAGGTTGAGGGTGTTGATTATGATGAGATATTTTCTACTATTTCAAAAATGAGAGCCATTATATTTTTTCTTTCTATTGTTTCTTATGATCTAGAGGTTGAGAAAATTATTGTGAAAATGGTTTTTGTTCATGGAAATTTAGAGGAGGATATTTATATGACACAACTAGAGCACTACATGGCGAAAGGTAAAAGAGATTTGGTCAGTAAATTGAAGAAATGTTTTTTAGGGCCTAAAAGAAAGTCCTAGGATGTGGTACTATAAATTTACTACATATGTGTTGAGTTTGGGATTTGAGCATTCTAAATTAGATCATTATATTTATTATAAATTTGATGGCAACCATTTCCTATTTATTGTATTCTATGTTGATGATATGTTATTTATTGGTAAAAGGAAAGGAATGATTTCAAAACTAAGTCTCAACTTGTAACTAAATTTGAAATAAAATACCTTGGTGTAGCTAAATACATTCTTGGGATGAAAATTAAAAGAGATAGAGTGAATAGACAGTTATGGCTTGGCCAAAGTAAGTATATCAATTAAGCTTTAAATAGGTTAAACAGCATGTAGGATTGTAGTCCACTGCATGTTTCATTTATAGCTGGAATAAAGTTATCTATTTTAGATTTTCCAACATCCCCATCAAAGATGGAAGACATGAGTAGAGTGCCTTACCAAAGTGCAGTTGGAAGTTTGATGTGTGCTATGGTCTACACTAGACCAAACATTTCCCAAGTAGTGGTAGTCATTTTAAGATATATGTTTAATCTTGGTAAAGTTTATTAGGATACAATTAAAAGAGTTTTCAAATATTTGCAAGTACCTTAGAGCTTTCCTTGTGTTATCATGGTAATTTTATAGGAGATAGAATTTCCCTTTATATTCATGGCTATGTGGATTCAAACTAGTCAAGTGATGTTGATAGTCGATGATCCCCCAATGCTTGTGTGTTTAATTTATTTGGTGGTGTAATCATTTAGATGAGTAAGTGATAGGTTATGGTTGATTTCTCCACTATTAAATTAAAGTATATGGTAGCTACTCATGCTTGTCAATAAGCCATTTGAATTAAGAGACTATGTTCAGATGTTCCAGAATAAAACAAGGTGTCGTGACAACTTATTGTAATAGTAAGAGTGCAATTTTCCTAGCTAAGAACTCAAAATTTCATGCTAGGACCAAGCACATTGATGTAGAGCATCATTTTTCAAAGATATGGTCAAGGTTGTAGGGTGAAGCTAGATAAGGTAAACAATTTGATGAATGATGCAGATTCTTTGACTAAGTCTATGAGCATAGAGAATTTTAGATGGTGTTAAAATTCTATGGGCCTCTCAACCCCTGTAAACCATGGTATTGATGATCTCATTGCTCTTGCAAGGTGTTTTCCAAGTGGGAGATTGTTAGGAAAACTAGTGTCTCAACCTTACAATTATGATAGGTTAATATATTGAGTGCAAGGATTTGCAAGGGGGGAGGGTACTCCCCTTATGAGGTTTGGGGGTCACACACCTCAATGGGGGTTTAGGGGAAGTGCACCTGAATGCCACATTTTATATATTTTTAATTATTATAAATTTGGATCGTTCATCATTAGGTCTCAAATTTGATGAGATAGTTTTTTAGCTTATATTTCCCTAGAAGGTAGCCTTATTTTATGAGGGAATTATTTTATAAATGTGTATTGTGGTGTATTATGAGAGCTATTTAGTTTTTGTGTTGCCTCTAGATCTCTAGTTGGTGATACTCTTGTGAGAAGCTTGCTCTGCAAGTATATTATAATCTTTGTGATTTTTGAATAATATATAGGGTGGATTTTAGAGTGTGGTTTTTTTTCTCTCGAAATGGTTTTCCCTACGTAAATCATTATGTTGTGGTACGCATGATATTTATGTTTAATTTTCTATAACTATTGTAAAGATCTGTAAAAAATTTCTTTATCCTCCTCTCAAGATCAATGTAGGAATTTGTTCCACTACCTTAGCTTCCTTACATAGAAGAGGAGGCAAGAGGGTTTTTGGTTCTACCCTTCACATTAGGAATTCTACCTACAAGTTGAATAGAACCACCACATATGTTGAAGGGGTTAGTAGGGATATGGACTAGGTTGAAAAACTAATAGTAAATTAAACCTTGGTGTATAGGATGAGAAGATCCCATAATAATTTAATTTCCAATGATGATAAAATAAAAAAAGTAAAAGTAATATAATGATTGTGTCTAAGTTGCACAAGTAGAGGGAAATGGTAGGAATGAATAGTAGAGAACCTACCTTCCAACATGATATAATTCATTAAGTTTAAACTAACTTCATTTCATGGGGGAGAGTATCCCTCTTCACTAAAAATTCCCTCTCCATAAGGAAATCAATAAATTTCTTGTCCTTGTCCAAACATTTATAGGCACCTATCTCCATTTATAGGTAACACTCATGGCCTTGCTTATCATGGATTTAAAGAATATATTTAACACCATGTACCTCAACATATTTTTGGTTCCATGATCTCAAACAATTATTTGTGATCACCTCATCATGTCCCTACATAGCATAGAAGTAAGGGGATATGCAATCATACATAAATATTTCCTAGATGATGGTTCAATTTGTAAATTTTTTTCACCCATGGTTTTCACCAACAAAGAATAGAAATACCTAAGTAATAAATAATATGGAAAAAATGAGATTATTAAATAAAAATAAGCCCAAATGACCCCCAAAACAAACATATGCTAATATTAGTAGGAGTAGCTTGCTTCTAGATTTATTTTATAATAGGATTTAAAAAAGGTGAATTGATTCCAAATATTATCAAATATGCTAATATTAGTAGGAGTTACCCATTTTTTCTCAAATTTAGAAAAAATAGCTTCCCATATGACCCTATAGTAGTTGTAGTGGAGAATCATGTGGTTGACATTTTCCTCAGAGGAGTAGCATAATGGAAACCTATTGGTCAATACAAAACCTTTTTTGAGAAGGTTGTCTTGGGTAAGGACCTTGTTATGGACAACAACCCACCAAAAAAATACTATAGGAATTAAATTGTTTTTCCATATAGTCCTTTAAATAGAATTATACCTTGAAGAGTTAAGGATCAAGGAGTACCCAAAAGCAACATGGTAATCTCCCTTCAAAATAGGGGGCCATATTAACTCATCCTCCCTAAAAATGTAGAGGTGAATGGATTTTAGGTAGTTTTGGAGCTCAAAATGGCACTAGTGAGGTTGATATTTCATTTAAATAGGCCTTGGAATGGTTTCCAATTCCTCAAATTGTCTACACTTATCAAATATCCATCAAGAGTGCCACCAAATGAAATTCGTAGGTTACCTTAACTTGAAGAATTTATGATAAAAGTAGAGAGGATTTTGATCCCTCCAAGTTTCTTCCTATGAATGGGTCATTTTCCCCTTCCCAAATTTCAATTTGAGGCCTTTGTGAATTAGTCCTCTTGTTTTTATTAAATTGTTCCAGATTGTGGATCCTCTTCGCAAGTTCTAAGAGTTCAAAAAATGAGTGATGTCTTTATTACAAATGTATTTAGCCTTCATAATAGAGATCCAATCATTATTTTCCTTGGTCATGATCCATCCAAATCTAGTAAGAAGAGCTTTGTTGAATTCTTGTATATTACTTAAACCCAAACCCCATCATCCTTAGTTTTACAAATAGTCTCCCAACTAACAAGGGAAAGCCTTTTCTATTTCTCCATTCCTATCCACAATACCTTCTTTTGTATTTTTATATTTATCACCCATATATTTGATAATTTAAATAGAGACAAGTGATAAATTGGGATACTTTATTAAAAAAAACTTTTAACAATTGGAACTTAATAGCTTGACTTTAACAACTAGCATTTTCAACTAGCTAATTTTTTTTTAATCCTCTCTACAATGTCATATTATAAGTTAGGTGTGATTTTTTTCAAAGTGAGAGGTCTAGACCCAAGTAAGTGGTAGGAAAGTCAAATCAAGCACATTCAAGGATTTTGGAATTTTGCATTATAAATCAATTCCCATATTAAAAGAGAATAACTTAATTTTCTCATAGTTGATGTGTTAGCTAGCGGTGGGGGCATATTTGTACAACATATTCTTCCAACCACATGCTTCAATAAGAGAATATGAACAAAACAAGATGGTATTATCAATAAAATTATTGTTGTATTGAATTGTTATTTTAATAAATAAAACATCTAACAGTTTGAAACACCAAATGACATGGACCAATTTGGTGACATTCTTATCAAATGTTTTACAAAGTATACTTTGCATAAAATTTATGTCATTTTCTAGCCTTTTGTATTTTATTTTGTATTTGTTGTAGGGAATGATAGACATTGGGTGTGGTCCTCCCATGTCCTTTAGAAGTCTCAATGCTTAGAATTTTAAATCAATATGAGAAATAAAATTTAAAATAGTGAAACCAAATATTTTTTATCAAACAAGACAATGATGATGAGAGAGTGTTAGATTTAAATTTATATAGAAATTATTTACTTATTTTGTACAAATAAATATGTTTTCCTTTACAATATTGACACCACATTTTTCTTTGAATTCCACAATTCCTAAACATAATGAAGGATGAGCAATGTTTTATATTAAGGTTTGAATTATAAAAAATAATTATTTGACATAATATTGTAGCATTGTAAATTGTCACCATTGACAATTTCACACTAAATTTTGCTCCCTCCTATCTGCTTGGACCTAATTGTGTCACTAATATCCTAAATTATGCATTGCATGGCCCATTTAATAATTTATTGAGAAATTAAATGTGAAATACCAAAATAGGCATTTAATATTTTTCCCCTGACACTCCAGATCCCGAAAAAGTCAGTTTGGACAAGGGTGCCCTAAGCGCCCTTGTCCTCTTAATTTAGCCCCAAATTCTAATGTCAAGTTTGGCTTTATTATTTGAATTTCAAATCTTGAATGTTGGCTATCGAGATTTAATTTGTAGGTTTATGACCTCAAAACAAAATGATTGCAAAAACATGAAACAATAAGCATGAATAAACGAATTACAATCAAACAAGTTACACCAATAAAGAAAGTAAGGTAAATTGATTCAACTATGAAATCATTGAAATAGGATAAAATTTTACCCTATGTGTAGCTCCATTCCTCTCCTTTATTTCACCTTTGGAGAAATGGTATAATATAATTTTTCTCTCATATTTGTATTTAGCACAATAAGCAAAAAAGTACCTACAAAATACAAGTAGGGTTTTCCTATGTGATTCAAGATGATAAATAGACAGGATGCTTTGATTTATAGATATTTGATGACACTGATCAACAATAAAGATCAAAAGGACTAAAAATATCAATGGTTGAGAATTTATGAGAGGAATTGAGGGTTAATTAAGTGGCTACATGATTTTAGTTAACTGATTGCATGATTCAATTAAGAGGATTGATTGGAGTGTTAACACAAATTGACGGTTAGTGCACTTAATTGATTGCTTAGAAGACTCAAAGTGAGTGGGGGTGAAGTGGAATTGATTAATGAGTGGATTGAGAGTAAGTTTTAGTTAATAGGTGAGATGGAATTGCATGAATATTTAATAATTAAATAAATTTAATTATTATTTATATGTGCAACATGTAATAATGAACAATTAGCCCTCAAAATTTTCTTGATCTTCATATCTGAAACCTTCACATTCAAAGAGAGAGGAAGGGTTGTTCCATATAGGGTTTTTCCTTAGTCAAACCCCATGTTAGTGTTTCCACTTCCACAATGGCAATGTCAATGATAGGGAGCCTATCCTTTTGAGGAATAAGGCTAAATGATAAAATTAATGATGCATCAATAATGGACTGCAACTCACCACTCATTAATGGCTTCCTTGAAGGACTGAAGTCGTACACATCTCCTCAAGGCTTGAATGTTTCTTGCTTTTTTTTCTTGAAGACCTACAAGGGTTAGATCTCACAAACACAATGATGACATAAACATGAAAAAACTCACATATGACTTGACATGATACTTTGATATTGAATTGATGCAATAAATCTCTAAAATATTTCTCTCAAATTGCTTGATAATACCCTTGACAATAATTCTTGCTCAATTTTCTCATTTTTTTCAATTAGTTTTCAAATGATGAAATGACTAGGTATTTAAAAGCATTATTCTAATTTCCCACAAATTAGTTCCCAATAGCCGACAATAGACATTTGAAATTCAAATAATAAAATGCCACCTCTGACATATTCAATTTTGGAGGAAAACTTGGGGGACTAAGTCGCCTAGGGCGACTTAGTCATGGCCCTATTTTGCAAAGTTCAAAGTGTCAGGGGAAAAATATTGAATGAAATTCCACCTCTAATATATGTAAAATTGGGGCCAAATTAAGAGGAGAAGGGTGCCAAGGGCACCCATGTCCAGACACACTTTTTCAAGATCTAAAAAGCTAGGGGTAAAATATTGAATGTATGTATTGGTTAAATCTTCTTGTAATTTGTCGATAAATGTTAAAATGGGTTGTGGAATGCATAATTTAGGAAATTAGGTGTCCAATTAGGTCCACACACTTAGGAGGAAGCAAAACATAGTGTGAAATTGTCATGCGTGACAATTTATGACACTACACTCTCTTTCTCTTTCTTTCTTTTTCTAAGATTGTTTTTCAATCCAACATGCAAATGTAACTAGTTTTGCAGCTTTGACAACCCCTCATGCATCCTCTCAGCCAAGAAAGAAGCAAATTCATAGGTCACAAAGAAGTTAGGGTGTTGTATTTGCACCCCCATGAACATATAAGCAATAGGCATTACCGTACCAGGACTGAAACCCAAAATCTGACATAAAGAATAGAAAGTGGCCAAGAAATGGTTTGCAAAACAATTTAATTTGAAAGGTTCTTGGTCACTAGGGCTGATATGAAATTTTGAACCTCTTGCCCTAGCCAGATGAGGTGGAAGCAACCTTGCTCTAAAAAGAGATTTTAGATTTGCATACTCCTGCTTCATTTCCTCAAGGTTGATAGGAACCAAGTCTTCTCTCGGTTCACTCAAGTCAAAAATATGTTGGACCTCTTCTCTGTTAATGCTCAATAGAATGTTTCCATCATTGTCCCTAATTATCCGTGTAACAGGGTCATATCTTGCAGCCATTGTCCTAAGCAGGTCTACATCAGGGAATACATTTGGTACCACCAGCTTCCCCATATCATACATCCATCCATTTGAAAAGGGTGAGGTGAATTCCTCTGTCCGTACCACAATCTGAACAATTCCAAGCCAATGAGGGGAACCCTAGCATCAACAATGTTGGAGCAATTATACACTAACCCTTCCCCCAGGATTTTCCCTCGCATTAGGACCAATCCCTTCCTCCTATCATTCATTGATAAGGGAAATTGATCCAGGAAATCATCATACATGTTTCATTTCAAATATTTAGTATGGCCAAAATGTTGCTTGGGTGGTGCCATCTCGGACAAACTAGGGCTTCTTTATAACATTATAATTCATATAGCTAGGACTAACTAGAGATAGAAAATTATAGGATGAAACACTGCAATTTCTAACAACTATAATTAAACTATAGCCCTAACACATTCATCAACAAGCTCACAGCACATCTAGCTAATCCTTTCCCAAATTCAAATGCAAAATGACTGGGAGACACAGAAAATAAACTCACGGCTTTGTTCGCAGAACTCCCAAATTTTGGCTGCAGAAACTCGCAATTCTACCTTCGGCTCTGAAACTGCTCCACGAAATAGTTGAATGCTTTGTGATACAGACCAAGCAAGAAAATTGATTTTATTGTTGATCAAATTATGCCAACAAGTGTCTCATCTGCCATTAAAGCTCAATTTCGCGTTGCATGAACAACTCCAACCATATTTGATGTAGATTTAAATTTGAGCCATCGATTCTTTAGCTCAATCAAATCATTGACGATCACCTTCAAAACAAGCTAACACAATTTCCAACACGGCGATAAGGGGCCCACCTTACCATACACTATGAAGAAATTCCACATGGCGGTTGCCCGTGATATTGCAATCTTGAAACTTCTGGTCGCGCAATGGCGAGCAACCATTGATCCTAAGCATCAATGATCTCGTTCCTTTAACATAGTCACCAACCATGTTGTTAACCTTCGAGCAGCTTTTCCAATGATATTATAACATATCCATTAATTTAGAACATGTGCATCTCGAGAACACTTTAGTAATCCGCCCCTTAATACATTTAAAGTCGGCTAGTGTTTCCTTTACTCTTTAAGCTTCATCGAATGAGACTCGTGGTGCTTGCCCATGATTTCACAATCAAACCAAGCACCATTGTGGGATGGCGGGGAATGACTCAGATCAAATGGCAGTTGGTCAGTGATAGCGCAAATTTGATCCCCCAGATAGGACATGTGGCACCCGCCCGTGATTTCATGATCCTTCAATTCCCGATCACGGGATGGTGGGCACCGTTGATATCAGTAGGAAATAGATCAACGGCAGCACTAAATCAACCCTTGCAAAATAAAAAATTCATTAAAAGGAAAAGTGGGCATTACTAGGCGGACGAAAAACAACAAGTTGTTTTTTAAAAGATGAAACACGAGGCCAACCGAGACTTAGGAAATAAAACCCTACAGAGGAAATAAAGTATTAAAATCAAAGTTGGGTTTTAATTTTAATCTGGTGACATAAGCCTAAGCCATTAACCCCAATGGTCATTTCACCAAAGACTTAGCCAAATCCTTTCATTAAATACTAATCATGCAATGTGTAAGTTTTTCAGATTCAAAGATATGGGAGAAGATCTTGATCGTACCCCGCCAACTCATAGACCTAAGGTGTCACCCTGTTATTTGGTGTGAGGTTAGCAAAAGGTAGATGTGTGTTTTGTATGGAACGTGGGGCCCAATCTCCACTATCGAGCTCATAACTTGTGGTTTTAGATCGACAACCAAGATCAAAAATTAATGTAAATCTCTACTATTCCCTGCTAGCTCGCAGGAGGAAGATGAAGGTTGGTTAAAAGCCACAAGGTCAACAAGATTGCAATGCGTAGCTCCAGCTGTTTAGTTTGCAAAGTGCATAGGACCTATCGACATGGTAGTTGGTTTCTGAGATGGATTAATCTTATTGGTCATGAGGAAGGTGAACGATGCTTTGTTGGATGTCAAACCGAGTTAGCCCGAGATAAACTGTTTGATCTTCCAACTCTTCAGGAGATCAGCGAGTAGTATTCAAAGTTGGAAAATGGCACATGGTGGTCATTTTATCATACAACTGGTCAAGAATTAATGAATTATTCCTTGCTTGTGTAGTCATGTCGATCTCAATTTGTGTGAAGATGTTGTTATTGGCAATCATGAAGGGTGATCTCTGGATTCTCATGCAGCTCTAGTTAAATAGTGACAGTACATATGCCGCCAAATTGCCATGTTTGCACATGCATTTTTACTAAGCATTGATGAAGGTTGCCATTACCTCACACAATAAATACAAGAAGAATTAATTGCTAATAGTGTCATTCTTGTAGTAGTTAGAGCACTTTGTGGGCTGAGTCTAATCAAGTTTGAGTGCTTGTTTGAGAAGAGAAAATGATTAATTCAGTAAGAAGGTCTGTTCGTTTGAGCTCACAAAAGCTCGGTCCTGCTATTCAGGAAGGTGCTTTGGTTGACAAGCCCAGGCTTGTGCCCACTAGATGCAGTAGAAGGTTGCAATTCTAGGACGTTGTTGCTCAACTTGTAGATGACAAAGGAAAGCAGTCGGCGGTGTGCTCTATTACTAGTGTCGGTAGGAAAATAAGGTATGGGCATGGCTCCTCTGGATTCCAACACTCACCCATTGACCTTATGAGCAACACTTCTGATGATGTAACCGAGACCGACTCTGACTACGGTTGGTATTTACCTCGCTTGAATCACGGTATGCCCTCTGATGAGGAAGTGATATCTATGGTGCCATTGGTTGTTAAAATCCCAAGCGGATGGACTAGAATGGTATTGGGCAAGGACAAGAAAGAAGAGGCTGAGGGTCTACCATATTGGGCAACAACTAGAAGCGGGCATGTATATTGGGGTCTGAGTGTTAGTAAGGGCAGGTTGCAGGTAAATAAGAAGTTGTTGTGGTGCCTTCATGGCAATTTGGTTGCCTGGTTTTTTTGCGTGGATAGCGACAAGGGGATTTTGATGACAATTTGTGTTCCCTTTTCTTTTAGCTTTCCCTAGTTTGTGTGCCACTATGTTTTGCAGATTCAACATGTGGGAAGTTTTGAAATGAAAGTCAAATGCAATTGAAATTTTTTTTCAAATGAAAATTTGTGGTGAAATTACATTTGAGCCCGAAGCTTGTTGCTCCCTTGTCATATAAAAGGGAATTCAAGGCTCATCTGTACGGAGAGAACTGATGAAAGCTCTAGCTAGGTTTTGAGTTGAATATATGGGTAGAAAGATATTTTTCCACTTATGAGGAAGTGATATTTGTGGTGCCATTGGCTGTTAAAACCCCAAGCAGAAATAGAATAGATAGCTTGTTTTGAGTTTTGGATGAATATATGCAAATTATCTTAAATTGTATGCAGATATGACTTATAAGCATGAATAAACGTATAATTCTAATATATTTTCTCTCCTTATGTGGATTTGAGTTAATTTTGAATGAAATGTTAATGATGTTGTCATTCTTTTGAGAATTTGTTCAATTGTGTGTTTATGTTCTTTCTCTGATTCAAGAAAATCAATTAAATGCTTAAATGGAGCCATGAGTTTAGAATTATTTACAAAGGATTTGATAAGTAGTAATATATCAGAGAAATATTGAGCTCCATAATGCAAGGTATTATATGAGTAGTCCATTCTATTAAATTCTTGGGTCATTTCTGCTAACCGTAAATGGGTAACTAAATATTTAACTGACAAAGAATAAAAGAATAATATGTAAATGGGTCACTCACTCACTCCCTCTATCTCTCTCCCCTTAACCCTAAACCCTTAACCCTTAAACTATAAACCCTTAATATTAGGTGTGTATTAAAACATTATAAAAGTATAAATTTTTGGAGTTCTATTAGGAATTGAATGATAAATGATGACGAATGGGAAAATCTAAGGCACTTTAATATTTTCAACTAAAAAGTTAGAGTTCAATTAGGATTAGTGTTCACTTAGGGTTAGGTTCAGGGTTCAATGAATGTTCAATTTGGGTTAGGATTGAGGATGAGGTTGGGGTTTAAATAAGGTTATGAATTCAATAAGAGTTCAAATAGGGTCAAGGTTAAGGTTAGGGTTGGGGTTAAGGTTCAATTAGGATAAGAATTAGTGTTAGGGTTAGGATTAGAGTTCAACTATAGTTCAAAGTTAGGGTTATGGTACAATTAGGACAAATGTTCAATAAATGTTCAATTAGGGTTAATACTTAATTAAGGTTAGTTTTAAAGTTCAATTAGGGTTTGGGTTAGGGTTGGGATTATGAATCAATTAAGTAGGTTTGGGCTAGGGTTTGATTAGAGTTAGGTTTAGGGTTTATTTTAGAGTTAGGGTTAGGGGTAGAATTCAATTATGCTTAGTGGTCAATTACAATTAGATTTAGTGTTCAATTAGGGTAAGGGTTAGAGTCCAAATAGGGTTAGGGTTTAACTAGGGTTAGGATTAGAATAGAATAAAGTTTTGTGTTTAATTATGATATCTAGAATATAGTATAATTTTAGAAAATGAAATGATTTGGACACAAAGAAAAAAAATAGAAAAGTTGATTTTATATAGATCTTATTTCTTAATTTATTCTAAAATTCTAATTAATAATTGTTTAATTAATATAAAATGAATACTTAATTTAATTTAATTTAATTGTATTAGATAATTAGTAAAACTAAATAGATAATAAATATTTTATGGATTTTAAAAATTAGAATTTAGTTTAATTTTATTTGTAATGTCAAATATTAAAATTTTAGATTGAAATACTTAATTGATTTTAAAATATTTATAATTAATGTTCAATTTATAAAATAATATTGAGATATTAATAAACGTAACCCGCGGCATAACATATTAAAGATGCATCAAAGTATTTATCATTCCTTCGGCTTCACCGGATGAGACATGTGGCGCCCGCCGTTGATATCGCAATCAATAAAGAACTCGTAACTTTGATCACGTGATGGCGGGCAACCGTGGATCTCAACCATCAACAATCATGTTCATTCAACACAGTCGCCAGCCTTGTTATTAACCATCGAGCACCTTTCCACTGGGATTATAACATCTTCGTTGATTTAAAACACGTGCATCTTATAACTACTTTAGTAACCCGCGGCATAATATATTAAAGACCCATCAAATTATTTATCATTCCTTTGGCTTCATCGAATGAGACACGTGGCGCTCGCCCATGATATCGCGATCCACTGGTCCCTTTGCAAAATAAAAACATTTATTAGGGGAGAACGTGCACTCAATCGTGATGATAATACCCAGTCTTACCACATATTTATACTATATATTGTAAATAAACAGTCCAAATGTAAATAAAGAAAGATATTTATACAGTCCAAGAAAATAAGTTAAAATGTATTTAATAAAAAATTATATATCAATTTATTTTTCTTTTTTAGATGAATTAAAAGTATGATTTAAAATATTTTAATTCAAATAACATAAATGATAAATTGAAGTGGGAAAACTTGAATATTATTTTAAATTTTTTAGGTTTCATATTTATATGTGAGATTGATCTAATATACTACAAAATGAATGTTAAAATATCATTAAAAAAATAGGAATAGAATGAATGTAGAAGTAAAATTATATTTGCATATATTCATAAAATAATATCTAATAAACAAAAAATATATGCAATTAAAAATAAAGGAAAAATAATTCAACCCAAATTTAGATAAGAGAGATAATTAGATTATATGATAACTTTAAGGCTAGGGTTAGGGTTTGATTAGGATTAGTGTTCGCTTAGGGTTATGATTAGAGTTATGAATCTACAATTTGGGTCCAATTAGAGTTATGATTAGAGTTATGAATCTACAATTAGGGTTCAATTAATGTTCACTTAGGGTTTTGTCTTGGGAGAAGTTTATTGAATGGTAAGTGTATTTTATAAAATTAATATGTCAAGAATTAATTTTAGATAATACTTCATGTGATTTTTCATATGGTATTAAATTGTAGATTAAAATTGATAATAGATTTCCTTCCTTCTTTTGCATGGCCTTAAAATCCTATTCATATTTTGAGTTTTTCTAAACTATACAACACGACATCCAACAAAAAAAATTGTTATGCATTTTTTCCAAGCACAAATCCTTAGAATTCTTAATGCGTTACTTAGGTTAATTCTTTATTGCAATAAATAAATACACACTAATATATATATTATGGATTTGAGGGAAAATATTAAAATATTTATATATATAGAAAAATTTAAATGCAAGGAATTCAAGTACATACCTTTGCTTTTGTTAATGTTGATGAAGATACAAATCTTGATGAAGTGCCAAATTTGATGACATGATATAAAAAACTGGAATATCTTTGCTCTATGTGGCACTTGAAATTTTGTACAAAACTATAACTAACTCTACATCAAATTTGTGACTTTGGGCCTATTTGCATCAATAAATATGAGCTTTGACACATGCCTCCTAATCTAGCATACAATATGTACTTAAATTCTCAAAATAGTTGGGAGTAGTGTTGAGATTGGTGGATCTTTGGGAAGGTCCAATGCTTCACCTTTGTATCTCTCCCTATAGATAGAGGTAGAGATGAATATAGAATGAGAGGAAAAGGGATAAAAATAGATAGAGATATAGAGAGAGATAGAGGGAGAAATAAATATATAGAGAGATAGGGAGATAGAGGGGGATATATATATATATATATAGAGAGAGAGAGAGAGATAAGTAGAGAAAGACAAATAGAGATGGAGAGGGATCGATAGAAATAGGGGGAGATAGAGAGAGAAAAAGAGAGAGGGAGAGATAGATAAATGGGAAGAGAAAGACATAGATATAGAGATATATGGGAAGGTAAAGGGACAAATAGGTTGAGATATGAAGATAGATAGGGGTATAGGGAGGGAGCAAGAGATCAGGGAGAGATGAGGAGAGATAGAGAGAGGGAGGGAGAAAGGGAGAGAAATATGTAGAGGGAGAGATAGAAGATGGGGAAGAGGGAGATATATGCAGAGAGGGGGAGAGAGGGAGAGCGAGAGGGGGAGGCTAATTTTTTAGTTTAAATTCTATAAAATATTCAATAAATAATAATATAAATATTATAAGAATTATATAATTTGTATTTTAAATTACACACTATATTTTTTTTTGAAAAATATGTAATTTTTAACCATTTTCCATATATTTAGTATTAAGATTTTTACATCTTTTAACAATTCAATATATAATACAAATAAAATATAGTTAATAATTTAATTAACTAGCATACCTATATTAATTAATAATATATGTAAAGTTACATGCCAAAAGTTATCTTTATCAAGATGCCTATTGACTTGAAAAAATGCTTACATTTTCATGAATATGAATTTGGAAAGCAATCAATTTGATTTCATTATTGTTTGTGTCATTGTTTATCTCAATTCCCATATATAGGGTACACATTCAAATTTGAAATCATACCAACTTGTCTATAACAACAATCAACCAAGAACAATAAATTTAAAAGCAGAAATGTTTATCAATCATTAGATTTAGTATTGACAGCATCAAAGAAGTATATCATGACAAAATGGCATTAACTAACTTAGATATATCCACTATTTTTTTTTCAAATGTTTGAATACATTGTTAACATTATATACATTCAAGCATTTGAATGTTATGAAACCTATAGCTTTGCAATTGAGTCTAATAAAGTTTTGCTCTCAGATGAATAATCAAACTTTGTTGTTTTTATGACTGTGCATTTAATCCTTTGTTCATCATTATAAGTCTCTTTTTTCAGTTGAAGTTTAAATATTTATCTATTGAAAAGGACCTTTTGTATAATGTCTCAAAACTTAACATCATCTTGTTTTTCATGCTTCAAAATGTTCAATTCTTTTGTTGTTACACCCATAATTTCTTCTGCCACTTCTTCAAAAGTTGTAATCCAAGTGAATGAAGTATCGTCTTGCACTTTGCATTGAAGTATATATTTATAATCACATTTAGGGAAATTTTTATCACATCTTTGACAATACCATTGACCATTTTCATTAGTTTTTACCTTCTTTTTGCAGTTCCTATCTCCAATTTTCAAGGGGCATGTTGTATAACAAAAATTTTCTACCTTAATGAAAGATAAGGTAGTTTTTATCACTATCCAATAAGGTTTACCAGAGTTGGCAAGGTCTCGATCTTATATTTGTGAGATACTAGGGTTAGGAACAAATAGGGTTTAGGTTAGGGTTGGGGTTCAATTAGGGCTAGAGTTTAATTAGGGTTAGATTTCAATTAGGGCTTGAGTTTAATTAGGGTTAGGGTTAAGGTTCAATTAGGATAAGTGTTCACTTAGGGTTATTGTTAGGCTTAAGATTGGGGTTAATAGTAGGGTTGGGATTTAGATTGGGGTAGGATACCAAAAAATTGTTAAAAAGAGAAGATAACATAAAATTATAAATGAAATTAATCATATTAATTTCATAGTTAAAAAGATAATTCTCTAGATCTTTAAATATACATATATAATAATCTTTAAATCTTTATTTTAAAAAAATATATATTATATTTTATAAACTTATACATTAAATTTTTTAATATTTAATTTATACGAAAATCTAAGATGTTCAATATTGATTATTATTTTTAAATTATAATATTGATTAAAGATATATAATTATATTTATAAGATTTAAATTCAATAATGAACTTAGAAAATATTAAATCAATCAAAATTGTTTCTATTATCCAAAATACTATATAAGTAAATTATAAACTATTGTAATATAATATTTAAATTTTCTATTTCAAATGTTAAATAATTCTAATGTTAAATTTTTATAATTATAAACTTACCTTTTAATCATGTTAGTAAGATGTTAGTAAGTTTTTTAATTAAAATTAGTTTTTCAAGCATATTAACATACCTAGATATATTCACCAAAATCTATTATATATTATTGATTATGTAATTTTGTATGTATAATATATTTTTGAAAAAATATATATTTAAAAATTAAACAATATATTTTTTAAATTAGAAATATATTAGAAATATTTTGAATGTATTCAACTATCAAAATATGATTTTTTTTAAATATACCATTAAAATCACTAATAAAAAATATTAAAGAGTTTATATATATTTATTTAATATATTATAAAAAAAATTATATTATAAATATTTTATAAATAATTTATAAAATATTTTTTAAATATATTAAACAAAACATATATAAAAGTTTAACCGTTGTATGTGGGCTCGAAAATAAAAATGTGAGGGTTACGAATTAGGTTATTTTCTGCATGGAAGGTAGGCTATTGGCAGGCCATGGATGGGCATACCATTTTGTATGTTGCGTAGCCTGCTCCTGACTTGACTAGTTGCCCTAATTTCTCTGCTTTTGCTCATTTTTAATGAATTTCCCCCCGGGCTTGTCAAATATTTCATTTTAAATGATTTTCTTTGGAAGCAATGAAACATTTAAAATATATCGCACAAAAATTTCCTCGGGCCCCACCTTGTACAGTCCATGTGGCACCCACCCATGATTTTGCAATCAACCAAAGCACCATCGTGGGATGGCAGGGAACAACTCAGATCAAAGGATAGTTAATGAATAGTCGCGTAAATTTGATCCCCTGTATGGGACACGTGTCGCCCACTCGTGATAGCACCATCCTATAATTCTCGATCACGGGATGGTGGGCAACCGTTGATCTTGAAGGAATTTTGATCGATGATCAAATATTTCATTTTAAATGTTTTGCTTTGGAAGCAATGAAACATTTAAAATATATCACACAAAAATTTCCTCGGGCCCCACCTTGTATAGTCCATGTGGCACCCGCCCGTGATTTCGCAATCAAAGCACCATCGCGAGATGGCGGGGAATGACTCAAATCAAAGGACAGTTGATGAACAATCACGCAAATTTGATCCCTTAGATGGGACACGTGTCACCTGCCCACGATATCGCCATCCTACAATTCTCGATCACGGGATGGCGGGCAACCATTGATCTTGAAGGCATTTTGATCGACGACAGCACGAATTTCATCCTTCTAAAAAATAAAAACATTCATTAAAGGGCAAGGGGACATTACTAGGCGGATGGAAAACAATGAAATAAGTTTTTTTTAAATCGTTCAACACAGGGCCAACCAGGACTTAGGAAAATAAAACCCGCAGAGGAAATAAAATATTAAGACCAAAGGGACTAGGCCTAGATGGAACGATGGGGCATAAGATGTTTTTAAAACCCTTCAAAAAAGGTAACAGCGAAATAGATCCTGACCAAGGAATTAGGTAAACACAAGGATTTAAGATGAAGACAAAGCTAAAACCCCATCCCTAAGAAATTTTCCAACACCATGAAAGACCAATGACATAAGGCAGGGCATGAGTGAAACATTATGAACAAAATTTGAAGATCCATTATTACAAGCATTGGATAATTTTATATTAATAGTTTGTCCTATCACAAATATAAAAGGTGAGAACAATAAATAACATGTATTTTCCCATTAAATGTGAAGAATTTTCAAAAAGTTTTAGTGTTCAACTATTGGTCCATTTTTGTTCAATATAAGTTGTATTTTAAATCATTATGTGTTGTTTTTATAACAACAAATAATTTTTTTGTGTTCAACTATTAGTTCATATGTGTTGAATATAAAAGGTAGAGATATCAAAGATTTATGGTTATCAATAAGTATTTGGTCCACTTAGGTTGTATATTAATTTTAATTTAAATAAAAATATCATATTCTACAAGCAACAAATGATATTTTTTTGGTTCAACTATTGGGGGTTCCATGATTAAGTTTTGGTCGAACCTTTAAAAAGTCAAATTTTAGACACTTCTCAAAATATCTATCGATGTGGCGAGTTGCATGATGATCCATGCCTCCAAACCTTAGTTATAGATAAATAAGAGACTAGTCTACATTTTTTAAAAAAATGAAGGTTCTATGATATTCTAGTCAATTGCTACATGCTGAGAAAGTTATCCTGCACGACTACTAGGCCCTCTCCCCTAAAGGAATAAGGGGACATCACTAGGTCGATGAAAAACAATGATATAAGTTGTTTTAACGAGGGAACACGAGACCAACAAAAGACTTAGGAAAAATAAATTTAGGCGAAGGAAATAAAACAATAAAACAAAAGGGAGCCCAACCTAGACATATGAAGCGATGGGGCTTAAGTCATTTTAAAGCCTTCCCAAAAAGTAACGACCAAATAGATCCCATCCAAGGTGTAAGATGAACACTAGGGTTTTACATGAAGACGAAGGTAAAACCCCATCCTTAGGCTTTTCCCAAACACCATAGATGACCAGAGACACAAAGCAAGATAAAATAGAACACAGAGAACAAAATTTTGAAGTTCCATCACTACCCATAACCCATAACCCTAAACCATTAACCCTTAACCCTTAAACCCCAAACCCTTAAACCATCTACCTCTCTCTCTCTCTCAAGTCTCTCCCTCCTACTGCCCCCCTCTCTCTCTCTCTACCCTAAACCCTAAACCCTTAACCCTTAACCCTTAAACCCTCTATTCTCTACCCCTTATCTCTCTCCCACTCCCTCCCTCTTTCCCTCTCTCCATCAAGTTTCACCCTCCTCCCCCCTCTCCCTCTCTTAGGTCTCTCTCTGTCACTCACTCTTATCTCCCTCCCCTCCACCCTTAACCCTCTACCTTCTACCATTTACACTTAACCCTCTACTCTCTATCTCTCTCTCACTCCCTCCCTCTCTCTCTCACTGAATCCCTCTATCTCTCTCCCCTCTACCCATAACCCTCAACCCTTAACCCTTAACCCTTACCCTAAACCCTTAAACCCTCTACCCTCTACCCTTAACCTTGTCTCCCTCCTACCCCCTCTCCCTCTCTTAGGTCTCTCTCTCCACTCCCTCTATCTCTCTCCCCTTAACCTAAACCCTTAGCCATTAAACCCTCGCCTCTACCCTTAACCCTCCCTCTCTCTCTCTCTCTCTCTCTCTCTCTCTCTCTCTCTCTCTCTCTCTCTCAAGAGTCTCTCCCTCCTACCCCTTCATCCCTAAACCTAAACCCTTAACCTTAAACCCCAATACCCTCTACCCTTAACCCTCCCTTCCTTTATCCTCTCCACTCCATCCCCACTCCCTGGCTCTCCTCTCTCTCTCAAGTCTTTCCTCCTACCCCTCATCCTAAACCCTCAACCATGACCCTTAAACCTTCTATCCTCACCACCCTCGACCTCTTCCCCTCTCCCTTCCCCCTCCTGATTCTCTCTCTCTCTACCTCTGCCTCTCCCCTTCTTCCCCTCTTCCTTCCCCGTCCTAATTCTTTCTCTATATATCTCTCTCTCTCCCTTTCCCCCCGTCTCTCTCATTTTCCCTCTCCCTTTCCCCCTCTCACTCTATCTCTCTCTCTCCCTTCCCCCTCCTAATTCTTTCTCCCCCCCTCTCTCTCTCTCTCCCTCTCTTGCCCACCCTCAACCTCCTAATTACTCTTGGGTATATGTGTGCAAAAATTGGATATCCGATTTAGATCAGATATCCGATTTATAGCACCAAAATATTACATTTTAAAACATTTTTTAAATTAGATATTAGACACGAATTGGATATCCAAAACAAATCAAATATCCAATTTTTAGTACTTTGGCTTGGGCATTGCTATGGAGCAATGTACTGATAGCCAACCCAAAAAAAAAGTCAACTCAGGATTTTCACATTTTTTGGCGAATTCAAAATGCTACTTTTTACATGTTGCCACTTTTTGGCCCATGATGATCCTGCACATACCCAGGTCTAAATCAGGTGGTTGTTATTGCTAAGGTGGATCATTCCTTTCTTTGAAGGCCATACACTTATGATTGGGTCAAGTGTTCTTTTCTTTAGAAAATTCCTATTGCATTTTTGATAGGTTAATTATGATTTGATTAGATGGGTTATGAAGCACTTATTTCAAACAAATATCTTTATGAAAGAAGTATATTGGCATGAAATTAAATATGATTTGTATTCCAATGTAAAAACTACAAACAATGGAAACAATTCTTTCAACACATAAACTATTATGTAGTAGTCAATTAAAATGAAAAAGCTTACTCTATATTAGTTAGGATACACAACTAAGAAAATGATCTAAAGTTACTTATTTATCTTAGAGGAACTAAGTATATAGTATACAAAGAAAACCAACAAACCCACAACTACCCCTATTTTGAAGGAGTTTAGTTTTCTCCCCTTCCTGATCTCACTAATATTGTCTAATTATTTTAAAGAGAAGAAGGGTCATAACACAACTTTATTCAACCCAGTAAATAGCTTGGTTAATGAAACTTGACAAAAGCAACAAAACAATTGCTACATTTGGAATTTCATGTTGAATGAAGAGTGGTGACAATAATCTACTTATAGTTTAATAAAACACTATTTTTATAAGAAGGCTTGACATTAGAAAGATAAGTGTTACTTATAGTTTAATAAAACACTATTATAGCTTTACCAACATATACTATTGTATGCTTGCATGGCTTCTTAGTTAATATATGGGGAGAGAAAGAGAGAGAGAGATAGAGATATATGGGAAGAGAAAGAGATATGGAGATATATGGGAAGAGAAAGGAAGAGAGGTGGAGATAGAGAGTCGATGGATAGGGGGATAGGGAGGGGAGAGATTGTGAGAGATAAAGAGGGGGAGATAGAGAGGGGGAGGGAGAGAAAGAGATATAGATAGAAAGAGAGATAGAGAGGAGTGAGAGGGAGATAAAAAGAGAAATAGAAATAGAGATATAGAGTAGGAGAGATGGATGGAGAAATGGAGTGAATGAGAGAGAAATGGGGGAGAGGGAGAGATAGCTCAATAGATAAAGGGGGGAAGAGGTGGGAGTGACATAGATAGTGGATATAGAGAGCGACAGGGAGAGATATATCAATCACCCTCCCTATATCTCTATCTATTCATCCTTATCTCTCTACCCCTCTCTATCTCTTTGTCTCCCTTTCTATTTGTATGTTTTTCATTATTTCCCTCTCTCTCTATAGTTTCTTCCCTATATTTATCTTTGTCTCCTTAAGTGTGCAATGGGTACATTGAAGAGGTCTTAAAGGAGAATTATCATATCTTTAATCAAATGGCATGCTACCTTGAGAATAACTCACCAAGGACACACGCCATCCTTGGATTGATGACATGAAACAACCAATCAAAATTTAGTTTCTCTCTCTCATATTAATATATATTACTATTATATTAATTATATTTTGTATTATATAAAAATATACTTATTATTGATTATTAATTATAATAATTTTATACGTATTTAATAATTTTGTTAAAGAATATAATATATAATTATAATAAGTTGAATAATTATATTATTTATTATATAAAATATAGCTAATATATACTTAACTATATTGTAGAATATTAAAACCTAGCTAAATGGCACCAAAATTTTGAACTTAATTAACATACTGTAAAAGCTAACGAAACCAGGTTGTAGCTCTTCAAATTGGAGAAGTGAAAGGTCAATGCCAGCGTCGAGGAAGAGTTTGGAGTAGTGAAAACAAGGTCAATGCTAGCGTCAAGGAAGAGTTTGGAGTAGTGAAAACAAGGTCAATGCCAGTGCCGAGAAAGAGTTTGGAGTTAAATCAAGGTCAAAACTAGCACCGACGAAGAATTTGGAGGAGTGAAAACAAAGTCAATATCAATGCCAAGAAAGAGTTTGGAGGAGTGAAGAAAAGGTCAATACCAGTGTCGAGGAAGAATTTGGAGTTAAAACAAGGTCAATACCAGCGCCAACGAAGAGTTTGGAGGAGTGAAAACAAGGTCAATATCAGCACCGAGGAAGAGTTTGGAGGAGTGAAAACAAGGTCAATACTAGCACCGAGGACGAGGTTGAGGGCACTTAGAGAAAATCAATGACCAAGGGGCAATGAGTACTATAAGTTTGGCACCCCCATTCTCTTTAACCTTCAATTTTCATGCCTATTTTCCAAAGATTTTCTCGTACATTGGCACCCCCATTCTCATAAAATGGTATAAGATAAGACAAAAAAAATAAAATAGCTTATACAAAACATATCCACCTACAATCTCATTCAAGCATTTTAATTAATTCCTTGAATTAAACCTAAAACAAGAATCATACACACCACAATAGTGAGATGAACGAAACAACCCTTGATCATTTTATTGAAAATCCAGATATGCTTGTACAATGGAGAGACATGAGTTTGAATTAATCATACCAATTCAAATGTCAGTACTCTCATAAAACATCAAATCCCCATGAATTCAAAACCTACTATAGAATGACTCAAAACCTAAATTGCATTTTTCCTAAAACCATCAAACTTTACAATTTGCTTTGCAACTTCATCTAGACTCGACCAAAAATATCTAACTTTTTAACCTATACTTTTGGCCTTGAAATCCTTCTTATAGAAAAAGGAGGAGCAAACAAGCATCGGGCCTGAAAGCACATGTGTCACTAGCCAATTGGACCACCTTGTGATATTCCAAAAAATTGTTACAACAACAATCTCCCCAGCGAATCTTCTTGTTCATCGTGCCCACTGAGAATGGTTGATGCAGCAACAAAAACTTCAAGAATTTCATGCCTAGACTGCCCCCAAAAAGCAAAATTGGAATATGTTGTAACTGCAATAGCTGATTTGTCAACCGTTAGCAACCTACTCCTTTTAACTCTTCCTCAGTTAAATATACATTTACCCATTTCTGGTACTCTTCATCAGTTGGCCAATCAAAATTGATCACCTCATTCACCTTGAAACTATAAGGTTTGTACTTAACTACCACCTGATTTGCTTCTCTTTCAAAAGACTCCAAGAATGAGCTGGTGCTAATGATTTTTTCCATACAGCTCACCAACAAATCATAATCTGAGTTACCCTATTTTTTAGGGTTTTGTAGTCCAAACATGATATAAAGTGGCTCTTACACTTTTTGTGATTATTGTAGCTTGTGTAAGAGGCCCCATGGATATTGTTGTAATTGTAGGATGTATGAATAAGGCGTAGGATGAGAAATAAAGAAGGTATAGCTACTGTCCTCAATAGTTTTGTGAAGAAAAGTATGTGAAATGAGAGGTTTCAGCCTAGGTTTCAACAAAACATGTATGGGATATTTGATTTTATGAATTTTTATCCATGTGCAGACCTAATGGGTTGTTTCTAAACACTGAATATAAATGATACACACACACACACACACATATATATGTATGTTTATGTATTTTTAAATGTAAATGTAAATGCAAATACTGGATGCTCTCCTAGAACAATAAATGCAACATAACATTACAAAAATCTATATCTATTTATATAAATGTGTATTTCTAAATGCAAAGAGCATATGGTTTTGTAGTGTTATAGATATAACATATCCATAAATTAATGTAATTGAAATTCTAAAGTCTTCAACACATATAATATGAAATCGATCAAACTATTAAACTACATGAGAAATAAATGAAAATAGTAAATGCATATGTATGTGTATTTGTAAATGTAGGTGTAAAATAAATAAGAATAATAAAAATTATAAAAGAATACAAGGAAAGGTCTCCTCCATTCTTGGTAGTGATAACCTCCACACACAACCCTTAAAAATTATGAATAGAGGAATATAATCTTTGAAGAACTCAAAGTTGATTCTCTCCTACTTGATGCAATTAGTCATTTTATCCTTACAAACATTTATAGTGATTACTAGAGGCACTTAGACCAATTCTTCATAATAGAAGAATTTGATCATACTTTTCCAATGATGGAATTATGAGAAAACCTTAGGTTAAATGAATAATTCCTAGCTAAGTTCTTTAAATCATGTCCAAGTATGAAAAGCAATACTATATGTGTACCTAGATACCATGGAGAAAGGCTAGTCTTTGGGCTCTTTCATCAATCATCCTACCTTAAAACATACCAAAAATCTCCTAGCAATTAGACATAGGAAGATTTAATATGACTTAAAAAAAAATTATTACCAAAGCATAAACTTATGATGACTTAACCAGGGCTAGTACACACTCCCTCCCTGTTAACCACTTAGACATATGGAAATTAAATGTAAATTTGCTGCTATTTTCAGTCATGTAGGTGTCCAATAAACCACTAGGTGGTGTTTCCCTTCAAGTTTATTTACTTGAATGAAGAGCAAAAGTCCTTTGATTACAATTAGAGAATACATTTGAGGCCTTGGTTGTGTAACTGGTGGACCATGGTCACATTTAGCACTTGTTACAAAGTTTGGGAGTTAAAATGTTAAGTAGATTTGATTTGTGATAGACACATTTGGACGGTAGTAACAATAACTTGCAATCTATCAAGACTTGATTACCTTATAACCTGTGAAATTCTAGCAATGAAATGATAGATTAATCATAATGTCACCTTGGGATCACATCACTATGAAAGAATTTCATCCAAGATCCTTATGAGTGCAGGTACCACCAAATAGGTATTTTTCATATCTATCTTCCTCAAGCGAGGGAAATTCAAGAAGAGAAGAGGAAAGCGAGACATGTAGTATGTCTAAAAGAGAGAGATCAACTAGAGGTCAAAAGATTAGAAGAAAATTTTGTAAACGCATAGAATTTTTTATTGTTGAAGGGGGGTCATGTTCTTATGATGATGAGAGCATAGGCGACGTTGAGGTTCCCTTGAGGTACAAACATCTATGGAAACATTGGGTACCCAAGGAACTTCCTCCAATAAACACCGATTTTTGTGTCAACAAGAGGATATATCGCATAACACCATCATCATTACATGGTTTGGGCCTATTTTGCATGGATGGCATAAAGGTTTGTTATGGCAAAGTTACTGAATTGATGGAGTATGTTGGACTCTATTACAGTTACAAGGATTGGATGCAACTAGTTCGATATACACGAAGTATGCATAGGTATGCACTGTCAGCAAATTATATACAATTAAAAAAAATGATCAAAATAAAGGAGTGGCTATGTACATTGACGGAAGGCCAAAAGCATCAGGGAATATTGCAGGGTTTATAAACAGTACATGACTTGGGTCAACAAATAAGCAACCCAATTGCATATTTGAGGTGTGCGAGGGAAACTGTGTATTCGTATGTGCAATAAAATCAATAACTGCAGGGGAAGAGTTGCTAATCGATTACAATTTGAATCGCTTAGTTACAAACACAATTACTATGGGGGTGGTATGTACTATGTACCATTTTACCCAACCTCCAATTAATGACTCCAATATACCATTTTATTCTTATATTTTTTTTCATAAGTCTATTGGTTTCATTTCGGTAATGTTTTTTTATATTTATTTTTTGTCACAGGGGGACATTGATCGTACGGAGAAGGCTCTGGCCCAAAACACAGATCGCGATGTATTTTCAAGCACTTCTACCCAACAGGTTTACCTCATTGTAATTGTACAAATTAGATATGATCAAAATATTTTATTATTATGTTTTTTCATAAGTTTTTTGAGTTAATTTCAATAATGTTTTTAATATTCTTGTTGCAATCGACTGATCGGGGAAAGGCACCATCAGTAGAGGAGAGCATACATAGTGAGGTGCAGTCAATATTTTGTGATGATGACATCACTTATTCAGCAAACCTTCTCGATACGATAAAAAAGCTTAAAAAAATGCAATGAAGAAATGGCTAAGTTGATGTTCATAGTGCCTCAAACAGATGAGATAAGAGAGAGGGTTAAAGTATTGACTGAGAGATTACAAAACTTGCAAGTAAGTTGTCATGAGGTCTTTAATTATAACATAAGTTCATTCATGGTTTTATATTTTGTACTCTTTTATGTTATGAACTGAAATATGTGTTGTTTTTATAGGGTTATTTGCCTCCTCATGATGTTCCTGGCCATGATCAGGGTACTGCAAGTGCTGCCCGAGGAGTAAGGGTTGGTACAAGTTTCCATCTTGATCTTCCTACGCATACATCACATCATCTGACCCCATAATCCATCCCTATATTGTCGTCTGAAATTTTGGCAACACATACCATCCAGGAATCCGTTAATGCACCCTCTGGCAGTGAACACATACTAGAACATGTGTCAGGACATGTACCTAGGGATGCAGAGGCCACTAATACTGGTGATGTTTTAGCAACATTTCCTGGATCTTCCCGTATTACTAGTAAGGGAACATTGTCGGTCACACTTGTGGTGACCGAGGATTTCGTTCCCATAAAGATAGATAAGGTCCCAGATACTTTAAAATGTTTTAATTATTATTCTATATAATCCAATTGAAATTTACTTATTGATTGCTCTTTTTAAACTATTGATCCCATGATCATTTTGTAGGAAATGATGTTTTTTATAAACATCTAAGTGATATTACATTGGAGCTCTTTGGGCCCACTATACGTACATGGTGGAATGCCCAAAATTAAGATTTAAAAGATGAGCTCATTAACCATTTAGTTGTGTTGTTCAATGATAAAACATTCAACCAAACCAAGGTCCTTAAGAAAGCTGGTACCTATCTAAAGTATGTGAGGGACCAATATAGGTCACATTTAGAGAAGAACAAAAAGAACGAGCATCCCCCCATGATTCCAGAGGAGTGGAAGGACTTGGTGTCCAATGGAAAGGAGAAGGCTAAAAGGAAAAATGAAAGACACCATCGGGCCAAGGAAGGTATGTGATATAGAAGCATAAATCTGCAAAAAATTCCCAATTAATCGTGATTTTAAAAAAATCTGCAAGCTAGATGATTTTTTTCCCGATTTTTTGAAAAAATTGTTGAATTTTTGGTCGATGATTTTTTTTTCATTTCAAACTGCAAAATTGCCAAAAAAACGTGTTTAAAATCTGTAGAAAAACGTGAATAAAATTGAGCTGATTTTCGCACAATACAAACCATGAGACCATGGCTTGTTGCTTACTATTATGCTTTGATAGATTTTTTCCAAGCATCCATAGCTTGTTTGAAAGCACCTATTTTAGGCTTTTAGCTATAGCAGCAAGGCAATGAACTGTTTGATAAAATGTTTTGGTAGACATGTATGAAAAGTGCAGTAGCATAGACAAGGCAGTGAACTGCTTGAAAAAAATATCTCAAAGAAATGTAGTCTCATGGTGATGGAATGCCATGACAAGCAAATTGTTATGGATTGTCATGTCATTCCATCACTGTGAGACTGCATTTCTTTAAGCGTTATTTCAAACAATTCACTACCTTGTCTATGTTATTGCTTACTATTATGCTTTGGTAGATTTTTTCCAAGCATCCATAGCTTGTTCGAAAGCACCTATTTTAGGTTTTTACTTTTAGCCATAGCATGAAGGTGTTGAACTGCTTGATAAAATGCTTTGGTAGACATTAATGAAAAGTGTGGTAGCATAGAAAAGGTAGTGAACTATTTGAAAAAATGCTTCAAAAAAATGTGGTCTCATGGTGATGGAATGTCATAACGAATGCCATGACAAGCAAATTGCTATTGATTGTCATGGCATTCCATCACCATGAGACCACATTTCTTTCAGTATTTTTTGAAACAGTTCACTGCCTTGTCTATGCTATTGCTTACTATTATGCTTTGATAAATTTTTTCCAAGCATCCATAACTTGTTCAAAAGCACCTATTTTAGGCTTTTAGCCATAGCAGCAAAGGCAGTGAACTATCGATAAAATGCTTTGGTAGACATGTATGAAAAATGTGGTAGCATAGACAACTCACCATCGATATTTATGCAGTTCTAGTATGTTTTGTGCAATGTAATCAATGATATGAATATAACCAACAAAAATCTATTTTCTATAATTCATGGATTGAACTCGTATTTTATTTTGCTCTCAATGTCTGTATGCTATGGAAATTCCATTATTTTTTTTTTGAAAAGTAGTTTCTGACTATTTTTCTTTAAATTTTTGTGTTTTTTTGTAAATCCGATTTTTTTCTGATCTTTTCCTGATTTTTTCAAAAAGTTCTGAACTTTTGGTTTGTCAATTTTTTTCCCAAACGATTAATGTTGCTATGTGTGATACTATCAACAATGCAATTATATACTGATTACTCTTTCTTTTTACATAATCTAATGTATTTCAAACTTTTCATAGGCTACCCGACACATCAAAGGCAACAAAGGCAAGACTAGAAAAGCACGGGCAACACAAACTTGGCTCTGGTGGTTATATGAAATTAGCTGCATGAATTGTAAGTATCAATAAATGAAATGTTGCATCCAAATTATAATAAATTGAAAATAATTTTGGTTTTATCACACCATAGAAGCAAAATTCATGATCTTATGCAAAAATTTAGGGCTCTAAATTCAACAAAGTTCCCACAAAAGAGGACCTGAAGATTTTCTTCCAGGAAGGCTGAGTCGTGGCTGAATGCCTAAGAGTCTTGAGTGGGAAAACACAATCTTCCATTGCATCTGACACGCAGGTAAATAAGCTCAATAAAGTTTATTTAAAATTGAATACTTGTGCAATCTATTCAATAATAATTTCCACCATAAAGGAATTGCATGCCTTTTTTAAAAACATTCAAGCAATGATAATACTGCACATGACATTGGAATGCAGCCTAGTGAGGGTGGAGCACAACGTGCAGATGAAGGTCATGGTGTGCATCCTAGTACTTTAGAGCATAAAGAGTGTGATCAACATGTTGAACATGATCAGGCTAGAGAAGATCAGGAATATCATGTGGCCCCATCAAGTAAAGAGGACCACTCTAAAGTTCTTTTAAACATATTTAATTGCAATTGGTGTATTAATTAATATAACTTTTCATGTTTCAACTTTAGAGCATGTAGAGCATGATCAACGTGTTGAGCATGATCAGGCTAGAGAAGATCAGGAACATGATGTGGCCCCATCAGGTAAAGAGGACCACCCTTATGTTCTCTTAAACATATTTAATTTCAATTGGTGTATTAATTAATGTAACCTTTCATGTTTCAACTGTAGATTAGGATTTAGAGGGTGTTCAACATGTTGAGCATGAGTCTATAACAAAGTTCAAAAACATGATGTGGACCCATCAGGTAAAGAAAACCACTTTAATGTTCTTTTAATTAATGAAATACTTGTAACAATAATAATAAAACATATCAGTTTAACATTTCTTTCTTATTGCAGTAGACCCCCCTTGCAGCGGTGTCCACGTCATGAGCAAATGACTAGGCATAGATTAAGATCATGAGCAGAGGGCAGAACAACTAAAGGGGGGACAAATATTGATTTAGAAAATGATACTCCACTTCAGCTTTATGTAGCTTTAAAAAAGAAACAAAAAAAAAAGTGATTGTAATCATATCATGACAACCATATTTTTGATAATATGTAAAAACTGAAAGAATGAATATTATATGTTAATGAATGAATGTGATATGTTAATGAATGAATGTTATATGTTATTAATGGATGAATGAATGTTATATGTTATTAATGGATGAATGAATGAATGTTATATGTTATTAATGGATGAATTAATAATTAATGTTATATGATTGGGTATGGGGAATTAAGAGTGATGTGAGGGAGGGGGAGGGGCCAAATGAGTTTCCACCATCACGTGGTTGGCCCTATTAAGTAGAGAATATTAAACTATTCTCGAAACAAAGAGAAGCTCAATAAGGTAATGCACTTTTCAATATAAGAAATGCATCGTTTGAAGTATCAAACCAATATGCAGTTTGTATGTATGATTAGTCGTCAGTCTCCGCGATGGTACATTTCCAAGAATATTTTTTTAAAAAAAATTGCATTGCTTCATTGCATTTTCAACGAAACCCACCGAAAAATCGCCCAAAAGGTTCGATGAAGTTGCTATAGCTACGATGAAGGTTTCGTCGTAACTCCTTGCCCATTTTGTCGCAATTTTGACGAGCTTTTGGTGTTGTTTCAATGCTACTACTTCCCCATTTCGTCACACTTTCGATGAATTTTTGGTGTTCTTCTGACACCACTCCTTGCCCATTTCGTCACAATTTTGACGAACTCTTGGTGTTGTTTTGACGCTACTACTTGCCCATTTCATCGCACTTTAGATGAACTTTTGGTGTTGTTTTGACGCTACTCCTTGCCCATTTCATCGAAATGGCAACAAACTTTTGGTGTAATTCGTCAATGGATACACGAAGTTTTTGTCGATATTCCGATGAAAGTTTGAGTCATTTTATGATGCGAACGACCAACAAATCTGCGTCGTTACTTTGATGTTTAATTCGTCGTCGGCCTTTTGACAAAAAAACAACATCGAAAATATTTTTGTCATTTCGTTGCTTGTCCGACAAAGATTTGTCGAACGACCGACGAACATTCGTTGAAAAATGGTGTCAACTTTAGTAGTGTGCAAAGCTCAAATCATTCAAATGAAAAGTATTAAGGTTAACCTTTGCCCAGCAACAATTAATAAATAATCTATAGTCCCAAGACTACATGACAAGACACTTAGCCATCATTCGTTGGTAGGGGGAATTTGCACCTTCCCATGATTTCGATCATACATGATTAGGGTTGTGACATCAGCCTCCAACTCATCACTCCTCTACCAACTCAACTTTTCCTTCGCGTGAACCCCCTTGTTGGAAAAAAATTCCGCCACCGTATTAATTTCCCTAAAAGCATGAGAAATATAACATTTTTCAAATTTACTAATGATCTCCTTAGAAAGGTTAATCCAATTCTCTATAGACCAAGAGGGTTTTTGTAGGCCCTTTATACATTGAATAATATTGTTCAAATCCCCTTCAATCCAAACATTTTTAAAGTTCAACTAACTAGTCAGATTCAAAACTTGAAAAGCCCCAATAGCTTCCACCATGTGGTTTGTCTGAGTGCCCAAGGGGAGAGCCACTGCAAAAATGAAACAACCATTCTCATCCCTAATCACACCCCCACACTCGGCAAGCCCAGGGTTTCCCCTGGCCGCCCCATCAAAATTGATTTTAACCCAGCTAGAAGGAGGGAGGCTCCAGAAGATACCATCTCTAGGCCCCTTAGTAGACTTGAGAAGATTGGACATATCAACATTAACCTTCCAAGCATCAGCCACTCTAAGCTCATACTCTTGAAAGCTAACCATTCCTTTAGCATTGATCTTGCTATTGAGAAAATTGAAATTCTCTCTCACAACCCTAATAATCTTGCCAAAAACTTGCTCTGACAGAGCCATGTCCCTAGAGATTCTATTATTACGCTCTTTCCAGATGCCCTAGGCTAGGTGAGGGAAGACATAGCCCCAAAGCAGATTCAACACACGGTTGCTTGAAGGGACCTTCCACTGATTATAAAAAATCCAAGATAGTTCTAGGAAAAACCTAGCTAAGATCCCACAATTGCAAAATCCTTCACCAAATAGCATAGGCAAAAGGACAGAGGAGAAAAAGATGTGAAGAAGACTCTACCTCCACACAACAAAGGTAACATCTGTTAGGAAAAGACAAACCACGTTTACAAAGATTGTCATTAGTCAACAGTTTATTCTGAAGGAGGGTCCAAACAAAAATGTTAACTTTAGGAATTAGGTTGTGCACCCAAGCCTTCGCCCAAACAGGGTAGAATAAAGAAGAATAACAAGAGGCCACAATTGAAGAGATAGAGTAACACCCTGAAGAGGACAACTTCCAGACTAAAGAATCCTCTTGGCCCTGCGATCTGAGCATAACAGAATTAAGGAGAAGTTGAAAAGGTCGAAGATCCTAGCTAATAGAAGAAATATCAACCCACTTATTATTACTCCAGTAATCCCTAACCAAGATGCCATACCTATTTTTTCAAACCTCCATGTGATTCCTAAAGAAATGATTATTACATAGGCTATCATTTCCAATCCACTGGTCTTCCCAGAACAAGATATTCTTACCATCTCCAAGTTTCCAAGACGCTCCTTTACTAGCAAGGTCCCTAGCCTTAATGACATTGTTCCAAAGGATTGAACCAAGGGGGAGATTCTAAGAACTAAGAAAGTATTTGAAGGAGTCAACCCCCAACAAATATTTGTTGCACTAGATAGTATTCCATTCACGATTGTTAGCATGTGATCTCCAAACCTATTTAGCCAAGAGAGTTTTATTGAACACTCTAATGCTCCTCAAACCAAGACCCCCATACTTTTTAGGTCTACACACATTCTCCCAAGCCACCAACAAAATCCTTTGTTTCTCCTCAACCCCTAACCAAAGGAAGCATTTTTGGATCTTTTCTATGATTTCAACAAACTTGGTAGGAATATTAAACAAGCTAAGGGCATAAAAAGGTAAATTTTGAAGAGAGGCCTTGAGTAATAAAACCTTACCAGCTTGACTCAAAAGGGCCCCTTTCCAGCCAACTAACTTTTGATTGAACATATCCACAAAAGAAGTCCAAAAAGAATCTAGAGGTTTAGAACCCAAAGGAAGACCCAAATAAATGGAAGGAAGAGAACAAACAACACAACCTAAAATGTTCGCAAATCTTCCTTTTCCTATGTTCAAGGGTATCGAAAAAGAAGAGAGAACTTTTTTCCCTGTTAAATTTTTGCCCTGAACCTTCCTCATAAAGCACAAGGGATCTCTTCAGAGTTCTGGCTTCTCGAATAGTAGAGTTGCCCAAAAGAATTGTGTCATCCACAAATTACTAATGTGAACAGACTAGACTCACCGAAGACGGTTTTAACCCTTTCAAACTGCCTTCTATCACTTTTTGTATAGGAGCCTTCCTAAACATTCCACCATAAGAGTAAAGAGAATAGAAGACACAGGATTTCCTTATCTAACTCCTCTCGACACTTTGAAAAAACGAGAAGGGGAACCATTGATAATGACAAAGGTACTGGTAGTAGAGATCATTTCCCAAATCAATTGTAGAAAACTTTCCAAAAACCCAAAAGCTTTTAAGACTTTGATCAAAAACTCCCACTCCACCCTATCATAGGCCATAGACATATCCAGCTTAAGCAAAAAACCCTAGCTTTTCGAAGCTTCAATGGAATGAATATTCTCATGAACCGTGATAATGGAGTCCAGAATCTGTCTACTAGGAACAAAAGCACTCTGCTGGGGAGATATCAACAAAGGAAGAATCCCAAGAAGCCTAGTAATAACCACTTTAGATATAATTTTATAAAAAGAGTTGCATAAACTAATTGGGTGGAAGAAATCAAAAGCATCAACACCAGGGAGCTTAGGAATGAGAACAATAAAAGTAGCATTAAGCTCTTTCAACAACTTCCTGGATCCAAAAAGCTCCTTGACAACATTAACCACATCATCAGCCACAATTTCCCAGAAGACCTGAAAAAGAAACATAGGGAACCCATCGGGCCCAGGGACCTTATTCCCTTCGAAAGAGAAAAAAGCCTTTCTGACCTCTTCCGAAGAAGGGATAGCAATCAAAAGTCTATTTTGATGCTCATTCAGAATATTAGAGATAGCTTCAATGAGAGTTTGTTGAGCATTCACATCCAACCCCTCTTCCGAAGAAAGGAGGTTCTCAAAGAACTAGATAGCCTCATTCCTGATCTCATCTTCCTCAATTTTAACACCATTCTTCATAATATGGGTAATGCGATTGGAAGCTCTATGTTTCATAGTGGTCAGATGGAAAAACATGGTATTCTTATCCCCGATAGAAATCCAAACCAATCTAGATCTTTGTTTCCAATATTCCTCTTCTTTTGAGATAATTCCATGGTATTTAGTAAGGATAACATTTTCCTTAGATCAAAGATCACCCACATAACCATCTTTCTAAATTCAATCCTGAATATCCTTTAAATCATTTTAAATAGCAGACTGAGTAGCAAAGATATCCCCAAAAACCTCCTTATTCCAAATTCTAACCCTGGTTTTGACCTCATCAGCTTCTTAGCTACTCTAAACATAGCAGTACCATTGACACTTATATTCCACCACTCTTGAATACAGTCAAAAATATTAGGATGAGACAGCCACATTCTTTCAAATCTAAAGGGGAAATTTCTCTTACCTGACACAAATTAGACACAAAGCTTATAGGGAAATGGTTCGAGCCAATTCTAGAAAGAGCATTTAAAGAACAAAAATAACCCTTCAACCAGCTATCTGAAATTAGAGCCCTGTCAAGCCGAACTTGGATAAGGTCATTCCCAGCCCTCCTGTTAGTCCAGGTATACATAGCCCCCTTGAGGTCCACATCATGCAAACATTGAGAGTTGATAAAATCCATCAAATCCAGTTTGATGTCCATCTGTATTTGAGAGCCCCCAAAATTTTCAGACTCTTGTATTGGCGTGTTAAAATCCTCCATGATAATCCAGTTCTCATTAGGAAAGCATAATCTAAAAGACTCAAATATTTTCCAAAAACTCCTAGCAGATTTATTGTTGGGAGCATAGCTATTAGACAAAATCCAGCTTAAATCATCTCTGATATGACTGAATTTGGTGGCCACATGATTGGCATCTTCCCAAATTGGGGTACCTTGGAGGTGATCCTGAATCCAAAAAGTTACTAAACCTCCAGAAGCCCCCTCTGAACTACTACCCTGCACACCACAATTCTTGAAGATCTTAATCTTTTCCACCCTCTCTTTAGGCATCTTGGACTTGTGAACAATTAAAATATCAGGTTTGTGGTCCCTAGCAAAATTGTGCAAAATCTCTTGTTTATGGGAATTGTTTAGCCCTTGAATATTCCATGACATAAACTTCATTTCTATGATGGGTATTGCTTCTGCATAGATCCGGGATGGTTCTTTGAACCCCTTCCACAATATTTTGGATGCATTCTTGTTCCCTATGCCACTTTGTTGATTTTCTGCTTGAACTTCTCTAGGTTCCAACATCCGCTCTTGATCTAATTCTTGTAGAAACCCCCACTGTATTGTTTCCTTTTTTACTTTTATTCTTCTCAACTTTAGTATATGAGTTATCCTCATTATTGATGTGTTTTTTATGCACTTCTCAACACAGGTAATGCATAGATGCATCACCTCTCCTGAAAGACAATCTTCCACAATCAAATTGCAGAACACTATCCCAAGGTCTCTAATGTTAGGTCTTGATAGTGCTTGGAATATCTCAGTTGTTTTATGTGATTTGCTAGAATCACAAGGCGGACTTACGGATGAGTTACAAAGAATGGGAAGTTGGGTTTGCAAATGCAGTTTCAAAGTGCTGGAAGTGAATGAACAGTGGTTGTCCACTCAAAACAGCAAGCTGAAACTCATCAAGTTCATCTGATTTAGCTTCATGGTGATGCTTTGTATCCTACTCTAACCAAAGATTAAAAGAAATAGCTAAAGGAGAAGAGTTAAGAAAGTTATTCTAATCCTAAGCTATGAATGAACAATAACAATGGTGGTTGCTACAGTAGACAGGCTTCCTAAACTGAGTTTTGCTTGACCAAGAGAAACCTATAGCTACACAAAACTAGTGCAATCTTCTAAGGTCTGCTGATTTTCAAATTATACATACACATCATGAACATGCAATTAAACTAGGTTGCAACAATGACCGAAAGAAGCCCAGACTAACTTTGCACAACAGCTTGTCATCAACAAGTGCTAAAAGTATGGATTGGAAGCTCATCAAATACTATAACAACAACACCATTATGACAGCCATTCAAGAAACTAATACTAAAACTAACATAGAAGGTAGAACCATGCATGCAAGATGAGAAAAATCAAAGAGAACATCCATAACATCATGCAATGCTATCTTCTATTGCTGCAAATACTTTTCACAACAGCTCTCCAACCCTTACAAATGAGGGACAAGCCCCTATTTATAGTTTTACAAAGCTCAAATCAATGGCTAGGATTAATTCACAATGAGTGGCCTAGATTTGATTACATTAGGGTTTCACCTACCCCCCATTATCCAACAATTTAAAATACATCCTTGTCTTTTCCCTGTTTTGTCATCTAGTGCTCAAGTGTTGTAGCAGTTTTGTCATTTAGATAATTGTCATTTTACTGTAGCTGAAACTGCCTAAAAGTTGTCTTCTTACTTGATGTGTTTGCAGTGTTCTTCCTTGGATCAAGCAAACTCTTTGATGATTGGCATCAATGGATTGGTTGCCCCTAATTCGGGCGGACAGCTCCCTTATGCCTTCTTCAAGGCCACCCCCTTGCATTTTTGCCATTGACTTCCTTGGCACAGGCCTTCTTCTAATGCTAACCCTGTTGGTGGGTGATAGGGGGAGAGGCGAATATGAAATGAATGGTGACATGAGCTATGCGTATTCCTTGTTCAGCTTTCTCAATGGGTCTCCTGATGGACCTATAGTAGGCTCCTTGAATCCTGCGTACATGAAGTGTCATAAGTGCTTTCATACACAAATCAAGGAAAACGTTAGTCAAATCTTGAAAAATCTTTGTTAGATCCATCCATGCATCATCAAAATATCATAATATTCATATTTGGAGCTCATTTGGACCATAAACATTAATGCAGGCCCAAGGGGGCGGGCAGCGAATGAGGGACAACAAATCGGAAGGGAAGTTCCTGGACCTCACAAAACTTAGCAAAACCAAGATTTTTCAATTATAGCACATGGGAAAAGGGGAAGGAAGAGTGCCCAAAAAAAAATTCCTCAAGATTGGACCCATTTGAAAAAAGCAGAAGCTCAAAATGGCCATGGAGAGACGGAGTCCCATAAATGACCACGGAGGGGCTGGGTCCCAAAGGCCGGGTTGTCGAGGGTCCACGGATGTTCCAAAATGGCCATGGAGGGACGGAGTCCCGAAAACAGCCACGGAGGGAACGGGTCCTGGAGGCCGGGTCGTCGAGGCTCCACAGATGTTCCAAAACAGTCATAGAGGGATGGAGTTCCAGAAACAGCCACGGAGGGGCCGGGTCCTGAAGGCCAAGTTGTCAGGGCTCCACAGATGTTCCTTTTGTCTCCTGAAATTGCACCCTATGCACAGAGATTGAAACTGAGCTTTCTAGAGACACATGGGATCATTTCAAGGCTATGGGTCACCTGAAGTTGAAATGAACCTCCGGAGAAGGCCAACCTCCTTTGGGTACCACCTAAACTACTGATTCTTTGAAGGGAAAGGGAGAAAGAATGCATACAAAATGGAACTATACTGAACTATTCCTATGGTGATACACCGAGTTGATAAGAAATCAGAAAAATGAAAACAAGATGCAAACACATTGGGGAAACTAGACTACAACTATTTTACTTACTCAACATAACCCCATTAGACTTATGCATCACTCTTGACAGTTTGATCTACATACATATCTCAAGAAGGAAGGAACAAACTTCACAGCTTTGTGGTATGAATACAAATTTAGAAAAACACTGTTAAAGAAATACATACATAAGCTAACATACAGAAATGAGTGGTAAGAGAATTAGTACTTGTTTTCAAGGTGAACTCTATTTTGCATTCCAAATTTCAGTTGGGTTACAAAGTATACATCAGCTGAGAAAGGATAGATAAAACCACTAGCTCTTCTGGATGCATAGTTCAAACTATTTACAAAAAAGGCAAAAATGCCTTATATATCAAACTGTGTCGGCCCCTTAAGGCTTACAAAATATCAGTCCTCAGAAAAGATCTCTCCTCAGATCTTTTCGATTGAATTAAATGCAAGACCTTGTGTGTCCATGACGGCCAAGAGTCACCTCGGAGAAGCTTTCTTCAGATATTTTGCAACTACCGCATTCATTCTGATCCTAACATCGTGTCTTGTTCGAACCACTTCAGCTAAACACTTTGAATGCCCTAAGCTCACAACAGATACATGTTGCATTCATCCCGTTGACATCCATCATTCTGATCAGACTGCCATGGCTCGCCTCAGCTCCCCCTAGTTGGTTGAGCATATTCCACGTAGACTTTGTGGGCAGTCAAAATCCCCCTTGGTTAGAATCGCATCTCGGCAAGACACCAAAAGTGTCTCACCAATGCAATTACGCCCTCTAAAACTATCGGCACAATAGGCGACAGTCGATGAGAGTCCTGGCAAACTTAGGAGTCATGTTGATAACGCCAAAACATCGATAAGTCAAACGGCATCGAGGAGAAGTCATAGCGAGCACCACTGAGTTATACCAATGTCGCTTTATTGGGTGATTCCATCGCTGTCGGTGAGAGATCCTACGTTCGCGGAGACATCTTAGTGAACCCTTCTTATCGCGGCGAGCACACTAGATGTCGGCAAGAGATATCAGGTCTACGAGACCCTTCAGTGAGCTCCATAGGTCACCTTGAGCCTCGCATTTCTTTCTATGAGTCACATACTTGGTCACTAGGACCATACACCGAACACTTTGTCTTTCAGCGAGCTCCCTTTTCTTGTCACTGAGACCTCCTTCATTCGCCGAGACCTCTTGTAGACCTCCTTTTGCTTCGCGTGTTACACCGAAGGCGCTAGGCATGTCGATGTGACCTCTCATTGTCGAAGAGACCTCCCGCCGAGCTCTCTTTTCTTTAGTGACGCTACTTTCCTTTGGCAAAACATACTGACTTCACCCAAACCTCACACCGAGGCCCTTCTTTCTACCAAGCTGTTCACTTTACTGTCGGCAAGACATCACCGAGTCGGGGAGATCTCCTATTGAATTCACAAGATTATGCTGAAGCCACATACTTCGGCAAGACTTTGGACAATCGCCAGGACCCCATGGCGAAAGCCCCAACTCCTAGCGAGACCGGATGTTTCCTTAGTGGGACCCCCACTTGTTTGCTTCCGTCATCAAGACCCCCTGGTCGGGGAGACATCCATTGGTCAACAAGAGGTTATGTCGAAGGCACCCTAATTTGGCGAGGCTTCATTTCGTTCACTTCAGCAAGAGGCAAAGGTTTCGCCAATACATTGTGGCGAAACCACCTCCTTTGGTCGAGATCCCTTCATTCGTTGAGACATGGCCATGTTGGCAAGACCATAGGGCGACAGCTGGAAACTATACTGAAGTCAAATATCGGGGAGACCTTCTGCGTTCAGCGAGACCCTGTGGCGAAGGGACCAACCTTTGCCGAGAGCCCTTCCGTCGTCGCCAAAACATTGTCGGGTTGCTGAAACCTCTTAATAGGCTCAAAGACTTACCCCGAAGTGTCCATCTATCGCCGAGAGTTATACCAAAGACGTCAACACCATCGGCAAGACATTCCATCCTCGCTAAGACTTCTCTCTGAGACTCTTTGTTACCCCGAATGAATGCAGTCGGTGTGACTTTTCCTCTTCATTGGGACTTTTCACCGAGCGTCATAAGTTATCCTAAAGCCTGTGGTCGCCATGAGTCTCCCCGACTGATGATTGAATGGCCTATTGACCAAAGATCCCAACGCGATAAGAGGTCATACCAAACCCTTCTTGTCACAGTGATAGGCTCTGCAGCTTCGTTCGGCAGGACAGAAACTAGGTCACAACGACCTATTCAAAATGGAAAGTATCAAAGTAGCCAGTTGGCCAGACAGTGAAGATGTCATATCGACCTAGCTCTAATGGAGGCTGAGCCTATAACTATTGAAGCATATTTCCAACAAAGCAGGCCTCTGAACTGAATTCCTTGTGAAATGTCATCAGATGCATGAAATAACCCTTAATGGAGATGTCCCATTTGGCCCTTATGAACATCTGCAACATAGATGCCTTGCCTAATTGAGCCTGAGGGTGAAAATTAGATAACAGTTCCAAAACAGCCAAAGAGGGACGGAGTTCCGAAACCACCGAAACTTAACGAAACTTTGAAGAAACCTTGGCAGTTCACTTAGGCACTACAAACACATCCCAAATTCACCAAAAAGTTGTCCCCAAAGTCAAAAATGTGGAAACTGGACAGGCAGGGGTCCACGGATGTTTCCAAAACAGCCCAAGAGGGAGGGAGTTCTGGAGGGAAAGTTCTGAAACCACTGAAACTTAACGGAACATTGTGAGGCATGGCGGTTCACTTAGGCACCACAAACATCAAATCCACAAAAAGTTGGCTGATCAAAAATGTGGAAAAGCGGTGCAGAGTCTACAGTCATTTCAAACAACCAAAAGAGGGAGGGAGTTCTGAGGAAGGTTGCGAAACTCCTTAGAAGCGGAATGTTAGCGAAACCTTGAAAGGTTCTTAGGCACCATAAACACATCGAGATCCGCAAAAGTTATCCTGAAGTCAAAAATATGGAAATGGCGAGGGTTACGGATGTTTCCAAAACAACCAAAGAGGGAGGGAGTTTCGAAGGAAAAGTTTTGAAACCACCAAAACTTAACTGAACGTTGACGAAACTTTGGTAGTTCACTTAGGCACCTCAAACACATCCCAAATCCACCAAAAAGTTGTCCCCAAAGTCAAAAATGTGGAAATCAAACTGGCGGGGGTCCACGGATGTTTCCAAAATAGCCAAAGAGGGAGGGAGTTCCAGAGGGAAAGTTATGAGACCACCAAAACTTAACGAAACATTGACGAAACCTTGGCAGTTCACTTAGGCACCACAAAAACATCCCAAATCCACCAAAAAGTTATCCCCAAAGTAAAAAATGTGGAAAAAAATAGAATTGAGTGATCAAGGACCAAGTTAGTAGGAACAAGACAAAAGGAAGAAAAGGGACAGGGGACTTTGTTTCTCCCTAGACTTGAATGCCCCAAGTAGGTGAATTTGGTAAGAGAAATTTGATCGTTTGAAGGAACATGACCAATTTGGGCTTGGAAAATGGGGCATGCAAAACAAGATAGGAGCAAAGCAGCCTGTCGAGAGAAAAAAAAAGGGGGGGTCCCTGCCTACAGCGAGGCATGTGTGCAAAACATGCACAACACTCATCAAGATCCAAGTCCTCAAGACCCATGAAACCTTTTCCATCCATAAAATCACCTACTGTAGCAACTTTGTTCAACAAAGAATACCCCACAATAGTCCTCCCCTTGTAGGTATCCCCAGAATTCCCAAAAGTGGATTTAACAACCTCTGGGGAGCTTTGAGATCCAACCTAAATAACAAAATTGGTGATCTTTTCCCCACTCTCCTCTGAACCTTCCTCACTACTTGCCTTACTTTGACCACAACAGAAAGTTTCCTCTGAACCATCAACTACCAAATCTGGAACCCATTGTTCTAAATTCAAACTTTCATTATGCTTTATAGTGCTCCCTCCTACCTTTTCCTCATCCCCCTGAGCACCCTATGTACTCGAGTCTACATCTGCTCTATTAAGGTCATTTGCATCTCCCTCAAGATCTGCAAAGATATTATTATCTTTGTGAGGCTCCTCTGCTTTTCTAGCTTCCATACTAGGGATTCGACTCTCCACACTATTTCCCTGGCCTTCCTCAAGTAAAATCTTGTCCCCTCTAATCCCATCCTCTTGGGATTTCTCCTCTTTAAGCTCATCCTCTTGGGGTTTCTCCCCCATTTTAGCCCTCCATATCTTGGTCTCCTTAGAAACTGTCTTAACCTCAGGCTTCAACACTTTATTTGGACATTTCCTTGTCCAATGCCCAGCTTTTTTACAAGTGAAGCACACAAAAGAAAGAGTCTCAAACTTAACCAGTTGAGCCCACTTTCCAAGTTTAGACACAATTTCAATCGATGATGGCAGGTCTGAAGACTGAGTTATCCCCATAGATTCTAGCGAAAACCAACCTCTTTCTAGACAAAGTCATAGCATTTATTGATAGCAACTCCCCAAAGGAACTATCAATAGCCCTGAAAACATCCTCATTCTAATACTCCATTGGTAAGCCTAGTAGTAGAACCTATACAGGCATCGTCTCGAAAGAAGCATCCGAGAAATTCATCTTCGAGGACCACTTTTTGATAGCCAATGATGACTTGCCAATGACCCAAGGGCCACCACATAGAACTACAAGCTTATCCTCTTCGCAAGAAAAGGCAAAGGAGAAGAAACCCTTAGGCAAAGCCGCTACCTCTACTTGACCTTTTACTCGATTTCTTCTTAACAAAATCCCTGACAACTTCAATATTTGGTCATGGACCCATAAATTTCCCCACCAGCGATGAAGCCATTAAAGAAACGTTATGATCAATCACTGGATCAGGAACAAGAATAGCATACATCCCACTCACAGGGGACAAAATGTTGCTCACCGAAGGAAAAATAGATTTACCAACAGTCTTAGTTCCAAACAGCTAGACCCACTTTCTCTTTGATTCCTCACGTGAAGGATCCCTCGAAGTAATGTCCACACCCTAGTTTCCAAGGCACTCGGACCCACAAACCCCATCCTTCGAAGAAGAGCTAGAAAATAATTTACCATCAGAAGACACCTTTCCACCTGGGTCCCCTCGTTTCTTCGAGCTCCAGTCCTCGGAAGCCACTCCCTCCTAATCGTCGCTTGCATTTTCCCCTACCGCATCCCCAGAAAGGCCAACGCCCAACCCAACCCCAGCTGCCTTCGAACCATATACCCGTTGCCAACCAGAAAATTCAAATCCTTTTTCCTGCTCCGCCATCATCCTTTTTTTTTTATTATTCTATGTTATATGCAATATATTGATAATATTTATTTTGTTTTCATTTTATTTATTCACTTATATTTTTTATAACATAGTTATAAATTGAATTTATTATAAATATATATATTTATTTGTATATATTATATTGCAATGATTTTTGTTTTTGTAAAAGGCATGAAGCCTATAGATATTTTATTATATAACATAGTAGATACATGAATATTACAATTCAAAATTTGATCAAGTAGTGATCATTGTGTTGCTCAGATCTTACCATATGACATTCAAACCTTATAATATTATCAAACATAACTATATAATTCAATATATGAACAAATAGATCATTTTGACATATAGGGATTGTAACATTTGATTATTATTATTATAGTAATATTTATATTTTAGTGTTTATACTATTGTTTATTTGTTTATTTGTATCTCAACACTAAGTTATTTTGGTGTTCTATTTTGAGGACACGACATATATATATATATATATATATTCAGATAATCCTTACATCCACAGGTCTTAGTCTCTACTCTTCATTACAGTTCTTTATTTATCTATATCTAGGATATCCTCCTATTTTGTTATCTATTACATACATATATCAATGTCTAGTCTCTTATAGATATGTGACACTTATAAGAGACTTATAGGGATATTGTGGTAGGTTTTTCTCTATGACTTGTACCATGGCAACACTTTTCTTGCATTGTTTTTTTTTGTCATATTGAGTCTTTGAGTTTCATTCAAAGAAAATTGATGTAGTTTAGATATGGGGGTCTTACTAGACAACAAAAATCTAGCAAGAAAACACACATTTCAACAAAAAAAATAAAATTGCTTTGAGTTGTATTCAAATTTGCAAACAAAAATCTTATAAAACTATGAGGAGTAGAATTAGATATTCAATTCTCATATAATCACCTTCAAAAACCTCCCCAAAAATTACCATAACGTCCTTTTATACTTCATGATCCATGGAGGTTAAATCGTTTCAAGATCAAGTAGTTATGTAAGGCATCACCTTATGTGTGACCTTGGTGATACACATTCTTATTAATGGACATGTATATTATCAACTAGTTGAATAATTTGTTGAGCCTTAAATGAGATCCATCTAAGGGTAGCAAGATCAATTATGCCAATACGTCTAGAAATGTTTCAAAATCTCATTAGTAGTTGAATGTTATTAAGTTTCAAAATAGGTAACCTTGATGTTAAACAATGTTAGTCATTTATATCATTTGCAGAGTTGCCTAAATTCCATATAGCTTGAATTCCATACAACTTGAATTACATATGTTTTTGGCGATAATCTAAATCCTTGACAATAAGAGTAAGTTTTTTTTGGATGATTGTGTGTTATGTATCACCTATTAAATTGATGTTAGACAATGTTATCATTAATAGTTGAATGCTATGATCCATCTAAGGGTAGCAAGATCAATTATGCCAATACGTCTAGAAATGTTTCAAAATCTCATTAGTAGTTGAATGTTATTAAGTTTCAAAATAGGTAACCTTGATGTTAAACAATGTTAGTCATTTATATCATTTGTAGAATAGCCTAAATTCCATATAGCTTGAATTCCATACAACTTGAATTACATATATGTTTTTGGTGATAATCTAAATCCTTGACAATAAGAGTAAGTTTTTTTTGGATGATTGTGTGTTATGTATCACCTATTAAATTGACATGAATTGTAGATTTAAATATAATTCTTATTAGACATTGATTTAACCTCATTAACTTAACTAGAGTAAAAAATTATGCAAACTATATATATGTGTTGTGTGTAAGATAGCATGACATGTTACTATGGAAATTAGAATTAATTAATATGCAATACAAAGTAAAAGTGATTTAGAATGTTATGAAGACTATGCTTATGTAAAGTATTTGATTATGTTGGCCTATTGAACTTATGTTGCTATGGCTATCCTGTCAAGCATATTAATAGTTACAAATGAGTTTGCAACTAAAATTTATGGCCAATGGATATCAAATGTACTCTATGAAAACCCTAAAATTGGTATTAAATGTTCACCCAAAATAAACAAATGCAAATAATAAATAACAAGAAAATGGATAGCCACGACCTAGTGGGTGTTGGCCGGCCATATCTAGTCCTCTCCAGGGCATCGCTCTACTCACATGGCATCAAGTTCCCAGTCTCTGCCACAAACCGAATCCAAGAAAAAGAAATAAAAAATACCATGGGGATGCAGACAAAATGGCGGTCAAAGCTACCTTTGTGTTGCCCCAAAGATACCATAATCTACAAGAAAGATATAAAGAGGAACAAAAGAAAAAGGTTGTAACCCTAACCCAAGTCGCCTTTGTTGCAAGCGTCGCCCTCCTTTCTATTTTGTGACCCGCACGCCAAACTCCAGAACAAACCCCATTATCTCTGTTGGATTGCAGAGGAGGAAGCTTGGTAGCAAACCAGATATACACCTCTGTTATTACTTGTCCTTTTTCCCCTAAACTTGTGCTGAGAGCTACGCCTCAGAGGAAAACACGTAGCATATATGGCAGCCCTTAATCTTCCTTGCGTAGCCTCCCAAAAGGTGGGTTGAACCCTATAGGTAATGTTGCCTTCCAATATCCCATACAATAAAATAAATTGCTAAATAGGAAGTGAAGAGTGTGAAATTTAGGTTAAGGTATAGGTTTTAGGATTTCTTCATTATTATTTTTATTTTTTTAGGGAGTTATCCACTCTTGGGTCATCAAGATTATAAATTAAAATGAAAAGATATATCTCTGAGTTCATGGATATATTATTGTGGGAGTTGAGAATCCATGTTATTTGAAAATAATGAATTTAATTTGTTGGTTATATTAGGTAATTAAATAGTAAAATTTAAATTTGATCATGGTAAGTATTCTAGATTAATTTACAACCAGTTTATTCAACATATTTATGTCTAGTACAATTCAATTGAGGAATTAGTGTTTCGTAAGAATAGGAAAATTATAGCATTATTTTCACAACCGATTTAATGATTCTTTTCTCTATGAAAGCATAATACAGTGCATACTCAATAACACATAAAACAGAAAGGAATGTTTACATGAATTCTATAATTCGCTCACAGGTAACTCCTTTGCTAACAATAGGAAAACCTTTACAATCTACAACTAAATAACCTGAAACATCATATTAAGACCAATTGTAAATGCTAATCAAATCTTATCAGATTGTATCCTAGAAGAACCTATGGAAATTCTAAGTTTGAAATTATGTTCTAGAATTCTAAGTCAAATTTATTTCTTTTGTATCAAATGTGTTGATTGCAGAACATTTATAGATTTCGATGTCTTGCAAATAAGGGAATGAAATCCCATTTATATGTGGGAGACACGCCTCAAGGAGAGACACATCTCATGAGAGGACGTGTCCCTTGAGCGCACGGGCTCCCTTAACAACCGAAACCATTCGGTGTTATCCATAGACTAAGATGTGTGTATTTAACAAACAACAATCATCTAATATGAATTTTGATTTATCCATTTGCAAATTTCGATCATCATCATCTCAAATTCGAATAACGTATTTGATGGTTTTATATTTTAAGAACAGTTTGGTTAAATATAAATGATGATGATGCATGAATGTAATCATCATTTATATCTGACCAAAGCTATCTTAAATCAACACTCCCTCTTAGCTAGGGAAGATATTCCAAATCAAATAAGTGGAGATATCACCTTCACACGTGATATTGAAGATATGATATTTTTTCTCAAGATTGTCAAGTCACATGACATTCTTCATAATCACATCTTCATTATGGTATGTGCACTGACATCAAGTCACATGATGTCTACCATAATAATTCATGGCATATCCACGGATATATATAGTTATCCACCATGATTATCTCTTAAGGATCACAATGATCTTCAAATGACATCAAGTCCCATGATATCCATCAAAGTGTCCAAGAGATACTATCATGACATGTTCACAGATATCAAGTCACATGATATCTATCATGATAGTTCAACTCATCATTGTAGAGTCGTCACTTTACAATGTCACATACAAGTGTTCATTATTAGAAAGATCGTCACCTTTCAATAGTGTACACAGGGGGAGCGGGCCCATAAGGTCATGGAGTTACATACATGACAAAAGAGTTTACACATTAAACATCTTTAAATATATTAGTACAACTTCTAAACAATTTGAATTTCAAACATAATATCAAATTACATTTCAACCATACCAAGTTTCTTCTTGAAGTGTTCAACCTTGACTCTCGAGAGAGGTTTGGTGAGAATGTTTGCAGTTTGATCATTTGTACTAATATACTCCAACTGGATTACATTCCTTTCTACCATATCTCTTACATAATGGTAGGGGATCTCAATATGCTTAGATCTATCATGGAATACTGGATTTACAGAGAGCTTAATGCAACTCTGATTATCACAATGAATGATAGTAGGATTCAAGGGTTCACCAAAGAGTCCCACAAGCAATTTCCGGAGCCAAACTGCTTCTCTTGCCCCCATAGAGGCTGCAATGTATTCAACTTCTGTCGAGCTTTGTGCTACTGAAGACTATTTTCTGCAGATCCAAGAGATCATAGCTGATCCTAAACTGAAGCAACATCCTGATGTGCTTTTCCGATCGGTTACACTTCCAGCCCAATCTGAATCAGAGTATCCATGTAGGTCTAGTTGGTCATTTCTGTAAAGAAGACCATATCCAATAGTGCCTTGAAGATATCTCAATATATGTTTCACAGCCATAAGGTGAATTTCCTTTGGCTCACACATGAACTGGCTTAGAGCATTCACTGCATAGCAAATATCAGGTCTGGTGTTAACCAGGTACATCAATGATCCAATCATTTGTCTATATAGGGTTGAATCTGCACACTTAGATTCTGCTGCTGCTTCTTTCAATTTGTGAAGGTTGGTTTCCATAGGTGTAGACATGGGTCTACAATCCAACATTCCAAATCTCTTCAGAATATCAATAGTATACTTTCCTTGGTTTAGTATGATGCCATCTGGTTTCTGCCAGACTTCCAAACCTAGGAAGTAGTGTAAAATGCCCAAGTCTTTCATGTCAAACTCTGAAGTTAGATCCTTCTTTCCTTGAGCAATGAGGTGATCTTCTCCTGTTATCAGCAGGTCATCAACATATAAAATAATTATTAACATATCACCTTTAATTACCTTAAAGTAAAGATTTGGGTCTGCATCATTCTTGGAGAATCCTAGTCCCAAGAGGTAGCTGTCAATTCTTTCATACCAGGCCCTGGGAGCCTGTTTAAGTCCATACAGTGCTTTCTTTAGTCTGCATACATGTGAGTCAGGTTTATGTATCACAAAACCTTCGGGCTGTTCTAGATAGACTTCCTCTTCAATGGTTCCATTTAGGAAGGCAGTTTTTACATCCATTTGGTGGATCTTCCAGCCTTTAGCTGCTGCAATGGCTATCACTGCTCTCACAGATGTGTAACGGGCAACAGGTGCAAATGTTTCTTCATAATCAATGCCTTCCTTCTGTGAAAAACCTCTTGCCACAAAACGTGCCTTATGTTTTTCTATACTGCCATCAGCAGCATGTTTGATTTTGAAGAGCCATTTAGAAGAGACAACAGATTTCTCTTTTGGTCTAGGCACTATATCCCATACATCATTCTTTAGAATGGACTGATACTCTTCCGTCATTGCGTCCTTCCATACTTGATGTCTGAAGGCTTCTGAAACACTGGTGGGTTCTGAATTTATGATGTCATTCATTAGAGCAACATAGCTTGAGAACCGTTTGGGTCTTTTACTCTCCCTAAACGTTCCTTTGGGTGCTGCATGATTCTCAGCTTCTTTGATCATCTTTCTAGCCCAAAGTGGCCTCTTCTTGCCGTTGTCATTTGTATTCTCATCTGAAGTAGATAGAAGTTCATTTGGTATTTCCTCAGGATACTCCCTCTGAATCTCAGGGGTAGGATCCTCGTCTAAGACTCTAGGTGAATAAGTTTCTATCTCACTTGAACTTCTTGCCCTTTTGAATGCAATGCTTCTTCAAAGATGACATCTCTGCTCAATTCAATTTGTTTCTGCCCGGGTATGAATATCCTGTAAGCTTTGGAGGTTTCACTATATCCCACAAATACCCCTTTCTTTCCGGAAGGTTCTAGTTTGAATCTCTTCTCTTTGGGCACATGAATATAGACTGGGCAACCAAAAATCCTAAAGTGACTAATATCAGGTTTTATGCCAGTAAATGCTTCTTCAGGAGTTTTGTTATCTAGATGAGAATGAGGACATCTATTTTGAATGTAGACAACAGTTCTAGAGGCTTCTGCCCAGAATGAGGTTTCTATGTTCTGGTCAAGTAACATTGCTTTTGCAGCTTCTACAATGGTTCTATTTTTCCTTTCAGCAACCCCATTTTGTTGAGGGTTGTAGGCTACTGTAAACTCCCTCTTAATCCCAGCATTCATGCAGAATTCCTTAAAGATTTCAGAGGTGTATTCTTTCCCATTGTCTGTCCTTAAAATTTTGATTTTCTTCCCAGAGAAGTTTTCAGTAAGAGCTTTGAACTCCTTGAACCTTTTAAGGATTTCTATTGACTCTTTACACTTAAGAAAATAAATCCAGGTCTTCCTAGAGAAGTCATCTATAAATATGACATAGTATAGGAAGCCTGCCTTGGAGGGTACAGACATGGGTCCACATAAATCAGAGTGAACCAGTTCTAACACATTTTGGGTTTTACTCAAGCTATTGTGAAAGGATCCCTTTGTATTCTTTCCTAGGGCACAACCTTTACAAGCTCCTTCATGAGTTGGTTTTAACTTAGGTAATCCTGTTACAAGTTTTTCCACAGAGGGTAGGGCATGGAAATGAAGGTGTCCTAATCTTCTATGCCAAATTTCATTTGAATCGGAAGTATCAAGGGTAAGGGCTTGCTTGACTTCAGTGCATAGTTTATAAAGATAACCTTGTCTTATACCTATGGTTAGAGCTTTCTTTATAGTTGAGTTCTTAGGCCATGCCAGAACTTTCCCATCCATAAAGGTAACCCTATATCCATTGTCTTCCAGAGCAGAGATGGATATTAGATTCCTCTTTATTCCAGGGACAAATAAAACTCCAATGAGTTGAAGGGAGAGACCAGATTTCAATTTGATGGAGCAAGTTCCAACCCCCTTTACAGGGTGTGCAGAATCATCTCCAATGGTTACTTCTTCATCAGTCTCTTTAGACATAGTGTCTAAGTGTTCTCTAAACCCTGTGATGTGCCTTGAAGAACCACTATCAATTACCCAGTTGTTGGTATTGTTAGATACTTGACTTGATAAGGCTGAATAGAACACAAATTTCTCAAATTCATGGTCTGAATTTGACTTTCCTACTTTAGCAAAGGATGCTTGTTGTTTTGATCTGTCAAGGCACTTCATTGCATAGTGCCCATATTGATCACATCTAAAACATTGTACTTGAGAGATGTCTTTCCTCTTCTTGGATGATCCTTTTCCATAGGAATTTCTCTTTCTCTTAAATGATCCTTTCCCGTAAGAGTTTTTCTTACCCCTTTTATTAGATGTAGTGTTGAGCACATGAATGTCTTCATCTATGTTCTTTTGTTTGTTTTCTTTTGTTGAGAGTCTTGTTTCCTCTTGTAGGCAGTCTGTTCTTAGCCTATCAAACTTGGGGAGTTTAGATCTCGCACTTATTCCTTGAACAAATGACTCCCATGAGTTTGGTAGGCCTCCTAGTGCAATTAGAGTTAACTCTTTGCTATCAATTTGATATCCAATTGTAGATAATTGATCCCTTAGTTCAATGATCCTCATGAAGTATGCATTAATAGTTTCTCCTTTGTTTATTTGGACATTGTTGATTTGCCTCTTTAATGCAAGAGTCCTACAGGTGTTGTTTATCTCATAGGTGCTCTCAAGGGATTTGAACATTAGATATGCAGTTTCATGTTTTGCTAGAATAGGTACTATGTGGTCCCTAACTGCATCTACTAAGATTTTCATGGCTTTTTCATTATTCTCAATCCATTGAGTTTTCTCAGGATCATCCTCTGGTTCCCTCTTGTTTTCTCTCACAAATGAGTCTAACTTATTTTCTTTGAGAATCATCATGATTCTGAATTTCCATGAGGTGAAGTTGTTTGCTCCCTCAAGACGATCTTCAAATCTGATCACACTTGACATTATGAAGAATGTGATGTGAATTCGATTTTTCAAAAATACGAATTTTTTTCTAAGTAATCTAATATCTAGATTTGATTTGGATTCACTCAACTTGGCTTCTGATACCATGTAAATGTTAATCAAATCTTATCAGATTGTATCCTAAAAGAACCTATGGAAATTCTAAGTTTGAAATTCTGTTCTAGAATTCTAAGTCAGATTTATTTCTTTTGTATCAAATGTGCTGATTGCAGAACATTTATAGATTTCGATGTCTTGCAAATAAGGGAATGAAGTCCCATTTATATGTGGGAGACACGCCTCAAGGAGAGACGCGTCTCATGAGAGGACGTGTCTCCACAAAGTGGAGACACGTCCACTCATGGGACGTGTCCCTTGAGCGCGCGGGCTCCCTTAACAACCGAAACCATTCGGTGTTATCCATAGACTAAGATGTGTGTATTTAACAAACAACAATCATCTAATATGAATTCTGATTTATCCATTTGCAAATTTCGATCATCATCATCTGAAATTCGAATAACTTATTTGATGGTTTTATATTTTAAGAACAGTTTGGTTAAATATAAATGATGATGATGCATGAATGCAATCATCATTTATATCTGACCGAAGCTATCTTAAATCAACACCAATATATATATATATATATATTCTTCACCCAACATTCTTCAAAATTTTCAGATTACTCCCTAAATCCTACAACACAGAATAGAGCATCCCAACTCTACTCTCCTCCCAACCATAGGAATGAATAGTCCACCCCTAAGCAGGAGACAAAGTCCAAATGCATAATTCTAATAAACAAATAGAAAACCATAAACATTGACTCACTCACAAAGAAACTTGTTGAGAAATGGTGCCTCAAACGTATTGGTGTTTGGGCCTCTGCATTGTTGAACAAATAGTTGAATATCACCAGGAAAAAGTTACTAGTCTAATCGAAATCCAGTTGGCAAGAAATGGTTTGTTACTTAAGTCGCAAGGTTTTAAAGTTTCATAAGCTCTTGACTTAGTGACTTTGAGGTTCTCTTTGTTGTTAGCGGATAGTTAGAACATTTTACTATAATTGCTCATTGGAAGTTGAACCAAACTGTTTTGTTGGTTGAGAACAAATGTTATAAAATGTTGAACATTCTGCAAAAGAGAGAGGGAAATAGAATAGGGGTTATGCTTCGGATTCTCTTCGATGGAACAAGATGTAAACTCTATAAAGGCTTAGTAAATTGTATTGTAATTGTATTTTGTTGCTGAATAATACAATGGTGATCTGGGGTTTTGGAGTGTGGGATTTTTTACTTGAAAGGTTTTTCCCTACGTAAATTTGTGTGTTCATGTTTTATGTTCCATATTTCATGTTTAATGGTTATGCTTGATTGAAACTGTTTAATGGTGTTGTTTGGAATTGGTTTAATTAGCATTAACTTTTCTCTAAGGGTCAATGTGGGAAATGAACTATGTTTGATTCTGCTTTGTGGCATAGTAGTTTATGTCTTTGAGGCAATCTAATGAAATAAAAGCTACTGAAGGCACTATTGATTTTGGATGTTTCTTTTTGAGATGATTTAAATTTTCCAACAAGTGGTATCAGAGATTTCTTTTGGGATTTGTTTTTTGCTTGCATGTGCAGGTTTGTGACTTGCATGTACTTGCATGTGTGTTGCAATGTACTTGCATGTGTGTTGCAATGTACTTGCATGAATTTGCATGTGGCTTGCATGTAAGAATTCTTGGTTTTTCTAGTTCTAGGTATTCCTTTTGTGAAGATCTTAGTGTGGTAGGCTTGAGGAAACCTAAGGGAATTGACTGATGAATTGATCCTTTGGTGAGTAGAAATTCTTGCTCTCTTTTTTGAGTTCCAAGAGACAACACATGGTATGGAAGATGGAGAAACTTCAATTGTTCATATTGAAATGATGTGACCTAAAGCTCATGAGTTGGCAATGGTATAATCCTGATGCATGGGGTGGAATATTTTACTCTATGGTTGTGTTGTAGCAAATATTTCATACTGGGTGTCTGTGTGGGGGCTCCTTGATGATATGGAGAAGCTTGGGTTGTTTCTCAACTATGGAGAAATGTGCTTATGTTGGGTGTTTTGTCTTGGTATTGGAAGGCACAACTTTCATTGGATGGTCTGGAAGCTTCTAAAATAGTTTGTCTATCTCTTGGATGCATGTGCATGTTAATGGTTTTGGATTTGGCTTGATATGGGCCTGGAGTTCCTGAACTATTGTTTCCTTTTAAGGATGTATTGTACTTGCATTACTTAGATTCATGTTATTTGGATTTGAGGGTTTTATAGATTTTCGTTTAAAGAATATATGGTTATGCATATTCATGATAATCCTTTATTTTGTAGGTTTTACATGGTCAAGAAAACTTGTGAATTTGTGGAGCTACTGTTAAACTATTTTCTAGACCCTAGCTTTTGGGGTATTGTTGGATGAGATAGTTGCAGTTTTGCATCCATGCTTCATGCATGGTGTGAGAAGGTGTGATTCTTTCTCTACATGGGAGTGTTGGTAAGTGACTTGTCACTCAACATTTCTGTGGTGGTGCTTGGTGGATTCCTAGACTATGATGCTTTATTGTGGACATGATTGGTGAATTGGATCTGAGAAGGATCAGGTGCTTGAGTCATGTTGTCTACAAGGTAAATTATCTTTGAGATCTCAGTTTTGTATTTTCCAGTGCGATGATGGGTTTGCATGTTACAGTGTTTTGGATCTACGAGTTATGCAGTTGTATGGATCGATCACCCATTTAGTTGCAATGGGATAACTTGGAAGTGGACTATCTATATCCATGAGGTTGATTCAATGTTGATGTAGATTTGCTAGTTGGCCTTGTCTCTGGTCACTTGTGCATTGGTGTGGTTACTTTGAGATGAGAGGTTAGATGATAGGAGAGTAACTAGATAGTTGGTGTTGGGGACCTATAGCATGCATATCACGATGTCATGGATAGCTTGGGTACACTAGTTTGTGTAAGCTTTTGTCAGTGATGGTTATTTTTGCTTGGTTTTGGAGATCTTGGTGCTACTTGGTATTGTGTCAAATGGATATGTTAATGAGTGGACCTAGAGTATTTTCAGTACAACAGATGTTTGGTCATTTGCTTGGACAGCTCGATATCATGGTTTAGTGGGAGCTTTAGCAGTGACTATGTATTCATCACTATGTGGTGAATGATCTTCTTTAGTGTTGTAGATGTTACTAGGAGGAGCTCTTAGATCATGTTGTTGTAGAAGAGCTCTTTTCACATTTTTCATGGACACTATTTGAAGATGTGGAACATCTTGGATCCATGGAGGACTCTTGTGAGTCTTTGGTCGAGGTGTTGGTGGTGCTTGACAGGTGATGTGGTTTAGAGTTTGTTTGTTTTATGTCATGGTATACTCTTGATTGCACATTAGAGTTTTGGCATAATGTTTTGCTCTTGAGACCATGTTATGTTCACCTGGAGCAAGGGATCTCCTAAGGGGGATGGTAAGATCATGGTGTCATGATAAGTTCCTGGTTCAGATGATTGGAGCTTTGATAGTGGTCTGGTAATTCTCTATGTTTTGGGTACATTGATTATATGCTTGAGAACTTCATGATAGTACAGTGATGTATTTTGGAGTTTAGCATGGAGTGATTGTTAGTAGGTGCTCATGGATACATGGAAAATAAGGTGAGGCTGTAATTCTCTTGAGATGAGAAAATTATACTGAGATGGTTACTCTTGGTGAGATTTTAGCAGAAAGTTTGAGGAGCCTACACCTTGGTTGGATGTGAGTTCAACAGAGACCAATGAGGAGATTGCTCTTGGAGAATTCATGATGACTCAGTTACCTTGGAGGAGAATTCTCATTCCCAACTCTTGGTCCACTCAAAAGATTATCATTTGAAAGGTATTTCCTATTATTGCTTTCAGATGTGTTATGTTCATGCTTTGATTCTCATGGAATGAGTTGATTCATAGTGATTGGTTTTGGATACTCATTTGAGGATTGGTTTAGCATGTGTCCATATGATGTATCTTTTGTAGTTATGGATCTTGAGTTGTGTAGTTAATTCTAAAGGATTTAGTGTGAGAGATGGATAACATGGATATCTCCTTGGGTTAGTATTTTATTTTATGATGATCATAGGAGATGGTATTGGGTTGATTTCCTGATATGGGAAATGGAATAGTTTGATCTTCTTTGAGAGGCTTACATCCATGTTGATTACATGATATATATACTCTGTTTGATCTTGGAAATTGAATGGTTGGGTGTTGTTATGTTGTTCTTTTTGGGGTGTTGTGAAGGAGATCTTACTTGACACAATTGGCATTTAGAGGCCTATGTAGAAGGATTTTCTACAGGTATGTGATGTGCAGATTTTTCTCTCTGTGGTCTTGGTTATGGAGACTTGTGGTGAGAGTTATTCTTTATAGGTTATTGATTTATAGGTTTTGCATATCATAGTGGATGTATCCTTGATACTACATGTTCACAATTTCTATGTTATGCTATTGGTAGACTTGGTATGCCTAGATCTTTTTCAGATTAGCATTACCCTTGCAGTGGGAGTTCATGAATATGTTTGGTCTTCTTCGACTAGCTTGTACATGGAGCTTGTATATACGGTTGATGGGTTGGTTTTGTTGCTAGCATGAGTTTACTAATGAGGATACCTTTGAGGTATGAATAGATTGGATGGATTAGCACTTGTTGTGTATGCTATTTGCAGTCGCATGGGTTGATCAATTGGATGGGACCAATCAATTTTATGGTTGTTGTTCTAGCTGGTGTTCTATCTTGTTTTCTGGTGGATGGATTCATAAATGTGTTCTAGTAAGTTGATCTTACTTTTTTATAGCTTGAGAGCACAGTGGAGCGATGGGAGTGTGTTGAAACCCTTGTTGTCATTTGGTTATGATGTTGGTGTCTCATATTAGACTGGTGAATTTACGCCATGGCTTGTTTCTTTTCTTTGGAGGATGGCTAGAACTATAGCCTAAGATGGTGGACATTATAGATGTTGTTGTAGGTGTCCTAGGTGATACAGAGGATTTGTGCATTGATTGGTAGGCAGTGCATTCTTCAACAAGTGGAAGAATGTTTAGAAACGGTGCCTCAAACATACTGGTGTTTGGTCCTCTACATTGTTGAATATCACCAGGACAATGTTACTAGTCTGATCGAAATACTGTTGGTGAGAAATGGTTTGTTACTTAAGTCACGGGGTTCTAAAGTTTCATAACCTCCTGCCTTAGCGACTTTGAGGTTCTCTTTATTGTCATTGTGCCGTGGATTTTGGGAACTTCACAACCTCTGACATGAGGTTTTGAAGTTCGCATTTTGAGTGACTTAGCGATTGCAATGGTATTAGGTGACTTTTTTTTATTGACAAGACTCAAAGTTATGTCTCCTCGATACTCTAATAAGACTGTTTTGGCATTATGTTCCATCGACAGGAGTTGATCATTTCGGTGGGACTTTGTCTTGAGTCTCTTTGATGGCTCGATGGAGCATATAAAGGAATCTTATTAGAGGGACTTCATGATATCGTAGGGACCCTAGGTTAAGCCCCTTCAACAGGTTGATAAGCCGATGGATGTAGGGACCACGGTGATGTGATGATATAACTTGATCAACAGTTGTAATGAGTTTGATCCAACGATGCCTGCTAACCTCACGCCCCTTGTGGTGGGTCCCAAGTGACTCCTACAGGGTGTGTGGGATTGACTAAGTGGTGTACATCTATTGAATCAATAACTCATGGAGAATGTCGTGGTGGGACCCGACCAATGCCAGGTTGGAAAGCAGTGATTGGTTGTTGACTGTTGATGGATTGAATGATGATTGACTCAGCAGGTTGAACAGACATTGAAGAGACTTGGAGTTTTCAAAGAGAGATGAATGAAGTCTCTTTGATGGTCTGATATAGTGGATAGTTAGACCGTTTACTATAGTTGCTCATTGGAAGTTGAACCGAACCATTTCCTATTGGTTGAGAATGAATGTTATTAAACGTTGAACATTCTACAATGGTGAAAGAGAGAGGGAAATAAAATAGGGGTTATGTTGTCAGATTCTCTCTGGATGGAACAAGATGTAAACTCTATAAAGGCTTAGAGCTTGAATTGTATTTGTAACTATATTCTATTGTTGAATAATACAATGGTGATCTGGGCTTTTGGAGTGTGGGGTTTTTTACCCGAAAGGGTCTTCCCCACGTAAATCTATGTGTTCATTTTTTCTATTTAATCTTTCATGTTTAATGGTTTTTCTTGATTGAATCTATTTAATGGTGTTGTTTGGAACTGGTTTAATTAGCTCATTAAATTTTTTCTAAGGTCAATGTGGGAAATGAACTATGTTTGATTCCGCTTTTTGGCATAGTAGTTCGTGACTTTGAGGAAATCTGATGAAATAAAAGCTACCAAAGGCACTATTGATCTTGGATGTTTCTTTCTGAGATGATTTAAATTTTCCAACAAACCCACACACGGGATTCTTACAAAGTGGGAGAAGGGGGATTCCCTTCCCTCTTAAGGAACAACATTACATCTCCATACACATTCAACTCCATCTTCCACATATAACCTTCTTTATCACAACACCCAATTCACAACTCCTTCACATCTAGCCGCTCCACACTATCCATCACCCAAACCTCTTCTTCACAATACTTGAGCCACAACTAGCCACTCTTTACACCATATAACACCCAACTCACCCATAACCACATATATACACATTTTATCATAAATCCCCAAGAGAGGCTTCACACCCTCCTCAACCCTAAATGAAGGAGGCTCTCAGCCCTCAAGCAAGATCAACTCATTATTCACACCCATAACCCCCATAACACAACCAAGACTCATCATAAAATAGAAAATAACACAAATTCCCAACACAAACAACAACAAAATTTGTCAAACATTTTGCAACTATATTAGAATTCAAAAATCAAATATCAATCTTACCTTGGCTATCTAAGTTAGGATCATCCCAAACGCCAAAGAAACTATTCAATTTCTTCTTTCAATCAAGATCCTTTGCTTTCTCTTACTCTTTCATCCAACTCCCAATAGAAAGCAACAAACATCATACACCCATTTCCCAAGAAGAATGAAGCAAATTCTCAAAAGAATGAAGAGAGATAACCATAGCCAACTTCCTCTCTAAAATAGAAAACCCTCCAACTTTTCAACATCCCAAAAATAAAAAGGTCACTCCAATAAAACATATCTCCCTCCAACAATAAAGAAAACACATAAATCAACTTGCACTTAACATTGAACCCCCTTTTAAAATTAGAAACCAACAATTATTATTTTTTAGCAAATGGACTTTGTCTCCAATTCTTAAGGACATGGGCTGCCCACTTGCAACATCTCAATAAAAGTATTAATAGATTTTGGAAATTATAATCAAAACACAAAATATAAAAATTGAAATTTTCTAGCATCGAATAATTGTTGGCAGTTGGTCAACACTTCCCTTGGGATTCGTGACATGGACTAACCACCTCTTGTGGATCCATTAACTCTGGCAGTTATATCGAGCATTAACAGGTCAATCTTTTGGTGCAATGACAATTGTGGGCCAACAATTGGCATTAGAGCCAAAGGTGTTAGGTTTGAATCCCCTCGGGTAATGCTGAGGGGGAGTTTGTTGGAAGCTGGCCAGCACTCCCCTTGGAATTCATGACATGGACTAACCCCCTCCAGTGGATCCATTAACTCTGGAAATTGTATTGGGCATTAATAGGTTGATCTTTTGGTGCAACGACAATTGTGGGACACCAATAATTATAAGATCCATCACATTAATTTTAAGACATTTACTCTTGTAGAAATTAAACATTTATCCAGAACACTTTATGATCAATTCTATGTTATTTAAATGAACATATCATATCATCTCTACATTTTCTTCATTCATCATTCCTTTATCTATTGTTTCATTTCAAGGTTTAATTACCAAAATGGGGTTTGACCAAGGCAAACCCCTATTCTCTAACAAAACAACATTTTTCTCTCCTTTGATTTGTGATTGCAGGTTTTAGGTTGAAGATCATTTGGAGAGTAAAAGTTGCAAGTTTTCAAAGTTGTCAAAGTTGTCACCTTTCTTGCAAAATCACATAAACTTAGCTACAAAATTTATTTATGGGTTTCTGATAGTCTTCGACTAGGATCTAGGAGTGCTGACATTGAAGAAGAGAACCCAAAAATTGATTTTCTAAAACCCTAGTCAGGACCCATTCACCATAGGGAAAATGAATCCTTAGCGAGGCTTGAAAAAGCACTTTTTGCAACAGGTACACAACATTTGACCTTAAAACTTTCCTTTTTACTGATTTTTTATTAGGATTGATTTCTATAACTCATTTATACATTATAACCCTCATAATTGTGTGAAATTGGGAAGATAGGTGCATTGCTCATTACTCCACTTTAGCCCCCAACCTATTTTTCTATGTTTCATCAAGTATGGTTTCATTCTTCTAGAACTCCATAACCAATCTGGTTAATCATGATATTACCTATCATTTAATTTGTTTCAATATAAAACTTAATATTGATAGTGATGTCCAATAATAATTCATCATATTAAGTTGTTTAACTTCTGATAACTCAATTGAGATCCACCCTACTAATTTATAAATTCATCACAAGTTTCTTCCAAGTTACCCTTTGCATAATTTATATAAGGTACCTACATTTGTATGTTTATAGATATTCATATATCTATCCTTCCCTGTGACACATATATTCTCATATTTAAATGTATGATAATTTTTATCCAAACTAGAGAATATTTTTTTACTTGAGATATTTGTGCTTCTACACCTTAAAATCTCCTAACATTATAGCTTTGGCTTTTTTAAGAATGTAAAGTCCTCTTCTCAAGCTTAAATTACTGTGAATAGGTAATAATAAAGACACTTGGGCTAGTATATAATATGATAACTTTCAAAAGACAATAAAGACATATTCACTTCTAATACATTTTCATACCCTCTTGTACTGATATGCAATATAAATGTGTTTAATAACAATATAAATAAGAAACCATCTCATTGAGATAATATCAAGTTTCCATACTTAGCTTTTCTTTGCTACTTTGGTTTAACAAGATGGTTGTTTAGGTTAAACACAACTTTCGAGAGATTCTTGTATTTTCACTAAAGCTCTCACAAATATTTATTAAATCAATATTACATGAATCAAACACAATTCTAACAATGTTTTTACCATAAAATTGCTTTGAACTAACCATCTGGTTAAACTAGTTCACATTAACTCTTTACATTCTTAATTGGCTTTTTTCCTCATATACATGTCAAACTCATAAATTACAATTATATATATACATACATGTCAAACTCATAAATTACAATTATAATTTTGTTTCAAAATTATAAAATTATAATAACAATATTTTAAACAAGTCACACTAGTTTTAAATAATTTGCATACCTCATATCTCCCAAAGCACTCTGGTTGGATGTGGGTTCCTCCTTGAATATGTGTAAGACTCGCATGTGAAATGTTTCTTACACCAATCAACAACATCATGAGCATCATTTATATGATCTCCTTGATAATTTATTTGATGTTTTCATAGAGCACATTTGATGCAAGATCCTACACAATCATGTTCACTCTCAAATAAATTATATATATGTGGTATATTCTCATGTTGATGATATCTACAAAGTACATAAAAGTGCATTGATGATTTGAATTTTTATGCACACCTATCTAACCATACAAAATGATTCTCAAATTTCACACCTCTTCTTGCCAAATTTTCAAAGAACTTCTTAAGGTAATGTTCTACAATATGTTGATAACATACATACACCGTAATAGTGACCTTCTCTAAATAATAATATTGTGTTTGAATCAAGCCTTTTGATGGGAAAAAGAGTAATTTTCTGCAAAGGTCAACTACTAATAAAATTGTTCCAAGTAGAAAATTTTCTCTCAAAAACTAAAACTCTTTAGCTTGCCACTTAGCAAAAAATGCATGTTATATGTATGGTTGTATCAATCTACAATTTTTTTCCATAAATGTTCCAAAGGGTAGTTTCTCTTCTACATAATATACCTTGTAGATTCTTTCTCAAATTTAGTTTGATACTTTATGTACTTGTAACTCTTGCAATTCACCATCTTTGTCATGTTAATATCTTCATTTCACAAAGGCAATTTAGCTAAATTTCCACATGTTTTAAAATTTACTTTTAAATATTTCATTGGACCATCTACATCATCATCATTTTTATCACATAAAATGGATTCTATGAATTAAATTACCCTTTTTGGAGGTGAATTTTCAAAACCATCACTTTAGTCTATGATCTTTCAATACACTTGATAGTAGAGATCAAATTCAACATGATGATGGAAACAATAAGTTTCAAGAACTTTGTGGTTTGACATACCACGACCTTAACATTTCAAATATTGTTTTCCCAATCTTTATATGAGGATTCACATCACAAAATGTAACATACATCTCATGTTGTGTTACGTCTAGCCATTATTTTGTATGTAATTCGTAATCATTTGGTACAACCCTATGTTTGGGTGCATATTTTCTATTTGATGAAGGACAAGTATGATCATGCTAAAAATATGAGATCAAATTTATTATACCATCTTCAATTTTTTTAGAATGAGGAGCCCTACATGTCAATGCCCAATTGCATTTTATAGCACTATCATCCAAAACCTTTCTTCTTTTCACGTGTATCTTGTTAGTGTTTTTCTAATCAAGCCAATTTCACTTGAATGTGAATATTTTTGATACTATCTTTTCATTTGTGTACTTACAATAGAGGCCAACATCACTCATCTCGAAATACTCTTTTCAATTTATCAATATTTTTTACTAATCAAACTCAAACCTTTTGTAACATTTTGAACAATATATTTTCCTCTTTTTTGTGAAATCTACAACTAATAATTGCAATGGCTATTTTAGCTCATCATGAGTAAGTATAATTGATAATTATTGGGCTTTACCAAGTGTATCACAATTTTTAAAATACTTCTCAAATATTTGCTTTGAAGTTCTATTTAATGACCTCTTATTAACTGCACTAGGTTGTTCAACATATAATTTCAATTTCTCTGTATCAATATCAAGTAAATGACCTATATTTATGTAATAAATTAGGTTCATATAATACATATCTATAGAAGGAAGTAACCACAACCCTTTCCATCATCAAATCTTGGTTGAACCTCCTCTCTAACATCAATTTTTGTGGTTGGGCCTACTCGCTAACATCAACTATGTGTGGTTGAGCTCCCTCTACTCCAATATCCAAATTAGGTTTGACTTGTGTTCCACTTTATATATGTTGAGACCTTACATGTATAAAAGAGAGAAGACGAGCTATAGAATCATACATATTATTTATATAAGAGATGGATCGTATATAAACTAGATTTTGTAAGT
>VDFB02168118.1:134636704-134678491 GCA_007258455.2 Sequoia sempervirens | reverse complement strand
GAGTGGGAGAGAGTGGGAGAGGGTGGGAGAGTGTGGGAGAGAGGGTGGGAGAGAGTTCTGATATGTTTAGATCTAAGTGAAATCTTAGGTTTTGTGAAAGTGTTATCATTCAAATTGCATTTCATATTATGTAAAATATTGAAAAAATTAAATGTTTACATGCTAGTTTTCATTTCAAAGGCTCAAAAGTGTCATTTTCAAATTTTCAAAGATAAATTTGGTTAGTTATAACATCTTACATTCTATAAGTTATCATTGGAACTTATTGCACTCAATTTTGTTGCTTTAAAATCACAAAAAATCATACATGCTCATGCCTCATATAAATGAATTAGGGTTTCTTACAGTTCCAAAATTATGCCTGCTACCAAACTTGAAACTATACAAGTCTAGATCCTTAAACACATTGCATTTCTAGATCTTTAAACTTATAAAATTTACGTTCTAGGTCTAGGGTGAATTCACCCTTGACCTCCTGATTTCACTCCAAATTTTTGTCACAACTTTTTCTTTGTGACCTCTGTGCAAACCTATATCTTATTTCTAAGAATTTGTTTATGTTATGTCATCTTCATCGATTTTCTTTCCATTATATGAGAACTTAAGCATCTTGGATCTTGTAATCAATTTATGAGCTTCATGACCTGGTGTCCAATATCAAATACTCCTATGAGACATAGTTATAAACTCATGTCTTCCCATGCTATATATAATTATATTCGGTGTTTAACTTGAGTTTCATAACTCTCACTCAAGGAATTACATCTAGACATCGATCTTTGGTTCTCTTCCTACTCCTACTTTGATAAGTCTTCTTCATCACCAACCATTCACATGGACTTGGAAGTTGTTACACATGTCCTTGGAGATAAACTTAAACAATTAGACAAAGACTTAGAGAGCATTCAACTATTCTTAAGCACTGAATCCTTGGTTAGAGAAACCATTCCTCTTGTGGATAACATTAGAAAGTTAATCAATGATTTGCAAGGAATGGAGGCGTACTACGCAACCTAGCTCATATAGTAGATACAAATATCCCTATGGCAGCTATTTGTGCTCAATCCCTTACTAATGCTCAAAATAAAATGGGAAAACAAGTGTGCTCTCCTATGACCATACCTTCTATTCCTACTTTTACCCCTCCAATTGTAGCATCCACCACACAATATAGTAATGGTATAAACTCTAGTTTGGGTTTTTCTTGTAGGAATCCTTATAGATTTTCCCCTTCATCTACCACATCTCCGTTCTCTTCACCTCTCATAAAATTTCAAAACAATAACTCTCCAATCATCAATAGAAGTCCTTCCTACACATTATACACATTCTCAAAACATGTCACCGAGTGATTCTATAATAAATGAACTTTTACAAAATATGTCATCCCTACAACAAAATTTTTTAAACATGAACAAAATTCAATCCAATACTAATCCTCCAACACACCTCACACATATTCCATTATCATTTTCTATCTTAAAAACACTTATTCCACAAAACATTGAGATTCTTCGCTTTGAGAAGTATGTTGGCAAAGGAGATCCCAACAATCACGCATCGGATTTTATTTCTCTATGTAGTGATTTCCTTTTTGAAGATGCTCTCCTTGCTAAAATATTTCCTCAATCATTGAAAGACATGACTAATTGGTTTTATTCATTACCTATTAATTCAATCACATCATTTACACAACTTATCAATGAATTCCTTTAACATTTTCAAGAAAACATTGGAGCTCAAATTACATTACACGATTTAGTTTATTCTAAATAAGGACCTAAGGAGAAAGTGATTGTCTTAGATGTCAATATACAAAGAGTTTTCATTGGAAACTTGTAGCCTAACATTTAGGAAAAAATATTATTAATGAAATATCCTTCATTCACACATTTTTATATGACTCTTCATGATTACCAAATTTTAGTTAGCCAATATGAGGGTACACCTTCATTGTTTTGGGATTAGGGTGTCTCAACCTTAGCTTCCTATCATTTAATTTGGTTATTTGATGTAATTATTTATTTTCTAGTGTTTATTTTCCTACCAATTATATAGCCACTTTGTGGGGCCCACCAATGATGTGGCATCCTACATGGAGAGTGACATGTAAATGTTGTAAGCTAATTTGGTGGAGGTAGGTGTCCACTTTGGAGGGCTTATATTCTTGGCTAATTGGATGGAATTTGTCATAAGTTGTTATGGAATACACTATGATAGACTAAGACAACCTACCATGGCATTTTATGAAAGTCGTAAGAGTCAATTATGATAGCTATCTAATCGGGACTAGTGAGGAATTGGCTGTTGGTATTCTTGCATGTTTAAGGCACCTTACATGGTGAGGAGAATCTCTTGCATGAAATCCAATGCCTATCATGTTGAGTGGATTGATTTGTCACATTCTCATTGTAGTTTGAAGACTCCTAAAGATCATTACTCTAATATGTATTGTAACTATGTTGTTATTGATCATACAACTTGAGTTGCATGATTTGGAGTGTGTTTTTTTATTGAAAGGGTTTTCCCATGTAAACATTGTGTTATGGTTTGTATTTTTTATGTTGTTTAAATTTGAATGTGCATCTTTCTATATCTGTAACTGTTTAAGGTGTTTAGAATTTTTTTTGTAACTCTCCCCTACTTAGATTAGTGTAGGAAGTTGCTTCCACTACCCATCTTCCTTTCAGTTGGTATCAAAGCCTGGTCAACTTTGATTATGTTGTTGGGTTTGAAGGGTTTTTTGAGCTATCTTTATTTCAATGAGAGTTTTGTAGAAGGGTGTTACGTGACCTTGTTGTAATAAAAATATAGAAATAGCATTCAAAAGAATCAAGATGGAGAAGTTTAATGGTTAAAACTTCAAACTTTGGAAGTTAAAAATGGAGGATATGATCATAGACAAAGATCTATGGGTTGTAATATCTAGAAAAAAACCAACTAGCACAACCCAAGAAGATTGGGATCTAATGGATCAAAAAGCCAAAGGTTTAATCAGACTCTAGCTAATTTCATGCTCCTGAATGTCCATGAATAGAAAGTTGCTAAATCCCTTTGGAAGAAAATTGGAGACATTTATCAAGCTAAATCCATGGTAAATAAGTTGTTCCTGAGAAAGAAATCATATTCTCTAAAGATGGAAGATGGAGGATCCATAACAAATCACCTGAATGCATTCAACATTTTGATAGCTCAACTAGGTTCTATTGGAGATAATATTGAAGAACAAGATTCTTGTATTCTCCTATTGTTTCTTTTCTAGACTCATGGGATCATCTAGTCATGGCCATTGGAAGCACTACCACCAATTTCAAAATGGATGAGGTGGTTTCTTTGCTATTGTCTAAAGAGATGCAAAGAAAGTCTTTCAAGATGGATAAGGAGGCCTTTGTTGTTCATGGAAGATTGGATGAGAAATGAAAAAAGAAGGACAAGAAGGAAAAATTAAAATATTTGGGGACATCTAAGTCTCCTAGCAAGTCCAAGGCAAAGTGTTGGAATTGCGAAAAATTTGGTCATTTTAGAAAAGAATGAAAGGAAGAGAAGAAGAAGAAAGGAAAGAATCATTTCTCAAATTCTGACTCTGATAAATCCTCTCAAGATGATGTAGATACATTTTTCATAGCCTTGGAAAAGCATGCATCAAAAGATGTGTGGTTGATAGACTTGGGTTTTTCCTTCCACATGACATCACATAGAGGTTGGCTCTCAAATTATGAGTACAATGGTGGGAAGGAGTATCTAGGTGAGGGTGAAATCATGGAGCTATGTCTCACTTTTGGCAAGATAAATTTTTGGGCTTGAATTCAAGTTTTTAAAATGCACCTTCAATCAAAGGTATGTTAGTTTGTACCTTCGATAGAAGGTCGACCTTCAATCAAAGGTCAAGGAGTAAAGAAACATGGATTTACTCAATGACCTTCAATCGAAGGTCCTAGGAGACCTTCGATTGAAGGTACCTTCGATTGAAGGTCCTTTTATAGAAGGTGCCAAAAATGAAAAATTATGCATCTACATCAAAATCTCCTTAGAAATTTCAATTTCAAACCATGGGTTGGACCTACAAATGAGCTTAAATTGACAAGATATTTTGCAAGATTGTAGCCCTTGAAATGAGATTTCCAACAAGTATAATTTTGATGTGTTTTCATTTTATCATGTATTTAATTTATAATTTTTACTAAACACAGGTTTTTCTTTGAACATCAAGCTCTTCATTTTATAGAGCTTGGAAAATAACTCACAATATTCCTAGAAGTATTCATTTATGGGAAATGAAAATAACTTGCATCAGGGTTTAGATTATCCCTAACATACCCTTTTCCATCAAAGGGAAACCTCATGATGTAAAAATATAATATTAGCTTTACAATTGATCACTCAATATTCTAAACATCAAAAGAAGATTTGTTGTTATAATGATCGAGACTGATCAGAAAAGGAATACTATTTTTCCTCTTATCTCTTCATCTCTTGTTAATCACATCAATCTGCCTACAAAGTTCAATCAGAACAAGCTTTTCATCTACATATCTTGGCAACATATATAGATACACATTGAAGCCTCCAACCTAGATATAGGGGAACCTTGAAAATTAGATAAAATAACTCTTATACTGTTTGATAAGAGTCGATGTCTCTAGACATAGTCTTAATCAAGTGTTCCCTTGAAGCTCTCTCACTATCAACATAGCAAAATAATCATTCACCCTCCAAATTTTTTTATAACTTTGTTCCAGTTGTAACTGCAGATAAAAATTATAGACTTGATTCATGTTGTCATATATTCTACTTCTATTGAGCCTTGGCCATGTTTTCATTCTTACAATATCATAAAAGAGATAAGAGGACATATTAAAGCATTGGTTTGACTCAAATAGTTGATTATGCAAGTTAATAGTGACAATACCTCCCCAATCAATGAACTGATTACCTACAAAAATAATGGTAATAAATAGATATATCCATATTTCAAAATTATCTAAATTTTTGTTACCCATCAACCTATTAAGGAAGAAAACCATATTGGAAACATCTTCAACAAAAGGGGATCTATGAAGCACCCTTGGTAGCTATGATTTTCCTCCTTTGGGTGTTATCAACCAATTTCTTCCTATTGTATTGAGTGCATTGATTTCTATTTTTAGAAAAATATTTTTTTAAATTTTATTTATTTATGTCCATGAATTAGTCTCTAATAGGCAACCTGAAAATGATTCCAAGAGAAATGGCATCAAGTTTCACCACTAATTTATTATCTATAGTCTAGATTTCTCTAGTTTTCAAGTTGTTTTCTTTTATGCATTCTAGGACAAGATCAAGACATTAGACTACCCCCAGATAGCCTGCAACATGAGCTAAACTACTTTCAAACACCTTTTACACAAACATAGATATTTCCCTTCTTTCATAGCTTTCCAAAAATCATTTATGCTAATATGCCTCAATTTTATATCTAATATCTCTAGAAGTGTGATTTTAAGTACCAAGGAAAATGTATAGCCTTGATATTTATATCTCATAGTTGTGGAAATTGTATTTTCACTTTCCACTTGCATTTGTTTGAAAATCCCTAAAATATATTCAACAAATTCAATTTCTAAATATTTTGCAACCACAACATCACTGAGAGTCCATAAGTAGCAAACCCTTTCCTTTCTTATTGTTATTACATTCAAATGGTTGAAGTTCCTTTGTATATAATTTTATAATTTACATACAGGTCTACCAAGGAACTTGCAACTTGAGAACTTGTCACTTTGTTATGCTTCAATAAATTTCAATACCTTGCTACAAAGCTTCTAGTTTTGAATATCCTAAAAGGATGCTAATGAAGTTCATGGGATTCAAATTAACACCTACTAGCTATATCTATTTGAAAATTTCTAAAGATGTGATAATAAATTCATCACTTTATGCTTATCATATACATGACCACATTTCTGTGAGGCATCATGCCAAACACATCACATGACATGCCTATACTTTGAAAAAAATTTAGAATTGTTGGGAAATTTAAATCATCTCAAAAAGAAACATCCAAGATTAGTAGTGCCTTTGGTATCCTTTATTTCATCAGATTGCCTCAAAGACACAAACTACTATACCACAAAGTGGAATCAGACATAGTTCATTTCCCACATTGACCCTTAGAGAAAAGTTAATGCTAATTAAACCGGTTCTAAATAACACCAATAAAAAAATTCAATCAAGTATAACCATTAAACATAAAAGATGAAACAAAAAGCATGAACACACAGATCTATGTGGGGAAAACCCTTTCGAGTAAAAAACCCCACACTCCAAAATCCCAGATCACCATTGTATTATTTGGCAATGGAATACAACTACAAATACAATTTAGGCTCTAAGCCTTTGCAGAGTTTACATCTTGTTCCATCTGGAGAGAATTCAACAACATAACCCCTATTCTATTTCCTTCTCCATCTTTCAATACAAAAAACTCTAGGGTTTTATAACATTTTCTCTTAACCCTAACCCTAGATACAACATTATAACAGAAAATGGTTTGGTTCAACTTCCAAAGAGCAACTGTAGTAAATGGTCAAACCATCTACTATATCAGACCATTGAAGAGACTTCATTCACACTTCCTTCAAAATCACCAAGTCACTTTGATATCCTTAACACCTGCCAAGTCCACTCACCAACCAATTACCACTTTCCAGCTCAACACTTATCGGGTCCCACCAAGACAACCACGAGCAATAATCAATACATCACCTTATCAAGGATAATGTATATCATCTCCCTCTAACATTAAGATGTCCCTTTGATATTTGCTTTACTGATCCAAGTGGTCCCCACATCCATTGGCTTATCGGCTTGTCGAAGGGACTTAACCCAGGGTCCCTTCGATATCATAAATTCCCTTTGATAGGATTCCTTTATATGCCCCATCAAGCCATCGAGGAGATTTAAGATAGAGTCCCACCAAAAAGATCAACTCCCACTGATGAAACATAACACCAAAATAGTCTTATCAGAGTATCAAGGAGACATGACTCTGAGTCCTGTCGATAACAACAAGTCACCTTGATACTGCTCCAATCGCTAAGTCGCTCAAACCAAAACTTCAAAACCTCATGTTGGAGGTTGTGAAGTTCCCAAAACCCACGACACACTGACAACATAGAGAAACTCAAATTTGCTAAGTCGGGGGGGTCATAAAACTTTAGAACCTCGCAACTTAAGTTACAAAAATTTGAAACCCAACGACTTAACTAACAAACCATTTCCTACCAACAGGATTTCAATTAGACTAGTAACTTTGTCCTGGTGATAATCAACTATTTGTTTGACAATGCAGAGACTTGAACACTAGTATGTTTGAGGCACCATTTCTCAACATTCTCCCACTTTCCAAAGAACACACTTCCTACCAATCAATGCATGAATCCTTTGTATCACCTAGGACACCTACAACAACATATATAATGTCCACCATCTTAGGCAATAGTTCCATCCATCCTCCAAAGGAAAGGAACAAGCCATGGCATATCTACACCAGTCTAATCCAAGACACCAGTCATCAAGACCAACAGACGGGAAAGGCTTCAACACACTGCCACCACTCCACTGTGCTCACAAGATATATAGAAGCATCAACTTCAAAGCTTCAAATAGAACACAACCGTGAAGTCATCCTCCAATAAACAAGATAAACCACTAGCTAGAACAACAGCCATAAAATTGGCTACTTCCATTCCAACTGATCAACCTGCATGACTAAAAATAGCACACACAACAAGTGCTAATCCATCCAATCACACATACCTCGAAGGTATCAACATCATAAAACTCATGCCACTTCATAGCCAACCCATCAACTGCAAATACAAGCTCCTTGTGCTAACTAATCAAAGAAGAAAATACTCATCCAAGAACTCCCACTGCATGGGTAATGCCAAATCTGAAGATCAAAGGCATAACAAGTCTACCAATAGCATCATATAAGAGGTGTAAACCACATCATGTAGTACCAAGGAAAGATCCACAATGATATGCACAATCTGTAAACTGACAACCTATAAGAATAACTCTCACCACAAGTCTGCACAACTCTCCCAAGTTCTCCACACCCAACAAAGGAAAGAGATAAAGAACCTCCATGTCATCACCCAAGAACATGAGTGGAAACACATGACCACAAGCTAGTGATCACTACAGCTCTGACCAAACCTCAAACCAATGTAATGTGAAACAAAACATCTAGGAAGACAACCAAGACCAAAGAGAGTAAATATTGCACATCATGTACCTATAGAAAAACCTCCTACATAGACCTCTAAATGCCAACTGTGTCAAGTATGATCTCCTTCAAAAACCCCAAGTGAAGAGCCTTTTACAACATCCAATTGTTCAATCTCCAAGATCAAACACAACATATATAGCACGTAATCAACATGGATGTAAGCTTCTCAAAGAAGATCACACTACTCTATTTCCCATTTCAGGAAAACAACCCATAAAACCATCTCCTTACCCTTCAAAAGAAATGCATGATAAATATACAAGGAGATGATCATGCCAAACATCCTTCAAATGAATCCTTCAGAACTAACTACAAACCTCAAGATCAATATCTATGAAAGATACAACATATAGACACATACTAAACCAATCCTCAAATGAGTATCCAAATCCAATCATCATGAATCAACTCATTCCATGAGAATCAAAGCATGAACATAAAACATCTGAAAGAAATAATGGGAAATAGCTTTCAAATGATAATATGTCGAGTAGACCAAGAGTGAGGAATGAGAATGCTCCTCCAAGTTAACCGAGTCATCATGACTTCTCCAAAAGGAATCTCCTCATTGGTCTCTGTTGAACTCACGTCCAACCAAGGTGTAGGCTCCTTGGACTTTCTGCTGAAATCTCACTAAGAGTAACCATCTTAGTATACTTTTCTCATCTCAAGAGAAATTCAGTCTCACCTTATTCTCCATGTGTCCATGGGCACCTACAAACACTTATCTCATGCTAAACTCCAAATGCATCACTACACTATCATGAAGTTCTCAAGCATATGACCAATTCACCCAATACACAAAGAATTACCAGACCACTATCAAAAGCTCCAATCATCTGAACTAGGAAATTATCATGACACCATGATCTTACCACCCCCCTTAGGAGATCCCATGCTCTAGGTGAACATAACATGGTCTCAAGAGAAAAATATTATGCCAAAACTCTAATGCACAATTAAGAGTATACCATGACATTAAAAAAAACAAACTCTAAACCACATCACCTGTCAAACACCACCAATACCTCGACCAAAGACTCACAAGATTCCTCCATGGCTACAAGATGTTACACATCTTCAAATAGTGTCCATGCAAATGTAAAAAATCTCTTCTACAACAACAAGATCTAAGAGCTCCTCCTAGTAACATCTACAACACTAAAGATCATTCACCAGATAGTTATGAATACATAGTCACTGCTAAAGTTCCCACTAAACTGTGATACCGAGCTTTCCAAGAAAATAGACAAACATTTGTTATACTGGAAATCCTCCAAGCCCACTCATTAACATATCCATTTGACAACAATACCAAGTAGCACCAAGATCTCCAAAACCAAGCAAAAATTACCATCACTGTCAAAAGCTTACACAAACCAGTGTACCCAAGCTATCCATGACATCGTGATACTCATGCTACATGACCCCAACATTGACTACCCAGGTACTCTTTTATTTCAAACTTCTCATCTTAAAGAAACCACACCGATGCACAAGTGACTAGAGACAAGGCCAGTTGACAAATCTGCATTAACACTGAATCAACCTCGTGGATATAGACAATCCACTTCCAAGTTATCCCACTGCAACTGAATGGGTGAACAATCCATACAACTGTATAACTCGTAGATCCAAAACACTATAACATGCAAACACATCATCACACTGGAAACTACAAAACTAAGATCTCAAAGAGAATTTACCTTGTAGAAAAGATGACTGAAGCACCAAATCCTTCTCAGATCCAATTTTCCAATCACGTCCACAATGAGCACCATAGTCTATGAATCCAACAAGCAACACCAGATGAAATGTTGAGTGACTAATCATGCACCAACACTCCCACGTAGAGAAGACATCACACCTCCTCATACCATGAACAAAGCATGCATGCGTAATTGCAACTATCTCATCCAGCAATGCCCCAAACGCTAGGGTCTAGAAAGTAGTTTAACAACAACTCCACAAAACCACAAGTTTTTTTCTTAACCGTGTAAAACCTACAAAACCACTGTGTTCGAGAACACCCAGACACACCCATATTCACTTCACATCTAGACAATGCAAAAGTCTAAAACATAAACACCATAATAGTTAAACCAGAACAATGGAATAACATGAATATGCATAACCATATATTCTTTAAACGAAAATCTATAAAACCCCTCAAATCCAAAGAACCTGAATTTGAGTGATGCAAGTATAAAACATCCTTGAAAGGAAACAACAATTCAGGAACTCTAGGACCATATCAAGCCAACTCCAAAACCACCAACATGCACATGCATCCAAGAGAGAGAGACAAGATATTTTAAAAGCTTCTAGACCATCCAATGATCAAATCCATAGCCTACATGCAATCGAGGTAACATAAAACTATGTCTTCCAATACTAGGAAAAACACCCAGCATAAGCACATTTCTCCATAGCTAAGAAACAACCCAAGCTTCTCTATATCATCAAGGAGCCCCTCACACAGACACCCAATATGAAAGCTTTACTGCAACACAACCATAGAGTAAAATATTCCACCCCATGCATCAGGATTATACCGTTGCCAACTCATGAGCTTTAGGTCACATCATTTCAATATGATGAACTCAAATTTCTCCATCTTCCATACTACGTGTTGTCTCTTTGAATTCAAACAAAAGATCAAGAATTTCTATTCACCAAAGGATCAATCCATCAGTTGATTCCTTCATATTTCCTCAAGCTTTCCACATTAAGAAATCTTCACAAAAGGAATACCTAGAACCAGAAACACCAGGAACAAAAAAATTCCAAAATACGGCTTAGATACCACTTGTTGGGAAATTTAAATGATCTTAGAAAGAAACATAAAATATTAGTAGTTCCTTCAGTAGCTTTTATTTCATCAAATTGCCTCAAAGACACAAACTACTATGCCACAAAGCAGAATCAGACATAGTTCATTTCCCACATTGACCCTTAGAGAAACATTAATGCTAATTAAACTAGTTCCAAACAACACCAATAAACATATTCAATCAAGAAGAACCATTAAACATGAAAGATGGAACAAAAAGCATGAACACACATATTTACATGGGGAAAAACCTTTCGGGTAAAAAACCCCACACTCTAAAAGCCTAGATTGCCATTGTATTATTCAACAATAGAATACAATTCAAGCTCTAAGCCTTTATAGAGTTTACATCTTGTCCATCCAAAGAGAATCTGAAAACATAACCCCTATTCGATTTCCCTCTCCATCTTTCAATATAGAACGTTCTAGGGTTTTATAACATTTTCTCTTAACCCTAACCTTGGATATAACATTCCAACAAGAAATGGTTCAGTTCAACTTCCAACGAGAAATTGTAGTAAATGACCAAACTGTCTGCTATATCAAACCATCGAAGAGACTTCATTCACACTCCCTTCGAAATTGATGTACACAACACCTGCCAAGTCCACCGGCCAACCAATTACAATTTTCTAGATCAACACCAATCGGGTCCCACCAAGACACCGATGCACAATAATCAATACATCGCCTTATCAAGGAGATTGTATGTCATCTCCCTCCGACATCAGGTTGTCCCTTCAGTATTTTCTTTACTGCTCCAAGTGGTCCCCACATCCATCAGCTTATCAACCTATCGAAGGGACTTAACCCAGGGTCCCTTCAATATCATGAAATCCCTCTGATAGGATTCCTTTATATGCCCCATCAAGCCATCGAGGAGACTCAAGACAGAGTCCCACCAAAAAGATCAACTCCTGTCAATGAAACATAACACCAAAATAGTCTTATCGAAGTATCAAGGAGACATGACTTTGAGGGCCGTCGATAACAAGTCACCCCGATACCACTCCAATCACTAAGTCGCTCAAAACCAAAACTTCAGAACCTCATGTCAGAGGTTGCAAAGTTCCCAAAACCTACGACACGCTAACAACAAAGAGAACCTAAAAGTTGCTAAGTTAGGGGGGGTTATGAAACCTTAGAATCCTACGACTTAAGTTAGGAAAACTTGAAACCCAATAACTTAACTAACAAACCATTTCCCGCCAATGGGATTTCGATCATACTAGTAACATTGTCCTAGTGATAATCAACTATCTATTAAAAAATGCAGAGGCCTGAACACCAGTACGTTTGAGGCACCATTTTACAACAATAATTTAGTTTAACATCTCCCAACTATGTTTATGTGAAAGCTTCTAAAGCTCTTTCAACCAATTTATTTTGTGCATATCATGCACCCATTGCATACACTTGTTTAAGCTCCCATATTTTGCAAGAATCTCTAAGAGTTTCAAAAGTCTTTTTAATAGACCATTTTAAGCATACCCTACACTTATTGTAATCCATAAGATATTACTTCAAGGAATTATGTCAAACAACTAGCACACCCTATCTATACAACCATATTTTACATGCATTCATATCTGTCAAAGAGAAATTTATAAGAGTTCGCACCTAGTTTATGCTTCCATATTTTTCAAACTTGTTTACCAAATTGGCTACAACTACAATAGCTAAGAAAAATTGCTATCATGTTATGCTATGAAGGATGTTCATAATTTGTTTCAAAGTTCCTATTTTAGTGTGGGCAAAGAGGATGATAGGATGGATTGTGGAATTTATATTTATACCTATCACTTGCATTACCTAAAGTTTTCTAAAACATTTTCAACAAATCTATTTTGAGCATTTCCTATGATCATTTTTCTCCATGAGATGACACCTCTTTTAGGTATTTTGTCAAACAGTTTATGTACCTTATCTATGCTTCCATGCTAGTATACATGTCTATCATAGAATTATTTGATCTATTTAATAGTGAGCCTCATCTAGTCCCTCCTTTGGACTTCAAATTCATCCTCGCAATCTTCCCAGATGTCTTCAATTTATGGGAAATAACAATAACCTGCATAAAGGATTAGATTATCCTTAACATACCCTTTTCCATCAAATAGAAACCTCATGATCTAACAATATAGTATTATTTTTACAATGGATGCTCAATATTCTGAGCATCAAAATAATATTTACAATTATAATGACTGAGATCGATAGGGGAAGGAATACCATTTTCCTCTCATCTTTGTATCTTTTGTTAACCACACTAATCTTCCTATAAAGTTCAATCAAAACAAGCTTTTCATCTACATATCTTGGAAACATATATGGATACCCATTGAAGCCTCCAACTTGGATATAGGCGAACCTCATAAATTGGATAAAATAACTCCCATAGTATCTGATAAGAGCCATTGTCTTTAGATATTCTTAATCCAATGTTCCCTTGAAGCTGTCTCACTATCAACATAGTGAAAGCATCATTCATCCTCCAAAAGTTTTTGTAACTTTGTTCTAGTTGTAATTGTGAATAAAAAATATAGATTTGAGTTGTGATGTCATATATTCCACTGCTATTGAGCTTTGATCAAGTTTTCAATCTTGCAATGGCATAAAAGAGATAAGAGGACATATTAAATAACCATTTTTATTCAAATTGGGTTAGCTGATTATGTAGGTTATTACTAATAGTACCTCCCCAGTCAATGAATTTATAACCTACACAAATGATGGTAATGAATAGATACATCCACATTTTAAAATTATCTAAATTTTTGTTGCCCATCAACTTGTTGAGGAGGACAACCATGTTGGAAACATCTTCAATAAAAAGGGATATGTGAAGCACCCTTGGTAGTTGCATTTTTCATCCTTTGGGTGCTATCAACTAATTTATCACTATAGTATTGAGGCATTGATTACTATTTTTAGAAAAATATTTTTGGAATTTTTTATTTATGCTTGAGAATTGTTCTCTAATAGGAAACATGAAAGGGATTCCAAGAGAAATGACATCAAGTTTGACCACTAATTTGTTATCTACAATCTAGATTTCTCTATTTTTTGAGTTGTATGTTTTTATCCATTCTAGGATAAGATCACAACATTATATTTCCATTGAATAGCTTTCGGCATGAGCTAAACCACTTTCAAAAAACTTTTGCACCAATAAAGATCTTTTCCCTTCTTCCATAGCTTTTCAAAAAAATTGTATGCTAATATGCCCCAATTTTGTATCTAATATCTCTAGAAGCATGCTTTCAAGTATTGAGGTAAATTTATTTCCTTGATATTTATATTTCATGGTTGTGGAATTTGGCTTTTCAATTTCCACTTGCATTTTTTTGAAAATCCCTAAATTTTGTTCAACAAATTTAATTTCTGAACATTTTTTAACCACAACATCATGAAGAATCCATAAGCAATAAATCCTTTCCTTTCTTGGTGTTATTGCATTCAAATGGTTTATGTGCCTTTGTATATAATTTATGTACATGTCTACCAGTGAACTTGCAACTTGAGCATTTTTCACTCTATTATGCTTTGATGGATGTCAATACCCTACTCCAAAGCTTCTAGTTTTGAATAGGATGAAAGGATGCTAACGAAGGTCATGGGATTCAACTTAACAGCTACTAGTTGCATCTATTTGAAAATTTCTAAAGCTGTGACAATAAATAACTAAGAAAACTAGCAACTAAAACATCTAACATAAATCCCATCCGCTATGCTTTGATGGATACCTATATCATGTTCTAGAGCTCTTAATTCAACAAAGGCTAAGAGGATGCTAGTAAGGTCGTGTGTTTTGGCATACACGAGACAGTTGCAATTGTTTAAAAAGTTTCACATTTTTAATAAATCTCTTATGCGCCTATTCTATAAATCTTCATTCCATGAGAACACATTTATTTGAGGTATTTGTTAGACACATAGAACAACTAAGAGGGGGGTGAATTAGTTGTGCATTGAAACCTTCAAAACCTTATTAAGTATTAGTATAAATGTAGATAAATGAAACAACAACACATCCACAAACATTCACAATAGAACACCATAATTTTACATGGAAAACCCTATAAGGGAAAAAAATGGTGAGGATTAATTCACTATATGAAAACCAAAAATGATTACAAGAGGCTCACTACTTGAAGGGGTCGATGTCCAAAAGAAGGCTCACTTCCAAGGGCTCACTGCCCAGGAATATCATTTCTTCTAAATTACAAAGAAAAACTTATAAGGAGGTTCACTACCTTCGAGCAACTAGAGAAACCACCATAATGTCTCTTTACCATTTGCAACCTTCGGGTCATTGCCTCCAACAACTTCTATCACACTAAAATATAGACACCTTTTGCTAACTGCTTCTGATAGTCTTAGGCATTCATACTCACAGTCAAATCTCAACACATGATCGCACATACATCATTCCACACCACACACATCTCCAAATATTTTACCTTGCATATATATCTTTCACAACCTCAAATAACCTTCACTAGGTCAGATTCAATGAAATGTATACACCTCAAACATGTAATCACTAAATAGGTTGGCACCAAACACCTCTGCAGTGGAAAGAAGTGAGGGCAGACCACACCAAGGGTTAACTTGGACCCAAATCTACACTGACACACTACACCAACCTTCCATATGTTGAAAGAACACCAATACAGTGAGAGGGGGGTGAATCAATGTATACAATTTTTTACCAAAAAAAATAGTGGACAAGATTTAAGATTCCAAAAAAACATCCCACACAAAGCAGACACCAAATATACATGGAAAACCATAGAAGGGAAAACCACGGTGAGAAAAGTTGCTTGAGTCTATTGCTAAAATCCAACCTCACAATCAAAGATATTACATATATTTGGTAAGAACCCACTTATAGGTACATTTACACCTAAGACAATGTTTTGAGGCACCAACCTCCAGGTACACTACACACCTAATTGAGTACCAACTCATTTTTTTGAGGCACCAACCTATACAATATTACAAGTTCATGTATTATGAAAACTAGTTCTTCAACCTAAGAATGCACCTTTTCAAATCATAACTTTGACTCTCTTCCTCTATTTTTCACTCCTCTTGATTCACCATACAAAAATTATCTAATTGATATATTTTCATCAATCTTAATATATTTTTCCTCTAACCTAAAAAACTTTCAAATTTGTAACATTTGTGTATTCAAATAATAATATATTCACATCTCCACTATACACATGCAATGGTTGTAGTCCTATATTGAGAAAAAACTCATGCCACAACTCTAAGAATGAAAATAACTATTTTAATAGTTACACAAAACCCTAACTAAATCATGGGCCTTTGAAACTATTGTATTAATGTTTTTTCAAAAAAAATATTTAAATTGACTTCAACATTGTAACTGCCCATCAAATTTTGTCTTTTGGAGATAACCATTTGCTTGGTTTGAATATTGACCATCGATCTTGACTTTACTACTAAGTATGTACACATGTCATCATCACATATGGAATGTGTGTTTCCACTTCATTCACAATTGTGCTTGTATTTTGGGTTTTGGCCATCCGCCTTACCCTTTACCTTCTACCTTCCTTCAAAATTCCTTCATGTTTTTGGTTTCGGCTATTGACCTTACCCTTTACCTTCTACCATCATTTTAACTTAAAACAAAATCCATCCCTTTGATCTCTAAACTTCTGATGGCTCCTTCGAGAATTATCTATGTGTAAATTCATCAGTTATCAAGATTCACATTTACCATTTACCTCTTACTTTTTGATAAGGCATTAAGCCCTCCTCCCACTCCACTACCCTTGAGACCACCCTTAAGCTTTTAGTGGTCCATCTTTTGAACTTTTTCCAACTTTCCTTCTTAAGCTTTTGGAAGTCAAAGATTTGCAGGAGTCAGGTGTTAGTTATCCCTCTTACCTCCTTTCAAATCTGCAGAACAAGTTAAGTCTTCTTTCCATCGTCTGATACCCAATTCCTCCCTTTGAAAGGTTTAATTGTCTTAATCCTATAGGTAACAACATTTAGGATTTTATCATTCTCATTATGTTATCTATTTGATAAGGCATAAGCCTTCTCATTGACCTTTAATGCTCAACACCTTTTAAACTTCGCTCTTTCTTTCTTTGTTTCTTTGATCATGTGATATAAAGGATTCCCAAAGCCCAAAGCATGATCAGGTTTTTCTCTAACAAACTAACACATTTTCTTTTAGCATGTGATATAAGATAAGCCCAAAATTTTAAGTCCAAAATATTGTTACTTAACATTTCTAGAAAGTGGTATAAGGAAAGCCTGATGCTCAAGCAACATCAACTCTTCAGGACTTGCACTGCAAACTTCAAAAAACTCTCTGAGTTAATCCATAGACATCAATGATCATCATGACTACCCTATGAAATCAATGACAACAATTCAAACAGTCTCACCCTTTATCATTGATGACTTTGACTAATTTCTTCTTTCATGGCTTCAATCCAACTTTCATCCTTATTAGCTTCTTCATAATATTTAGGCTTTATTTTAGATAGTAAAGAATAGTTTGCCTGTTCTTGTTGTGCAAGATTCTTCTTGTCACGCCATATTGTTCTTGAAACTAGATCAACCTCAAGTGGTTAAACTTTCTTCAAGGAACCTTTCTTTGATACCAATTGTTGAAAGAACACCAATACACTGAGAGGTGGGGGTGAATCAGTGTATGCAATTTTTTTCCAAAACAAACAACATACAAGATTTAAGATTCCACAAAAAACATCCCACACAAAGCAGACACCAGATATAAGTGGAAAACCCTAGAAGGGAAAAATCACGGTGAGAAAATTTGCTTGAGTCTATTACTCAAATCCAACACCACAATCAAATATGTTACATATGTTTTGTAAGCACCCACTTACAGGTACATTGACACCCAAGATAATTTTTTGAGGCACCAACCTCTAGGTATAGTGCACACCCAATTTAGCACCAACTCATTTTTTTGACGTACGAACCTCTACAATACTACAAGTTCATATATGTTGAAAATTGGTTCTTCTTCAACCTGAGAATGTACCTTTTCAAATCACAACTTTGAATCTCTTCCTTTGTTTTTCACTCCTCTTGATTCACCATACAAAAATCATCTAATTGATAGATTTTCATCAATCTTAATATATTTTGCCTCTAACTTGAAATTTTTTCAAATTTGCAACATTTGTGTATTTCGAATAATAATCCATTCACATCTCCATTATACGCATGTAATGGTTGTAGTATTATATTGAGAAAACACTCACACCACAACCTTTACAATGATAGTAACTATTTCCATAGTTACACAAAAACCTTAATTGAATTGTAGGACTTTGAAACCATCATATTAATGATTTATAAGAAAAATATTTAAATCAGCTTCAACACTGTAACTGCTCATCAAATTTTGTCTTCTAAAGATAACCTTTTGCTTAGTTTGAATAGTGACCATCAATATTGACTTTACCGTCAAGCATGTACACATGTCATCATCACATGTGGAACGTGTGTTACCATTTCATTCCAAACTGTGTTTGCATTTCAGGTTTCAGCCATTAGCTTTACCCTTTACCTTCTACCATCCTTCAAAATGCCTTCATGTTTTGAGTTTTGGCTACTAGCCTTACCCTTTACCTTCTACCATCCTTTTAACTTAAACCACAAGCCATCCCTCTAATCTTTGAACTTTTGATGGCTCCTTCGAGATTTGTATAAGTCTCAATTCATTAATTATTGGGATTCATGTTTTTTGTTTACCTCTTTCTTACTTTTTGATAAGGTGTTAATCCCTCCTTTTGCTCCATGATCCTCAAGACCACCCTTCAGATTTCGGTGGTTGAGCTTTTGAAATTCTTCAAACTTTCCTTCAAATTTTTGAAGTAAAATATTTGCGAGAGTTGAGTGTCAATTGTCCCTCTTACATCCTTCCAAATTTGCATAACAAGTTAAGTCTTCTTTCCACCATCTAATGCTCGATTCATCCCTTTGAAATATTTAATTGTATTAATCCTTTGGGTATCGGCCTTTAGGCTTTTATCATTCTCCTTATGTTATCTATTCTATAAGGCATAATCCTTCTTGCCGAACTTTGATGCCCAACACCTTTTGAAATTCACTCTTCCTTTCTTTGTTTCTTTGATCATGTGATATAAGGGATTCCTGGAGCTTGAAGCCCGATCAAACTTCACTCTAATAGACTAACTCCTTTTATTTTAGCATGCGATATAAATAAGCTCAAATTCTGAAGTCTGAAACAATGTTTTTTGATAAAGTAAGCAACATTTATAGGGTTTTATACCCTTTACACGATGAGCCCAAAGGTTCAAAAAGGATCAAAACCAAAAAAAATCTAAAAATATTATAATAATAGCATACGAGAGACATAGAAATAGCCTAGTAACAACATAGGCACATCACAGACAAACTCAACCACTAATTGTCTAAACCCTCCCATTTATTGACCAACAGGTGTAACACATCCTCCCCAATCCAATTGGGGCCTTCATTTGTGGTGTTCTTTTCCATTTCCTCCTTAACCACATCTAAGAGAGTGAGAGCCGACTTGTGAATCATCTTGATAGTGAACCGAGCCAGGCAATTAACCTTGCGATTCAACATAGCAACCTACTCCTATAGCACACCGAGTCCTTTGCTTTTTCCTCCTTGCTTTGGATCTCTGTATCAGCACCAACCCCAGTATCTGAGAAATTGGTAGAGTCCTCTTGAAGCATCTAGTTTAAATCAGAGAAGTGACTAGGGTCTTCTATGGGTCCTTTATCCTTCATTTTATCAATAGATTTGATGCCTTCATTTTTTCCACTAGACTTAACTGAGTCACTAGAGATATCATCGACAACGACCTCTTTCTTATATTGCACCAATCTATGGGATCTTCTCACACTCATCTGCTTCATCCCTATCTCAAAACTAGCACCCACCACAATATCACCCTTAGAGTCTTTTTCCTCGACACATTTACCTTCCTCAGAGACTAGAAAAACCCTTGGAAGGAGAGACACATTTTTTCCTTTTTTCTTAGCAACCTGTCTACTAACCTTCTTGTGTTTCAGCTCACTAATCCCAGCAGCAACACTCGACTAAGTCAACCCATCCACAATTTTCTTTTTCTTTGGGGGAGAAGTGGCTATAGTCTCAGTACCAGGATCATCCTCAAGAATGGGATATTTCCTCTTAGATCCCTCCGAGACAGTAGGGGAAGGGTTTCCAGGGTTATTTTTCAAGGGTTCTAATTCTTCCACTCTCACAACTGAGATGGATTTGGGAGGGACCAAAGCTGAATGGAAATGGTAAGTCTATGGATTAGGCCTTGGCGCAATGGTAAAGGAGGTGGAGAATCAGGGTTAAGCATGCCAATTTCCTAGGATTCTTTGATGAAACTTTCCAAAGAAGAAAGCAAAAAGAATGTGAAGCTAAGCAACATTTGTGCCTTACGTGATTTAACAGAGGTAAGTGGTAAAAATAAAATACCTTGAATCAACCCTTGAGGGTGACGTACTTCATGATGTAAGGCATACCTTATCCCATGGTTTAGGCAATGCTTCCTGGTCAAAGCCAGACTGTTTTTTCACCAACTTCTCATTCCCCTTAAAAAATTCATTCAAACTCACCAAGTCTGAAACAATGTTACTTAACATTTCTAGCAAGTGATATAAGGAAATCCCGATGCCCAAACAACATCAACTCTTCAGGACTTGCATTGCAAACTTCAAAAAACTCTTTGAGTTAATCCATAAATGTCATTGATCATCATGATTACCCTTTGACATCAATGACAACAATTCTAACACCACAAACCATGAAGCTTGTTTGTAATTAGTGCTAACACACCAAGTTGGCTAAACTAACATTAACACTATCAAGCAACCAAATTCACACTTCACCAAGGCCAAAAATGTCCTATAGACTATGTTGAAACATTACACAAAATCAACAAAATATTAAAAAACACTGGCGCAAACACATGAGACTAAAAATACTATCATCTTGTGCAACTAGTCAAACTGCCATAGAGATACAACTCATAAACTAAGATTGTGGAACAACTAAACACTAAACAAACCAATGGAAGGAAGGTACATGAAATATTAGCACATTCCCAAATCTGCAAGACAAGAAACTTCAACATGGAGAAATGCAAAGTAATTCTATTTCTCCTAGATATCCCTCTTCAAAACCCAAAGACAATTCAATGCACGTCAAACATATCTTCTACTACCGCATGATCCAAAACCTAAAAATATAGATATAAGACCTTTGAAGACCTCTAATCATCACTTTCAAACCATAGAAGAACATCTTCAAGAATTAAGAAATGTGAAAAAAAATACATAACACTTCCATGTCATCTTGTATAGTCTTTATGCAAATTTTCTCAAAAGCACTTGGAAACCAAGTAACCCTGCTACATCTATAACACATGCTCAACACCATACACACCTTCTCAACATATATATACCAAAGGTTAAAATAAATGATACCACTAATGATAAAATAATGCAAAAATCTCCCCCTTTTTCATTGATGGCAACATTTGCTGAAAAATCATCAACAACAAAAGAAACTTTGTATCTCCAATACTCAAGTAGCTCCCCCCCTTACTTCAGCTCCCCCCTTACTTGAACATTTATTTCCCTGTGTTTTTCAAACTTCTCTCTCTGGACTTCTCTCTCCCCCATTTGACATCATACACTTCAATTCAAGCACACAATGTTCTCCCCCTGATTGCACCAGCTAAAGAAACCACTACCTGCTCCTCCAGAGAGGTAGCCTTCATTAGTCCAAGACAAATAATACATCTTGAATTATTCCTATGGAAAAATGTACAAAATTATGCATCTAATTGAAATAATATGGGGCAATAACCCCTAGATTATGTTTGGGATACTCAAATGTATCTTTTTGAAGATCCTTCATGAAAATTTTTGGTATTTAATCCTTTGTAGGCACATATGCCAACTTCACTTCCTTCTCAACAACTTTCTCTCTTAGAAAGTGATACTAGATAGAGATATGATTTCTTCTTGAATACATTATAGGACTTTTTAAAATGTTGATAGAACTTGTATTATCACACAAGACATGAATAGATCTTCATTATGTGATATTATGAAATCCTTCAATGTCCATTTCATCCATAACACCTATGTACAACAAGATGTTGTAGCAATGTATTCTACCTCTGTAGTAGATAATGACATTGAATACTACTTCTTACTTATCCAAGAAACTAGCATGTTTCCAAGGAAGAGAGAACCTCCACTTGTACTTCTTATGTCATTCACACAACCTACCCAATTTGCATCTATATAAGCACTTGAAGAGAAGTCAGTATCCTTAAAATACCATAGACCATAGTCTGGAGTGCCCTTCAAATATCTGAATATTCTTTTGACTGCTACCACATGTGACTCTCTAGGATCTTCTTGAAATCTTGCCACAAGACATATGGCATGCATAATATCATGTCTAGTTGTAGTTAGATATAGTAATCCACCAATCATGGATCTATACTTAGTCTGATATGTCTTAGGAGATTCACCATTTTTGTTTAATTTAAAACTAGTGCACTTCAAAAATGAAAGCCTCCCAGTTGTTCAATGTACACTTCTTCTAACTCACCATTAAAAAATGCAGACTTAACATCCATCTAATATACCTTGAAGTATTTATGTGCCACAAAATCCAAAAGCATCATAATATCCTCCATTCTTGCTACTTGAGCAAAGGTCTCTTCAACATCTATTCCTTCCCCTTGTGAGTAGCCTTTACACAAAAGCCTAACATTGTAACTAATAGCTTCTCCATTCTCATTCAACTTTTTTAGTAAAAGCCTATTTAGTTCCTATCACATGTTTGTTGGTCTTGGGAACTAGGGTAGATTGATTCTTATCAATCTACCCTAGTTCTTCTTCCATAAAATTGATCCAATTTTCATCCTTGCATGCTTCAATAATTGTTTTAGTTTATATTTTAGAAAGTGAACAAAAATTTACTTGTTGCTTTTCCATAGCATATTTTCTTCTTGTCAGCACTCCTTTGCTCTTGTCCCCAATTTTTTTTATCCTTAGAATGATTTTTCTACATATACTTAGGAGTCTTAGGATTCTTTTCTAGAGCTTCTTCCTCTTCCACTTGCATCTCTTTTTCTTCTTCTCTAAAAAAGGGTTCATCAAATTCATACCCTTCTATCAACGCTTAGATCTAATGTAATTTTTCATCCACTTTAACACTTTAAATTTCAATCATCTTCTTTATTCTCTTTGTAGAGTATCCAAGGAGGATTCCTTCATCTATTCTTGCATCAAAATTTCCTAAGTTTTCTTCATCCCTCATGATATCAAATTTACTTCCAAACACTCAAGACATTTCACAGTAGGAGTTTTTCCATATCATAGCTCATAGGGGGTCTTTGAGTTGTTCACTCTTGCTTATCCTCTTTTGGAGAATGTAAGCTGTGATATGAATAGCTTCTCTCCAATAGACATCTGGTATATTTGATTCCTTCAACATTGTTCTTGTTTCCTCTTTAACTATCATGTTCTCCTCTCCGCAATCCCATTTTGTTGTAGAGTCCTAGGAGCTGATAAATATCTTTTTATCCCATGATCTTCACAAAAATTGATAAATCATTTGAGGTGAACTTGCCACCTCTATCAAACCTTAAACTTTATTTTCAAATCCTTTTCATTCTCAACCATATATTTTAATGGTTTAAACTTATCTATAGCTTCTAATTTTTCTTTAAGAAAGGTCACCCAAGTCATTCTAAAGTAATCATCTATCAACAACATAAAATACCTATCACCTTGAGGGATTCTTGTTCTAGTAGGTCCTTATAGGTCTGTATGCACCAACTCTAAAGGTCCTATAGTAGAATGTGTTGGAAGCTTGAGTTGTTTATGAGTTATTTGGGTATTATCATCGATGTCAACCCCTTGTATGAAGAGAGTGTTGAAATTATACTAGTGTTGATGATTTCAACCCCGAGCATTGGAGTTGTTACAACCTAGAATTGTTGGTATTCATCTCAACACAAAGTTGGTGTTGTCATTAATGTCTTACTTCAATATAGTTGCAAAAGTTGTGTTTTGAAAATAACATGGATGTGTTGTAGTTAGTGACAGATGTTGCAAGTACTACAAATGTGTTAGAGAGATGTTAGTAGTGTTGTTGATGTAGTTGGTTAACTTGGTTTCCAAGTTCTTTTGAGAAAATTTGAATAAAAGAGAGTTTAGTGTGACATATAGTGATGCTCAGTGTTCTACTATGTGTTTCTTCATGGTTGAAGATATGCCTATGTGTTTTATATATGATGATTAAAGTTGTTAAGAGGTTGTATATCCAAAGTTTTAGGTTCTAGATCATGTTGCAATGGAAGATGTGTTTGACAGTATGTCTATCTAGTGAAATGAGGTGTCTGGGAGAAATGAGATTACTCCACATTTCTCCACAGTAAAGTTTCTTGTCTTGCAGATTTGGGAATGTTCTTATATTGACCCTATCTACCTTCCCTTGAAGTTTTAGGTTATGTGGTGTTCCGCAAGGTTGTTTGGTGTGTTGGATGTCTACGCTAGTGTAAAGGTGTTCTTAAATTTCAGGTGGTTGCAATAGCAGCATTGAATATTTTGCTAATGTGGAATATTTTGAGATATTTTGGATAGTTGCTATAAGGTCCATGAGATGTTTCTTTACCTAGAGAAGCTTTTTTGTGATCACTTGTTAGTGTTAGTGCAGGTTTGGCTGACCTAGCGTGCTAACACTAATTGCAAAGGATTATTTTTATTTGTGGAAGTGGTGAAAATCTTTTTGATGTAGATTTGGGTTCTAGTTAAGTTGTGGCATGGTTTTCCTTGACTTTATATTGTGGAAGTTTTTGGTGTCGACCTATTTTGTAATTGCATGTTTTAGGTGCATAGCTGACCTTGGAGAATGCTTTTAAGGTTGAGGATGGTACAAATACAAGGAAAGTTGTGTGGATTAATCAGAGAGTGTGTGTGATGTGAAAAGATGTGAAATTGATCAAATGTGGTGATTTGAGAATGAGCCTTAATGCCTATGACTCCTAGATGCAGTGAGTAGAAGGTGTCTACATTTTAGTCTATTGGATGAGTTGTTTGTGCTTCAGTAGAACTGTACCTTTCACATACGAGAGATGTATTGTTAGGAATTCAAATTGGTATATTAAGCCACCCCTTCTTCTATTGTATTTATTCTAGATAGTGAGTCCTTTGGCAATGAGCCCTTCTTTCTTTTGGGTAGTGAGGCCTCCAGTAGTGAGCCTATTGTATTTGATATTTCTATTAATTTGTATTGTGAGCTAATCCTCACTGTGGTTTTTACCTTCTTGGATTTTCCATGTAAATCTAGTGTTCTTATGTGTTTGGATGTGTTTGCATTATTGTTTCATATGTTTACATTTTTCTAATGCATGTTAAGGGTTTAAGGGCTAATACAGATCTAAAAGTTAATGAGGCTTTTGATGTTTTAATGCATAATTGATTCACGCCCCCTCTCAGTTGTCCTATGCATCTAACAATTAGTATCAAAGAAAAGTTCCTTGGAAGAAGCTTAACCAATTGAGGTAGATCCAGATGGCACACAAGGATGCTCCCTTGTTTGATGGAATAAAATATGCATTATGGAAAAGTAGGATCAGACTTGGGCAACCAGATCATTTGGATCTGATCCATCATCCTTCTCTTTTTGCTAGCTTTAAAACTAGGATCCATGATTTCTCTTTAAGTTCCTATACATATGTAGATTGGGTGGGTTTTGTGGATGAAAGAAGAAGTCAAAGTGGAGGTGCTTTCTTTCTTAGAAAAAAATTGGTTTCATGGTTGAGTAAGAAGTAAGACTTAGTGTTATTATCTACTATAGAGGTAAAGTATATTGTAGTAGCATCTTATCGCACACAGGTATTGTAGATGAAGCAAACATTGAATCCATTTCATCTTCTAAAGAGGATTGTGCTACAAATAAAGGGGTTAGATACTATGGAATAAATGTATCTACCCACTCACTTGACTTGCATTGATCCCAGTCACACTAAATATAATTCTTATAAAATCAAGCCAAATCTTGTGTCTATATGGTCCATGCACTTGCATCTAAGCTTCAAAATGAATGCATCTTTGAATATTCTTTGATTGTCTGACATTCCAATTTCTCTCCCACTATGCCCTCTTCAACCAACCAAAAGAACCTGCACACTTCCGAATCAAGTGTCCCTCCTCATGACAATGCATAACTACACCAATCAACAATAGAATGTGCACCACTAAATGTTACACCACCTCTAATCTTCATTTTTTCCTTAACCAAAGCTCTCTTCACACATGCACCTACACTATCATGCTAAGATTTTCCATGCCCAACTTAAAAAACTTCAAATATGTGGTACATCCTTCTATACATGCATCCTACTCAACTAATAAAATATATAAGCATTCTTGAATTGCCCCATGCAGTTATTTGACCAAATGAGATGTCGACCCATTGCAATACCTTTTTCCTACAATAACTCAATTTTTTTTCAAAATAATGTTGCACAAACTTGGACGAATGAGATCTATTGTCACTCATGTAAAAATAGTACTCCCTAATTATCTTCCTATCCTTTTTGTACTATTAGGGGCATGTCTATATGTTATGTGGGCAAAAATAGCAATTTGAATAAAATTGTAATATTGAGATTGTACCTCATATTGTGGTTGCAATGTGTAATTTTCAGAAAAATCAACCACGAATATATAGTTCCAACTGAGAAAGAGTCCTTACACATCCTGAATTTCCAATCCAACCACTTGGACCCATGGCTATGCCTTGCATACTTGTAGAAAATATTTTTCATAAAATCAAAAATAAAATCAACAATACTTATGATGCAGGAGCATCCAGTGGTGTAGGGAAATCTTGCATCACCCAAAAAAATGTTTTTCCTTATTTTCTTTAGTTGTTTTGAGTCCCATGATGACACTTAAGGGGTGTAAGACAACCAGGAGTCAGAAAAGGTGAAAAATGACCACTTACTATTTTTAGTAATTTGGCCAAAACGGGCTTGTATGGACCTAAAAATTTACCCCAAGGAGCGAAACTAAAAATTTTTTTTTGATTGTGAAAGAATCATCTCAGTACTCTGTATGGTTTGGGAGATATTAAAGTTTTCATCCTAAGAAAATTCTCCAATGCAGCTCCAAATTCAGATATGAAAACCTTAGAGGCCCCGAAACAACTCAAAAAGTGGATGAACTGATCTTTGATCAATTTGGTGTTGTAGATCTCTTCGACAGATTTCCAACAATATGTTATAATAGAAAATCAGACACCTCAATCAAAAGTTATGGCCCCGCGAAGCTACCCCTCTAAAAAGTGAATTTCATCAACATATTTTCCTAGGCAAGAAAACAAATGGTGGGACTTTTGGCACCAAAACAAAAGGGAAAGTTACACTTTCTAGAACATTCGTGGATGGTTATTGGGTAAAATAAAAAGGGATAAGTGGGGGTTGTAGAAAGTGGCTCCATTAGTGCAAATTGTGGCTCTGAATAATATAATTTGTTTTCAAAGTTGATTTTGTTGTAAAGAATCAAGCCCATGAGACTATAGCATGCAAGTTTTGAATTTGTAATTTCATTTTCTAAAAATAATTAAAAGTGAGTTATTTTTTGTCTCGCATCTTCTATGTTGGTATGTATTGTTGTGATTTGTATGGGTTTTGAGCGGTGTAGCCCTCATTAGCTTACCTCTCTTGTAACCAACTCACACCTAGAACCTTCACCTCCACTTTTCAAACTATATTTCACTGTCTCAAATATTTTTTTCTCAATAATTTTGTTAGAAAAATCATGTTTGTTACCCTCATGAAAACATGTAAAAAAATTGATAAACCACCACATTGCAAGCATGTTTCATTTGAAAATCATTTCCATAAAAAATTAACCATCACCTCTAACACATAAAAATGAATCTAACAAGTCCCTAGATGTCTTTAGAAGTTGCATTGCATGACACTCCTATAACATTTCATTAGTATGCATAGTAGAATGAATATATCATAATAGGTCATGATACATTGAAAACTCTATGTGGTATTTACAACACATATTATGAATATTAATAGGTGCACAATAAATTGGCTTACAAGATTCAAAATCCCTTTGTGAGGTTTATAAATTTGGATGTGTTTCACAATTTTTTTTTTGCTTGGTAAATCACTGCTAAGGGGCAGCACCCTCAACGCTTTTTGACTCAAGCTATGAACTAGTGAGGCCACATTCGGAGGACCTCATCCCCGCCATTCTGAACCACCACCACCATATCCACCATTGCCACCACCACCATATCCACTGCCACCACCACCATATCCACCGCCACCATATCCACTGCCGTCGCTGCCATATCCACTGCCACCACCACCATATCCACCGCCGCTACTTCACTTTGTTGACCTCATCGTCACTTTCTCCTTGTAACATTCCCACTATCCACCATGGGATTTGAACCTTAGACAACCCAACTACTGCGCTTGCAACTTAACCATTACACTGTGGGGTTAACCCCGATGTGTTTCACATACTTGTTTGTACAATATTGATTGGCTACTTTCCAAGAAATATTTAGGATGCAGTGTGTGATATTGATTACCAATTCTTAACTTTAAAACATCCTTTACATACAGTGATACTCTAGATTGAGAGTGCCAAAAATTTTGAATTTCATTCTTTACATCATTTGTTAGCTTCTTATCAACACATGAAAGCCTCCCACTAAAATTCCATGTATCATTTTGAAGAGGACAATTGAGTCTTCCTCTTCTTGAGAGTGCTCTAGACAATGTTTTATGATTTAGGTTTAAACCAATACAATTTTGCCTCATTAAATGAGCCTTTATCAAATGATGGCTTACTAATGAGGTTGTGACCACTCTACAAGAAACTCATTTGGATCATTAAAAATATTTTTAACAATGATATTTTTTTTTCTGACTTTTTGGTCACACAAATCTTTAATTTTTTAATAATAGTATCATTTTGTTAGACTTTAGTAATTGTAGAAAAAGTTGACATTGCTCGGTTAAATCATGGATTTGGTTTTAAAGCTAATCATCACGAACATAATAGATAAACTTGATGGAAAATTTTCATCATGAACTATTCAATTATGGGCTACCCAAATGTTCAATCAATGTGTTTCCAATAGGACATTAACTGAAAATGTCCTAATCTACCTTAGTCCTTCAACGCCCATCAAATCATTTCCTATCATCCCAACCCCATTCTATTTTTGAACCTTTAACTCAGCCATAATATTTTCCCATCCTCACATCATGACAACAAATCATCTTCTCATCCTTGGGTTATCCCTTAATCAAAATTCTATCCAATACAAAATCATTTAAAAAAAAATCAAGATCCAAATCCTTGAATCTTTTAGCTCTATCTTGTGTGTTGCTTAAGAACTTTCCTATCTTAAGTAACATATTAAGTTAGCCCTTCATTTTGTATTATTTAGCTTAATACTTTGGCTACCTCAAGTTAAATCTCCAAAAATCCCCTATTCAATCTTGCTTATGAACTTGTTTATCCTAAGTAAGCAAAGATATATCCAAATCATTCATATCACCAAGGATCTAGATTTTTTTTTATACAAGTTTTCTCTTGTACTTATCATCCCCTCTCTAATCCAAATTATCAATTAAAATCTATAAAAATTGAAACCTAATCACCCCCATCACAAGTCATCATTGATCTAAGGTTCAAAAATTTCCTACATAATCTCTTTCCATCACACAACATATCTATCCATAACATCCATATCATTATAGTTTGATCAAAATTAGGTTCAAATCATCCTCACATATCCATCTTTAAAAAACATCAATTACCCTCTAAACATCCACATCCAAAAACATTTTTTAGGTCTATCTTTTGTATGCCAATCACTAGAGCCCAATCTAAAAAGAAAACACACTCTCATGAACATGTCACCATAGAGGATATCATAGACTAATCATCATACCTCCATAATGAATAAATCTATGTGGACCAACCTAAACACTCTCCTAGGTTGCAAGCATTTGTACAAGACCCCCATAACCAAGAGATGATGAAAAAAAATTGAACTTGAAAAATACACTATTGTGTTAGACATTTTAACAAAGGGGTAAAAAATTCCATCAACCTTTGAAATTTCACAAATTAGGAGGCAAGATCATTCTAATTTTCCCTCATCATCAATCCATCCTCTAAAAAAATTTGGGGGTTTGAATATCTCCTTCACCATCCTTCCTGCACATCTAATCTTTTACAAAAATCCCAATCGATCCTAGAATAGGTCATACCATATTCAAACTTCTCTTCCTAACTAGGACTTAAAATTCCATCTAGTGCCACTTATTAACTTACTCAACCAAGCATAGCCATTCAAACATCTATCCAAGCCTAACATAATACCCACTAATGATTCCAACTTCACCTGAACCTCATATAGCCTACATATCCACATATCAACAAATCAATCCCTTACATAAACACATCCCAAACAAAAATAACACCCCCATATCAATAGATCTCAACATCAAGACAATTTTAATTCAAATCATATTCCAACACCTCTATACCAAAACCAAAACCAAAATCATCTCATGTCCAATCCATCATCCAATAATTCATCAACTATTGACCTTTCCCAAGAACTACAAAGTATGAGGAGTATGTTCGAAGGGCTTAAAGTAGGTCACAAAAATAAGACATAATTTCAAGGACATATGTCCTTATCCCTTTGAAAAGTATATCTTAGCCATCACCTTTCTCAAGAATTATGAAGTACCTAAACTTGACAAGCATAAGGGTAATGTGATCTGAAAGAACACATCAAAGATTTTTTCATAGCATGTCAAGAAGTGGCCTATAGTGATGTGTATCTTATGAGACTCTTTCCTTGGATCCGAGGGGAACAATCTTAGAGTGGTTTATGCACCTTCCTCATGGTTTAATTTCTACTTTCATAGATCTAGTTGAGAGATTTGTGGCTCATTTTCATATAACATTCAACATGAAGTCACAATGCTAGATTTGTGTAATACTAAATAAAAAAGTGGGGAAAGTATTACCACCTTCCTACAACATTGGAGATACCTTGCTATTAGATTCCTTTGGAATATTCCATAAAAACAATCAGTAACTATTTTTTATTCAATATCTAAATCTTGAAATGGGCTTTCACTTACAATTAAAATTCACAACATAGACCATAAAATTACTAATAATCAATCCAATGAAAAATCTAGATTTTGGTCTAAGAACAAAAATATTGTGAATGATGGTGTGAATGATAGAAAACATGTACAATACATACAACCACATCATCTAATGATAAAAATGAATCTCAAAAATAAAATATCTCCAACATTCTCACCATATCCCAAGGTAAAACTAATCTAAACCATCAATTGAAGTGCAAATATACTCCTTTGGGAGAATCTATAGAGGGTGTATTTCATAGAATTTCACAGGCTAAATTTAAAAGTTTTCAATGACTAAACCTTTTGATGAAAGTCAACCTAGGCCCACCTGGTATAAAGATAATCAATATTGTGATACCATAGGGTCAAAGTTCACTGCACAACCATAGGGTCAAAGTGCATAAAGATGAAAAATCATATCTAGGACCTTACTGATAGAGAAGCAAACATCGAAGGCCAAACTCATAATTCTCCTAATGAAAATTTGGGCATATTTTCCCACACATAAGAAAGGGAAAACCTCTAAGTCCAATAAAGCACTATCTTACACCTACACCAAAACCATTCATACTCCATTCTATGATTCCATCATAAGCCACATTAAGGAATATAATGACCATATTGAAATCATAACCATCAAATCTGCCAATTGTGTTGTCTCAACATGTCATGTCCAAGTGAAAATTCAAGGAGCTTCTTCCTCCCCATCCCCCTCCATTAATACTCCATCCTATGATTTCATCATAGGCCACACTGAGGAATGTAATGACCAAATAGACACCATAACCATCAAATCCACCAATTGTGTTGTGTCAAACCTCATGATAGAGTGGGAATTCAAGGAACTTCTTCCTCCTCATCCCCTCCATATCAGATAAATATAATCTCCTTGATCATATTGGTAAGAATCCAACTCAAATATCCATCTTGGAGTTACTTCACACCTCATCTTTTCATAAATAAATTTTAAACAAATAATTTCAAGTATCACATGTATCCCGAGTGGCATAAACATTAATCAATTCTAGGCCATGATTGGGAACCTTTCCTCCACACATTACCTTTCTTTCATAAACTAATATTTACAAATTGATGTCCCTCATAATAAATCACTCCATATTGAATCACTCATCCACAATCATAAAATCAAATGCATTTGAATAGATGGTAGATTTGGTCTCAATTTATGTACTTTAAAATTAATAAAATAATTGGGCTACTTAGAAGTTGTCATCGACCCCCAAAAGAAGATAAATATTAAATCTTATGAAAATTTTGAATGTAATTCAAATAGTACAATAAAGTATCCTATACAAGTTGGACTAGCTACCATGGAGACCACATGCCAAATCATGGACGTTGATCTCCCTTACAATATTCTTCTAGGATGACCATAGATACACACCATGTAAGATGCCCCTTCCACTTATCATCGATGTATCAAATTTTTACATAATGGTAATGAGGTCACCATTCCTATAGAACCTCAACCTTTCCAATAATGCAATTCTTGGAAGGAAATTATAACCGTCAACATCATTTTCCAATAATGATTTTGCATCCACTTCTTCATCCTTATAGACCCCTCTACACTAAAAGACACATCCACCTCAAAAACCATTCCTAAAATCAATGTGAGGATCACTGACAAAGGGTGTGGAGAGTATGGAACATAAAATTACTTTTATGTAGGACAACTTCCACTCTCACCCAAGTCCCATGGTCAACCTAGGTTGTTAAAGGAAGAACCCAGGGTAATTTTTAAAATATTTAAACTATGGGGACTCCTAGAGAAAGAAAATCTTGATGATGACACCTCTTCATGAATCTACAGAGACAAAGATAAAAAAAATACCTACCATACAAATAAAAATATATCCTAAGGTTCATAACATATGCAAAAGAATGGGCTATAAAGGTAAAGGATTAGGGGTTCATGAGCAAGGAATAATGGATCCTATTTAGCTTAAGTATAATATGGGTTATCAGGGACTAGGATATGGATCATCTAAAATGGTACCTAATGAGACCAAGTGTACTCACATTAAGGTAACTAATTCCTCTAATATTTTCAACAACCCTTGAGAGGGAACTAACGAAGAATCTTTCAAGAAGATCGCCCAAATTTTCAATGAAATGATTATCCCTACCATTATTGTATCAAAACCCATTGATCTTCTACTTGCCGATCCTAAGCTTATTGATTGGGATCAGCATGGACCTCAAACCCTTGACACATTTCATAATGATGAAGTGATTTCTAAACTTATGGGAGTTTGAGAGCACATACCTATAGGGAATTGCAAGGGAGATTTTGAAATTAAATTACACAACATTGCTTATTTTGTGGAACAAATCATGTGCCTTAGTCATAAAAAAAACACAAAAGGAAAAACAAAAAAGAACGTCCCCTAAGTGAAAACCTTGAGAGGCACTTCTGGATCATAAAAAAGTAAAAAAAATTTACATATCTTCTAGTAAACCTCTCTAAGGTGCTAGATGATGAAGCACTTGATTCTATCCCTCATTATCGGATAACATCTACAATACTAGGTAAAATAATAACAACTAAAGTCAACTTGGGAATATAAGAAGAACAAAAGATCACCCTCATGGTTGTTGTACTAATAGAAGAATAAAATCAAAACATATCAGCTTTCCTTAGAAGGAGATTCAAGAACTTTACTTGGACCTAGGTAGATATGCTAGGACTTGATCAATCTCTTGTGGTACATCACTTGGCAATATATCTTGATGCCAAACTTGTCAAGAAAAAGTTAAGAAAAAATTATCCATAGATTTCCCTTATAGTAAAACTATCTAATTAAAAAAGATCCTTGAGGTTGTGTTCATTCATCCAATTGATTATTTTGAGTGGGTAATATTGAACCCATCTCAAAACCCACTGGGGGCATCCTGATATGTATCAACTTCTATTATCTTAATAAGGCATGTCCAAAAGATGATTTCCTATTACCTAGCATTGATATCATTTTAGATCTTACAATAGGACATGAAATTTTGTCACTCATGGATGAATTTTCAAGATACAATCAGATAATGATAGTAGATGAAGATCAAGATAAAAAAAATTATCACTCAATGGGGAACCTTTTGTTACCAAGTGATACATTTTGGACTTAAGAATGTAGAAGCTACATACCAAAGGGATATGTGTTAAAAATTGAGGTGTTTTTGTAGCTTAATACTTTGTAAAACCTTAATATTGTTGATCTAAATAAGCTTTTCCTTTGTTACATATTCTTTGTGGGTGATTATCTAATTAATCCATTTTACTGTTTGTAGAATGTAGACAGAAGTTGATAGAAGAAGTAGACAGGATATTAGAAAGATTACACAAGTATGTACCATGGAGAAACCCTTTCAGGAAAAAACTCCACCAAGAATTAATCTATTATTCAATCTCTGAAGCATATTACAATAGCTCCAATTCTTGCATAAGAATGCCTCTTTTTCCTTCACCAAAACTTCTTCACAACCTGCAATAAAACTAATAATAACTCTCTTCAACTTGCTTGAGATAAATAGGCTTTAATCAGCTCTGTAAACTCAACATGAGTTACAATTACAATGCTCAAGCCCTATCCCTAAAAGGTACGCCTATCTCATGCAAATAGAGTTATGTTGTGAAGAACAATGCCAAATCCTCATCTTCATGCATTTGGGTGTCCCGAACTGAAGTAGCAACTCAACCTTTGTTTTGTAAATATATTCAAGGCTTCATCCTCAAAGTAGGTGCCCAAAATAGGTCCCACTTAATTGAGCCTTCTAAAATATCTCAACATGCAAAGGAGTTAATTCCAAGAAGCCAACTTGGGCGCCCAAGTTGGGTCCAAGTCATTTCTTGTTAACTAAAACATTTCTCAACACCATTCATGCAAGAATGGTCATCCCTTGTTAACTGGAGGTAGTCCCTATTATTTGTCTCACAACTCAAGTCATTATCCATGCATTCCAAGTTAACTAAAGTCAACTAGCATTCAACTAAAACTAACTAAATATAACTGAACCATAACTGAACTGAATTGAACTAAACTAAACTAAACTGAACTAAACTGATCTGAACTGAAATGAATTTCATGCATGCAAACATCAAACCCTAACTCCTAGGATCTTTAAATGCATTTAGAAGTGTTATCTCTTACTCCGAATAATTAACTAAACTCAAGGTGAGTGTCACCTACCATGTGGGCGCCCCATGTGCCCCTATTATTTAGGTACTCATCTTGGATGCCCTCACATGCTCCTATCATTTATAATTAATTACAAATGTCAATTAACATGATTATTTCATCCAAAATTTATCTCTCTCTAATCCTAGTGTTTGAGAACACTTTCCAAGGACTTAGGAGACACATGAAACAAATAATGTTTAGGATTGCAATTAAATGGCATCCTATTTCCAACACTATGACTGTAATTTTTCATGATAAGCTTCATGACACCATAAAAGACCATGTAAATGATATTTTGGGTAAATTGAAAGCAAGAAGACATAAGCAAGTCTTAGAAAAAATATTTGACCACTTGGAGAAATACCAATTACATTTGAATCCAAATAAATGTGTATTCAACATCACATCTGGGAAACTTATTGGATTCATTTTGTCTCATAGGGGCATTGAAGTTTATTCAACCAAATTAAAATTAATACTCAACATGCCTCCACTAAAGAACATCAAGAAACTTTATACTTTCCAAGGGAAATTACAAGCCATCAAAAACTTCATATCCCAACTTATAGACAAGTGTCAATTGTTATCCCATATCTTGGGCAAGAATGAAGTCTTCAAATGGTACAATTGTTTCCAAAAATCCTTTCAACAACTTAAGGATTACCTTGCATTACCTCCAATACTCATGGGTCCAAATCCAAATAAACCACTTCTTCTATAAATTATAGATACAATAGTGGCATTGGGGTAATTGTTAACACAACATGGTGATAATGAAAAAAAAGAGCCATTTATTGCATATCTTGTACTTTAGTGGGTTGTGAAGTAAACTATATGCCAATTGAATGAGCATGCCTTGTAGTTTTCTTTTGTGCTAAAATTTAAGATTCTACATGCTCAACCACAAGACTAAGCTCATTTCCAAAGTTGATCCACTTAAGTACCTACTATCAAAAGCTACTCTCATTTGATGTATGGCCAAGTGGATCACAATCCTTAGTATGTTTCACATAAAAATATGTGGATAGAAAATATATAAAAGGATAGGTGGTTGTTGATCAACTTTAAAAAGCACCTTTAATAGACAGTCATCCACTTTTGATTGAATTCCTAAATGAAGACATCTTTTTTCTTATTGAAGCTACATGGTGGAAATTGTATTTTGATGGATCCTTTATTCAACATGGCTCGAGGGTAGAAATATTATTTGTAAATCCCCAACGATATTGCATTTCTAAATCATACCACATCACCTTACACAAACAATATTGCTAAATATGAAGCACTAATCATAGGGTTTAAATAGCTCTCCAATAGAAAATTACATAATTACAAGTATATGGAGACTCCTAATTAGTCATCAAACAAGTAAATGATGAGCATAAAAAAAAGATGACAAATTTCTCCCTATAAACTTATGGTGGATAGTTGTAAGCAATATTTAACACAAATTTAGTTTGATCAAGTGCCATGTTTAAGAAATAAAGCAACAAATGACATAGAAATAATTGGATCCTTATTGTGCATGCCTCAAAATAGCCAATAATGTGAATTATTGGTATAGAAAATACTAATTCTTGCCTACGATGTTCTTGAGTCTAAACTTGTATGTGACATTGTTGGTCCCATCTCACCTTGGTAACATGATAACACTCTTCCACCTAACCTTTCCACTTCACAATGAAAATCCTTCATTTGAAAGTCATCTCAATTCACCTTATTAGGTCATACACTTTATTGAAGGAAATTTGAAGGAACCCTCTTGAGGTTCTTAGATGAAAAAGAGTCATGAATTGCTTTATGTGAGGTCCGTTGAGGGTATCTATGGGCCCATTCCAATGGTCCTATCTTGGTCAAGAAATTATTGCGGATTGGCTAGTATCGGTCGACAATGGAACAATATGCGCATCAATTTATTAAGACATGTCTCCCAAGTCAACAACATGACGACTTGATCCATGTGTTGTCATAGGAACTACAACCCATTGTTACTCCATGGCCCTTTTCATGGTGGGGATTAGACCTCATTAGAAAAATCCACCCTTCCTCTTCAAAGGACCATAAATTCATTATTATTGCTATTGAATACTTCACTAAGTGGGTAGAAGCCATTCCATTAACATATGCGCCACAAGATATGAAATTATAAATTTCATCCTTCATTACATCATTGTTGATTTGGTATTCCCTCCTATATTATCATGGATAATGTTAAACCATTCAAGAATAAAAAAGTTTGTGATCTTTTCCAAAAAATATGTATACAACACCACTTCTCCAATCCTTATTACCCACAAGGAAATGACCAAGCTAATAGGGTTAGAAGGAAGATATCTAATAGCTAAATGCAAATTTGATCTATAAAATAGAGAAATAAAACACACAAAAAATTATAGCAGAAACAAGACAACACAAAGAATTTAACGTGGTTCACCCAATCTGGGCTACATCCACAAAATCGCAGTCATCGAATGATTTTATTATCCAGTGCAAAACTTATTACAATCTCATGAATAATCGCCTTTCATACATACAACTCTCCAACCCAACCACTTATAACAAGATTTTAGAAGCTTCCAAAATTAGGGTTCTACAAAGTCGGTTTTTTTCTTCTTTTTTGGTGATTTTTCCTTTTTCAGTGATGACATGAAAAAGTAGGGAAACAAATTTCTCAGGGGCTACCATCCCCAAACCCCCAGCGAGGATACATGAAGAGAGTACAGTATAGCATGATCAGTCGCCACATACCAACACAAGCTAAGGCTACCAATACAACCATATTAAAAACACTAAAAAATACAATCAATGATGTTGATCCTGATTTGCATTTGCAGCTCAACCTTTCCCTATGGGCTTATCGAACTAACATTTGCACACCCCTTCTCTATGGCACTAAAGCAATGTTTCCAATTGAGGTCAAACTCCCCTCTTTGAGAATACCATTGTATGATATTATCGATGAAGAGAAGCATAGGGTGTCCTATCTACAACAGTTGGAACTATTGGATGAAAATCACCTTACTACTTTGAATCACCTACATGTCTACCAAAATTGACTCTAATGTAGTTATAACAAGAAGATGAAGCCTAGGAATTTTGAGACTAGTGACCTCGTGATCAAATAAAATCAGTGAAATTTACAAGAACATGAAAAGAAAGGTAAGTTCAAAACCAATTGGTTAGGCCCCTATATCATTACAATAAAATATGGGTTAGGGGAATATTGATTGGATAAAGTAGAATGTGAACCCCTGGAAGAGTCAATGAATATAATACACATCAATAAATTATATTCTTAAAAAATACAAAAAAAACATAAAATAAAAAAATCCAAAAAAAAAGAACAAAAATTAAAAGATGAATAATTCATCTAATGGTGAAAACCACTTTTATGGCACCCTGGGCAAGTACCATGGTGAAAACCTGGCAAACAGGTGCCATGCATAGAGTCACATCCACCATATACTAGGTTTCATCTATCCCACCCACCCATCCAATCATACATGAAATTTATGTTTCTTCACTCATATTCAAATCCATCCACTCACATCCCTATCATGGCTTGGTCCTGTTGTCACTCCACTTCACCTTTATTTTTTAATAGGAAATATTTTTCTACCATGTACTCACCCCAACATACACCATCCTTTATACTAACTATGCAAAATCCACTTGTCACTTAGCCTCCTCCCTCCACCACATTGACCCATTGCTATTTCCTTTTAGGCTTTGCATTTGATTTTGTCATTCCCTAAACCACACCATACACTTCTCTCCTCAATTTTTTACACGACTTGCATAATTTTTTCTATGAAAATCCCCAACATACATTCTTCTCCCTATTCCATTATATTGATGAGACAATTTGCATGATTCACACACCCATATGCACCACACTCCACCCTCCTTTTCAAATGATTGACTAGATATCCTACACAATTTACTCATCACCACAATAAATTACTAATTTTTTTCCAAATTCCCTTCCATTGAGCCTACCATTTCACCACTTCCCATATCATTCCCTTGTTGGAATCTTGAAGGATTAACTAAGTGTGGATTGGGATTTGGTTGTTACAAACCTAGTTTGTTTACATTTCATAATAAACCTTACATTATCACCATCATTGCCCATAATACAAATCTTTCATCCATGATAAAAATTTTACACCCCACCACTTTCCATAGTAATTTGAGCATCATAGGTTTTCTCAAAAACAAAATCAAATATCAACATGCAGACACACACAATCCTAAAAATATGATTAGGCTCCAAAAGTAAGCATTCATTTTAGCCATTATTATCCCTTGTTTGTCATCTATCCATGCCCATAGGGATGCATCCTTTTCGAGTCTAACATAATTATCACCGTCATCTATCCTACCCATGACAAGAGATATGTTGGTTGTATGAAATGTTTATTTGTTCAATTCATCGTGTTTATCTTTTTGACCCATGGTTGCACTCACTTAAGGCCGCCTAGACCTCATATCTTAGTGTGTTTTCATTGGTGTGAAATGGGGCATTATCGTTGTTTTTGTATGTTGTGTTTGTGGCAGTCCTTTTATGTGAACCACAAAGGATGATTTCCACCATGTGTGTGGGTGAATTCTTTCAATATGATGTTGGTTATCCTTAGCATAGACCCACCAAATTAATGCCAAGACTTGTGTGCACAAGGAACTTCACATATATTGGATTTTATTCCCTACATGACCCACCAATGTTGTAAATAGTTTTACGTGTTTTGGGACAACTTTTTTTTGAAATTCTAGTCCATGTAAAGATTACATTTTCTCTCTTGGTTTTCCTTACCACTAGGGCATTATTTCCTTCACTATATTAAAATTTAGGATTGCTCACCACATTTCAAAATAATTGCAAACACATTCCCCTCCCCTTTTTTTCCATACCTATCCCATCTCGAAATTCCTTATCATAAGGCTTTGATTTATATCCCCACCTATCTTCCCATCCCATCATCCCACCTATCCTACACACTCACACTTTGTGCCATGAAAAATTTGGAAAAATCATACAGAACCATCTCCTACCTACATATCCTCCACTCAGCACATGTTAGATTATAATCATTCACATTTTCTATAAAATCCATTGCATTAATCATAATCATTAACATTTTCCATAAAATCCATTTCATTAATCATTTTGCATTATCCATAGTCATTCACATTTTTAATCATAATAAACACAAAGAAAATACATAAAATTATCACATTTTCATCTCATATATACATGCATACATGCATCAAACATCATCCCTCATTTACATAATCATGGTGATGATCGTGTAATGCTAAACTTTAGATATTAAACACTCATACCATACCATACCATACCATACCATACCATACCATACCATACCATACCATACCATACCATACCATACCATACCATACATGCACATCATGTTAGCATCAAATATAACATAGAATATAATCATAAATGCATCCATTGAAACACATGCTAATCATAAAGAATCATAATTTAATAAATCCATCGAATCATTCAAATATTACATAACAATAAATATATCACATCAATTATTCAAGATTTTTCCATCAAAGGATCATATACACAAACATATGTAAAATCACCCATAATACATCACAGATGTATAATAATCCATAAATCACAAACATCAACTCATAATATGCACATATTAAACCCATAATCCATAAATCCTACATAGTTGAATCATCACAAAAAATCATTTCTCATGTATAATAACAAAAATGTCATGATAGAAATATAAAAGGCCAATGGATTTGCAATATATACATTAAAATAAATGCCCTAGAACATGTCACATGTGGTTTATGTTCTTGCATGAAGTTGTCAGAGAGATATGGAGCACTCAGTATTGACCAATTCTAATTGGTTGTGAGTTAGGTGCCCATGTGAAGGCCATATAATTATTTAATATTTTATGCCATGTTTATGGGTTGTCCACTAAGGGGGAGTGGGTTTTTCTAGGCGGTTTTTCTTGTTGTTTTGGGATACCATTTGTGGTATTCTCTCTCACAAACTTATATATATTGCAGCCTTGAGATGGTGGTTTGTAAGAGTTTGTTTTGCAAGTTGTCAAAGTGAGGAAATGCTATCAAAATTTAGAGAGGATTGTTGTATTGATGTACTTCTTTGAAGATCAATACAAACATTGGATCTCTTTAGGTGTGA
>VDFB02168118.1:134520932-134636604 GCA_007258455.2 Sequoia sempervirens | reverse complement strand
TTGTTTATTATTTGAACCCTCGAGTATGTCTCGGTAGTCACTTGCACCTATACACATGTTTAAATGTTTATCTCCTTTATTTGTCATTTAGTCAAGCATTAGGGCTTATGCCTTTATCATAATTTCAATCATAATTCCTTCTAACTCAATGGATTATGCCATTAGGACTTACTGAAGTAAAACTAGATTAGCATATCTTTCCTTTTATATCAGTCAACCGGTCACTAGGTTTCATGTGCAGATTTAGATTTAATTTTGACCCAACTTGCACAGGAAAACTGGTTCTACTAGTAGGCTTCTCACAGGTTAGTAAATGCAGGTTTTCCATAATTTGACAAGGTACTTTGTAGGGAATCATATGAACTTCAAATGTGGAGTTAGGCCATTACACCAAGAACCCATAACTGGAACTCACCAGCATAAAACGCAGCACTTTACTCTTGATATTAAATCAATTCAGCTGCTGCAAGTTCAATCTGGGCAAGAGCAGCAACTGTTGAACAAATGGTTAACTCAACCATAGCATAGAACCTCTGAAAATATGCTTTATACAACTCAACATTTTAATGGTTATGTACAGTCTCTGGGTCATAGGGCTGTAAATGCACAGCAAGGCTGATGAAGTACTTCCCCATGGCTGTTGTATACTATTACAGCAGTCACATGGAAATACCTTCATCATTAATTCAAACTCTAAGTAAGCATTATGTTATCAGCATTTTAAGCCCAGTTCAAGGTTCATCAACAGTAGTATCCTTCTATCAAAAATATATTTATTGGTCCTTAAATTCACAAGCAATTGCAAACCCAAGGTTTAGTTCAACCCAATTTTGATTGTAAGAGAATAATTCTATTCTTGTTCCCTTGTTAATCAAATATGCAATTTCTTAAAACAACAAATACAACCCTCAAGCTGATATGGAGCTTGGATAAACTACCAAATACCAAATTAATGGACAATAATAGCTGCCTCAAATCTTATATGCCAAAATATTTGAGTGAGACAACTGATCTACAGATGACAATAATGGATTATAGAAATCAGTTAACTATTAAGCACTGCCCACATTTTATGGTTAGTGATTTTTGATTTGCAGTTTTTTTATTCTCACTTGTACAATGGTCCCCACAAACCTATTTGATGAATTGTGACTGACTTTCAAAGGCTGCAATCCAATATTTGTAAGGCTGAGGTAGCCTATGAGGTGCTCTTATGTGTTATTCTACATTGTATGACAACTTCTAAAGATGTGATTTGACTCACATAAGGCCTCCATAAATAATTTGCTGTTCAGCAACAAGCAAAATAATATAACAGCAATAATTCTTCTATATAAAATATTGGAAATTCTTCACAGTAACAACTGAATTACAGGGGATGTTGATTCAATGAGGCTGCACAACTTACGAATATGAATAGAACAACTCATAATCAGGAGAAGATAAAACAGCATCTCATACCTATGTAATTACTATTTGCAGAGATCATTACTCCATCCAACTTAATGCAGCCCCCTTCCATTTCCTTCTATACTCTCCTCCAAACTCGATCCATAATAATCCTCCTTTACTTTGCTTTATTACCTCTCATTCTACCTTCCATGCTACGTGGGGATAGGGGCAGTTTTTCCATGTGCAAGGTGTTACTTTCTTTGTTTTAAAACCTCTTTACCCTTGTTGACAGCTGGCTGCAACTTTATGTGCTGTCTTCTCCCTTTGTTTTCTTTTTGCTTTAGGGAAGACAAGTATGAGGCTACGTACCTTTAAAGGTATGCCTTATATTGGTTTTTTTTAAAACATGTTGTTTTAATCAGAAATGAAAATTAATAGAAAATTCAACACAGTGAACAAAGAAACAGAATTTATCCTGGGAAAACCCTCCTTCTCAAGGGAGAAAAACCCAGCCAAAATATCTCTTATATATTGAATTTAAAGGAGCAGAAATCTGTTTACAATCTTGGCCACATACAAGGCCAATATAATGCAATAAATAATCACACCTCACTTAGATGCAAATACACAATTATGTGACTGCTCCTTAATGTCAATCTGCTTTATGCAATAATATGATCTGTTGTAGATGCACGAACTCCTTGATAAGTGCGAATGTCTCTTTAGAATAAAATCGATGATCAAAAGAATGAGCATCTCCTTCCATATATATAAAGTAAGGTGCCTCTTCACAAGCAAGGTCGGCCTCATTCAAGAACCAAGGCGACTTTTCAACTTGGGTCGGCCTTTAAAATAATATTATATATCATTTATTATTTCGATTTTGAGAAAAGGATATCTCCTGCAGCTAAAACATCAACAAAATACAATTGCCTCTCAGCTTGTGGGTCACACCTCAACCTTAATATTTTGTTTTTTTTAATTTTTAATTTTGTTTTCTTTTGTAAAAGGCATGGGTCCCACCACAATTTTTATCATATCTTTCAAGTAAAAGGGGATGAATATTTTTGAATTAGTATATTTTATTTTGATTATATCTTTTTTTCTTTTTTCTTTTTTTATTATATATATATTTTTTTTATTTACTTGCTCACATAAATATGAATATAAAATTATTAATAGTTAATAACTTTAACTTCTTATTGAGTTAATAATTAAATAATTAAGATAGTTCAATGTACCCTTCCTAATGCAGTATGCAACCTAGGAATAACGCTTTGTGCTCATGTGTGCTACTCTCACGCATAGTGCCCTTGTATGGCTAGACTCCCCTTTCCGATGATACTCTCTCTCTTTGGCGAGAGTGCGTAACTACCCTGTGACACTCCAAAATCAGGAATAACACTAGTCCATTACAATAATTAGTTTTAACAACTAACCGAAGCAACTTTTTATATATCCAGATAAACAACAGACGAGTCAACAATATAGAATTTTAGGGCCAACTGTTATGACAGTTAGGTTTCACATTCAGTTGAACATCCATATCAACATGACAATACAAAATTTAGGGCTAGGTTTCATACTCAGCTAAACATCTATACAAAATTTAGGGCTGGGTGTCAATTAGGGTTGTGACACTTGGAAACTTGGACTTGGAGAGTACCTATAAAATAAAATGAATTCAATGGGATTTTGAGGGCAGTGCCCCCAATGGGGTTGAGGGGCAGTGCCCCCATGGGGGTCTGGGGGCATCGCCCCCCAGCGGGGTAGAGGGGCAACACCCCTCATGGAAGTCTAGGGGCAGTGCCCCCATGGGGGTCTGGGGGCATCGCCCCCCAGCGGGGTAGAGGGGCAACACCCCTCATGGAAGTCTAGGGGCAACACCCCTAGTAGGGTTGAGGGGTAGCACCCCTTGTGGGGTTTGGGGGTAGCGCCCTTGACGCACTCCCTATCGCGATACAGGGTGGGTTCGAGGGGCGAAGCCCTGCCACCAAGCTCAAATTAAGACCTCCAAAACCACAAAAACCTTCATTGTGTACATCTTTTTTGCATTAACAAAAAACCCAAATTAAGACCATCAAAGCCACACAAACCGTCATGGAACGCATCATTTTGTTGAGCAAAAATTGAATCGAAATTGCCTTTAATCCAGCTGTGTGTTTCTTTTTGTTGAGCAGCCAAGTTTTTTTTTTAAAACTCTCCGAGTTTTTTTGAGAAACTTGCCAAAAACGTGGCGAGTTTTTCAAAAAAACTCGGCAAGTTTTTCTTAAATGGCCCAAAAACTTGGCCAGCCAAAAAACTCGCCGAGTTTTTGGCGAGTTTTTCATCTATGGGCACCACCACCATGGTGAATAGCTAGCACAGTATCCACTACTATAGCTCAACCTATCAAAGAATGATCTAACCTTTTAATTATGAAACAAATTGTTTATGCCCTAACATAATAAGTCTAGGGGTTGTACGAAAAGTAAAATTTTTCTAAATGCTAAAACCATTTAGCAATGGTGTAACTTTCCATTCCTTGTAAGTTTTTATGAAACACCTATTCAAAAAAAAAAGAAAAGAAAAGAAATTATATTGGTAATAGAAATAATTCATAAACATTGAAAAATATAATTGTAAATACCCAATAAAATCTTGCATTGTGGAATTGTATGACTTGGAGAACTCATTGGGACTTAGGTTATAGCCATATTGCTATCCCACAGCTTGCAACCACAATGAACAGCTAGCTAGATAACATTTTTTCCGTGAGAGCTAGTGTAGAGATTTTCTTCCCAAAGGATATCTTGTAACACCCATATGAAGCTAAGTAGAAATGCAAACATTGGGCCTTGTTGTGGATATCTAAAGAACGATATATTTTAAAAATCAATTTTTTTAAGGATACATATAAATCTTACAATAATATAAATGTAGTTTGTATTTTTGTATAATTGCTATTTTGATGTAATTTCAGATATGTGCAAGCATGGTCCGTACCTGGATCAGTCACTGGTAGTATGAACTATTATCGAGCAATATTCTGGGGATATTGGAACAGAAAGAAACCTCCAGTTAAATTGAATATTCCCGTGACTGTTATATGGGGAGAACTTGACAAATTTTTGGTGAATGAATTGGCAAATCTTCCAAGAGATATATTCTCCAAAGTTTCAGTTCTGCAAATTCCAAAGGTTTGTCTTTGTAACTTGTCTTGATCTAACATTTGTTGTGCAATGATAATATGTTCGATAATCTTATGCATTGATAAAAATTCAACAACTTCTGAAAATATAGAAAAATTCAAACATTCAATACAACAATAAGTCTTTGATTTCCAATAAACCTTTTGCACATCCTTCTAAATTTATTTTATCTTGTCTAGGATTTATTGGCTTCTCATAGGTGGATTGTATACTGTTTAATTTTTATGAAATAACTCACATTATGAATTTTCTGCATGTATTTAGTATCTTGTAATGTCCCCAATTGGGAACCTTGGAAATATATACAATGTTTTTTGTTTGTATTTTATGGTTATGGAAAAGATTGAAAACAAATGCTGAATCATGGAACTAAAACCTAAGTAATTTATGGTATGAAAGAAGCTGAAAATGAATGCCAATTCTATGCAATTTTGAATTTTATTTGATTTATAGAATACTGAAATGAAATACTGAATATGTCCTAAAACCTAAGTAATTTTATGGTATTTTATGATGATGCAAACTGAAGATTCCAACAAATATGTCAACAATAATGATTTCAGAATTTAATCCAAATATTCTTGCATTGAAATGACAGAGATTAACCGGCTGATCACATATCATGAAAACCTTCACACCTGGTTGCTAATAATAATGATTGGCAGTAACAGCTAAAATTGTCAGCATTAACCCTTGAACAGCTTATTTGTAAACCAGAGATATATCAATTTGGACAACTCTAACATATTCCTTACGAGTTATGTTAGTGACAGCAATTAATAAGTACAAACTACGGCAATAAAACATTAATTAGCAGCAACAAACAATTCTGAAATTGGACATCCAAAATGACAGTTTATTTCATGTAATATTCAGCAATACACTCACAGACTGTACGAATCATACCAGCAATTGGACAATGCTGCTATAGGGATCTGGCACAGGATATAGGCGAAGTTGCAGTAGTTACTAAATATCTGAATATCTGAATTGGTATGAGGAGGACTCCCAAGGACATTGACTGTAATTAGGATGGAACAGCAGCTGTCTAACATGTAGGGTGGCATCTATATAGTGCTTAAACCCTGCTGAAATCGCTGATATTAATTGTGAAATGAACATGGTGCTGGAAAATATGGATTTGAAATTTGCAAAAAATGGATAATATGCTGTATTGCTTGCAAATGTAAGTTGTTCCCAGCTGGAAGAAATTGCTACAATGAACTCCAATGCAATCCTTGAATAAAATCACCACCAAAGAGCAAGAGGGTTTTTGTCCTCAGGCCCGAAGTGGAAACTAGGAGGTTTTTCATGCTTCGGATCTCAAACACCAAGGGTTTTCATCCTTGAATGCTCGAATCTGAAAATTGAATTTAAAGTAATGACAATGGATGATTTGCTTTGAGCACTTGTCTCTCCTTTATAGATACCCCTTTTGGCCCTTAATTACATTTAATTTTTACTTTTTTCTCTCTTTAAGTGTTTTAAAAGTACTTTTACGATAAAGTATTGTTGATGCGTGTTTTATGACACAACAAACATTTTAGAACAAAGTGTCACAGACGCTTTATTCTCTCTTGAAAAGCTACCTTGTATGCTAAGATTGCAAGTAAGATCATATGGTAATTCCAATGTTTAAGATGAATGCGGATAGGCTCTGTGGTATGGATGTGATTTGCTGTGGGCACAATTAAGATTTTGCAAGTTATTCGGAAAAGCGGAGACATAAATGCAGTATCATTTTGGATTTTATGATTTTATAAAAAAAGTGAAAAAGATCAAGGGTTTTAGAGATCCTATGCTATTCCTAAGAAATCAAGAGAAGACGAGGACTAAATGAAACCAAATAAACAATACTCTGCTTCGCCACGTTAAACGACAACTACACAGAGCAAGTGCAATCTTCTGGGAATGTGCTTGTGATTTTCACGTAATGAATAATTACCATCAAATCGAACAATAATTATCCAAACAGAAGTTAAGCATCCACGATAAAGCTCAGTCTAACTTTGCACATTGAGTGAAAATCATCCACTCAAAGAAAGTATGAGCTCGGTTTCACTAATCTCCGTTATCAATCTGTCATTCTTCTAACATACATTATAATTCAAATTTACTAAGCGAGAAAGAAAATATGCGACCATGCAACCATTCGACAATCAAGTATTCAAGGCACCTCATGCATTTGAACTTTATTATCAAAGTAGTGTTTTCACAACAATCTCATAAAACTCTCTCTTTATTTCTACAATCTAACTATCTCAAATCTGCTCTAACTTCTTAATCTCCTCTATCTCTTCTAATCTTCTATATCTCTAATTTCTAATGAAAATGAGAGAGTGAGGGGGGGGGTTTATATAGTTTTTCAGAATTACAATGAACGGCCAAGATTGATTCAGGATCAAAGGCCCAGATTAAACAGAACTAAACCCTAATTAGGGTTTCTAAAACCTCAACTAGTTAACTGAAGAGAACTCTAGACATCTGGAGTGGCATCCTTATCCACTTGTGCAACCTCATGTTCGGCGAACCTGGACACAATCAAGCCGACCTCTTCCATGGCAATGTCGGGCAGCACGCTGACATTGTACTCCAGCAAATCCAAGCTCTCAGCACACTCTGCAAAAATGGTCGCCCATTCTGGTTCCTGCAGCAAGAAAGAATTCCTGACGGCCATGAAGTTGAATACCTTGGTGAAGCCTTCCTGCATGATTGGCCCGGTGGCGGAGAAAATTTTCTGTACTTGTTCTCTTAAATTCTTTGGCCGCAAGTGTTTCTTTCGGACAGTATCCTTGTCGAGCATATCCGCAGCCATTTCATAAATTTTACTCTGAATTTCCTTTGCTTGTTCTTCAACTCTAGCACCATCCTGCTTCACTTTTGCGAGGACTCCTCTTCTTGAGATCAGAGCATAATACCATCCATTAAAATCGTATGCTGCTCCAGCTTCAATAACCTTGTCCTCAATCAACCTTTGCTTTGAGATGCCCTTCAATTCCCGAATACATGGGATGATCCTGATTTGAATATCTTCGAGACTACTCCATGATTCCGCAAGGTCTACAACTCGTGATAGCATAAAGGAAGCTTGCTCATTTACTTGTGCTAACTTTTCTGCAAACGCCAACGCCTCTTCTTTCCTTCCAGCCATCCAGTCCTTAGCCTCCCTTGCCGTTGTCAGCTCTTCTTCAAAATTTGCACCTGGTTCTTGTGAAGAATTAGGAGGTGGAAGCGCTGCTTGGTCACCTTCATTTAGGGGCTTGGTCAAGTGCTGGATGTAATCTTTTAGGCGCTGAATTTCTTTTTTATATTCTTTTTTCTTGGCAACTTATTTTTCTAACCTGGACTTGATGGTGGCCACGGAATTGTCCAAGTCCTCGACCTCTTGCCCTTTTGTTGTCGGACCCATGTCAATGGTCGTGATAGCATATTCATCAGGAGCAATTTCATCTTGGAACTTGTCGGCTGTAGGTATTGCAATTTGCACTGTGCGATTACCAGCCTCATCTCTCTGGATGGTGGAAAATTTCTTGGCCTTCTTCCTTGGGGCAACTTGCTCTAATCTTGCCAAGAAATCCGTGTCATTGTCCTCCTCAGGAACTTCTACTGGCGCCTTTCTTTTCAATCTTTCTTTCAGCCACTCTGGGATTGTTGGCTGCTCGATTCCGTCCTCCTGTTGATCCTGGATGTCTTGTATATCCTGTACTTCCTGCTCTCCCTGAATTTCAAGAGAGGATAGAGTGTCTTTGGGAATTTTTATTCTGATGTTTGGTGGATGATAAAACACTCATCAACAGACGGATGGGTCATCTTGGATTCCTTTGAGGGCGGAAATCATTCCTTCCTCAAATTCTCCATCCATAATATCTGTATCATTATCTAATTCTAGGATTTATGTGCTTGCTGGAGAAGGTTGATCATCATCTTCTACTTGTATTGGCTCCACATTTCTGACTAGGGAAGGGATCCTGGCATTCTCCAAAGATTCTCTATCCATGGCGAGTATTTCTTCTATGTTCCTGGAAGTGGCCGACTGAAGGGGTTTAGACTTGTGCTTCTTTCGAGAAGGCCCTTCATCTATCACTTTACCCTTGTCCTGTCTTGTAGATTTATCAACTTCTTTCCTCTTTCTCGAGTTGGCAGCATCTGTTGGTCCATCTCCACGAGATGCACCGGCATTTGAAGAACAAGACTCTGTATTGCCCATCAATTCGTAGGTGAATTGCACATTTCTTTGTCTTAGGACTTCTACCTGCCGATCTATCCACCACTGAGAATACTTGAAAACAAGTCACATAAAAGTGGCTAGGTCACCCATCTAGGGCTCGAACCATCTTATAGGAGGGAGTGGCTCGTTCTCATTGAAGCCCGATTGCACGTATATTCCATCATCTTGTAGTTGATCGGGTATTTTGAAGAGCTCTATTGCCCTTATCATGCTTAATGGCAATCTTGACCACAACCTCCTTCTTACGTCATATTCATCTGCTGTGTTGGCCCAGAAGTCTTCCAAGTCAACTCGATGCTTGTACCTCTCTTCGTCCACAGTTCTGATGTGATGGAGCGGATCAAAGTTGTTCCTGGATTTGTATGACATGAATGGATATTGTTGAATTTCCAGTCGAGCAACCTCTACTGCTTGTGCTGTCGGACATGACTCCTCCATATTGCCGATGAAAAAAGGAAAGGTGACAGCCGCTTTCTGCTTTGGCCTTTGAATATTCTAATACGCCTCTAATTGCCTCAGCACTTCCAGCAATACCATCTTGTTGGTCGGATAGATGGGCAGTCTGTAAGGATTTCCTGAGAATCCTTGGATCCTGATATAAGTGAACTTAGGATACTGAATGAACCAGAATCCATACCGACTAATTAGGCTCTTGGCTTCATGTGAGAGTCTTTGGTGCGTTCCGCCTTGGAGAAGCCGGGTGATATACATCAAAAAGGCGTCATGAGCTTGACGGAAATGAGACTTCTCTTTCAATTGCAACTGTGGATAACAATCGTAGGCTTTGAGTTGCCCCTCGCCGTTGCCGACCACGCCTTTGCAAATCAAGCCAGGATACTTATAATATCTTGCAAGTGAATATACAATGTATGAGCTCATGTGAAAATTTTTGGTCTCCTCAAAGTTGACTAACTGCTCGTGCAGGCTATCACTAATCATTCTAGACCAATTGAACATCTTGACTCCAGTGATTATTTCATCAATAAAATAGTACATCCAGTTTTCAAAAGGTGCACCATGGGAATTGCCTACAATTCTGTTTAGTAGCAAAACGATGTCACCATATTCCTCTTTGAAATGAGTTATGATCAATTTCTTTGGCATCTTGCCTGCAGTAGTCTTGGGTTTTAGTAACCAATTCTTGTTTATGTTGGATGCACAAAGATCCTGCTCGCTCTGATAAAGCTTGAGTGCATCTTGCTTGGTGCGGTCGGATGTTCGATTGTAAACTGGAATTCCAAAGGTTTCTTGGATTGCTGGCTCGGACAAGTAGGCAAGGACTCTTCCATCAGGAGCTTCTATCTGTCTGTCTCGTGCATTGTAGTGTAATGCGCATTCTACCATAAGCTCCGGACATTCTTTTGCTGGTGGAAATCCAGCTGCGTGGACAATTCCATTGCGCATCATCCTCATGGCAATTGGTGTAGGCAGACGTCCATCAGTCCCGTACATTCTTTTCCTGAAGTCCTCAAGGTCAACGTGGCCAAGATCAGTGTCCACAACGTGCTCCCACTTGGACTTGATTTTCCATTGTGTTTGCACACCTTTGCTAGCAAACTTCATCTTTACCATTTCGAAAATAAATCTGCAAGAACAAGTAGAGAGAATTATCAGAATTCGAAACTTAAATCAGTTCGAAAGACATTCCAGCTAGTTATCAAATTAGACTTCGCGAAAAAAAAAAAATCCAGCTGGAAAGAAAATAAACGATGAAGTTTCATGCTAAAATGAAATGGACAAAGTAGATCTGCCTGTGACTTCTGGAGAAGTGATCACAATCACAACGCAAGCTGATAAAAAAATATTTCCTTCACTTTGCTGCAGATTTTCTCAACAAGTTTCTTCTCACACCTTCAAAAATTGAATGATTGTGCAAATGAGAAGTGAAATCAGTTATAGAGGTGAGAAAATCGATCTTTTTAGCAAATTTGCATTGTTTCCTTCGAATTGAGTTTGAACTCATCTTTCACTTTGCTTCCGGGTGGCAAGTTTTATCTTCAATGATCTTGTCTGGGAAAGTTTCCAATTTCATCGCCAGTTCAATAAAACCTTTTTGTCCTTTTTCCAATTTCGAATTTTTTCAAGTTTATCTCTTTGGGTTCGAAAAATGAATAATTAAAATAATTAAAATAATTATTTTATGTGTTATCTCCAACCCATTCATTTTTTATGGCAAATTATATTTTTTTTTGTCTAAGGCAATTCAATTTTTGAAATTTTCCTTGCCAATGCCTTAGGCGAATTTTCATTTTGTCCAATTTTCTTGCCATAACTTAAATCATCCAACTTATTTGGCCATGAATTTCTTTCTTTTTCCAGAATTATTTGGCCACGTCCAATTTTATTTGGCCATATTTTCTTGATTTTTCCACAATTTATCTAGCCATGTCCAATTTTATTTGGCCATAAATTTGCCTCGTCCGGAATTATTTGGCCATTACCTTTCTTCGTCCAAAATTATTTGGCCATGATTTTTAATCATCTGAAGTTATTTGGCCAAAATTTATTTCATCACTTAGGTGAATTTTCAAAGTGCCAAGCATATTTTAACATTTTCCAAAGGTTTATACTTAGGCAAAATTTTAATTTTTTCTCACCCCTCAGCATGGCGGACTTTGCTTTTTACCCAGCCACTCAACTCTTGCTCAAGGCGGACTTTCATTTGCCTTAGGCCATTCGAATTTTACTTGGCTATGCCTTAGACATTTCATCTTTTGCCTTGGGGCAGACTTTCCTCTATGGCTAGCCATTTCTCTTCTAACTCAAGGCGGACTTCATTCAATTTGTTGCCATTTTAGTCTCTTGGCTAAGGCGGACTTCATCAATTTCCTTCCCATCTACATTCTAACTTAGGGCGGACTTCCTCACTTCTTAAGCCATTGTCTTATGCTCAAGGCGGACTTGATCAAATGCTTGGCCATTTGCATAGGGGCGGACTTCCTTCATGGTCTTGCCATTGGACATTTATCTCAAGGCGGACTTCACCTCTTGGCATGCCATTTCACATTTTTATCTTACCATACAAGGGCGGACTTTAGCCTTTGGATAGCCATTGACATCTTAGCCAAGGCGGACTTTAGCTTTTGTCTAGCCACTTAACTTTATGCTGCTGGGCGGAGTTACCAAGTGTTCATGCCATTCTTTATTGGCTGAGGGCGGACTTCATCATATTGATTGCCATTCAAGGCGGACTTCACCAGATTTCAGGCCATTTCCTCTTATGTCTAGGGCAGACTTGCTTGATTGTTTAGCCATTGACATCTTAGCTGAAGCTTCTTGACATTACCTTCCCTTTCTCCATGCTGAGTAAACCCCATACTTAGGCGAATTTCTCACAAACTTCAGTCTTCTCCATGAATTTTCAGTCGTTACCTTGCCATGAATGTTCAGATTTCTCATGAGTTTCTCAAATTTTTCATGAATTGCTCAGATTTCTTGATGAATTTCCCGATTTTTCACCAATTTGTTGACGGATTCATCATCTTATTCACCATTTTCTGTGCTTTTCACCAGATTTCTCTGTGATTTTTACCAGATTTCTCACCATTTTCGAGCAAATTCTCCAGATTTTTAACTTTTTCTATGATTTTACCAAAATTTCAAAAAAAAATCGAATTGATTTTCTGAGAGTTTCGTTGATCTTTTCGAACTTTTGAGTGGATTTTTGAAACTCGAGACCCTTTCCAAATATAAACTTTCTAAAAATAGAAATTTTCCAAAAATAGCAACTTTCCAAAAATAGACCCTAAAAAATAGGGATCTCAGAATTGCCCAAAAGTGCCAAAAAAGTAGGTCCTAAAAAATAGGGGGCCCGGGGTGAGAAACCCTAAAAACTTGGAGGTGTCGGAATTGACCGAAATGACAGTCGATCTTTGTCTCCCAGGCCTTCTAAGCGTGATGGCGACATTTATACAGTGATCCAGGCTAAAACTCATTTGCTTGACTCGGGCGACCATTCAAAATTCAGACTCAAAAACCCCAAACGGAGAGCAGACAAAACGAGGCACGCGAAAGCAAAACCCTAAAAGGAAAACAACAAGGGTCCCCATTTGCAATGGGGCGAGGTGTGAATTAGGTCACAACGTAACCCTTCCTAGCTACTCATAACAAAGAAGAGATTACCATCAATGAAAACTCTTTTATTATGAAAGTGTTCACAACAACTTCTTACAAAGTACTCAAAGGGAAGATTTTCCTTCCTTTTCAATCTAAGCTAAACTATCAAACTATGCTACCTTCTATTCTATGAATCTCTCTCTATTCCTTCTCTGCTATTCTAATTCTAATGAGGTACAAATGAGGGGGGATGTCCCTTTATATAGCTAGCCAAGTCCAGTGGATGGCCCAAATTACAATCAAATGAAGGGCTCAGATTGAGCCACATAAGCCCTAACCCTAAAAACTGCCACCAAGAAGAGTGGGGTAATCAATGCGCCATTAATGTCCACCATCTTCTAGAAGACTCTTGTCCGGAAACGCATTCACATTGTTCTTTCTCTGACCGCAAATGACCTGAATTTGGTCAACACTGCTTCAACTCCTTGAACTGGTAAGGCAGGCACATTCTCAATCTGAAACTTCAAGGCTGTAACTTTTTAACTTGTTTGATGGTGATTTTCTTCCTTCCTGCCACTGTATCTTGAGTTGTACGAAGCACGTCAGAGAACATCTTTTGGGTCATCGAAGGATTTTACACTTAAGGAGAATTTCTCTGTTTTGCTCTTTAGCCCATTCCGCTGTCATTCTTTAACCTTGAAGCCTTTTGTTCACTCCTCATCCTTAGCCTTGAGGGCGTTTTAGTAATTGAGGATGATTCTTCCTGCTTGGGTTTTCATCTCTTTTTCTCCACTCTAAGCTTTGAAAACATTTCTTCTTTGCCACTTGAGTTGGGCACATACTAGGTCTCAACACTTAGCCATTTTTTCCAAGTATTCGCTTCATCTCCCCAAGTCATTATGCCTTGGCCTTGGTGTTCACCCTGCAAAACAAGCAAGGAGAAGAGCATCAGAACACTTCATAATATAAACTCACCTTACTTACCTGATTTTCATGCTTTGACTCCCAAGGTCTGAGTGATCTCCGAATCCGATAAGTTTCATCGTTGTTCTCTAGCCAACTCTGCTTTCTTCATGATTTTTCAACATCTGTAGGCTGGGGCATATAACACCTGTGCATCATATTTCAATGCCTTAGACAAATTTCATCTTCCTCAAGGGCATATTTAAGAGATGCATTCTTAAAATCATCTCTTGAAAGTGTTAACTTCAACTGCATCTTCTTCAAGAAATTTATTTCACCAGCTGAGGTGTTGACAACTTTGATTTTATTCATCTCTAGCTCAAGAAGATTATTTTCACATAGCATTTGATCAAATTCACCTAGCAAATCAACTTTAAATTCATCAGCCAAGGCATTTTATTTCAACATCTTTTTCCCTTCTTGCCTTAGAAATTTTTTTCAAAATTTTACTAGGAAATTTCATTAAGTGCCCGTCAAAAATCTTCATCTCGGAATCCTTGGTTGTAATGTCCCCTTCTAGTTGGCAATGACATATCAACAGGATTAGACTATTAATGGCTCTCGTAGGCTAATGAGGCATGGTGAGAGAGTCATCTGGCAGTCATTCGGTGATTACTTGGCTCAGTTTTTGGTTGGAGTAAGGTTTTTCCATCATATATCATTATTGTTTCTATTTATGGAAACCTTATTTTATAATTTGATGTTGAGATGCACTTTATTAATAATATAATATTTTAATATTTTATAAAGTGCAAAAATTAAAATATATTGGAATCTTCTAGAAGTCAAAAAGATAATATTATTTTATTGAGGCCGACCTCTAGAGGAAAAAACATAAATAGACCTTGAGGTCTCACTATTGAGGCAGGCAGATTTGATGTTGATGAATGATGATTTCTTCTTGAGTATTTGTGGAGCCAAGTGGTCTGCAGATAATCAATTTGTCTTTGGGAATGAAAACTCCCATTGATAACAATTTTGAGGGTGTGAAATATCACCTAAATTATTGCAGATTGGAGGTGATAATTCAGTCACTTCATCAAGCAAAAATTTGTGGCCAAGGGCCAATATTTGAGGAATACGATTTTGGGAGAAGTATAACATCTTTGGGCATTGGGGTATTACACTCTAGGGTATTGAAAATTGAAGAAGAGATCAGATTATATTTCCAGAAGTCTGAAGCTAAATCTGCAGCACTCAAGGACGCCATTAGAAATACGAATTTGTTTGTGGAAGCTTGAATGTGCATTGATTTGTTCTTGGGTTTGGTACGCCCTCATCCTTAGATCATATTAATCTTATTTGAAGAGATTAGAAGCCAGGAATGTTGGAGATTAATTACCTTTGAAGAATCAGATCTGAAACAGGGGCGATTTCTCATTGTGCATACCCAGATTTGGTATCAGTCTATTTCCAGATTTTTATGACAGCTTATAAGGGATACGACTTTGCATGAGGAGCCTCCAATAAATTTCGATTTCACTCAAGGAGGGTGGCGCATGGTTTGAGGAGGAAGGACGACCCTTTTGGAGGTGATTTGAAGTATTCAAAGGCTCCCAATTATTTAATTTCTGCCACTACATGTCATGTCCCCTTCTCAATGACATCTCTCAGAGGACAGGATTGGCCTATCACATGACCCTCGTAGGCCGATAGACTGGATAGAGGGTCACTTCGGAGCTTGGCTCAGCTTCAGTCAGCTAAGTTTGATCGATTTCGTTACGGCACCGATCGGAGGCGTTTTGCGAGAATTGCTATTTTTAGAGTTCTGGCGGTGATGTGGGACCAGCTGCTATTTTTATGATATGGCGTAAGGGCATCGGGGAATCACTTGAGTTAAATCGACATCGACGGATCGATCATCGGGTTAGAAGCGAGGAAGATATTAATATTTGATCGTATTGATTAAATATTAATTAATTATGTTTATAATATAAAGTTATAATTTAAATTATAACTTAAGTGACTGCCTTGAGGGGTGCGCCATCATGAGGGGGCCAGTTTAACATTTAAATTATGATTTAAATATTTGACGGAGAACTATGGAGAAATAAGAAAATTAAAAGTCAAATATTAATTAAAACCCTATTTTCAAGGGAATCGCACTTTTCAGCTTATTTGAGGTTTTTGCCTTGGAAAGTGAGCCATTATGTGATTATTGAGTTTTGAGAAACTGATCAATTGATCTGAGCCTGAGACTTTAGGGTTTCGCGTTCGACTTCCTTGGGGAACGAGCCATCTCCAGCGGAAAGCAATTCAGAGAGTGTGCAATATCACTTGATCTATTGCCTACAGAAGTTTTCTTACTCAGAGAAAACTACAGAGCTTCAGAGATTATTATTTGTCAGAGACTTCTTCAGTTGTTTGTATCCAGAGCATATCTATGCATTAAGGCGCCCATCTCAGAGTCATTTGCATTGATTTTTGGTGAGGCCGTACAGCATTAATTGCTGCTTCTGACAGGCCGTACCTTCCTGTCAGGCCGTACCTGTGCAGAAACACGTGTTTCTTTCCTTGTGAGAAACTCCTCTCAGATAAGCTTCAAATTTACATCATAGGAGGCGCCAATATTGCTGGAGTTATATTTGATCATCAGTTAGCAGGAGAAGGAGGACATTTATCTCTGCCGTACTATTTTGTACCTTCAGCCGTACCAGTAAAAACAGGTTCTTTTCACAATAAAAATCATTGTTTCTTATTGCATGCCAGTTAAATCATATTGTGTTGAGCTATCATGAATAAAAGTTGAAGCGCCTTCATTCTCTGCTATATTTCCAATACATATTGTTCAACAATCATTTTCATTGAATTTATTATTATTTTTCTGTAAAAACCGTACTATTCATTATTGCTTTGAAAACACAAAAATTGCAAAAAAATCACAAAACTTCAAAAAATGTCAGAAAACTTAAAAATATCAGTCAGAGCAGTGTCAGAGGGAAACCTAGGGTTTCTACACTACATCTGCAACAGGGGTGACTGGTCCAGGGTTTGATCTGCATACAAGAGATGCATATTATGATAGGATATTGCTTACTTCTTCATCACAGCTCCAAGGCGACTTCTTTTCCAGGTTCCATTGTTTGTCCCATGCATGTTAGATGTCAATTTAGTTGCATAATAAGAGGTACGGCTGTAGATGACAGTCTATATCAGTCTTAAGCATTGTACTTGCCAAGAGTCTTGGCCATTTGCTGTTATCATTGTATTGATGCATTCACAATAATAATTGGAGACATAAGTTGCTGATTACCGTAGATGTTCTTGCAATTAAACTATAGATGTTATGTTGCATGGCAAGTGTTTGACTTAATGCCTACTTGTTGTAGCTAAGCATTGCATACCTAGTTCTCATATATTTTCATTGGAAAGTCCAAAAGAATTGCATTTTGCATTCATGATCAGATTATTGGCATTGTAGAAGTGTTAAATCAGCCTTAGCATTCATTTCTATCAAAGCATCTTAAACTGAAACCCTACAACAGCAAGTCACAAGGTTGCACTAGAACTGTTTGACAAAATTACAAGTAGCAAATAAGGGAAATTTGTGATCAGTTTTGAGCAAGGCTCATTACATTGGCGAGCTGTGGAAGACTTTAAAATCCATTCCTTGTCAAAGATGTCTGATACCCAGAAGAAAATTCCCTTTAGAAAGCATTGAATTCATGGGTCTACAAACGAAGGGGTACATTTAATTTTTGAATTTTTTAACCTTAGAAAAACATTTTTCAATCAAATTTATTCTCATCCTTCATCTCTGGGCTCTGTCTTGAAAATTTTCATCAATTTCGTGAAGTTGGCACCTTCTGACTCCTTCTTGCCAATTTCTATCCATGCCTCGGAAAAATTTCATCACTCCTTCAAGCCTAGGCATATTTTCGGAAAAATGGAAAGATGTTTCAAGTTAAGAGCATCCAAAATTTGAGTATCTTATGTGATGCAAGAATGGTTTAACTACACTTTCCCCTCTATGGTATAAAGGAAATATATGATAGAGAAAAGTGTAGGAAAGTGCTCAATGCATTATGAAGATGGTCATTGTTGGCGTAACAACTAGCACCTCTGGAGTAAGAGTTGGTACAGACAGCTATGCACACTACGCAATGAGTGCTCTTCAAATTAGGAGGGGAAGCTCCCTCGTTGTGCTTTAACAAAAATGCTTGGAAAGTAATCTAAAATATCTCCTGTCTTTTTGTCTCAGCAGTAGAGGTACAAGGCTTTCAAGAAAACTCTATACGTTGCAACTAAGTATTTTCTGGTTTTGCAGATCACTAACTACAACTAGGCTAATTACTTAAAATCTATCCAGTTTCCTCAAGAAAACAGAGCATGAGGAAATGGAGCAAGGATGACTATCTGACGATAAACAAGTATAGATTCTCAACTTGAAGGCAAGGTGGCACATCTATCAGCTCAATCTAAACAAGTTTATTGGAAACAACAATATACTATAAACTAAGTACGGATTCTCAACTTGAGGGCAAGGTGGCACAACTATCAGCTCAATCCGAATTAGTTTATTATTCACACGCATCAAATGATAACCAAGTACAGATTCTCTGCTTGAGGGCAAGGTGGCACAACTATCATCTCAATCTGAACAAGTTTATTGAACACAAAACAGATTTATCTAAGGAAAGAATTCACCATTATAATTGCATGAAACCCTATGTGGTATAAAAATTCATCATAATAGTAAAAACGCATGAAAAGATACAGAACGAGCAACATTGACGGCAAAGTGGGCACAGCATATATTTCTCTCTAGTGCAAAAATTATGTACAAATGAGCAAAAGCTCCTATTTATAGACAACAAAAAGTGTAGGGAACGCTAAAATCACCTTGAGTCAACTACAATCTTGCAATGCATGCAAGATTTATTGCTAAGCCCTAATAAAGTAAACTATACAGTTAACTGGAAACTACCATCAGTTAACTAAAACATCTAATCTAAAAATGGACAATTGTGCAAGCATGCACGCCCTTATTGAAAGCAAGTTAACTGGAACACTACCATCAGTTAACGTAAACCCTAAATGTAACTCCAAGTGAACAAAGTGAATCTCAGAATAGATATGCATGAGACAAGACAGCGAGTCAACTTGAGAAGGTAATGTCAAGTTTAACTCCTGTGTGTAATATCTATCCTGAGAGGTGGGAACTGAAGTCTACTGGCCGTGATCTCGAGCAACCAATCCCTCAACGAGATTGTTAACTACATCACTTTCTGGAGCTATGATACTCTGTCGAAGTATGCTATGTCTGTGCAGCATGTCCTCACCAGTTGTGATCTGGGACTGAAGTTCACCTCTGCTCTTGGTTGCTTCATCGAATAATGTCGACATAACTGTAAACTGACTAATCTTACAGCCAACGGTCTCCCCAATGAAAATAGTATGAATGAGGGCCTGGAGCTCTGACTGAACATCGGTAAGCTCAACGTAGGCACCACCCTCAATCTAATATCGGCACGGTAAGCGAGAAACTAAAGTCCTCACAAACCGGAGTGCACTAGTAACGTGCTCTCTACTCTCAACCAACTCTAACGCCAAAGTCTCTTCTATCTTTGCCTTGAAAACTAACTGTGTTCTCCAAGAGTAGATAGCCTCTTTGTCCTCTGCATCTGTGATTGCATCATATGCCATACTCAGGTGAGCAATCATAATCTCATCCCGAGGTCTACCAATTGCCAAGTCTTGCTCCTCATCTTGGAGACGTAGACGGAGTTCTCGAGCATTGTACCAAAACTAATATAACTCTGTGAGCATAGAACGGCCTCTAGCAATGAACTCTTCCTCCCATTCATCCAAACGCTTGCCATATGCAACTAAGTGATTAAGTTGGCCTTGTTCTACTGGAGGCTCAAGCATCGGCGGTTTTGTGGCGGTGACATCTAACCTGTGTACAAGGCTGGAAATGTACTGACGAAGCTATCTGATTTCAGCCTTGAGGGCTGCCTTATCTTCTCCGTCTTTCAGCATTCTATCCCTGGCACTGTCTATAGCAACCTGTAGGAGATCAACCTAAGTCTAGCGTGTGCTGCTACCAAGGTTGACTGTGATAACTTCAAAATCATGAGATTCTAACTCAGCCAAGTTCTTCCCCTGTGGAGGTATAGCAATCTCAATAATGACCTCCATATCAGTATTCCTCTGTACGTGAACCATGTTCTTGATCCTCTTGTCTAGCGCATCCTAGTAAACCTGATCAAAATCTAAATGATTAAGAACATAAGATGGCTGCCTCCTCTTCCTTCCCAGCTAAACTTCGATCCAAGACTGGTCTCGGCTAATGCTACTGGAAGGGTCTGCACTAGCGTCAGGAGGTAATGGCGAGAGTGAATATACAGAAGAGCTACTACGAGATGGTGAGTCTAAGTCTAATTCGATATGAATTGGGACTGGTGATTGCTCTGGAACTGGTGTAGGAACTGTAAGCTGAATCTCAGGCACTAGTGGACTCTGAATTGGCCTCTGAACTGGCTATGTAATAGGCTGAGTATCAGGCTCCATGTGTGTGTTAGTGACAGGCGCCTTACCTTTTGAATTGTTTGGCGCTTGATTCTTCTTGGGAGGATTACTCCTCTTCTTCTGCTTGGGTTTTGACGAGGAAGGTAGCGAAGGATCCACCACTGGCGGCTCTACTCTGGGCACACTTACCCTCTTGGTCTTCTTGTTGTCGAGGTAAAGTATACTGTTATGAATGACTCTACTTGACCTCTCCTTAATTGTTGCGTATTCCTTGGCATACCAATCAACTGCTGGCAATGGCTGTGTGTCAACCTGCTCTTTGAAGAACTGAGGAAGAACTTCCCCCTCATCATCTGATAAACCTCCCACATCTTCTGTCAAGAAAACAGAAATCTGTGAGAGAGAAAAGCGGCCATAGCTACGTCTGCGAACCTCAAAGTCATCCATGCAATTGGCCCAATAGTCCTCCATAGAAGGCTTATGAAATGCGTGACCACCAAGGTGAGCTGTGTAATGACCATAAAGATCATAGTCATGAGCCTCAACAAGATACTTGAGGTGATACCTCTCGAGCTCTTGTCCTACAGTCTTAGCATCAATAGCTGACTTGCACCAATGCATACCAAACTGAAAAGGAAAATTGACAGATAATTTATGTTTGCGGCACAAAAGACTATGAACATCATGCAATTGCCCAAGGAACTCCAAGAAAACTGTCTTATCCAAAGGATAACGTGGAAGCATAGCTGGATTTCCTATAAATCCATATACTCGGATGTAGGTGTATGTCGGGAACTGAATAAACCAATCTGCCCAACCATCCATCATTGCTCTAACAACTGCCGAGATATGAATGTGCAACTCCCGGTCCAAATTCCTCACTGTATAAGTCAAGAAAGCCTCATGAACACGCTTAAAATGACGTTCAGCCTTAGTGAACTCAAGCTGATCATAATAGTGATAGACTTTCTAAACACTAAGAATTCCCATGGTATTTAGTCCTCGGAACTGACCTTGATAAGCAATCAAGTACACAAGATAAGAACACATGTGAAACTCATGGGCAACCAAGAAACCGGTGATCTGCTCATGGATAATATCGTTGACGAAGGATGCCTAGTCATAAGTCATAACGCTCTTGCCCAGATATGATGCGACCAATAATGTAATACATCCAAGGCTGGAAAGCATTAGCATGTGGCTGACCTGAGACATGACTCAAGAGTGTGATTAGAATCGCGTATTCATCCTTGTACTCACCATGACCTACAATGTTTGGCAATCTGCTCTTCGCTTGCTTTAACCATCTTTCTGCTATTTTATTCTGAAACTTGCCCACATCAGCATTGAACATGGAAATAACAAGACTGTTAGGATGTTGAGGTATGCCAAAACTCCTTTCAATGTCCAAAGGCTTGAGACTGCAAATGACTTGTCCATCTACTAACACTATCTCACGAGTAACAGAGTTGTAATGCTTAATGCAAGACATCATGAACTCAATATAGTGAACGAAAATAGGAATGGAAGCGGCCTCTAATAACCCAGACTGTTGAATGTTCTAGATAATCGAACCTCTGATCTTGACTAGATCCAAGACTGCTTTTGGAAGCACCTTATCAAGATTCGTCTCAACTGTCTTGATGAAGTCATGAGTGAGGACTGTTTTGGTCCTATATTTGAGCTGAGTGTACTGCATTCTGAAAAACTTGCCTGTTGACTGTGAACTTAACTATGTTCTGACAAGATTTCTGAGAGCTAAAAATAGCCTGCTGAGAGTAAAAATAACCTGTTTGAAAAGTTATTTTCGGCAAAAAATCTGAGATATGGGTTTTTTCCAGAAAAAGATCCTAAGACAACCCAGAACATCAAAAATGCGAAAATATGACTTCTACTCGACTGTGCAACAAATTTTCAGTTGAGAAAATTAGAAACTCATGAACGAATGTTCTGAAGTTAAAAATTCCTAAAAATTCAAGCGCATGATTTTAACTCGAGGAAACTGTATGAAAATGATCCAAATGTTTGAACTTGTCGAATTTTCCAATTTCAGGAACATGCGATTTAAATTTTCAAAGAAATCTGAGAATCAAGGAGGAAAAAGACGTTTTTTGTATGCTCTTCTTTAATGAAAATCATCCTTAAATTCTTCAAATTGCTGATAAATGTGAACTGAAACCTGCAAAAGAATGAGTTTGAAGAAATCGCCCCTACAAATGGATGAAGAATTTGCCTTTTCTTTGAAAATTCGCCCTTTGCTTGAAGAAATATGAATTTACTTGAGCTCTATGAATGAATAATGAACAATGAAGATGGCGCCGTGTTTAAATAAGAAAAATTCGCACCACCTTGTGAATTGCAAGATTTAAAACCCTGATTGAAATAGAAGCCTTCCAATTGGTCCCCCTTCAGTGAAACTACCACTGACTCGGAGTTCGAAATTCAAATAATAATAAAATATTCATTATGCAATTTCCAAAGGCGCCAATTATAGAAATTCGCCATTTTAATGCCAAAATATGCAAAATAAATATTAAAAATTATTCAACTTTAGTTGACAAGCTGAATGAAGCTTTAGGATTCACCGACAAACTTCACTGATTTCAAAAAGTCATCATTTGAACTCATAGGCATCCATTTTCTCAAGATATTGCACTTTTATTAACTTCCTATTTTATAGCCGACTTCAACGTTACAACTGAGCATCTTCAACACTGATTTCTGGGTGACCAGGCGATGTTGAGACTGAACTGGAGAATTCATCGCGAAGCCTGCTAAACAAGGAAGAAATGTCTGTTGGGAGTCATCACTGCAAAATCCATCATTTGACACCTCAAGAAATTGGGCGCCCTTGATTAAATTGATTTTACGACACCAGACAGCCATTTTTCCAAACTACCATCTGATGCTTCAAATGGCTGCTGACGACAAACAATGAACCCTACTGACAGGCAACCAAGCTTGCTGCATGACTGAAGGTATTCTACATCCAACGGATATATGCAAAGCATCTAACAACTACATTAAGGGCCTCAGAAGTGAAGGCGCCCCTGACCCGAAAAGGCTCAAATGCCATTTTGACAAAATTGCCACTCTCAACCAAATGACCTACTTTGACCTCTGATATCTAGAGTTGGGGTGACCCAATTCGAACACTGTCTGTCTTGAAGCGTAACCAGAAAGGCCCACAAGAGATGTCTCTAGAGGCGACGAAGCGAGAAAACTGCTTCTAAGACCTCAAAAAGAAATGGGCCTTTCCCAAAATGAAATTGACGACCAGACTTAGCCATTTTTTGAACTATCTTTGCTTTGCAGTATTTCATCAAAGAGCTCGCTCGTACAAGCGTTTGCAAAATCCCAAAGGCTGATGGCTGGGCTCATTGAATAGCAAAAATAATTATGCTCAACTCCCGTGAAGGCTTCGATGACGAACAGCCTCATCTAACAGGCCAAAAGGCAAGGCGCCCTTGACCTACAAAAATACAATGAATATTTTATGCCAGTCTGCCCGTGAAATTACATGCTTGGTAGAAACTCTGCCACGAACACTTGGAATGTCGGATTGGCAGGAAGGATGGTGCATCACAGAGCTGGACTAGAATAGCACAGACGCCAGGAAGACTTCGTCAGCAAACTCTACCATCTGAGGGGTCTCTTAGAAGGGCGCCCCTGAGCTACAAGGGCGCAGCTTGTCATCTGGGGAGGTTTTGTGACATGATTTCATCTCAAAAGCTTATCTCTTGTCGCTAACTATCAAAGCCTCGGACCTTGGATCACTACATTTGATAACTCGTTGGATAGGCGGACTGATCGTGAAGAAACAGAACACATCAAACATCATAAATGCCAAGATATGACCCCCTTTGAAGAGGTGCGCCCTCAAGCTAAAGGGGCGCAAAAGCCTAAAAAGGATAAGTTTTTACAATCTACAACTTCGGGATCTTAAACTTCTAATGTTGGAAAGGCTCACAGGTTAGCTTGTCGAATAGGCAGACCAATTCTAAAGAGATTGACTATATTCATGAGCATTTTCAACAAAATTTTGACCTTCAAAAAGAAGGGCGCCCCTGGGCTACAGGGGCGCAATTCTGCTTTTCCTTGAAAAATCTTCAAGAATCAACCACTGGAATCTCCGTCTCAGCCACTGAAATGATCATGCGAAAGCATAATTGTTGTCGTGAAATGCTCCTCTGTCAAGAAATGTTTCGTTTTGAGCCTCCAATTCAAGTACTGATCAATGGATGATGCCTTTGACTGACAAACTACTGACAAAACTCCATGCTTGATATTGCCCAAAAACTATACTTGACATCATTTTAACAACGTTTAGACTCTTTTAAGCAAAATGCCTTGATGAAGCAAAAAATTTGGTTTTGGGTACAACAGTCATCATAGACTTAAAACAATCAAGAAGACAAAGGCAGCATTTCTATGCATGAACCTTCAATAAAAAACAACAGGCTTTAACACCAAAAGGAGGCAACTCTCACAGTCAAAGTGCAGCAATCTTATGACAAATAGCAGCAATCTTATGACAGTCAAAGGGCAACAAGTTTCACAGTCAAAGAGCAGCAAATTTCACAATCTCATGAGCATAAATAATTATAAAATATGAGTAGAATTATGTGAAATATGAACAGAAAATTTCACAATCTCATGAGCAGCAAATAACTATGAAATAATGAGAAGAAATATGAGTACATAATGAGCAAAAATTTATGAGAATATGAGCAGAAATAATTATGGAATATGAGCAACAAATAATGTTGAAATATGAGCAGAAAATAATGGCACTAAAAATGCAGCAAGAGTGACATGAAAGGTGCAGAAACAGTGGCAGAAAAATAGTGTTTCAGACCTTGCATTAGGTAATTGAACAGTTCATACTCATCCCCAAAACATTGGGAAACAAAACCAAAGGCCTCATGTATGTCTAGAAGATTAACATTAGGTTGAAAGGACAGTTAAGAAAAGACTTCAAGGGGCAGCCAACTAATACCTAGGACAGTCATTAATGTGTATGACAGTTATCAAAAAGAATCATAGTTAATGTCTCCAAGGTATGACAGTCCTTGCAAGGGAAAAGATCACAATAAAGGATGCATCAAGTGAGAGACAAATTGCCCATTCACTTTGCAACGAATCATAAAGGCATTTGAAGGCACAAGTTGCAAAGTCATATAGAAGACAGTCTTGTTAATAGTGACTGAGATGCATCATTGTGAAAGTGAGAAAGCACTTGACAACATGAAAGGACAAGGCAGAGTTTTACTTGAGAGTAAAGTTTCAAATCAAGCAATAAGGGCAGTGTATGCTCGACAAATGTAAATTCATAAGGGTTCTTAAAAAAGTAAACCCAATAGAAAAGGGGACAGTGGTAAACTATGATAATGGTAGTGCCCACAGTGATGAGGACCTTGGTAGTTATACTGACTTTGTGTAATGTCCCCATTTTAGCTATATGCCCTTCGGTGACTACTAACCTATTTCCGGAAGCCCGTAGGCTCGTCAAAGGTAAAATTAGTGTTTCCTATTTTATAGGGTTTCTAATGCATTTCTGATGGCTTGTATGTTAGAGTTTCAGATGCATGTCTAGTGGGGTTTTTCTGGGTTTTCAAAGAGCTTCACAATGATATAACATGCAAAGTGTGTTGAGCAACTTTTCAAAATTTACTATTTTTAGTAAATTTTATTTTTGGCAGTGCCATCTTGGGCAGTAGCATCAACAGTTAGCTCAGTTTCCATTGAAGGCAGTGCAATTTGGAGCATATTTGGCTTTCAACATTTTGAGGCTCATTTTGGGTAAAATGATTTATTCTAAGTCATTAATGTTATAATTTTTTATTGGCCCCCTTGGCCTAGCATTAATGACTTCAAGTTGTTTTAAAAGGAGGCCTTTGAGGTTGGATGCCTCATTGAGAGATTATTTAAACATTTCTAAAGTAAATATTTCTCCTCAAATCTTGGATGCATAGAAAGGTGAATATAATGTTTTAAAAATTAAAATATTTCAAAGATGAAATAGGCATCCCTTTTGGAGGGAAAAGAAATGGAAGCTGAAGAGCCAACAATCACCTTCAATTCTATAAAATCAGGCCATTGCTCATTCATTTCTCATCTTTGGAAAATATTGTAAAATTATGCTGCTGAATTGATTTCAAAACCCGGATAAGGGGGAGCTTAGTATTTTACACCATTCTTCAGGCCTAAAACTATGGTTCCCTAGATGGTCAATTGGGAGTGTGCTTCATTCAGAAGTGTTCATTGGCTGCCACAAATATGGTTGAATTATTTTTGCAAAGAGGTAATTTTTTCTCATTTTTTGAGTTTTTTCATCCATTTTTTTGTTTTACAAACATGAAACTTTGTTTTGTTTAATTTTATGATTTATATATGTTCTTCCATTCTTCTATGAATGTATGAAAGATTCAAAAGAGCTAGGTTTTATAAATCAATATTTTGTTTACAATTTTTTTTTTTTGTTTTGAAATTTTGAATGTGTTGTTTGCAAAAAAATTGCCATACGAATCACAATGTCAACTGGTTCTACCTTCGTCTCCGCAAAATAAATCAAAGTTCAAAACAAATCCAAATTCTCCTCTATGGAAGTATGTTGAAATGATACAACCGGTTCCAGGTGGTGGTGGTTACATTTGGAAATGCAATGGATGTGATGTTCAATAATCTAGTTCATATTTTAGGGTGAAAGCACATTTGTGTGGCATACCTGGAAAAGGCATCAAGGCTTGCCCTGGAAAAAACATCAAGGCTTGCCTTGGGAAAGACAATGTACCTATTCCATCTAAGACAGTCATAGGATACATTATGGAGCAAGAAGCAGCAAATGCACAAGAATACCAAAAAGGAAATCACCCTTTATTAAAAAAAAATCAAAGGGAATACAGCCTCCATCTAATTCCAATATTGTGGTAGAAGACCACCCATTTATGGCCACTCCGGATCCTCAAGCTCAAAGTGTACAACCCATTGCAAACAAAAGAACAAAGGGGCCTTTGGAACTTGTATTTCAAAATGAGAGTAGAGCCATTGCCAACCAAAATGTAGCAAGATGCATATATGCAAATGGAATAGCTTTTAATGTTGTTCATTCTCCATATTGGAAAGAGATGTTGAGAACAATTAATGAAGCTCCAAAAGGGTACAAGGGCCCGAGTTATGAGAAGGTGTGTGGCACCTTATTGGACAAAGAGGTCACATTGGTTGAAGATTCATTGAATCCCATAAGGCATTCATGGGTTGAGACAAGTGTGTCCATTGTTTTGGATGGTTGGAAAGATTCAAAAAATCGGCCTTTGATCAATGTCATAGTGGTGTCCCCTAAAGGGGCAATGTTTTTCAAAGCCATGGATTGTGAGGGGAAATTAAAAGCAGAAAATTTATTGCTAATATTCTCATTGCAACCTGTTGTGACCTGTTCACACATCGCCCCATTCAAAATGGGGACCCCTAATTTTGCTCCATTCTGGTCTTTTGGCTTTGGTTTTGTCTCTCTCCCTCTCTTTTTGCTGTCTGCCTTTTCGGGGATGTTCCCATCGGTGAGCCTAAACGTGAAATTTGGCCAAGTCTGAAAAATTAGGGTTTCATCTTCCTGGTCAGTTTGAGGTAGAGTAAGGTGAATAACTTGAAATTTGAGACTAACATTGTTGATAGTATGCTTCCAGCAGGTTCTCAGCAGATCTTCATCAAATTCCAGGTACTTACTATTTTTAGTAAGTGTGCAATTCAGGGAAATCCGTCAGCATTTTTGAGATTCCGACAATCACACGGCATTCAGAGCACATCAGGCTACTCGCGTGCAAAATTTGAGCGAAAACAGACGACTTTCTATTTTTAGCAGTCCAGCTTCTGGGACAAATTTTAGGGCTTAGACGCAGAGTTTTTCTTTGCATGTCTGCGTGTTCCTTCTGGGTTTTTCGAGACCTTCGCAATGATATAACATGCAAAACGAGACGACAACTTTCAGAATTCAGTCTTCAGAGGCTATTTTTAGGGTTTGCATGTCAGGGTTTCTTTTGCATGTTAGATGATTCTTGATGGGTTTTTCGAGAGCTTCGCAATGGTGTGACATGCAAATGGAGATAATCACTCAGTAAGGAACTTACTATTTTTAGCAGGGGCATCCCGGCAGCCACTTCCCAGCAATTCAGAATCACTAGCTAATCGCAATGCAACAAAAACGAAGATAAACAGAGATCATTTGATACGCATGCAGAGCGAATTAGGGTTTCCAACTTCAGAGCCTGAAAAGAAGGGTTAAAAGTCAAAATTTTCGAAAACCGGTGTAAACCACCGCGATCAGCGTCCTTCAGGCTATCTGCTGGTAAAATTTCAAGTCAAACGGAGCACTTACTATTTATAGTAAGTCAATTTGGAAACAGGCTAAAAATAGCAAGTCAGGTGCATGCGTTGATGCCGACAGGCAGGTCACGTGGTGAGGAGCGCCTCATTAAAATTTCAAGTCAATCGGAGCTGTGGAAGTGCCAAAAACGGGAAGTTACTATAAATAGCAAAACACCTCCAGAAATATGCTATTTTTAGCAAGTCACTCAAAATGGCAGTGTCGACAGATTGTTGAAGTCACGAAGATCCAGTGTTTAAAATTTCAAAGCAATCTGAGCCTCGAAGGTGTGGAATCAAGAGACTTACTATTTATAGTAAGAAGCTGGCGAGGGCGAGAAACAGTGACTAAGTCCGAGAAATATCCTGCTTCACCTTGAATATGCGCCCTCAAAGATGAAGAAACATAAAAAAATTCTAAGGCATGAAAGATATCCTCCACCATGGCCTAAATGCGCCCAAAGGCAGGCATGTAAGGACGAAGGAAAGGGAGATGAAGAGTCACTAGTGGGAGGCGTTACAAGTTTCATCCTCCTCTACATGAGAAATGCGCCCATGTTTGAAAAGGGGTCAACAAGTCAAAAGGCTAGGCGTGGGAAATGTCATCCTTCATGCATGCCAATATGCGCCAAGTAAAGGATAAGTCTTGAGAGTGTGAAAGGTAAGATGGTAAACAAGGTGAACGTGAAGTATGCTAGGCACGTTTATTATTCCCCTTCAGGTGTGATATGTGCCTAAGGTGTTGGGGTGGTGGAAACATAGATGTTGAAGGTGCTAAGCGATAAAAAAAAATTTAAGTGTGATATGCGCCTAACGTGGTGAGTGGAAAATAATGTGCTAGGTGTTGGAGTTTTGAATGAAAGTGTCCTCTTGCAAGATGATATTGCTAAGTAAAAAGATAAAACATGTTAAGTATGATGTGCCTTTAGGAAGATTTTTTTTAGTGAAGTTGATGAAATTTTCTCACCACTAGCAAGATGGATTGAAGAATGAATAAAATTTTCTAAGGGAAAATTTTTCAAAGAAATGCTAAGCGATTCAAAAATTTCTAAGGCACAAATATTTTCTCCCTTAGAAAAACACCTAAGTCTGGAGAGGTGATGGAATTTTCCTAAAGCATGAGCAGAGTTGCCAGAGGTGAAGTTAGTGAATGCCAGCTCCATAGGATTGATAAAAATTTTCCAAGTCAGAGCAAAATTCTCAGGGGGGATCGAAGAACGAGAATAAATTTGATGAAAGAATATTTTCTAAGGTTCAAAATTCAAGAAAATTAAATGAACCCGTTCGTTGCGTACCCATGAGTTCAACGCGTTCTGAAAGAAATTTTCTTTTGGGTATCGAAGATTATCGATGAGGAGTTGATTTTAAAGTCTTCCATGCTTCGCTGCAGCCTTCAGGGTGAATATTTTTGATGAGCACTGGATTGATGAGTTTTCCTAAGGGAAATTTGAGAAATTTTCTAAGGCAAGGAATAAAATGTGTTTTCAAGATAAAATTTGCCTTGGTGGATGAATTTTGGTCAAATTCTTGATGAGAGGATTTTCTTGAGCCTGAGTCGAATAAAACATCAAAATGAAGTATGCCCAGGCAGAATGCAAGATGGGTTGGAAATTTGGCTAAGGCATGAAGAATTTGGACGTGAGAATCCTGGTAAGTAGGTTGAATTTATATTATGAAATGTTATGATACCCTTCTCCTTGCTTGTTTTGCAGGAGGAACGTCGACATCAAGTGGTGATGACTTAGGGTGACGAAGCAAGTGATTCAAGACGACATCTCAATCTCGAAGGGAGAAAGTTGCAAGAAAATGGCTAAGTGTTGAGACTTAGTATAACTTAAGTGACAAAGATGAAGACCCTCAAGTGGAAGAAGTCAAAGAACAACGCCAAGAAAGAAGATCAAGAATAGTGTGAACGCGTCTACAAGCGGAATCTTCTAGAAGGATGGTGGACATTATGGCTCATTTATTACGCCACTCCTCTTGGTGGCGGTTTTTAGGGCAAATCTTGTTTAGGGCTGAGGTGGCATAATTTGGGCCATCCAGCCGATTGTAATCTAAGCCGTCCGTTGGACTTGGCAAACTATAAAAGGGGGAGTCCCCCTCATTTGTATCTCATTAGATTTAGAGGTAGAAGCAGAGCTTAGAGGAGTAGAGAGAAGTTGATAGAGTAGAAAGTAAAGTAGTGTAGATTGAAAAGGAAGGAAAGTCTTCCCTTTGGATACTTTGTAAGAAGTTGTCATGTATGCTTTCATAATAAAAGAATTTTCATTGATGGTGAATTCTTCTTTGTTGTGAATAGTTGTTGAGGCTTCTTCGTCCTTCCAATTCACGTAGCATCTTGAAGTAGCTTAAAGTAAAGTAGATTTCATTTCATGCAAGTACTTAGCAATTGTGGAATGTGGTGCTCGATTTGAACAAGGCTTCGTTCGTCCATACCACTAGCGGGCTCGCTGACGGTGGGTTCGCCTTGCGTGGTCAACTGGAACTTTGTGAAACTTAACTTCGATTATGGTTTATATGCTGGCATGCATCGTTGTGATGGTGTCTTCATGCTAGATCGTGATCTGAACATCTTGAGTCACTCCTCTGAAGATTGCACCAGTTCCGCGGAAGCTGTCCAAAGTGAGGCAAAACGGAGCTTGGTTGAAGTCTGTGAGAATTGATCACCGTGTCCCACGCTTTAAAACAGACTAGAACATTCCCATCCCTACACTCATTTTAATTTCAATTCATTTCCGGTTAGAATTAGGAAACTTGTGCTCACCTGCCAAATCATTTGAATTATACGAAAGCCCTTAGTCTATTGTCTGTTGTTATCTGTCGAACAATTGTGTAAGTCCCCTTGAAATACCAGCAAAATCACATCGAGCCAACTGAGTCTATTCGCATTAAAGGAACCTTGGAGTTGAAAGCATGAACTCACTCGCAATCTTAGCATGCTGAATACTTTGTTCAAGAGAGGATAGAGCATCTGTTGGGAAACTTTATTCTGTGTTGGTGCGGTCTCAAAAACCACGTCAACACAACCATTGAGGAAGTGGGACCCCGCAACGTTGTTCAAGTTGTAACGAACAACGCCAAGAATTGTAGAGTTGTAGGGTTGTTGGTTGAGGAAACATATTCACATATCTTTTGGACACCTTGTGCGGTCCATTCACTCAATCTTATGATGCAAAAGATTGGGAATAAAATTGCTTGGATCAAAGAATTGTATGCAAAGGCTGAGGACATTCAGATGTTCATCACCAACCACCACTTGTCTCAAGGGATCTTTAGATCATTTTCAAAATTGGAGCTCTTTAAGGTAAGTGAGGTAATATTTATATTTTCATAATTTGATTGTGTATTCTAATTCTTCTTTAACCTTTATTTTTAAATTTTAATTATTTTTTTAATTTGCAATAGATTGCAGAGACCCGCTTTGCCTCTAACACAATCATCTTGAGATGACTTGTGAAAGTTAGAGAGGCACTTTCTAGCATGGAGATTAGCAACAATTGGTCTATATGGAGGCAAAGCAACACTAAAAGGGAAACAAAAATTAAGAAGATATTAGATGATTCATGGTGGGATCGTGTGGAGTATCTTCTTAGTTTCACCTAGCTCATTTTGAGTATGATTTGTTGTACTAACATGGACAAGCCATGAATTGGAGAGATATATGATGGTATAGACTCAATGCTTGAGAAGATCAAGTGCACCATAAATGCGAAAGAGCAAGACCCTGAAGAGACTTTCTTCAAACAAGTGCAAACAATTGTTGAAGAAAGATGGAACCAAATGACAACTCCATTACATCTTCTTGCCTTTGCATTGACTCCAAAATACTATAGTAGTTCGATTCTTTCAATGCCAGGAAGGCTTCCACCATATAGAGATTTTGAAGTGGCTAAAGGGTACAACGTAGCATTCATGAGACTCTTCCTTGATCCTGAATTGCGAGGTGTAGTCACGAATGAGCTCATTGATTGCACTCATATGGTCAAGGTGTTGATGCTCTTCATGATAGGTTCTTAAAGGATGCTCATAGTTGGTGGGGGTTTCAATGGACAATACTTCCAACATTTTCAGCCCCTTGCAATCAAAGTTTTATCACAAGTAAGTTTAATAAATTTCATATTTTAGTTTTAAAAGTTTCATTTATAATTTTTTATTTTTAAATTTTTTTATAATATATAACTTTAATTGTTTACTTTGTCTTTATAGGTTGCTAGTTCATCTGCATCTGAGAGGAATTGGAGCACATATTCTTTCATCCACTCAGCAAAGTGCAATAAATTGCTCTCAAAAAGAGCAGAGAACTTAGTATATGTGCATTCCAACTTGCATCTCCTTTCACACAAACAACGTGACTACAAGGAAGGGGAGACGAAGTTGTGGGAATATAGAGCCAGAGTATACTGACTTGGATGCTTCCACTTCCCACCATATTGCATATGAGGAGTCTGAATATCCAGCAATAGCATAGGCACAATAGTAGTGCTAGTGGCAGTGCCATTGGCACTACTTGTGATTCATCTAGTCTTCCTACTTCATCTAACGCCAATTTTGGCATTGACATTGATGATTTAGATAATCCATACGATGATTAAAACTTTAAAAGTGTTGTATTATTGAACTTGAAGTTTCAACGATGAATATTTATCATGCATGTTTTAAATGACATTCAAATTTATGGTGGTTTTGCTGTTTATATGATGTTATGTGATATTCTAATCTTAGTTCATGCTTCTAGGTTGCATATATATATATATATATAAACGAACCTAACGCCCCAAAAAAAATTGTTGAATCGCCGAACCCAAACTCGAACCAGTACTGAAACCGGCTACTTAGATAAAAATGAGTAATGACAATTCTTATGTCGAAAGAAAAAATAAAGCATAGATCTTGATGGCGAGCATCTCCCAATTCGCTGATGAAATTTGTCTGCTATAAGTATAATCAAATAGAGGAAGCTTATCTTGCATTGAAACTAGTTATCCCTTTGCAGATAAACTAATTGGACCACATTCCCTTTATTCATCTTTTATGCAAAGGAATTGGCCTTGTTTGTAGTGTTCCCACCATCATTTACATCTATAGAAGGTTGTTCTAACTGAATTCCCCAGGAATGAAAGGTGTGATTGTAGAAAAAGGTGTTTTATTCTGCATGAAAAGGTTATTCGTTGAATACTACCTCTTTTTTCTTATTATTCTACTCATTTTGTTTATTTCCCTTGTCTAGGTAACTCTAGTTGTAGTCCCATTAGCTACTTATCCCTTTAGATGAAATTGTACATTAGCCTCTCTCCGCTCAGGCTTGGTAAGCTGAAGGTGCATAGGGAGAGTTGTACACTAACCTACAATTCTTTCAAATAATGTAATGTGTATGGTGTAATTGAGAGCATTACAAAGGCCATCTCAAAATATTCATCCAATTCACTTTCCTAATCTAATGTTTCACCCACCTCCTATCATTTGGTGCACTTCCAAACTAGTAAGGAAAGAAATGTTGGAGATCATCCAAAAAGTTTAAAAAGAGGTGGATAGGGATCTACATAATCTTGAAATATTAGATTCAAATGGAATACTATATCAAAGGGCCATTCTACAAATGGACTCTAAAGATATTACTCTCTTATACTTTGTCCCTTAGGATAGTAGACTAATAGATATTACTATTTTGTAGTTTTGATATTTTCCTTTTTACTAGGTTACCAGGTTCTTCTAAAAATCCCAAAGAACCCACTCCGAGAGCGTTTGGGAGCGGGGGCGGGCTGGGGAGCGGCTGGGAGTGCCCAAGCACCCCTGAGCTGTAATGTCCCCTTTTTCATGAGCGTTGGAGTTTAGAGGAATTAGCCTATTCCTGACCCTCATAGGCTAATAGGGCATGGTTAGAGGGTCCTCTTGGCAATTACCCAGGCATTGGTTGGCTCATCGGATGCATTGGATAGTCATTTCTCATGATATTCTAGATGTTGGATAACATAACATGTTTGAAAACATAACGTTGGATAACATATTGTTGGCAAACATCATGTGTTGGAAAACAGATCGTCGAAAAACCTATTGTGTTTCATATCATATTAATGAATTATAATGTTATAAAGTGCAAGTTAAAATATGATATTAAAATAAGGCCGATTATGAGAAGATTCTAGAAGAAGCCGACCTCTAGTCATGAAAAAGAATATAAGAAGGAACGCAACCATTGTTTCATCATCCAGGAATTGTTATTTGATTTGAAGAATTTGTTTGGTGAAGGAGCCAGCTAGGGTTTCTACCATTTCCAACCATTGGGAACAAAAATTCTCAATTGGTAAGGCAATTTTGAGGGTGTGAAATATCATCTGAATTATTGTAGCTGTGAGGAAGATACTTTAGTCTTCCATTTGTGCTTCATTGGAGAAAGTATTGAAAATAATTCAGTTGGGAAAAAATTAGTGGCCAAGGGCCAATTTTTGCATAGTTCAATTGGCGTATTGTTTTGAAGACTTGAAACGAAGGTTAGAAGCTGCTATAATTTTATTTTGAAGAATCTGGACCTGAACAGGGGCAGCACCTTCTTGGGGTTGATTTGATTTGTTAAGAGATCATTTTGAAGAAACCAAGGCTGCTATCTTATCACCAACATTAGGAGATTAAATTACACCAGGTTTTAATGTTATTTGCATTCATCTATGAGTGTATAAGATAATGCTAGTTGCTGCAATGTGTATTCAGACTTTAGGAAGGCATTAGATTGTTAAGCCAAGTGTCTTGGCTAATCATAGAAGTATTGTTATCAGATCCTCTGAGTCTTTGTAATCAGACCATTGCATTAAAGAATCTAAATTTTGAAGTTGCTTCGCAATTGTTTGTAAAATTGTCTATGGCTGTAGCATTCATTTGTACACTCTAGTATGCATGCCAATTGTTTGAGTAAATTCCAACTGGCTGTAGATGTCTTCTTGCACATTCAGTTGGTAAGGAAAGTGTTTATATTAATGCTTAGTTGTTGTAGATGCATATTGGCCACCATTGGTTGCATGAAAAGTGTTTGACATTATGTCAATTAGCTGTACAAGATAATTTCAGTCACTCGTGTATGGGAATGATCAAAAACAGTTAGTATATTCCTTTATTTGCATTGTTAACCTATCTTGCATCTTTGGGAGCTTTCAAACATCAATTCGCAGCATTCATTTCATAGCCAAGCAAGCATAATCAGGACTGTCTCATCAGATCAGCAAGCTTGAAGATTGCACATGAACTGTTTGTGATTATTCCTTGAGGTGTATTTTCAATCAGAATAGGCAAGGAATATTATAGGAGCGCTCCCTGGGCGCTCCCAACCAGCGAACCAACAGGGAACCTAGGGGTGCCCAGGTGCTCCTTGGGCACTCCCGGCCGCTCCCCAACCCGCTCCCAATTAAATATCAGGAGCTATGCCATATTCTCATTAGAAATTGATTAGTTTTTTAATGCCTCCAAATTGCCATTCTAATAATAAGCCTAAACAATGAAGCTTATGCCAGATCTATATGAGTTTGTGTATCACCCATAGTTAGAATTTTTTAAACCATGCATGCATACATAACTAGGCACGATGTATCAAAGCATGCATACATTTATGTATGATGCTCAAAATATAAGCATATCAATATTATGGATTTGCATATCAAATACTTTGGGGGCCTAGACTAGTACTACTTTTGTATTTGACGCTTTGGTATTTGGTTGTGTACCTGTAATTTCCTATGTTCCACAGCGTTTTGGGGACAGGGATGGGGGGACGGCAGGGGACGCGTTTCCGGGACATTTCCTAGGGGGCCATTTTTAGGGGACAATAGGGGACGGCGACATACAAAATACATATATATATGATTTTTTCACAATTTATTAATATATTATAGAGAGAGAGAGAGAGAGATATGTCAATAAATTAATAATTGATAACAACAATATCAATATGTAAATAAATCGCGAGAGTAGTAGTATAACAGCATAATAAATGTCATTAAACTTATTATTGTAGCCAATGATCCAGGTATGTTTGTATTTCATTGGGAATCAATATAAATTAGATTTTGAAGGAAATGTCTGCTGCTGTAATCAAATCAGACTTGTATCAGACCTGTAATGCAATGTATTCAGACTTAATATAGTGCAAATAAAATCAGATTTGAGGTTGAATGTTTCATATTTGTTGATGTTATGATAGCAGTTATCATTTCTATGTTTTATGCAAATGATTTGGCATTAAAATTCAATCAAACACAAGCATAAACATTCATAAATCAGAAGTCAGTGATTTTGCATGCCAAGTGTTTTACAAAATGTCAAACAGCTCAAAATCAAAAATCACCTTAGAAAGGAGGATGAAATATTTAAAAAATCAAATTTTTAAATGTTTTTTTAACCCAAGAAGCTCCTTGTCCACGGCCGTCCCCGGTACGATGAGGGACGTTTCCAACATCCCCCATCCGTACCGGGGATGGGGAAACGTCCCCAAAGGGCAGGGGACGCTTCGTTCCGTTTCCTGCTAGTTGGGTTGTTTCGGGGACGGTTGGGGGACGTCCCCTTTGCGTCTCCCCATCCCAGGGATGGCAGGGGATGGGGACAGTGGATTTTGGGGCAGGGGACGCGTCCCCATGTAACACAGGTAATTTCTAATTTGAATTTTGTATGTTGATGTTAAATCTTCATTGTTACATTTCATTTTAATTCTCGGTATGATGAATTTATAATATTAATGTGTTTTAATGAGAAATATATGAGGTTGACATATTTATGTCATAGATTCATTTAATTTCTTTTGAAAGAATTCTAAATTTAATTTTATGTTTAATATATATTGTAATTCGATACATCATGTAAGTTGTAGCCACACTCTGAAATTTCAAAACTATCACACACAATATCCACACTTGCAAACATTGCTAACTATTGAGCTTATTAATGAATATGCATCATTTGTTGATTCTATCAATTCCCATAATGATTTAATGATGATTTTATATATATATATATATATACAGCCATACCCAAACGTACCATAACCAAGGAAAAGAAATCACCGTACCAGCATACCCGCATTCCATACCCGTGCCTGTTCCCATACCAGAAACGACAACTTAGCTTTTTTGTTAAATTTTTTGTATATTCATGAAAGTGTTTGAAAGACTAACTGAAAACAGTGCAGAATACCTTGGAAAAAATGGTTCTTGATTTTTTCAATGCTATTCCAGAAGTAGCAGGTAGATAAAGTCAACATTTTTCTTTATTTCTCGCTGATTAATGTAATTTGCATTTTTTCCTATAAAAATACCGGTGCAGTTTATATTTAATTATAAGATCATAAGCCAAAAGTGGAATCTTACCACATTAAATACTGATATAAGTTTTGGAAGTTGTTTAGAACAATCATTGAGAGAGAAACAAAGCATTGAGATAAAAGGTGAACAAATATTACCAAAGGCACAAAAATTACAATAAATCAATGAGATTCCATAAAATCAGCAAGCATTATGCATCTCCAATATGTTGGAAAAGCCAAAAAGTTGCAAAAGCAATTATCAATACCTAAGCATAAGCCTTGGCAACAGTTTCCAACTCAGCAAGCCATTGTTGACATGAAGTATGAAAGAAGGTCAAGGAATTAGAGTTGCAAGAGGACATGGATCAGATGCTGCAACTAACATACAGTGATTGTCTGTCCATCTCCTGTGTTATCTGAGTCATAGACTAGCCGGGAGCAAGTATATGATAATAACAAAATATTGAGGAAATTTTAAAAATTAAAAATATCAAATTTACAAGTAATTTAAGAAATTAAGTTATTTTGAATTTATCCTTATGTTCCTATACTATTACATGGACATGTTCAAAGATTTATTTTACCATGGACTCATAAAGTTAAAAATATAAGCATCCAACATGGAAGCAAAAAATAGAAGTAATTTTGTACTGAAATCACCCAATCAAAAGTCAACTGTAAAGCTTAAACCTGTAAGAAATGAATGGAAAAAAGAGCATCATTTATCTCCCTTTTTCACTTATGAATGATATTCTTTCAAACATTTGAGGCATTGATATGTCTTTGAAGTCTGAGAAAAGCTTAAGCCCCTTTCATATGTCTAATGAATTGATTGTTCTCTAGTTGACCAATATGAAGATGCCTGAAAGTAATACTCACAAAACATGTTCAAAAGATCAAACAATTAAGAACTTATTTTCGGGCAATCCACAAAGAAATTGATGACAAGTTTGTCTAAATGCTCACCAAGTTTTTTGCAATAATTTTATCACATTTTTATGTATATTATCTCAAACTAAAGCACCATTACCAGTGTTAATAGATATTCTTCTACGTCAATATAGCAATTAAAATGTCAAGATGAAGATACACACAATCAGGAATTTAGGGGAGAGGACCTAGTAGTTGTGCACCCTAACTTCGCGCTTCTCAAAATCCTACATGCAAATTTCCAATCACTCCCAGTTTTTTACAGCAGCTTACTTGGCAAGTCCCCTGCTTATAACTTTCGTTTCAGGACCACATCATCAAATATGATGCCACATCAGCATGCTTTTTGTCAAGGTGTCCAAAAAGGCCCAAAAAAAAATTGAGACCAATACTTGTGCATTCACATCATGTGCAATTGAGCACTGATGTGGCATCACATGATTGGTTGCTGTTTAGATCAAAGGAATACATTTTGTTTAATTATGGATAGTCAAGTCACAGCTATTGGGCATTATATAAACAACTACTATCACAACTATTGGACATTATATAAACTACTATCACAACTATTAAAGCATGCTCAACTATTGGTTCCTGTCATGTCCCCATTTTTTGGCGAGCATCAGAGTTCGTAGAGTTAGCCTATTATGCGACCCTCGTAGGTGATAGGTCGGATAGGGGGTCATTTCGAGTTCGGCTCGGCGTTTGGCGTTTGATCAATTGGCTTTCGTTCGGGCTCATTCGGAGACTTCTTGCAGAGTTGCTATTTTAGCAGTTCCTGGCAGGTAGTGTGGGACCCCTGCTATTTTTAGCAGTATGACTTTGGCGTTCAGAATCACTTCAGGGTTCGTCAGCTTCAGACGGAACAGTAATCGGATGAGTAACGAGAGAAATATTAATATTTAATTGTATTAATTAAATATTAATTATTTAATGATTATAATATAAAGTTATAATTTTAAATTATAACTTAAGTGATTCTTCTTGAGGGGTGCGCCCATCATCAGAAAGGGGCCAGTTATTGATTATAATTTATTATAATAATTTGGCTGAGGACTATGGAGAAATTAAAAGAATTAAAAGTGAATATTTTAATTAAACCCTATTATGGTGGAAATCGCACTTTTGAAGAGATAAAGGGATTTGCCTTGGGTTTTGAGCCATTATGTCATTTGTTGAATTGAAAATTGATCAGTCTTTGTCAGAGAACAGAAGCTTTAGGGTTTCAAGTTCGAATTCCTTGGGGAACGAGCCATCTCCATTGGAAGCAGTTCAGAGGGTGTGAAATAACACCTGATTTATTGCAGCTGAGAGATTTCTTCATCCAGAGGAAATCATTGAACATCACAGGACTACAGAGTTGTTTAAATCTTCAGGGTTTTAGTTAGTTTGTTTATCCAGAAGGCATCTTGCAAGTTAGGCGCATATATCTTTGCAACCTGAAGACACAGAGAAGGTCGTACTTTCATTAAATGTTGTTGCTGTCCTGACACAGCCGTACCATCTTCAGCAGCCGTACTATCTCCTTTTTCCTACATTATGCAGAGGGTTTTGGTTTGCAAACTCAATCAGTGAAATTGTTAAGCTGAGGCGCCATTCTTTTCCCATCTGGAGATCTTCAAATAAGGAGCTGTACTTATATTTATTGTTATTGTTATATTTCTGGCCGTACTACTGTGTACTTGGCCGTACCAGCAAGGAAAGGACGTATTTCTTCACCTAAGGAAAAACGCCTTACATGTTGGTCTTCTGTCTTCCATTCTGGAGGCGCCTACATCCCAGGATCAGTGTGCAAGCTTTGGAGAGCGGGAGAAGCTGATATTGGTGAAGCCGTACCATCATCTGGAGAATATTTATTGCTGTTACAGAAATCAGGTTTTTAATAAAATTATTATCTTTTCACCTTGCATGTAACTGGGTATTTGTGTAATCATCTCTGGAAGAATAATGAATGTACTGGCATCCATATTTCATGGTTTTTAGAGATAGATGATTTTTATTGAATTTATTTCAAGCACTTGCAAAAATCGCATTTTTTCATTTTATGCTCAAAAACTCCAAGAAACGTCAACAAACCAAAAAATTGCAAAAACTTCAGAAAACATCAGAAAAACAGATAATATCGGAAACAGGGGGAAACTAGGGTTTTTACAGTTCCTCTCCCCTACAAGGTGAAAGATTTATAGTCATGGTTGAGACTCAAGAAAAGGGAGATACAATCGGCAGAGTCAATACTCATTCCAATAGATCTGATAAACATTGTAACTGGTGAAGTAAAATGAACCATATGGAAACTGAGTATCGCTTGAAGTTGAAACAAAAGCATTAATAAGAAAAAAAAACAAAGAGGAAAGGCAGAGATGGCAAAGGAGATAACAGAGAATGTACCATGGCCATTTTGAAAAAAGTGATGAAATGGAAAAATAAAAAAATCTTTTCATGGCCAATATGAAAAGTCGGCAGCATATGAATTGATTTTTTCCTTTGGTCCAGAAGCCAGAAGAATATGACATGCACAGAGAATGAATTATTTAGGCAAATTACCTGTATTGATTGGAGAATTTTATCCATAAAGCTAGGGCAAAGATTGAGTAATCAGATTAACCCAATTTGTATTCTTTGTCAGCTAGCTAAATGAGAAATTCACGGTTGTGTTTGAAAAAGAGTGTGTGTTAATCAATGCAAGCCAAGTTGTTGCTATATGTTTCAAAAGCGATGGTCTCTACAAAATTGAAATAATTAGGTTTCAAAAGTAGGGGTGCCCACAAAATCAAGAAATTTTCTGGAAAGCAACATCACTGTTGTGCTAGTTCAGCCAATAAACTATCATGAGAGGTATGGACAAGTGAATCGTTTCTATCATGGATTGATTGTCTCTTGTTCAAAAATCACATTGAGAAAATCACGCAGGAAAGAATCTCAGCATATTTGGTGTCATCTTCAATTCCTTTCAATCTCTATTTTGACTCACTCCTGTGTGCTTCTCACCAAAGCATTTCCAGATTTTTAAAGGTTTCCATTACTCTTTTAAATATGATTATGAAGAAAATGTGGATGCTGAAAACGAATCAAGCACAGAAATTTGGTACATAAACCTGTTGTGACCTTTTCACACATCGCCCCATCGCTGATGGGGACCCCCAGTTGCCTGTTAGTTTTTAGGGTTTTGTCTCCTTGCAACGGTTACGAGAGATCACTTTGCTTAGAGTTTCCAGTCAGTTCACCAAGAGTTATCCAAGCCAAGTCAGGAATTCATGTTTGAATCAGCGCGTAGACGTCATGGAAGCGCTCAGAAGGCCCAAGAGACGAAGATCGACTGTGAATTTGGCCAATTCTGACACTTCCTATTTTTTAGGAAAAGTTGCTTTTTCGATTTTTCATTTTTGGCATTTTTGGACCAAACAGGGTTCCCTATTTTTTAGGGTTGCTTTTTCTATTTTTAGAAAGTTTCTATTTTTGGAAAGTTTCTATTTTTGGAAGGGTCCCGAGTTCTGAAAACGCACTCAGAAGTTTGAAAAACTCACCAGAACTCTCAGAAAATCAAAAAGTAAAAATTTGAAAAATTTGAAAAATTTGCAAAAAAAGTTCAAAAACATGAAAATCAGACTGAAAACGTTCGAAAATCTGGAAAAAACCAGTCAAAAACCAGTCCAAAATCACCCAGATCTGAGGTCAAAATCTTAAAAATCAACTCAAACATGGTGAAATTTGTGAGAAATCTGTGCAATTCTGGAAAATTCGCCATGAAAGAAGGATGAAGAGAGGTAGGTGAAGGTCTGGAATGTCATAGAATTCGCCCAGCAGCACTAAGGAAGCCTGTCCAAACACTTAAGATACATGTCCATGCATGCTCCAAAGTCCGCCCTTGCATCTTGAAGAATATCCTTGGACTCTTCAAAGTCCGCCTTTGATATCCATGCAACCTTGGAAGTCCGCCATCCACCAAAAGGCATGTCCAAAAGGTTGATGAAGTCCGCCATGTGTAAGGAAGGAAGTGCTGAAGAGTTTAGAAGTCCGCCATCCACTAAAAGGCACATCCTAAGGAGTCTTGAAGTCCGCCATATGCAAGAGGGATATCCAAAAGGTCTCCAAAGTCCGCCACACTTGTGCTAGGAAGTTCCAAAGTCCGCCCAGCACTAGAATGCATGTCCAAAGAAGGTTCAAAGTCCGCCCTCCACTTAGAAGCTCGTCCAAAATGCTTGAGAAGTCCGCCCTTAAAAGGTGGGACTTGGCTGAAAGTCAAATAAAGTCCGCCTAGACTTATGAAGTAAGAAAAATTGAAATTTTACTAAGTGTTGATGCCTACCAAGGGAAAATTTCGAAATTGGTTAAGTATGAAGGCTTAAAAGGGTGGAAAATCCTTTCCAAAAGGATAAAGTGATGAGATCAAATGCTAAGATGCCAAAGAAATTCGCCCTAGAAAAGAGGGACGTTCAAAAATGTTCATCCCAAAGACCATACAAAGTCCACCATGCACTTGGAAGAAGTTGGTAAAATAGCAAAGACATCCATGACGTTCGTCCAAGATGCCAAGGAAGTCCGCCCAAGATGATAAGATGGTAAGATTTTTGGCTAAGTGTCAAGGCCAAATCCAAAGAAAAGTTCTAAAATTCGCCTAAGTATAGAGGCTAATGGATGGAAAATGAAGACGTTGGCTAGACATCCAGACATTTTTGAGATGACAAATGCTAAGCTTGAAAGGGCATGTGCTAAAGAACGTCAGGATATGGCAAGGAATGAAACGGAATATGCCTAACACGATGAAGGAAAAAGAGGCAAAATTTGCCTAAGTATGGAAAATGCGAAGAAATTGTCAACTTTGGCTAAAGAAAAATGCACGAGGTAAAAGGAAAGGAAGGATCGTCCTTGACCAAAAGGATGAAGAATATGTCAGACGTCAGGAAAATTCAACCGGCAAAGACATTCGGACAAGGATATTGCCTAGAAAAATTCGACCGAGCAAGGAAATATTTGACTTTGGCAGAGGAGAATAAGCTTAAAATCTCGCCTTGGCAAAGAAAAATGAGGATCTGGCAATGAAATCTTTGACGGAATGGCTTGAATTTTGGTTTGGCTAGACGAAATCAAGGACAAAATCGGAAAATACACTCTCAGCCAAGAAAAACGGAAGAACAATCGAGATAGCCATGGGTCCAAGACGAACGGGTTGGAATTAATTAAAATATTTTAATATTTTAATAATTAATTCTCAACTATTTGGAATTTAAAAATACCTTGGACGGAATCAAATTTGCCAGACACGAATCGGACGAAAATGAAGTATGCCAGGCGGAGATGAAATCCGGCAAGAAGAAAATTAAATTCACCACGAATTTAATTAAAGATTTAACGTTTATTTAAAAATTCGAAAAATCAAAAGATAAGCATTAAATGAAAAATCGAATTTTTGAAGATCAAGGAGATTTGTCCGGATAAGTTCGAGACTGAGCCTTGTCGGAAAATAAAAGGAAAGTTGCCTGTTTGGAAAATGAAAACAAATCGAGGATCAAGAAGAAAGATGGCAGTTGCTAAATCGAATTCAATCCTTCAGCATTATAATGAGTTTCAGCAACTCATTTTTTCACACACAGCTGAAGAGAAATTTAATCTTTCTCGAAATCGTCAGGCAATCAATTCATCAATAGGCAAAGTCGAATTGTCCAGAAGGATAAGCAGTGTTATGCTGAGGAATTCTTCGCGGGAAAAGAAAAAGAAAATTATTCAAAGCTGAATTCTTCTTGAAGAGGGGCGCACTTTTCAAAAAAATCAGATTTTTAAATCTGATTTACATTTGACGATCCTTCACTGAGGTTTGAGGATTGGTTAATTAAATTTGCTATCTTTTTATGCCCTTTCCTCTTGACGAAGTTCTGGCAAGAATTTTCAACTCCATCAAAGTCACTTTCAGCTTGCTTTTTCGCAATATTTTAATTATTTGAACAGCTGAAAGTTATTATTCTCGAATCCAAGGCACGAGGTTTAAACTATTTTAAAAGTCTTTTTATTAATGTTAATTTTATGACTGCAGGTTGACGGACACGGCAGGAGGATTATCAAGGAAGCTGAAAATGAAGTTCGCCAATAAGGGTGCCCAAAAGGAGACCAAGGTCATCTCAAAGTGGAAGAATGTTGTAGATACTGACCTCGGACATGTGGATTTTGACGAATTCAAGCAAAGAGTATACGGTCAGAAGGGACTTCCCACAGCAATAGCCATAAGAATGGTCAGAAACGGGATCTTCCAAGCAGCTGGATTCCCACCGGCCATGGATTGTGCTGAGTTAATGGTGGAATGTGCTCGCCATTATGATGCTCAAAAGAGACAGATCATCGCCCCTGACGGACGAGTCTTGGCACATTTGAATGAAGTTGTAATCCAAGAAACCTTTGGCATCCCTGAGCATTCAAGAACGGTCTATAAGACCAAAGAAGAAACCAAAATGCTATATGACAGCAAGGCAGATTTGTGCGCCACCACAGTCAACAAGGTATGGATGGACAAGCCAAAGCCATCAATCAAGAAGATGCCCAAGAGACCTCGCCGCACGGATTTCAAGGAAGATTTTGGAGATATCGTGCTGATGCTGAACAGGATCGCAGGCAATCCGCAAGGCGCCTTCTTTGAGAGCTGGATGTACTACTTCATCGACGAGGTCACCTCCGGAGTTAAGATGTTCAACTGGTCACGGATGATAAGTGACAACCTTCACGAGCAACTGATCAACCTTGAAGAGACTAAGTCTTTTCACATGAGTTCATATGTGATATACCTATTGGCCAGATCATACAGATATCCAGGACTGGTCTGCAAAGGCAGAATTGGCAATGGAGAGAACGAGCTCAGGCCTTACGACTGCTATCCTCAGCTCCAATTGAAAGAAAAGACTCACTTCAGGAGGGTGCATGATGCATTCCTAATGCATATCACCAGAAAGCTCCAAGGAGGAATACATCAAAGGTTGAGCCATGAAGCAAAAAGCCTTATCAGCAAATACGGGTCTTGGTTCATCCAATTCCCGAAATTCACATATATCAGGATCCAGGGATTTACTGGAAATCCCTATAAATTGCCTATCTATCCGACTAATCGGATGGTATTGCTCGAGGTTTTGAGACAATTAGAAGAGTACCAGAATATTCAGAGGCCGACCAAGAAGGCGTCCGTCACATTCCCTTTCTTCATCGGGAACATGCTAGAGTACTGCCCATCCGCCCAAGCAGCTGAGAGTGCACGGTTGGAGATCCAATGGTACCCTTTCACGGCATACAAGTCCAGGGTCAATTATGACCCACATCATAATATCCGGACAGTGGAAGGAAGGAGATATAAGCACAGAACGGAACTGGAGGATTATTGGGCAAATGCTGCCGATGAATACGAGATCAGACGGAAGATGTGGTCCAGGATGTCCGTAGATTTCATGAGAACAATTGAGTTCTGCCGAGTACCTGATCAGCTTCAGGATGACGGAAACCACGTCCAACCTCGCTTTGAGGAAAGTCGACCTCTCCCTCCAGTAAAATGGTCAGAGCCAGAGCATGCAGACCTAGCCACCCTGATGAGGCCAGTGACGAAATATTCTCAGTGGTGGGTTGATGATCATGTTCAGGAATTGAGACAAAAAGGAATCACGCTCACATATGATCTGTTGAGCGAATCAGAGTCATATTCCTCTAATGCCGGGGCATCCCATCAAGACTTGGTTGGGATTGGAGAGAAAAGAAAAGAAATGGTGCCAAGTGCAGAACCTGTTTCCAAGAAGCATAAAGGAGGACCTTCTCGGTCAGCGGCGTCCAGGAATGTTGACCATTTGGTGGCTAATATAGACGACTCCTTGGTTGAGATGCTCGAACCTCTTGCAGCTCAGGAAGTGAACAATGAACCTATCCAATTAGATGATGAAGAGCCTGCATCACCAGCAGGCACAGAGATTTTAGGTTCAGACAATGACATGGATGTCCGGGATAATGACTTAGAGGAAGGAATGATTTCCGCCCTCAGAGGAGTCATGGATGTTCCAAACGAAGACGAGGTCCAAGTAGAGGATGGCATTGAACAGTCAACCATTCCAGACTGGCTATTAGAAAGAATGAAAGTTCAGGTGCCTGCTGAGGCTCAACAGGAAGAAGAGGACGATACTGCCGATTTCTTGGCAAGATTAGAACAAGTTGCTACCAAGAAGCCCGCCAAGAAGTTTTCCACCATCCAGAGGAATGAGACAGGCCACCGTTCCGTGCACATTGCAGTACCTACAGTGGATAAGCCACAGGACGAAATCACTCCGCAGGAGTATGCTATCACCACTGTTGACCTTGGTCCGACTTCAAAAGGTCAGGAAGTAGAAGAGTTAGATAATTCCGTCTCGACCATTAAAGCGAGACTGGAAAAGGAAGTGACCAAGAAGAAAGAGTATAAAAAGGAGGTCAAACGTCTCAAAGAATACATACAACATTTGACCCAGCCGCTAGATCAAGGCAATGCAACTGTTCCTCCTCTCCTCAATTCATCACAGGAGATGACTCAGGAAGTTGAGCATGGAATGGTGACAGCCAGGGAAGCGCAAGACTGGATGGCAGGTGAAGGCATGGAAGCTGCCTTGTTCATGGAGAGGTTGGCGCTTGCTTATGGACGAACCTCTTCGTTTCTTTCTAGGTTGATGGATATGGCAGAGACATGGGATGGCATCCCGGATATGCAAGAAAGGCTTATTCCGAGCCTTAGGATTTTGAAGAGCACTCCGAGGGAGGAGTTAGTTGATAAAAGGGTGATCGCTGCAGGGGCAGCATATGATTTTCATCACTGGTTTTGGGCAGTGACAATAAGAGAAGAAGTATTGGAGAAGGCGAGAATCGATGGGCTTGGAATTGAAGAACAGGTCAGGAAAATCCAGGAGAAGATGTGCATGATAACTACAGATGTGTTCGACCGTGAAGTCATCCGGGAGAACGACATGCAGTTAGAGAGACTGAAGCAAAAAGTTCAAGAAACTTTCTTCCCGACCGCTGGACCATTTTCGAAGCAGGACTTTGCGAGAGTGGCAAGACTCTCATCCATTCGGAAAGATTTTGAGAAGCAGGAGGCAGATTGGGAAGGTACCTTTGCCAGATGCGCCGAGAAGTTGGACGGACTAGAATTCCGGATCAGCATGTTACCTCCTGTCACGATGGACGAAGTCATTGCCGTAGTGTCCAGATTCGCCAAACACAATGCCACTCGAATGGATAAGGACGCCTCTCCTTGATTATAGCTGGAACTGCCACTTTTCTGATAGTTTTCTGATGGTTAACTCTTGTTATTTTGGGAAACCCTAATTAGGGTTTGGTTGTAACAATCTGGGCCGTTAATCTTGTTTAAATCTCGGCCGTCTATTTCATTTTTGGAGCTCTATATAAACTAGTGCTCTCTCATTTTCATTTGTGTGGAGACTTGTTATGTATATTGTCGCATTGAGACTATTTTGAATGATAAAAGCTCTTGAGCATGATTTGCCTTGAATCACTTCTTATTGTTGAATAGTAAGCGAGGTTACATATTATCTTCCGCCATAGATTAGAATTAAAGTTAGATTAAATAGAATTTGCTTTGAAAAGTTGTTAATTGAATGAAAGATTGATCGTATCGACTCATTGGTGAAGTGTAGCTCATACTTTCTTCGGATGAATGATTTTCATCCGATGCGTAAAGTTAGCCTGAGCTCCTAAGTGTGGAAGCCTAACTTCAACCTTATCCGAGGTTTGAAAATTATTCTCACAAACCCCTTGAAGATTGCACCCACTTTGCGTATGTTGTCCTGCAGGAGGCGAAACAAAGTGTGGTTTATTTCGCTTCACCAAGTCCTTACTGTCTCTTGATTTCTTAGGCTTAGACTAGATTCTCTGAACCCTATTCTTTTTGCCATTTTTTTGAGATCCACAATTGAAAGTCCTAATTGAGAACCTACAAAGATAAATTTCCTAAGTCCCTAGCTTGTGCAGACTTTCTACGTAAGTCCCCTTGTTCATTACCAGCAAATCACAACGACCACTGAACTTATCCACACGTCGAGACCCGACTAAAGAAACCTTGGAATCGCCATATGATCTTCTTTGCAATCTTAGCATACGCGGTGGTTTTTCAAGAGAGGATAAAGTGTCTTTGGACATTTTTATTCTGAATGTTTGGTGGATGATAAAACACACATCAACAAAACCTATAATATGGACAGCTCAATAAAATACGTTTTTAAGATTGTGTGTTAATGTTTAAAATGTTTCTCGTTGAGACTTATTTAGACGCAGAAGAATTGGTTGTTCTAATCTCTACTGTGCAGATTTAGCCGCCCACTCATTGTGACAGTTACTTATTTCCCAGTCCAGCACGTAAGATTTGAAGAATCTACAAATTTAATTTTGACGATTGATACAAACTTGGCTCTTCAGAACCTCTCAAGTATGACCCAGATTTAGACTATAAGAATGACTTTTAACACAGTGATTTTCTATTCCTCTTATAGCAGCGTGCTACATGCCATTCACTTTTGTTTTAGAGAGTAAATTTTCATGCATAAAGAACTATTTCAAATTTATATACTCTATATTGGACATAGAAATTTTAAGAAAAGATACAGCAATCACAACACAAACCATTTTGAAATAGAATACATCAGTTTCTAACAAAAGCATATAGAAAAAATAGTTGATATTAAAATTCCCAGACACCCATTCATATGAAGTGTTACATTGTAAAGGAAGGCAATTCGTTCATTACAAAGATTCAGATGAACCTGACTACCCAACTCATTTCCAGAAAAGGCCCTGCACACACATTGAACCCTAAATTGAGAAAAGGCCCTGCATACACATAGTTCCAGCTTAAGCTTTATAAATTTGCAAGAAATTCTAGTAGAACACAAAATCAGAGGGATATATCAAATTTTATTGATAAATAATGCTCAAATCGTAGAAGAGACAAGTAAAGAAAAAAGAAAACAAAGAAAGTAGAAACATAATAAGACTACTTTATAAATAAACCCACCTGACGAGTTTGTCGATGTACTCAGATCATAGCAGAGACCAGTATGGAGCTGCTCTGAATATCCATCTGCAATGTTGTGGCCGAAGAAGAATTGACTGTTTAAATTAGCAGTTATTAAAGAAGATAATTCTCTGCTATTAACGGTGCAAACTGAAAAGAATTGGAAACAGGGTGCTACTTTTTAAATTTAGTCGACCGTTATTTTTCTTTAAAGCGCCAAGTTTGAAAGACTGCCAGTTGTTTTATATATTTATTCAACCTTGTTTTTCTTTAAAATTTTGGCCCAAGTTTATTTAATAACATCATTTTTGAATTTCTCATCCCTATATGAATCATGGCTTTGCTTGAATATGTTATATAGAAGTCTACCATAACCGTGTGTATTTATATCACAATTTCAATTTTTTGTCAATTAAAATTCTGGTTTTAATATTGGACAAGTACTTGACTTTTGTTTATTGAGTGTTCTTAATATTAGTATAGATATTTTATGTACATTTAAAGATATTTTGTGAATTTTACAAAATTTATTATAAAGATTTGAAAGCATGTAGTTGAATTGAATTTATATATTTCACAACATGTTTTGTATACAAAAATCATGATATCACTACTATATTTTATCACTTGAAATTCATAAAAGAATTACATAAATTACACTTGTTTTAAAATGATCATGTTACTATTGTATAAATAAAAGAGTATATAGTGGCTATTAATGAATAATATGCAAATTGATGTAGGAGTGATAAGTATTTGCATGGCATTTCTAGTCATCTAAGATAGTTATTAAATATGAGAGTTCAAGGAATAAAAATTTAATCGCTTATGTTGTTAGGAAAAAATCTACAAAACCCCTTGACAATTAAACACAAAACTCAACTCAACTAATAAACATTGAAGTATTTTTAAATTAACCGTTGAAGGAGAATATTATAGAAATTTAAGTAGCATTCTAGCATGTAATAAACACTTAAAAAAGAAAGAATGAGAGAAGGGGGAGGAGGGGGAAGGTGGGTAGGCAAAAAATGGATAAAAGTGAGGATTAGAACGAGTTTCGAGGAATGAGTTAAAATGGGGACATGCATAGTTCGAGTTGTATGTCATCTTAGCAAAGATCATGTCATGTGTACACTTGTCACTACCTAAAGAATAATCAAATCAAAGTGATCCCAAAATAAGGAGAAAAGTGTAAGCTATAGAAACTTCATCATTATATAATACCTCCACTTTGAGTGCGTATGAAATAGTATGAGGATGCATGTCAAAGTAAACTCAAGAAATCAACATGAAAGTATATTTATTCAAACACTCATAGAAGGGATGCATAAATGGATATGGATGTCGATTCTTAGTACATGTTCCCTTGAAATGAGTGCACTCGAAAACTTGCAAACACATAATCTAAAAAAATCCAATGAGTAGTTTACACTAACCATTCTAAAAATAAGAAAAAACATAAATACAAATTATTAACAAGTAGAAAGGAAAATAGCATACTACCCGAAGACAACTAGCAATGTACTAGACCAAGGGGTAGCTAACATAATACAACTTCATCGCAATGAAGTAATGAAGTGCCCAAGGAAATTTATGAAGTACCATCAAGGTGTAGTTGTATTGATGTGTGTTTTATTACACCAACTTAAGTTTCTATTAATATTCTCGTGAAAAGAAATAAATTCCCTAAGACTTTAATCATCTAATCTAAGCCTCTCATATAATTTTATGGGCGAGAGATATAAGAGAACACAAGTGAATCCTAATAATCATTAATTTCCTCATTGTCAATTTAATAGCCATGCATGTGATTAAACTAGACTTGAGCAATTTTTACAATAAAGCATACCAAAAGATCTTCAATACAATCATACTCCAAATCTATCCTTAGGTCTTAAACAAACACTAAGCTAAAAGAAATAGCAAAAGAGACAAATAGATAACGAGAAATAAAGCAAATAGGTGCTATTAATCTTCTTGTAGTATCAATCAAAAAGCTTTTTAAACCACCCAAGCCAAGCATTGTAGGGATAGAACAACTTAACCTTCCCCATAAAAATGAAATCATTTAGAAGAAATCAACTTGAAAGATGTCTCAAATATTACAAGACCATAGATGTGCACACAAGTAACAACAATTTTTCATTAAAACCAAATTTGTAGAAATAAAATTTACATCATCTTTATTTACATTCTCACAAAGATTCACACGTTGAAACTCATATTGATCTAAATCTCCATTCAAATAATAGCATTCCTATTCTTGTAAACTATAATATGTTACTCTAATATCTAACCATCTAACCTTCTAGTTATCCAACCTTTAGCTATCTAGCTCCTTTTTCACAATATGAAGCTTTTGGTCTTATATACTTTCAAGAAATTCAATATAGTCCAAATTGCTTATGAACACAACCACTAGGTTTAATTATGCTTGTGATTTCATTTGGTCATTCAATCAATTTCCCTAACATCAATTCTATATTAAATTGGCAATCCCATCTTGGATCCACTTTAGGCTACTAAATTTAATAAATGAGAGTTATGTGAATATCAAGTTGTATTATGGATAAATATCTTTTTGATATATTGATGTTTCTATATGTAGTGTAGAAAAATGTATCCCTTTACATTTTCACACTTGTTTGGGCCCTTGTGAACTAAATGGACTTAATTGTGCCTTATTTAGGGTGTTGTAAGGTGTTTTCTTACACTTTCACACTATTCTAGGATTTTCTTAATTAAGTGGGCTTCTTTATGCTTTAATTGGCCTTATTTTGCATCCACAAGCCTTAATTAATGCATCTTTCTAAGGACAATCTTGACATACATCAATTGACCAATCATAATTCAATGTTTTTGGATTGTATGGTCCATATTTAGTTATCTGGGACTCATACGCCACCTTGGGCTTGTATGGGTCCCACCTAGGTTTCGGGGCCTAGATTTGAATTTCACATTAAACTAAGCATTTCTTGAAAAATGTGTCCCAAGCCTATCCTAATAGGACTCATATGCCACAACTGGCGTATGAGTCTCGCTTAGCTTAGACCTAAATTAAATTCAATTTCTTGGTGGGATTTTATTCTCCTAGATCTAATGTCGGCTTATAGTGTTGTAATTTCAGGAAATTTGGCATAAAGAAGTATAAATACAAGGTTATTTCACCCATTTTTCACCTAAGCAATCATAATATTGACCTATCAAGCTTACAAGTCATCAAGTTATCATAAGAGCATTTACAAGAGCATTCAAGAGTTTTTATCAAGCATTTTAGAACATTATTCAAGTTTCAAGCATCATGTCAAAGTCATCATGCATCATGTTTATTTTTGAGCTCACATTTGTGATGTAGGGTTTCATGATTCAAGCAAGCATTCAAGTCAAGATCCATATCATTCAAGCAAGAGTCAAGATCCACATTCATGCTAGTCATTACTTAAAATATTGCAACATTTCATTCAAGGGTTTGGTGAGTTGCAACATTGCATATTTGTTCATTCATCATTCCTCCTTTCTATTTTATTTCATTTCAAGTTTTGATTACCAAAACAGGGTTTGACCAAGGCAAACCCCTTTCTACTAACAAAAAAATAATGTTCCCTCTCTTTAGTGTGTGATTTGTAGATCTAGGTCAAAGATACATTGAAGAGAAAGATTGGAAGAAGTTTTAATGTTTGTAAAGATGTCAAAGTTATCATCTTGTTTACAAGATCATTAAAAGACACCTACAAAGCAGAATTTAGCATCTCAAATCTAGAAATTAGAATTGGAAGGAAGAGCAGAGATAGGAGAGAAAATTCAAACTCTGAATTTTTGAAAAAGCATAACAAGACTGATATGCCACTTCTGGCATATGAGTCCTAGTATAGTGATTTTTCCATATTTCAGGAGTTCCAAACTTCTCATTGCTAGATTTTTGTACCTACCCAGAAACCCTAATCCAGGATTAAATTGCCTAGCCTGGCACATGATTCCTAGTGAGCATTAAGATCAACGTTTTAGACCTTGTTCTGAGCTTCTACAGGTTTCCAAGTTCACCTCTGTGTTTTCTCAGTTTACTATTCTGATTTACATTCATTTCTAGGTCATTTACTTAAGTTTTTCACATCACTAGGTTTTGTCATTAGATCTTGCATGTTACTAGTCTTTCCAAGCCCTAGCTTGGTGGTGAACCCCTTTTTAGTTTCTAAACATACCCTAGGACACCCTATTGCAAATATATTTCCCCCATTCTATCATTGGATTGATATCTCTAAGGTATGATCATTGAGTGAAACTTGAGTGAAATAGGTCCCCCTTGTGTGTGTTCTATCTCTCAATAAGGTAGAATCACCTTCAACAACCTATTTTCCATGTTTCACTATATACCACAAGATGTTATAATAAACATATAATGGTTTGAGCTATACTAAATGGGACTAGAATGAATGTATGTATGTATATAAGTTAATTTAATTATTTTATATATTACCACACTAGTTCTAGTCCTTATCTTACCCATTTACATTGGGTATAAATCATAAACATGAAAAGAATACACCTAGATCTTGTTGGGAATTAAGGTGTCTCAACCTTTGCAAGTTCCTAACATTGATTTATTTAATTAATTAATTTATACCTATGCTTGTAATTTTATACTTCGTGGGACCTATTTCAGTGAGGTTGCAACTTTCATGTTAGGTGACTAGGATGGCTTGCATCCTAAATTGGCAGAAATAGGCATCCCACTTTGTGGACCCCACTATGTAGCATAATTTATGGCATGTTTCATAAGTTGTAAGTGATTATGATTTATTATGATGGGATTATGATAGATCATGTCATATAAAAAAATACGATAGTGTAAGAGTTAGAAATGGATGTGAATATGATAGGTGGGACGTTTTGCATGAAGGAGGTGTGTTGCATGTTAGGTGGGACTATTTTCATTCATGTAAATGACTTGCATGTTGAGATTGGAGTTATTTTCTATAATTCTAGGTGAAGATAGGTACCTTGCATGTTCATCTTCAAACTTGCATGCATACATTGAAGAGGATGATGACATGTGGCATTTCTAGGCATCCATCTTGCAAATCTATAAATATTAGTGTTTTCTTCAAGAGTGAAGAGGGAAGATTTATTCATTGCATTGTACCCCAAAATTAAAAAAATTTACACTTAGACATTTTGAAGAAATGAGTAAAAGTCTTGTTAAATCTGTCAAAAAAGGTCAAAATTTGGGGTTTGCATGTGTTACATGAGGGGTTAAAATGTGAAATTTCCAAAATCTGACGATCTGGGTCTGCTCAAAGCAACCTAATCTACAAAACCCAGATCTCAATTTTTCATACCTACTTTTTAGGAAAACTGCTATTTTTAGAAATTTTCTAAAAATTGTTAACTTTTTCTGGGTTTTTCTAGGTTTCTTTCGAAACGGATACTGGCAAAATTTTCTAAAAATAGAAAGTTTGTCAGCCATGGTCCAAACTGATTTTGATTGGCTCAAAATACTTCCATATTAGGCTGGTATAGTTAGAATCTCAAAAAGGTCAATTTTGCCCTAGTGGGTCTATTTTGCTTTTTCATAAATATATCAAGAGCTCTGAAGTCATCAATGGAGGTCAATTGGCTGCCAGGCATTAGATTCAATGATCAAGCATTGAACAGAATATCAAATGATGAACATGCATGTTGAATGAAGATGGAAGGTGAAATCTGCTTAAAATTGACTAACACTACTTGTCATGGGCGCCCTAGAGGAAGATAGGCGCTCATCTTTTTAGGGCATCAAAAAATGAAATTAGGGTTTGACCTTCCAAGAAAATTTTTTCAAAATTCTCCCAGCTCCGCAGCGAATCTAGCAGTGTGGTCATCGGATCATCCAGTCATCCAGGATTCGAGGTCAAAGAGGGAAGTTTCAAACATAAGACGAAATGAAAATCATAAAAATGTTTGAAATTTTTTCTAATTCTAGGAAATTTTAGTGCCCCTGGTGCCCAAGGGTGCCCAGCCTTTTGAGAGGCCAAACTCGGCAGTTAGGGTTTTCTGACGAGCTCAATCTCTCCAGAATTCAATCAGCTCCGCAACGGGTGTCTTTGTCCAAGCATCAAACTGGTCAATCTCCAACAAATCCAAATCAAAGTTAAAGGTACAAAATGAAGGTTTGAATTTAAAGATGAAATTAGGTGAAAATATTCTAAGTCTGGAGCAAATGGGTGCCCCTGAAGGAGAAAGGCACCCAAGTTTTTGAGTGTCCAAACAGAGGAATTTGCTAGTAAAGCTCTAACGTGATTTCGTCATATTTGATCAAGCTTTCGAACGAGATCACCAGCACGTCAATCTAAGTTGGAAGTCACCAGATGCACCAGCTAAAACAGAAGGTCAAACAGAGCTAAAGTTAAAAGCAGAGAAGAAAACACCAAAAATGGCTAACTTTGGTGAAGTTGGGCGCCCCAGCTTACCAGGGGCGCCCAAGCTTTTGAAGCCTCAAATCCAAATTTCTGACAAAGTTACTCCCAAGAGACTCCTCTTGATTTCTCCTTAGCTCCATAACGAGCCCAACCATCAGCCAATTTGAGCTCTAGGCCACCAGATCAGGCAGGATCATTTGTAGAAGAGAAGATGAAATGTTGAAAATGGCTAAGTTTGGTCAAGTTGGGCGCCCCTGGAGAGAAAGGGTGCCCAAAATTTTGAGGTCAGAAATGATGGAATTTTCCAATACACAGCCTAGGATCACCTAGTTGGTTTCAGCCAAGCTATCCAGTGAACTTTTCAGCCGGTCGATCTGATCAACGTAGATCCTAGAGTCAAGATTTCATCAGAAGATCAAAGGGAAATAAAGAAATAGAAAATCATGAAAAAATGGCTAATGTTGTGAAAGTTCAGAGCCCCTGGAGGAAATAGGCTCCCATGAATTTGAAGGTCTAAACGAAGTTTTTCACCAGAGACGCCTCCATAACAATCTTCTCAGAATTAGTCAAGCTATGCTATGAATCATCCAACTCATTTATAGGATCAATCTAGAAACCGGAGATCAAGGTCAAAGTAGGGGGTCAAAATTGTGAAAAAGTTGAAAAACTCAAAAAATGGCTAACTCTGAAGAAAATGGGTGCCCCTAGCCAAGAAGGGTGCCCAACTTTCCATGCCTTAGTGAAATTTGCAAAAATTTCAAAAATTTTAAAATTGCAAGAGAATGAGGATGTCCAAGTTCATCGAACAGGCTGATTTTAGGGTTTTGAAGGATAAAAGAGAAAGAAAGCAGAGTTATCTCAAGCCTAGAGCTTATTTAAAGAGGTTTTTATCATTCAAATTTCATTATTTTTGCAGGTGGCATCCAAGTTGAAGAGGAGCAAGAACTTTGAAGTTCTTATTTCAAGATTCAAAAGTTCAAGGTTGTTGATTTTCAAGAAGTTCTTCATTAATTTTCAGACCAACAACATAAGACCTAGCTTTTTCATGCTTTTTTCATCCAAAACATCAAATTTTTGAAGGAGAAGGTCAAGGATTTTCAATTTTCAGCCATCTAAGTCTCTTCATCCCAGTCTTTTGAAGAATTTTTCAAGAAATTTTCTCAAGTTGCAGTAGCTGCTTTTTCCTTGCATGTTAGTGAAATCTTCAGAGTTTGCAAATTTTGGTCATCTGGGTCCTCTTGAAACAGTCTTCTAAAGAAAACCCAGATCTTAGCTTTTTTCAAGAAAATTTTAGATTCTAGGGTTTGCTGCTTTTACAATCAGCCTTCAATATTTTTCACATCTGATCAACTCGGTTCATTTCAAATATGCTTCTAAACAAAACCCAGGTGCCAGCTTTTTTGAGAAAATTTGAAGAAATTAGGGTTTGCTGCTTTTTCAATCTACACTCAAAATTTTCAAAAACGGACAATTTGGGTCTTCTTGTAACAAAATTTTGAACAAAACCCATGTTTTAGAAAAAAAAATCTTGAAAAAATTTGTCTGTTTGAAGAAGAAAACCAACAAGCTAAAATTAGAAAGTTGTGCAAAACTTGCCTAAATATAGTCGAGTTTACTGTCAAAATTCAATTTTCTCAGCATGCAGTACTCTCCCATGGGATTCAAAACCAAGTCAATATTGTATCTCGCAACCGCAAGCTCGATGATGTTGAGAAGTGCTTTTCAAACAACACAACGGACATAAAACTTCATCATCTCAGCTGAAGAGCGTGAAAAGGTGTGATATGAGCAAAAAAGGAAGGCATCGAAAAAGGGTCGTGCAATACTCTTCCTTTGGAAATCAAAAGTGTCAGAAGCATAAAGTTGTTGAGCCACCAAGTTATCAATTAGTGAGTCATCTTTGGGGCAGCAATGTTTTTCAAGAATAGAACTCATAAAGCAACCAAAGAAGTGAAAGATTCTCTAAGTTTGATCATAGAAGGCGAAGAGATCTTGGAGGATCAGAATGTTGCCTTAGATAGTATCAATTCACCTAACCAGGACCCATTTTCCTGGTTTTTAGTGGATATGATTGAGATTTAAAGTGGTTTTCATCTAGAAGCTTTCTTTCCACTTTCTTTCTATTCTTGGAATGATTCTTATCCATTCTTTGAAGAAGAGAAAGAAGATAAATTGTTAATAGTTGGCAGTCCCTGCTTTTTATGCTTTATTAGGTGTTAGATGCTATCTTCTTTCTAGGTTTAGAAATAAATCTTGCTTGTTGAGCAAGCCCTAGATTGTGAAAGAAAGGAGATTTTAGGGTTCCCTACTCCTCTACTTGCCTATAAATAAGAGCCTTTGCTCATTAGTTTTCTTTAATGGTTATTGTGATAGAAAATTGCTAAGTCTCTTTTAGCCAGCAAGTTGTTATTCAGTGTCAGTTCACTTTGTTGTTAGAACCATGCTAGTGATAACAAAACGTTGAGCCTATTGTGCCTTTTATTTTTTAGTCAAGTGTTGTTCAATTGTTTTATGATAACGAATTGTTGAGTCTCTTTTAGCCAACAAGGAGTTATTGTAATTGTTGTTCTCTTCATGTAAGAACAAGTTTGCAAGCCTCTTTAGTTGCAAGTTCTTGTTTTGTGCATGTGTTAGGATAGTCTTTTGTTCCAGAAGTTTGAGAAATAAAACCATGAGCCTCCTTTGCCTTGGTAGAATGTCTCAAATTTTCATTATTTGTGTTATGCTTTGTGATCTTAATTTCAGCTTACATTGAAGTGTGTAGATGTTTGTTGGAAAAGAGTTTATTGAAGCACTTTGTTAGAGAATCAACCTTGTGCATTTCTAGTTTCTCTTGCTCTGTGTATTACTTGAGGAGTTAGAAAAGTCTTTAGCTTAAGTTAGTCATAGTTGAAGTTCTTTAAACAGAAAATCTCAGCTGCGGTGTTTGTGTTTAATAAACCTTTTGCTCTAGCTAATAAAAAAGATAGGCAACTTAGTTTTTAGTTTACTTTCTTTCAACACCATCAGGAAGAGGGAGCTTCCCCTCCTAATTTGAAGAGAAACTTTATTGTGCATAGTTGTCTGTTTCAAATACACATTCCAGAGGTGCGAATTTAAACACCAACACATTGCAAGGTTATGTTGTCAAATTTCCTCTAGAGAAGCAAGATGTAAATATCCATTTTAAGACTTTGAGCATATAAGTGTATTGTAATGTATGTTTTTTTTTGTAGATTAATATGTTGGTTCGATGCTTTGGAGTGTGCAATTTTTTACTAGAAAGGGTTTTTCCCATTCTTCTCTTATGTCGTTCTTCTATTCTTCTTCTTTCATGTTCTTAAAGTGTTGATTTACATGTTATGCAACTGAAATTTACTTAGATATGTAAGATATAATTTTTTTCTTCTAAGGGTTAATGTGATGGGAAATCAACTATGCCATTTTTTACTTTAAAGGCATAGTAGTATTTTCTTGTATCAAGTTGTTGAACATTTGATTAAAATGAAACATAGGATACTAGAAGGTGCATATTAGGTTTGTGTTTACCTTCCAATTGGTATCAGATCCAAGTTCCATGGTTTTCATTTGCATGTATGTGATTTTTTATGTACTTCTATGAACTTGCATGTTGTTGCATGTGTTTGTTCCATGGTGTTTAAGGTTTAGGGTATTTCTTTTGTTTTGATTTATTAGCCTAGAAAGCTTGAGGGAATATGTAAGAAGGAATTTTATATTTATTAATCCTTGTTCAAGTGGAAATCTTGTAATTGATCTTGTTTTGAGGACACGATAGGAATTTGAAGGATGGAGAAGATGGAATTTTATGGAGTTTATCATGTAGTTTCATTTAATATGATATTGAACGTGGAGATCATGTTTTATAGTATATATGATTCTCATGCATGGTTGTGTTCTTTTGTTTTGTGGCTGTGTGTAATAGATTATTCATGTTAGGTGTACATTCTTGGCTCACTAATTATATAGAGAAACTTGGGTTGTCAAGGCTATGGTTTGGTGTGCATATGTTGGGCACTTGGATTTAGTCCCTAGAATTAGAAGGAACTATTTTATTAACCTCAAATACATGTAGGCTATAAAATTGATTGTTGGATGATCTGAAAACTTTTGGAATAGCCTAGCTCCTTTGTATTCTTGTACATGGTGGTGGTTATGGAGTTGGCCTACAAGTGTTCTTGGAATCATTGGACCTCTTCTTCCTTTTGGTTCGTTGTACTTGCATGTCTCAATTTCATGTTGGTTGAATATGAGGGTTTTGTATATTTTTTGTTAAAAATCTATGGTTATTATTATCTATGGTATTCCATTGTTCTAGTTTGATTATTCTGGTTTATTGTACTTTTGGGTCTTTGTAATGTCTCCTTCTATGGAGTAGCCGAAAATGGCCCATTTAGCCTATTTTATTCTCATAGGCTAATTTCTAGTAATATCAAGAAATAAATAAATAAATAAAATAAAGAAGTCCAATAAAAAAAATGTATAGATGACTTTACTTTAATTAATTTTATAAAGTGACATAAGTGAATTAAAAAGATGAAATATTAAAATTCACTTTATAAAGGTGCTTTAATGAAATATTTTAAGACAGAATTTAAAAAGGCTTGTCTAGAAAAACATAAAAGAGAATTTGGGAGCTCATTTGCTCATGCTTGTTTTCTTTTTCTCTATTGTGGATTTGGAGATTCTTGTTGGAAGAAAACCCTATTACAAAAAACCTATGGGAAATCAATTTTGGTGGTGAGATATCTTCCCTAGTTGATTGGTAGGTGGAATCATACAGGTTTCATGCTTGGATCAAACAATTAAAAATTTGTAAGTCTTGTAGGCAAGACAAATTATTGGAGTTTAAAATATTGGAAGAATTTCAAGGTAGAAACGAGACACCATAGGTTACAAGATGACATTCATTAAGTTGGGTGTGATACTTCATTTTGCTGGGTATGATATTTTTATATTGGTGGCATGGTAATATTCCATTGTTATTTGACTTATTATACCAACTAGGCATGACATCTAGTGAGTGATTGTGGTCTTTGAATTCTCTGTTATTGGGTGCTAAAATTTTCCTAAGCCTACCATGGGAATTTGTAAGGGGTTGCAACAAATTTTGGTGGGATATGAGGCAACAATGCAAAATAGCAGATAAGGCATTGCCATTGTGGAGTGAAAGGTGAGTTGTAAGGTAAAAGATGGGGTCTTCAAGGAAATTTCCAAACTTATAACTCACGTTTTAACTAAGTTATAGTTGTTTTAGACTATATAGAGCATCCAGTATTTTATATTTCCCATCCTTGGCATAGGCGATATGGGTTGGAACTACTCTTGTGCACTCAAAACTGCAATTTCTTGAGGTTAGAGCATGATATGCATATATATGTAGTTCATTGATTAGAACATTAAACTGCAATATTAATTTTCTTTTTTTTACAATCATTTCAATGTATGCCATTTGTTTGTCAATTAGTCTCTTCAAAATTTGTGAATGTTAAATTGAAGATATGAAGGAAAAACACACTTTGATGTCTTGGAATTAATTACTCAAAAACATGACATACAAAAATATCTCATAAACAATTAAATATATAAATTGTTTGATGGAAATCCTATTAGCAAAAATTACGAAAATTGCACATTATTAGTCAATAAATTGGTAGGGTATTTTATAGTGGTATCAAAGAAATAGATTTTTCCAACCTAGAGGGTGTTTTAAAACTTGTGGAATGTCTAAAATAAATTTATGGATCCCAAGAATAAAGAATATATCACTTATAGGAGAAGAAAACAATTTCTTAATTCATATTTTGAAGAGGAAGACAATATGGGTGACATGAATGATCCACAACATCCAAGTACTATGCATATTTTTTAATTATTTGGCTAGAGGGCAATAGCAGTTGGTTCAATTAATGACTCAAATGATGTAAACCATTAATACCTATAACCATAATACATGTAGCAATGGTAATAACAAAAATAATGGTACTAATGGAAACAATAGCAACCATGGAGAGGCAAGCAATACCAATAATCCAACTATTAACAATTCTAGGGTAGCCATTAGAAATACGCATAGGAAACTAATGCCTAAATTCATAGAGGAACCACCTAGAGGACAAGCAAGACAATAGGATGGTGGTGAAGGGTTTGCAAATTATTTGACGGGGTACCAATCATTAGGAGAGGAATTTCATGTAGTTATGTCCTTAGTAGATTTTTTCTAGGCTAAGTACATGAATAGGCCTAAAGGAGACAAGAGGCATTAGACTAATGAGGAGTTACAATGTAGGGTGGGAAAGTATAGAGGGTGCATTCTCATTGGCTGGACTCTGACTATTATTAATTGATATCTTCCTATTAGGGTGATGTGGAATTTTGGCTTTATGGAAGATGGTGTTGAGGAAGGAGGTGGTGCTTGCACAAGTGGTATGAGAGAGGGGGATTTGGGGAGGCTACATAGAGTCATATATAGCCAAACAAGATTAGTAGGACACTCCAATAGTACCATGGGACCCTTGGTGTGTGGTTATAGATGCGAGTACATCATTAGATTATGATGCATGGTGGGCTACTCATAGGCCAGTGTGACTTACAGTACCATAGGATCAAGTGGTAGCAGGAGGAGGGGATGGCAATGGGCAACGAGTGCACCAAAGAGTGAATCTAGGAGAGGGGGGAGAAGGAGAGGAGGACATATCCAAGGAGGATATTGATGTGGAGGAAGAGGATCTGGATATTTCTAGAGAATACCATCTTGATGATGAGGGTGACATCTAGGTATGACTAGGTATCGTTATGTCAAAGTGAGACCAATTGTGGAACAAACTATGATCAATTGAGTATTAAGTGAGATATAATCTAGGCGAAGGTTAGCAGGCTTCAAGAATTGTTAAATGGGGCTCAAGCTAGAGACATGTTGGAAATCAAGGTATAACTTGCAGCAATATGAACTTATCAAAGTGATTGAAAATCTGAAATTATGTTTACAAGATTACCATAAAATGATTAAGTGATTGACAATTACAACAATAAAAGAAAAATTTGAAATATCACAATTCATCAACACAAGTGACACAAGATATACGTGAAGAAACCCTTGCAGGAAAAGACTTCAAATCCAATGTTTGTATTAATCTTCAAAGAAGTACATCAATACAACAATCCTCTCTATAATCTGGTAGAACTTTGTTTTCCTGACAACCTACAAAGAACTCATACAAAACCCCCATCCAAAAGCTCCAATATATAGAAGTTTGTGGGAGAGAATACCACAAATGGTATCCCAAAACAACAAGCAAAACCACTTGAAAAAACCCATGCCCCCCTTAGTGGAAATTTCATAAACAAGGAATAAAATAATAAATTATCACATGGCCTTCACATGGGCACCTAACCCATAACCAATAGGAATTGGTCAAACCCGAGTGCTCCATAACTCTCTGATAGCTTCGATGACTACATGTAAGATCATGCACCAACATGCAAACCTGGATTCCCAACCATGAGAGAGCATGCAAAACATGCAAATAACATGCAAGCACATGCACACTCAAGTGGTCCAAACCTAGAAAGTTGGATGCCCAAGATGAATATTCTCCCGAGATGCTTAGTAACCACTACCATAGTGGGTCTACCTCTTTGAATGCAATTAAAATTTATAGGAAAAAAAATAATAAATATTGTCTCCCATGTCCCCTAGAACACTTTCTAAAGAATGTGGAGACACGTAAAGTAACTTAGGATAGCAATTTTAATGTCACCTATCCTAACATTCTCCCACTTGAAATTATACATTGCAATTAAATCCATGAGATACAAATAAAATATATAATCTAGTATAGTGATCAAGGTCCATGGCCTTCCTACACCAAGAGAACTTATATATGGTCACTTGCTTCATGAGAGAATTTGCAACATTATCCAAAGTGTCAACCTTATCAATAAAAACCTTACCATTCTCTACCATTTCTCACACAAAGTGATATTGAACATCAACATGATTAGTACAAGCATGATACATAGGTTTTTTAGCTAAACATATGGCACTCTGACCATCACAACCAATCCTCATCATCCTACAATCAAAACCAATGCCATTACCAAGTTTTTGTAACCAAACTACCTCCTTAGAATCATGTGTAACTTCCATATGCTTTGCTTTGGTGGTGGATAACGCAACTGTAGGATGCCTCTTACTCATCCAACTCATTGCACCTCCAAACAAAGTAAAAACATAGCCACTAGTGGACCTTCAACTATCCAAGTCACCTACCCAATCTGCATCAACAAAACCATATACGTCCAATGACTTATCCACATCATCAGTACTATGAGAAACCAAATAGTAATATGAAGTACCACACAAATATCTAAACACCCTCTTAACAAAATTTAAATGCTCTCTACTAGGGTTAGACATAAACCTGCTCAAAATTCCCACTGCTTGGGCTATATCTGGTCTAGTTCAAACCATTGCATACATTAAACTACCGACGACACTAGCATGAGGAACATTAGACATATCTTCAAAATCATCATCAAAATTAGGACACATGTCTAAACTCAACTTAGTACCAACCGAAAATGGAATATTTACTAGTTTATGGTCATTCATATTAAACCTCTACAAAATGGTATCAACATACTTACTTTGAATTAACCAAAGCTTTTTGTGAACTCAATCTTTATTGATCTCCATCCCAAGAATATATTTTGTAGCCCCCAAATCCTTCATATCAAATGTGCTATAAATTTGAGTCTTAAGCTCCTTAATCATCACCTTGTTGTTATCCATAAATAGTATATCATCAATAGACAAGACAATGATTATAATTTGATCATCAATAACCTTAATATAAACATAATGATCCTCCTCACTTCTAAAAAAACCCAATTTCAATGAAAAGGTATCAAAATTTTGGTACCACATCCTTGGTGACTTTTTAAAACCATATAAAGATCTCTTTACATGCAAACCAAGTGTTTGTTTCCTTTCACAACAAAACCTTCAGGCTATCACATATAAATTTCTTCCTCAAGATACCCATGCAAGAAAGTAGTTTTAACATCCATTTGATCTATTTCAAAATCATAAGTAGTAGCAATATATAATAGGAATCTAATAGAAGTTAAATTAATGAGATAAAATTTCACCAAAATCAACTCCCTCTCTCTGGGAATAGCCCTTGGCCACTAATCTAGCCTTGTACCACTCTAACTGACCATTTATTCCAAATTTATTTTTAAACATCCACTTGCAACCAATGGGCTTCCTTCCTTTGGGAAAACTCACAAGATCCTAGGTATCACAACTATTCAGAGCCATCATCTCCTTCTGCATAGTCTACATCCAAGACTCACTCTCTTCTAAAGAAAGATCCTCCCTATAAGATCTAGGCTCATCATCAATACTCAACAAAGCAAATACACAACAGAAATTGGATGGGCTATACCTGTCAACTAGATTTTGTTTCCTTGTGGATCTTCTCAAGGTAGGCCTAAGGAGGGCTCTTATTGCTCTTCTTCTTCTTCATGCTCATCTTGCACATCATTTGAACTCTTTGAACCCTCTTCTTCTTCTCCATCCTCAAATCCATTTGGTTATTCTACCACATGTGCATCTTCTTGCTTCTCAATCTTTGTCTCAAAGTGCATTGTTTTTTTCTTATCTTTCTCCTTTGGTTTTTCTTCCCCTGAGTAAGCTCTAAACTCCTTGAAAATTACCTCTCTAGAGAAAACCATTTTACAGGTCAGTGGATTCCAAAGCTTATACCCTTTTACATTCTCATCATAACCAACAAAGATTCATTTCTATGCTTTTGGATCCAACTTATAATGCTTCTCTTGAGGCACATGAACAAAAGACTCATGACCAAAGATCCCTAAATGTGAAATAGAAGGATTTCTACCTATCCACACTTCATAAGATTTTTTATCAACAAGAGCTGAACAAGGAGATCTATTAACCAAATAACATGCAATACTTATAGCTTTTGCCCAAAAGAATCTATCATGCTTAACACCACTCAACATGCTCCTAGCTCTTTCCATCAAGGTTTGATTCATTCTTTCTGCTACCCCATTTTTTGAGGTTTATAAGGAGTAGTCTTTTGTCAAACAATACCTGCATGCTTACAAACTCATAAAATTCCCTAGAACAATATTATTCACCCCCATTATCAAATATCAACACCCTTATCTTATTATCTCTTTGCTTCTCAACTAATGTTTTAAATTCCTTAAACTTAGTGAAAACTTCAAATTTTGCATCCATAAAATAAATCCAAGTGTATCTTGACACATCATCAATGAAAGAAACATAATATTGAGATTTTCAAAAAGAGTCAACATCCACTAGTCTAAACACATATGAATGAATGATCTCGAACAATCTCTTAGCTTTATTAGTCCCATTAGGAATGATTATCTATTATATTTACCAAACACACAATGCTCATAGAAATTATTTTTACCAACAAAATAATTAGAAATATCGTCAACCAACTTTTTATTCGAAATAGTCTTAAGATCTTTTTCACTTATGTGCCCAATCTATGGTGCCACAATATACATGCATTTTCAATGCCAATTATATTGGTAGAATTAAAAAAAGTGGAGAAATTAAGCATAAATAAATTCCCTATCTGATATCCTTTAGCAATCACCAAACTCCCTCTTACCAACTTGCAACCAAACTTGTCAAATGTCACATGCATTTCAGAGTCATTCAACTTCGATACTAAAAGTAAATTTCTCACAAGTTGTGGAATATGTAAAACATGATAAAGAGTTTTAACCCTTCCATCACTGAAACACAACTTTACCTTTCCCTTACCAACAATATTCTTCATGTTGTTATCACTAAGAAAAAATCCCCCCCATCATAAGATGAGTATGAAGTAAACCACTCCTTGTGAGGAGTCATATGGTAGGAGAAACTTGAATCAATAAGCCAAGCATCATTGCTAATAGTGTTAGAAGAAATAAATAAAGCATCAAAATCACTAGATCTTCTGAGGACTTTTCTGTGGAAGTAGATCCAAACTCTTTTTCTTGTTTTTACACTCCTTTACATTTCCTCTCTTACCACAATTCCAACACTTTAGTATGCTCTTCCCAAGGGTTTTAAAATGTCCTTTAGTCTTGTCTCTCTTCTTATCCCCTTTATACCCTCCTTTTATTTGGACCTCCCTCACACATGCAAGGCATCTTGGGAGCCTACATTCATGGAATTTCTCATCTCTTTTGAAAGAAGTATTGCAATGAGACTATCCATCTTCACTTTTGTACCACCACTGCTTATGGCAACAATTAGATTTTCCCAAGATTCAAGTAAAGAACAAAGCAACAAAATACATTTATCTTCCTCTTCTATCTTAACATCTACAAATGGAAGCTGAATTATAATCATATTAAAAGCATTTAAATGTCCTGCAATAGAATCACCATCCCTCATTTTCAAAGAATACAACCGTATTTTGAGATAGAACTTATTAGTTAAACTTTTAGTTTGATAGATTTCACCTATCCTCCTCCACAACTTGAATGTAGTAGATTCTTCTAAAACATTTAGAAGGAGGAAATATAAAAGACACAACCAAATGGTTCCTTGTGCCTTCTTATCCATTTTCTTCCAATCTTTATCAGACGTTGATTTTGGTTTCTTTTAATTAGAAACTATCAACCACTAATCTCTCTCTTCAAAGAGATCTTCCATCTTCAACTTCCACATCTTGTAGCTAATTCCATTGAATTTCTCAATATCCAAAGGTGGGGTAGAAGCTATGGTTTACAATCTTCTTCACAAAATATAAAACCCAAAATGCACAAGCTCCCATTGCAACCAAAAAACCTTCAACACTCAAAAGACAGGTGTCCCTCTCTTAACAGTTTCATGATTTATGATATCAAAAGTTGGAAACAAAGGTATAACTTGCAGCAATATGAGCTTATCAAAGTGATTGCAAATCTGAAATTATGTTTACAAGATTATCATAAAATGATTAAGTGATTGAAAATTACAACAATGAAAGAAAAATCTGCAATACCACAAGTCATCAACACAAGTGGCACAAGATATATGTGGAGAAACCCTTACAGGAAAAAAATTCACACCTAAAGAGATCCAATGTTTGTATTGATCTTCAAAGAAGTACATCAATACAACAATCCTCTCTAAATTTTGATAGCATTTCCTCACTTTGACAACTTGCAAAACAAACTCTTACAAACCACCATCTCAAGGCTGCAATATATATAAGTTTGTGAGAGAGAATACCACAAATGGTATCCCAAAACAACAAGAAAAACCGCCTAGAAAAACCCACTCCCCCTTAGTGGACAACCCATAAACATGGCATAAAATATTAAATAATTATATGGCCTTCACATGGGCACCTAACTCACAACCAATTAGAATTGGTCAATACTGAGTGCTCCATATCTCTCTGACAACTTCATGCAAGAACATAAACCACATGTGACATGTTCTAGGGCATTTATTTTAATGTATATATTGCAAATCCATTGGCCTTTTATATTTCTATCATGACATTTTTGTTATTATACATGAGAAATGATTTTTTGTGATGATTCAACTATGTAGGATTTATGGATTATGGGTTTAATATGTGCATATTATGAGTTGATGTTTGTGATTTATGGATTATTATACATCTGTGATGTATTATGGGTGATTTTACATATGTTTGTGTATATGATCCTTTGATGGAAAAATCTTGAATAATTGATGTGATATATTTATTGTTATGTAATATTTGAATGATTCGATGGATTTATTAAATTATGATTCTTTATGATTAGCATGTGTTTCAATGGATGCATTTATGATTATATTCTATGTTATATTTGATGCTAACATGATGTGCATGTATGGTATGGTATGGTATGGTATGGTATGGTATGGTATGGTATGGTATGGTATGGTATGGTATGGTATGGTATGGTATGAGTGTTTAATATCTAAAGTTTAGCATTACACGATCATCACCATGATTATGTAAATGAGGGATGATGTTTGATGCATGTATGCATGTATATATGAGATGAAAATGTGATAATTTTATGTATTTTCTTTGTGTTTATTATGATTAAAAATGTGAATGACTATGGATAATGCAAAATGATTAATGAAATGGATTTTATGGAAAATGTTAATGATTATGATTAATGCAATGGATTTTATAGAAAATGTGAATGATTATAATCTAACATGTGCTGAGTGGAGGATATGTAGGTAGGAGATGGTTCTGTATGATTTTTCCAAATTTTTCATGGCACAAAGTGTGAGTGTGTAGGATAGGTGGGATGATGGGATGGGAAGATAGGTGGGGATATAAATCAAAGCCTTATGATAAGGAATTTCGAGATGGGATAGGTATGGAAAAAAAGGGGAGGGGAATGTGTTTGCAATTATTTTGAAATGTGGTGAGCAATCCTAAATTTTAATATAGTGAAGGAAATAATGCCCTAGTGGTAAGGAAAACCAAGAGAGAAAATGTAATCTTTACATGGACTAGAATTTCAAAAAAAAGTTGTCCCAAAACACGTAAAACTATTTACAACATTGGTGGGTCATGTAGGGAATAAAATCCAATATATGTGAAGTTCCTTGTGCACACAAGTCTTGGCATTAATTTGGTGGGTCTATGCTAAGGATAACCAACATCATATTGAAAGAATTCACCCACACACATGGTGGAAATCATCCTTTGTGGTTCACATAAAAGGACTGCCACAAACACAACATACAAAAACAACGATAATGCCCCATTTCACACCAATGAAAACACACTAAGATATGAGGTCTAGGCGGCCTTAAGTGAGTGCAACCATGGGTCAAAAAGATAAACACGATGAATTGAACAAATAAACATTTCATACAACCAACATATCTCTTGTCATGGGTAGGATAGATGACGGTGATAATTATGTTAGACTCGAAAAGGATGCATCCCTATGGGCATGGATAGATGACAAACAAGGGATAATAATGGCTAAAATGAATGCTTACTTTTGGAGCCTAATCATATTTTTAGGATTGTGTGTGTCTGCATGTTGATATTTGATTTTGTTTTTGAGAAAACCTATGATGCTCAAATTACTATGGAAAGTGGTGGGGTGTAAAATTTTTATCATGGATGAAAGATTTGTATTATGGGCAATGATGGTGATAATGTAAGGTTTATTATGAAATGTAAACAAACTAGGTTTGTAACAACCAAATCCCAATCCACACTTAGTTAATCCTTCAAGATTCCAACAAGGGAATGATATGGGAAGTGGTGAAATGGTAGGCTCAATGGAAGGGAATTTGGAAAAAAATTAGTAATTTATTGTGGTGATGAGTAAATTGTGTAGGATATCTAGTCAATCATTTGAAAAGGAGGGTGGAGTGTGGTGCATATGGGTGTGTGAATCATGCAAATTGTCTCATCAATATAATGGAATAGGGAGAAGAATGTATGTTGGGGATTTTCATAGAAAAAATTATGCAAGTCGTGTAAAAAATTGAGGAGAGAAGTGTATGGTGTGGTTTAGGGAATGACAAAATCAAATGCAAAGCCTAAAAGGAAATAGCAATGGGTCAATGTGGTGGAGGGAGGAGGCTAAGTGACAAGTGGATTTTGCATAGTTAGTATAAAGGATGGTGTATGTTGGGGTGAGTACATGGTAGAAAAATATTTCCTATTAAAAAATAAAGGTGAAGTGGAGTGACAACAGGACCAAGCCATGATAGGGATGTGAGTGGATGGATTTGAATATGAGTGAAGAAACATAAATTTCATGTATGATTGGATGGGTGGGTGGGATAGATGAAACCTAGTATATGGTGGATGTGACTCTATGCATGGCACCTGTTTGCCAGGTTTTCACCATGGTACTTGCCCAGGGTGCCATAAAAGTGGTTTTCACCATTAGATGAATTATTCATCTTTTAATTTTTGTTCTTTTTTTTTGGATTTTTTTATTTTATGTTTTTTTTGTATTTTTTAAGAATATAATTTATTGATGTGTATTATATTCATTGACTCTTCCAGGGGTTCACATTCTACTTTATCCAATCAATATTCCCCTAACCCATATTTTATTGTAATGATATAGGGGCCTAACCAATTGGTTTTGAACTTACCTTTCTTTTCATGTTCTTGTAAATTTCACTGATTTTATTTGATCACGAGGTCACTAGTCTCAAAATTCCTAGGCTTCATCTTCTTGTTATAACTACATTAGAGTCAATTTTGGTAGACATGTAGGTGATTCAAAGTAGTAAGGTGATTTTCATCCAATAGTTCCAACTGTTGTAGATAGGACACCCTATGCTTCTCTTCATCGATAATATCATACAATGGTATTCTCAAAGAGGGGAGTTTGACCTCAATTGGAAACATTGCTTTAGTGCCATAGAGAAGGGGTGTGCAAATGTTAGTTCGATAAGCCCATAGGGAAAGGTTGAGCTGCAAATGCAAATCAGGATCAACATCATTGATTGTATTTTTTAGTGTTTTTAATATGGTTGTATTGGTAGCCTTAGCTTGTGTTGGTATGTGGCGACTGATCATGCTATACTGTACTCTCTTCATGTATCCTCGCTGGGGGTTTGGGGATGGTAGCCCCTGAGAAATTTGTTTCCCTACTTTTTCATGTCATCACTGAAAAAGGAAAAATCACCAAAAAAGAAGAAAAAAACCGACTTTGTAGAACCCTAATTTTGGAAGCTTCTAAAATCTTGTTATAAGTGGTTGGGTTGGAGAGTTGTATGTATGAAAGGCGATTATTCATGAGATTGTAATAAGTTTTGCACTGGATAATAAAATCATTCGATGACTGCGATTTTGTGGATGTAGCCCAGATTGGGTGAACCACGTTAAATTCTTTGTGTTGTCTTGTTTCTGCTATAATTTTTTGTGTGTTTTATTTCTCTATTTTATAGATCAAATTTGCATTTAGCTATTAGATATCTTCCTTCTAACCCTATTAGCTTGGTCATTTCCTTGTGGGTAATAAGGATTGGAGAAGTGGTGTTGTATACATATTTTTTGGAAAAGATCACAAACTTTTTTATTCTTGAATGGTTTAACATTATCCATGATAATATAGGAGGGAATACCAAATCAACAATGATGTAATGAAGGATGAAATTTATAATTTCATATCTTGTGGCGCATATGTTAATGGAATGGCTTCTACCCACTTAGTGAAGTATTCAATAGCAATAATAATGAATTTATGGTCCTTTGAAGAGGAAGGGTGGATTTTTCTAATGAGGTCTAATCCCCACCATGAAAAGGGCCATGGAGTAACAATGGGTTGTAGTTCCTATGACAACACATGGATCAAGTCGTCATGTTGTTGACTTGGGAGACATGTCTTAATAAATTGATGCGCATATTGTTCCATTGTCGACCGATACTAGCCAATCCGCAATAATTTCTTGACCAAGATAGGACCATTGGAATGGGCCCATAGATACCCTCAACGGACCTCACATAAAGCAATTCATGACTCTTTTTCATCTAAGAACCTCAAGAGGGTTCCTTCAAATTTCCTTCAATAAAGTGTATGACCTAATAAGGTGAATTGAGATGACTTTCAAATGAAGGATTTTCATTGTGAAGTGGAAAGGTTAGGTGGAAGAGTGTTATCATGTTACCAAGGTGAGATGGGACCAACAATGTCACATACAAGTTTAGACTCAAGAACATCGTAGGCAAGAATTAGTATTTTCTATACCAATAATTCACATTATTGGCTATTTTGAGGCATGCACAATAAGGATCCAATTATTTCTATGTCATTTGTTGCTTTATTTCTTAAACATGGCACTTGATCAAACTAAATTTGTGTTAAATATTGCTTACAACTATCCACCATAAGTTTATAGGGAGAAATTTGTCATCTTTTTTTTATGCTCATCATTTACTTGTTTGATGACTAATTAGGAGTCTCCATATACTTGTAATTATGTAATTTTCTATTGGAGAGCTATTTAAACCCTATGATTAGTGCTTCATATTTAGCAATATTGTTTGTGTAAGGTGATGTGGTATGATTTAGAAATGCAATATCGTTGGGGATTTACAAATAATATTTCTACCCTCGAGCCATGTTGAATAAAGGATCCATCAAAATACAATTTCCACCATGTAGCTTCAATAAGAAAAAAGATGTCTTCATTTAGGAATTCAATCAAAAGTGGATGACTGTCTATTAAAGGTGCTTTTTAAAGTTGATCAACAACCACCTATCCTTTTATATATTTTCTATCCACATATTTTTATGTGAAACATACTAAGGATTGTGATCCACTTGGCCATACATCAAATGAGAGTAGCTTTTGATAGTAGGTACTTAAGTGGATCAACTTTGGAAATGAGCTTAGTCTTGTGGTTGAGCATGTAGAATCTTAAATTTTAGCACAAAAGAAAACTACAAGGCATGCTCATTCAATTGGCATATAGTTTACTTCACAACCCACTAAAGTACAAGATATGCAATAAATGGCTCTTTTTTTTCATTATCACCATGTTGTGTTAACAATTACCCCAATGCCACTATTGTATCTATAATTTATAGAAGAAGTGGTTTATTTGGATTTGGACCCATGAGTATTGGAGGTAATGCAAGGTAATCCTTAAGTTGTTGAAAGGATTTTTGGAAACAATTGTACCATTTGAAGACTTCATTCTTGCCCAAGATATGGGATAACAATTGACACTTGTCTATAAGTTGGGATATGAAGTTTTTGATGGCTTGTAATTTCCCTTGGAAAGTATAAAGTTTCTTGATGTTCTTTAGTGGAGGCATGTTGAGTATTAATTTTAATTTGGTTGAATAAACTTCAATGCCCCTATGAGACAAAATGAATCCAATAAGTTTCCCAGATGTGATGTTGAATACACATTTATTTGGATTCAAATGTAATTGGTATTTCTCCAAGTGGTCAAATATTTTTTCTAAGACTTGCTTATGTCTTCTTGCTTTCAATTTACCCAAAATATCATTTACATGGTCTTTTATGGTGTCATGAAGCTTATCATGAAAAATTACAGTCATAGTGTTGGAAATAGGATGCCATTTAATTGCAATCCTAAACATTATTTGTTTCATGTGTCTCCTAAGTCCTTGGAAAGTGTTCTCAAACACTAGGATTAGAGAGAGATAAATTTTGGATGAAATAATCATGTTAATTGACATTTGTAATTAATTATAAATGATAGGAGCATGTGAGGGCATCCAAGATGAGTACCTAAATAATAGGGGCACATGGGGCGCCCACATGGTAGGTGACACTCACCTTGAGTTTAGTTAATTATTCGGAGTAAGAGATAACACTTCTAAATGCATTTAAAGATCCTAGGAGTTAGGGTTTGATGTTTGCATGCATGAAATTCATTTCAGTTCAGATCAGTTTAGTTCAGTTTAGTTTAGTTTAGTTCAATTCAGTTCAGTTATGGTTCAGTTATATTTAGTTAGTTTTAGTTGAATGCTAGTTGACTTTAGTTAACTTGGAATGCATGGATAATGACTTGAGTTGTGAGACAAATAATAGGGACTACCTCCAGTTAACAAGGGATGACCATTCTTGCATGAATGGTGTTGAGAAATGTTTTAGTTAACAAGAAATGACTTGGACCCAACTTGGGCGCCCAAGTTGGCTTCTTGGAATTAACTCCTTTGCATGTTGAGATATTTTAGAAGGCTCAATTAAGTGGGACCTATTTTGGGCACCTACTTTGAGGATGAAGCCTTGAATATATTTACAAAACAAAGGTTGAGTTGCTACTTCAGTTCGGGACACCCAAATGCATGAAGATGAGGATTTGGCATTGTTCTTCACAACATAACTCTATTTGCATGAGATAGGCGTACCTTTTAGGGATAGGGCTTGAGCATTGTAATTGTAACTCATGTTGAGTTTACAGAGCTGATTAAAGCCTATTTATCTCAAGCAAGTTGAAGAGAGTTATTATTAGTTTTATTGCAGGTTGTGAAGAAGTTTTGGTGAAGGAAAAAGAGGCATTCTTATGCAAGAATTGGAGCTATTGTAATATGCTTCAGAGATTGAATAATAGATTAATTCTTGGTGGAGTTTTTTCCTGAAAGGGTTTCTCCATGGTACATACTTGTGTAATCTTTCTAATATCCTGTCTACTTCTTCTATCAACTTCTGTCTACATTCTACAAACAGTAAAATGGATTAATTAGATAATCACCCACAAAGAATATGTAACAAAGGAAAAGCTTATTTAGATCAACAATATTAAGGTTTTACAAAGTATTAAGCTACAAAAACACCTCAATTTTTAACACATATCCCTTTGGTATGTAGCTTCTACATTCTTAAGTCCAAAATGTATCACTTGGTAACAAAAGGTTCCCCATTGAGTGATAATTTTTTTTATCTTGATCTTCATCTACTATCATTATCTGATTGTATCTTGAAAATTCATCCATGAGTGACAAAATTTCATGTCCTATTGTAAGATCTAAAATGATATCAATGCTAGGTAATAGGAAATCATCTTTTGGACATGCCTTATTAAGATAATAGAAGTTGATACATATCAGGATGCCCCCAGTGGGTTTTGAGATGGGTTCAATATTACCCACTCAAAATAATCAATTGGATGAATGAACACAACCTCAAGGATCTTTTTTAATTAGATAGTTTTACTATAAGGGAAATCTATGGATAATTTTTTCTTAACTTTTTCTTGACAAGTTTGGCATCAAGATATATTGCCAAGTGATGTACCACAAGAGATTGATCAAGTCCTAGCATATCTACCTAGGTCCAAGTAAAGTTCTTGAATCTCCTTCTAAGGAAAGCTGATATGTTTTGATTTTATTCTTCTATTAGTACAACAACCATGAGGGTGATCTTTTGTTCTTCTTATATTCCCAAGTTGACTTTAGTTGTTATTATTTTACCTAGTATTGTAGATGTTATCCGATAATGAGGGATAGAATCAAGTGCTTCATCATCTAGCACCTTAGAGAGGTTTACTAGAAGATATGTAAATTTTTTTTACTTTTTTATGATCCAGAAGTGCCTCTCAAGGTTTTCACTTAGGGGACGTTCTTTTTTGTTTTTCCTTTTGTGTTTTTTTTATGACTAAGGCACATGATTTGTTCCACAAAATAAGCAATGTTGTGTAATTTAATTTCAAAATCTCCCTTGCAATTCCCTATAGGTATGTGCTCTCAAACTCCCATAAGTTTAGAAATCACTTCATCATTATGAAATGTGTCAAGGGTTTGAGGTCCATGCTGATCCCAATCAATAAGCTTAGGATCGGCAAGTAGAAGATCAATGGGTTTTGATACAATAATGGTAGGGATAATCATTTCATTGAAAATTTGGGCGATCTTCTTGAAAGATTCTTCGTTAGTTCCCTCTCAAGGGTTGTTGAAAATATTAGAGGAATTAGTTACCTTAATGTGAGTACACTTGGTCTCATTAGGTACCATTTTAGATGATCCATATCCTAGTCCCTGATAACCCATATTATACTTAAGCTAAATAGGATCCATTATTCCTTGCTCATGAACCCCTAATCCTTTACCTTTATAGCCCATTCTTTTGCATATGTTATGAACCTTAGGATATATTTTTATTTGTATGGTAGGTATTTTTTTTATCTTTGTCTCTGTAGATTCATGAAGAGGTGTCATCATCAAGATTTTCTTTCTCTAGGAGTCCCCATAGTTTAAATATTTTAAAAATTACCCTGGGTTCTTCCTTTAACAACCTAGGTTGACCATGGGACTTGGGTGAGAGTGGAAGTTGTCCTACATAAAAGTAATTTTATGTTCCATACTCTCCACACCCTTTGTCAGTGATCCTCACATTGATTTTAGGAATGGTTTTTGAGGTGGATGTGTCTTTTAGTGTAGAGGGGTCTATAAGGATGAAGAAGTGGATGCAAAATCATTATTGGAAAATGATGTTGACGGTTATAATTTCCTTCCAAGAATTGCATTATTGGAAAGGTTGAGGTTCTATAGGAATGGTGACCTCATTACCATTATGTAAAAATTTGATACATCGATGATAAGTGGAAGGGGCATCTTACATGGTGTGTATCTATGGTCATCCTAGAAGAATATTGTAAGGGAGATCAACGTCCATGATTTGGCATGTGGTCTCCATGGTAGCTAGTCCAACTTGTATAGGATACTTTATTGTACTATTTGAATTACATTCAAAATTTTCATAAGATTTAATATTTATCTTCTTTTGGGGGTCGATGACAACTTCTAAGTAGCCCAATTATTTTATTAATTTTAAAGTACATAAATTGAGACCAAATCTACCATCTATTCAAATGCATTTGATTTTATGATTGTGGATGAGTGATTCAATATGGAGTGATTTATTATGAGGGACATCAATTTGTAAATATTAGTTTATGAAAGAAAGGTAATGTGTGGAGGAAAGGTTCCCAATCATGGCCTAGAATTGATTAATGTTTATGCCACTCGGGATACATGTGATACTTGAAATTATTTGTTTAAAATTTATTTATGAAAAGATGAGGTGTGAAGTAACTCCAAGATGGATATTTGAGTTGGATTCTTACCAATATGATCAAGGAGATTATATTTATCTGATATGGAGGGGATGAGGAGGAAGAAGTTCCTTGAATTCCCACTCTATCATGAGGTTTGACACAACACAATTGGTGGATTTGATGGTTATGGTGTCTATTTGGTCATTACATTCCTCAGTGTGGCCTATGATGAAATCATAGGATGGAGTATTAATGGAGGGGGATGGGGAGGAAGAAGCTCCTTGAATTTTCACTTGGACATGTGACATGTTGAGACAACACAATTGGCGGCTTTGATGGTTATGATTTCAATATGGTCATTATATTCCTTAATGTGGCTTATAATGTAATCATAGAATGGACTATGAATGGTTTTGGTGTAGGTGTAGGATACTGATTTATTGGACTTAGAGGTTTTCCCTTTCTTATGTGTGGGAAAATATGCCCAAATTTTCATTAGGAGAATTGTGAGTTTGACCTTTGATGTTTTCTTCTCTATTAGTAAGGTCCTAGATATGATTTTTCATCTTTATGCACTTGGTTGTGCAGTGAACTTTGACCCTATGGTGTCACAATATTGATTATCTTTATACCAGGTGGGCCTAGGTTGACTTTCATCAAAAGGTTTAGTCATTGAAAACTTTTAAATTTAGCCTGTGAAATTCTATGAAATACAACCCTCTATAGATTCTCCCAAAGGATTATATTTGCACTTCAATTGATGGTTTAGTTTAGTTTTACCTTGGGATATGGTGACAATGTTGAGATTTTTATTTTTGAGATTCATTTTTATCATTAGATGATGTGGTTGTATGTATTGTACATGTTTTCTATCATTCACACCATCATTCACATATTTTTGTTCTTAGACCAAAATCTAGATTTGTCATTGGATTGATTATTAGTATTTTTATGGTCTTTGTTGTATATTTTAATTTATCCTTTGGAAGTTATGGATTTTCAATTGTTAACCCTTTATCAATGATTCTCATCAAAGTTGGCATATTTTAATTGTATGAAAGCCCATTTCAATATTTAGATATTGAATAAAAATAGTTACTAATTATTTTATGGCATATTCAAAGGAATCTAATAGCAAGGTGTCTCAATGTTGTAGGAAAGTGGTAATACTTTTTCCACTTTTTTATTTAGTATTACACAAATCTAGCATTGTGACTTCATGTTGAATGTTATATGAAATGAGCCACAACTCTCTCAACTAGATCTATGAAAGTAGAAATTAAACCATGAGGAAAGGTGTAAACCACTCTAAGATTGTTTCCCTAGGATCCAAGGAAAGAGTCTCATAAGATACACATCACTATAGGCCACTTCTTGACATGCTATTAAAAATTCTTTGATGTGTTCTTCGGATCACATTACCTTTATACTTGTCAAGTTTAGGTACTTCATAATTCTTGAGAAAGGTGATGGCTAAGATATACTTTTCAAAGGGATAAGGAAATATGTCCTTGAAATTATGTCTTATTTTTGTGACCTACTTTAAGCCCTTGGAACATACTCCTCATACTTTGTAGTTCTTGGGCAAGGTCAATAGTTGATGAATTATTGGATGAAGGATTGGACATGAGTTGATGTTGGTTTTGGTTTTGGTATAGAGGTGTTGGAATATGATTTGAGTTAAAAGTGTCTTGATGTTGATATGTGGAGATGGGGGTGTTATTTGTGTTTGGGATGCATTGATGTAAGGGATTGATTTGTTGATATGTGGATATGTAGGCAATATGAGGTTGGATGAAGCTGGCATCATTAGTGGGTATTATGTTAGGTTTAGATAGATGTTTGAATGGGTATGGTTGGTTGAGTAAGTTAATAGGTCACACTAGATGGAATTTTAAGTACTAGTTAGGAAGAGAAGTTTTAATATGGTATGACCTATTCTAGGATCGATTGGGATTTTTGTGACAAATTAGATGTGTGGGAAGGATGGTGAACGAGATATTTGGACCCCCAATTTTTTTTAGAGGATGGATTGATGATGAGGGAAAATTAGAATCATCTTTCCTCCTAATTTGTGAGATTTCAAAGGTTGATGAAAGTTTTTCCCCCTTTGTTAAAATTTCTAACACAATAGTGTATTTTTCAAGTTCAAATTTTGTTCATCATCTCTTGGTTATGGGGGTCTTGTACAAATGCTTGCAACCTAGGAGAGTGTTTAGGTTGGTCCACATATATTTATAATTATGGAGGTATGATGATTATTCTATGATATCCTCTATGATGACATGTTCATGAGAGTGTGTTTTCTTTTTAGATTGGGCTCTAGTGATTGGCATACAAAAGATAGACCTAAATTTATTTTTTTGGATGTGGATGCTAAGAGGGTAATTGATGTTTTTTAAAGATGGATATGTGAGGATGATTTGAACCTAATTTTGATCAAACTATAATTATATGGATGTTATGGATAGATATGTTGTGTGATGGAAAGAGATTATGTAGGAAGTTTTTGAACCTTAGATTGATGATAACTTGTGATGGGGATGATTAGGTTTCAATTTTTATAGATTTTAATTGATAATGTGGATTAGAGAGGGGATGATAAGTACAAGAGAAAACTTGTATAAAAAAAATCTAGATCCTTGGTGATATGAATAATTTGGATATATCTTTGCTTAATTAGGATAAACAAGTTCATAAGCAAGATTGAATAGGGGATTTTCGGAGATTTAACTTGACGTAGCCAAAGTATTAAGCTAAATAATACAAAATGAAGGGCTAACTTAATATGTTACTTAAGATAGGCAATTTCTTAAGCAACACACAAGATAGAGCTAAAATATTCAAGGGTTTGGATCTTGATTTTTTTTTTAAATGATTTTGCATTGGATAGGATTTTGATTAAGGGATGACCCAAGAATGAGAAGATGATTTGTTGTCATGATGTGAGGATGGGAAAATATTATGGTTGAGTCAAAGGTTCAAAAATAGAATGGGGTTGGGATGATAGGAAATTATTTGATGGGCGTTGAAGGACTAAGGTAGATTAGGACATTTTTCGGTTAATGTCTTATTGGAAAAGTATTGATTGAACATTTGGGTAACCCATAACTGAACAGTTTGTGATGACCTTTTTCCATCAAGTTTATCTATTGTGCTCGTGATGATTAGCTTTAAAACTAGGATCCATGATTTAACCGAACAATGTCAACTTTTTGTACAATTACTAAAGTCTAACAAAATGATACTATTATTAAAAAATTAAAGATTTGTGTGACCAAAAATTCATAAAAAAAATAATATCATTGTTAAAAATATTTTTAATGCTCCAAATGAGCTTCTTGTAAAGTGATCACAACCTCATTAGTAAGCCATCATTTGATAAAGGCTCATTTAATGAGGAAAAATTGTATTGGTTTAAACCTAAATCATAAAACATTGTCTAGAGCACTCTCAAGAAGAGGAAGACTCAATAGTCCTCTTCAAAATGATACATGGAATTTTAGTGGGAGGCTTCCACGTGTTGATAAGAAGCTAACAAATAATGTAAAGAATGAAATTAAAAAAAATGGCACTCTCAATCTAGAGTATCACTGTATGCAAATGATGTTTTAAAGTTAAGAATTGGTAATCAATATCGCACACTGCGTCCTAAATATTTCTTGGAAAGTAGTCAATCAATATTTTACAAACAAGTGTGTGAAACACATCAGGGTTGACCCCACAGTGCAATGGTTAAGTTGCAAGGGCATTAGTTGGGTTGTCTAAGGTTTGAATCCCATGGTGGATAGTGGGAATGTCGTAGGGAGAAAGTGACAGTGGGGTCAACAAAGTGAAGTAGCGGCGGTAGATATGGTGGTGGCGGCAGTGGATATGCTAGCGGCAGCAGTGGATACGGTGGCGGCGACAGTGGATATGGTGGTGGTGGCAGTGGTGGATATGGTGGTGGAAATTCAGAATGGCGGGGATGAGGTCCCCCGAATGTGGCCTCATTGGTTCATAGCTTGAGTCAAAAAGCATTCAGGGTGTTGCCCCTTAGTAGTGATTTACAAAGCAAAAAAAATTGTGAAACACATCCAAATTTATAAATCTCACAAAGGGCTTTTGAATCTTGTAAGCCAATTTATTGTGCACCTATTAATATTCATAATACATGTTGTTGTAAATACCATATAGAGTTTTCAATGTATCATGAGCTATTATGATATATTCGTTCTACTATGCATACTAATGAAATGTTATAGGAGTGTCATGCAATGCAATTTTTGAAGTCATCTAGGGACTTGTTAGATTCATTTGTTATGTGTTAGAGGCGATGGTTAAATTTTTATGGAAATTATTTTTCAAATGAAACGTGCTTGCAATGTGGTGGTTTATCAAATTTGGTTACATGTTTTCATGAGGGTAGCAAACATGATTTTGCTAACAAAATTATTGAGAAAAAAATATTTGAGACAGTGAAATATAGTTTGAAAAGTGGAGGTGAAGGTTCTAGGTGTGAGTTGGTTACAAGAGAGGTAAGTTAATGAGGGATACACTGCTCGAAACCCACACAAATCACAACAATAGATACCAACATAGAAGATGCAAGAAAAAAAATAACTCACTTTTAATTATTTTTAAAAAATGAAATTACAGATTCAAAACTTACATGCTACAGTCTCATGGGCTTGATTCTTTACAACAAAATCAACTTTGAAAACAAATTATATTATTCAAAGCTACAATTTGCACTAATGAAGCCACTTTCTACAACCCCCACTTATCCCTTTTTATTTTACCCAATAACCATCCTCGAATGTTCTAGAAAGTGTAACTTTCCCTTTTGTTTTGGCGCCAAAATTCCCACTGTTTGATTTCTTGCCTAGGAAAATATTTTGATGAAATTCACTTTTTAGAGGGGCAACTTCGTGGGGCCATAAATTTTGATCGGGGTGTTTGATTTTCTATTATAACATATTGTTGGAAAGCTCTCAAATAGATCTACAACACCAAATTGATCGAAGATCAATTCATCCACTTTTCGAGTTGTTTTAGGGCCTCTAAGGTTTTCATATATGAATTTGAAGCTACATTGGAGAATTTTCTCAGGACAAAAACTTTAATATCTCCCAAACCATACAGAGTATTGAGATGATTCTTTCACAATCAGAAATGTTTTTCAGTTTCGCTCCTTAGGGAAAGTTTTAGGTTCATACGAGCTTGTTTTATCCAAATTACTAAAAATAGTAAGTGGTCATTTTTCACCTTTTTTGACTCATGGTTTTCTTACACCCCTTAAGTGTCATCATGGGACTCAAAACAACTAAAGAAAATAAGGAAAAACATTTTTTTGGGTGATGCAAGATTTCCCTACACCACTGGATGCTCCTGCATCATAAGTATTGCTAATTTTATTTTTGATTTTAAGAAAAATATTTTCTACAAGTATGCAAGGCATAGCCATGGGTCCAAGTGGTTGGATTGGAAATTCAGGATGTGTAAGGACTCTTTCTCAGTTGGAACTATTATATTCGTGGTTGATTTTTCTGAAAATTACACATTGCAACCACAAAATGAGGTACAATCTCAATATTACAATTTTATTCAAATTGCTATTTTTGTCCACATAACATATAGATATGCCACTAATAGTACAAAAAAGGATAGGAAGATAATTAGGGAGTACTATTTTTACATGAGTGACAATAGATCTCATTCGTCCAAGTTTGTGCAACATTATTTTGAAAAAAAAATGATTTATTGTAGGAAAAAGGTATTGCAATGGGTCGACATCTCATTTGGTCAAATAATTGCATGGGGCAATTCAAGAATGCTTATATATTTTATTAGTTGAGTAGGATGCATGTATAGAGGGATGCACCACATATTTGGAGTTTTTTAAGTTGGGCATGGAAAAGCTAAGCATGATAGTGTAGGTGCATGCGTGAAGAGAGATTTGGTTAAGGAAAAAATGAAGATTAGAGGTGGTGTAACATTTAGTGGTGCACATTCTATTGTTGATTGGTGTAGTTATGCATTTTCGTGAGGAGGGACACTTGATTCAAAAGTGTGTAGATTCTTTTGGTTGGTTGAAGAGGGCATAGTGGGAGAGAAATTGGAATGCTAGACAATCAAAGAATATTCAAAGATGCATTCATTTTGAAGCTTAGATGCAGGTGCATGGACCATATGGACACGAGATTTGGCTTGCTTTTATTGGAATTATATTTAGTGTGATTGGGATCAATGCAAGTCAAGTGAGTGGGTAGATACATGGATTCCATAGTATCTAACCCCTTTATTTGTAGCACAATCCTCTTTAGAAGATGAAATGGATTCAATGTTTGCTTCATCTACAATACCTGTGTGTAATAAGATGCTACTACAATATACTTTACCTCTATAGTAGATAATGACACTGAGTCTTGCTTCTTACTCAACCATGAAACCAATTTTTTTAAAGAAATAAAGCATCTCCACTTTGACTTATTTCATCCACAAAACCTGCCCAATCTACATATGTATAGGAACTTAAAGAGAAATCATGGATCCTGGTTTTAAAGCTAGCAAAAAAGAGAAGGATGATGGATCAAATCCAAATGATCTGGTTTCCCAAGTCTGATCCTACTTTTCCATAATGCATATTTTATTCCATCAAACAAGGGAGCCTCCTTGTGTGCCATCTGGATCTACCTCAAGTGGTTAAGCTTCTTCCAAGGAACCTTGCTTTGATACTAATTGTTAGATGCATAGGACAATTGAGAGGGGGGTGAATGAATTATACATTAAAACATCAAAACCCTCATTAACATTTAGATATGTATTAGCCCTTAAACCCTTAACATGCATTAGAAAAATGTAAACATATGAAACAATAATGCAAACACATCCAAACACATAAGAACACTAGATTTACATAGAAAACCCAAGAAGGTAAAAACCACGGTGAGGATTAGCTCACAATACAAAGTAATAGAAACATCAAATACAATAGGCTCACTACTGGAGGCCTCAATACCCAAAAGAAAGAAGGGCTCATTGCCAAAGGACTCACTATCTAGAATAAATACAATAGAAGAAGGGGTGGCTTACTGTACCAATTTGAATTCCTAACAATGCATCTCTCTCATGTGAAAGGTATAGTTCTACTGAAGCACAAACAACTCATCCAATAGACTAAAATGTAGACACCTTCTACTCACTACATCTAGGAGTCATAGGCATTAAGGCTCATACTCAGATCACCACATTTGATCAATTTCACATCTTTTCACATCACACACACTCTCTGCTTAATCCACACAAATCGCCTTTTATTTATACCATCCTCAACCTTAAAAAAATCTCCAAGGTCAGCTATGCACCTAAAACATGCAATTACAAAAATAGGTCGACACCAAAAACTTCCACAATACAAAGTCAAGGAAAACCATGCCACAACTTAACTAGAACCCAAATCTACATCAAAAAGCTTCTCACCACTTCCACAAATAACAATCATCCTCTGCAATTAGCGTTAGCACGCCAAGTTAGCCAAACCTGCACTAACACTAACAAGTGATCACAAAAAATATTCTCTAGGTAAAGAAACATCTCATGGACCTTATAGCAACTATCCAAAATATCTCAAAATATTCCATATCAACAAAATATTCACTGTTGCTATTGCAACCACCTGAAATTTAAGAACACCTTTACACTAGCATAGACATCCAACACACCAAACAACCTTGCAAAACACCACATAACCTAAAACCTCTGAGGGAAGGTAGATAGGGTCAATATAAGAACATTCCTAGATCTGCAAGACAAGAAACTTTACTGTGGAGAAATGTGGAGCAATCTCATTTCTCTTAGACACCTTATTTCACCAGATAGACATACTGTCAAACACATCTTCCATTGCAACATGATCTAGAACCTGAAACTTTGGATATACAACCTCTTAATATCTTCAATCATCATATCTAAAACTCATAGGCATATCTTCAACCATGAAGAAACACATAGTAGAACACTGAGCACCACTGTCACACTAAAGTTTCTTTTATTCAAATTTTCTCAAAAGCACTTGGAAACCAAGTGAACCAACTACATCAACAACACTACTAACATCTCTCTAACACATTTTTAGTACTTGAAATATTTGTCACTAACTACAACACATCCATGTTATTGTCAAACACAACCATTGCAACTATATTGAAGTAAGACATTAATGACAACACCAACCTTGTGTTGAAATCAATACCAACAATTCCAAGTTGCAACAAATCCAATGCTAGGGGTTGACATCATCAACACTAGTAGAATTTCAACACTCTCTTCATACAAGGGGTTGACATCGCTGATAATACCCAAATAACTCATAAAAAAATCAAGCTTCCAACACATTCTCCTATAGGACCTTTAGAGCTGGTGCATACAGACCTATACGAACCTACTAGAACAAGAATCCCTCAAGGTGATAGGTATTTTATGTTGTTGATAGATGATTACTCTAGAATGACTTGGGTGACCTTTCTTAAAGAAAAATTAGAAGCTCTAGATAAGTTTAAACCATTTAAATCTATGGTTGAGAATGAAAAGGATTTGAAAATCAAGTTCTTAAGGTTTTACAGAGGTGGCGAGTTCACGTCAAATGATTTAACAATTTTTGTGAAGATCATGGGATAAAAAGATATTTATCAGCTCCTAGGACTCTACAACAAAATGGGATTGCGGAGAGGAAGAACATGATAGTTCAAGAGGCAACAAGAACCATGTTGAAGGAATCAAATATACCAGATGTCTATTAGAGAGAAGCTATTCATACTACAACTTACATTCTCCAATAGAGAACAAGCAAGAGTGAACTGTTCAAAGACCCCCTATGAGCTATGATATAGAAAAACTCCTACTGTGAAATATCTTGAGTGTTTGGAAGTAAATTTAATATCATGAGGGATGAAGAAAACTAAGGAAATTTTAATGCAAGATCAGATGAAGGAATCCTCCTTGGATACTCTACAAAGAGACAAAAGAAGATGATTGAAAGTGCAAGCATTAAAGTGGATGAAAAATTACATCAAATCTCAGTGTTGATAGAAGGGTATGAATTTGATGAACCCTTTTTTAGAGAAGAAGAAAAAGAGATGCAAGTGGAAGAGGAAGAAGCTCCAGAAAAGAATCCTAAGACTCTTAAGTATATGTAGAAAAATCATTCTAAGGATAAAAAAATTGGGGACAAGAGCAAAGGAGTGCTGACAAGAAGAATATATGCTATGGAAAAGGAACAAGTAAATTTTTGTTTACTTTGTAAAATATAAACTAAAATAATTATTGAAGCATGCAAGGATGAAAATTGGATCAATTTTATGGAAGAAGAACTAGGGTATATTGATAAGAATCATACATGGGAACTTGTCCCAAGACCAACAAACAAGAATGTGATAGGAACTAAATAGGTTTTTAGGAAAAAAGTTGAATGAGAATGGAGAAGTTATTAGAAACAATGCTAGGCTTCTGTGTAAAGGCTACTCACAAGGGGAAGTAATAGATCTTGAAGAGACCTTTGATCAAGTAGCAAGAATGGAGGATATTAGGATGATTTTGGCTTTTGTGGCACATAAAGACTTCAAGGTATATCAGATGGATGCTAAGTCTACATTTTTTAATGGTGAGTTAGAAGAAGTGTACATTGAACAACTAGGAGGCTTTCATTTTTGAAGTGCACTAGTTGTAAATTAAGCAAAAATGGTGAATCTCCTAAGACATATCAGACTAAGTATAGATCCATGATTGGTGGATTACTATATCTAACTACAACTAAACATGACATTATGCATGCAGTATGTCTTGTGGCAAGATTTCAAGAAGATCCTAGAGAGTCACATGTGGTCGCAGTCAAAAGAATATTCAAATATTTGAAAGGCACTCCAGATTATGTCCTATGGTATTTTAAGGATACTAACTTCTCTTTGAGTGCTTATATGGATGCAGATTGGGTAGGTTGTGTGAATGACATAAGAAGTAGAAGTGGAGGTTCTCTCTTCCTTGGAAACAGGCTAGTTTCTTGGATAAGTAAGAAGTAGTATTCAATGTCATTATCTACTGGAGAGGTAGAATATGTTGCTACAACATCTTGTTGTACACAGGTGTTATGGATGAAGTAGACATTGAAGGATTTTAGAATATCACGTTATGAAGATCTATTCTTGTCTTGTCTGATAATACAAGTGCTATCAACATTTTTAAAAGTCCTATAAGGTATTCAAGAAGAATTCATATCTCTATCTAGTATCACTTTCTAAGAGAGAAAGTTGTTGAGAAGGAAGTGAAGTTGGTGTATGTGCCTACAAAGGATTACATAGAAAACATTTTCATGAAGGATCTTCAAAAAGATACATTTGAGTATCCCAAACATAATCTAGGGGTTATTTCCCCTTCTTCTTTCAATTATATGCATAAGTTTGTACATTTGTCCATAGGAATAATTCATGTATTATTTGTCTTGGACTAATGAAGGTTACCTCTCAGGAGGAGCAGGTAGTGGTTTCTTTAGTTGGTGCAATTAGGGGGAGAACATCTTGTGCTTGAATTGAAGTGTATGATGTCAAATGGGGGAGAGAGAATTCCAGAGAGAGAAGATTGAAAAACACGGGGAAATAAATTTTCAAGTAAGGGGGGAGTTGAAGTAAGGGGGAGAGCTACTTGAGTATTGGAGATACAAAGTTTCTTTTGTTATTGATTTTTCAGTAGATGTTGCCATCAATGAAAAAGGGGGAGATTGTTGCACTATTTTGTCATTAGTGGTATCATTTATTTTAACCTTTGGTATATATATGTTGAGAAGGCATGTATGGTGTTGAGCATGTGTTACAGATGTAGCAGGGTTACTTGGTTTCCAAGTGCTTTTGAGAAAATTTGCATAAAGACTATACAAGATGACATGGAAGTGTTATGTATTTTGCTTCACATTTCTTCATTCTTGAAGATGTGCTTCTACGATTTGAAAGTGGTGATCAAAGGTCTCCAAAGGTCTTATATCTAGATTTTTAGGTTTTGGATCGTGCGGTAGTAGAAGATATGTTTGACGTGCGTTGAACTATCTTTGGCTTGTGAAGAGGGATATCTAGGAGAAATGGAATTGCTCTCCATTTCTCCATGTTGAAGTTTCTTGTCTTGCAGATTTGGGAATGTGCTAATATTTCATGTACCTTCCTTCCATTGGTTTGTTTAGTCTTTATCTCTTCCACAAGCTTAGTTCATGAGTTGTATCTCTATGGTAGTTTAACTAGTTGCACAAGATGATAGTATTTTTAGTCTCATGTGTTTGCGCCAATGTTTTTTAATATTTTATTGATTTTGTGTAATGTTTCAACATAATTTGCAGGATTTTTTCGGCCTTGGTGAAGTGTGAATTTGGTTGCTTGATAGTGTTAATGTTAGTTTAGCCAACCTAGTGTGTTAGCACTAATTACAAACAAGCTTCATGGTTTGTGGTGTTAGAATTGTTGGAATTGATGTCAAAGGGTAATTATGATGATCAATGACATTTGTGGATTAACTCAAAGAGTTTTTTGAATTTTGCAATGCAAGTCCTGAAGAGTTGATGTTGTGCGGGCATCAAGCTTTCCTTATATCACTTGCTAGAAATGTTAACATTATTTCAGACTTGGTGAGTTTGAATGCATTTTTTAAGGGGAGTGAGAAGTTAGTGAAAAAGTAGTTTGGCTTCGACCGGGAAGCATTGCCTAACCATGGGATAAGGTATGCCATTGCATCATGAAGTACACCACCCTCGAGGGTTGATTCAAGGTATTTTATTTTTACCACTTACCTTTATTAAATCACTTGAGGCACAAAATGTTGCTTAGCTTCACGTTCTTTTTGCTTTCTTCTTTGGAAAGCTTCATCAAAGAATCCTAGGAAATTGCCACTCTTAACCTTGATTCTCCACCTCCTTTACCATTGCACCAAGGTCTAATCCATAGACTCCACCATTTCCATTTGGCTTTGGTCCCTCCCAAACCCATCTCGGTTGTGAGAGTGGAAGAATTAGAACCCCTAAAAAATAACCCTGGAAACCCTTCCCCTGCTGTCTCGGAGGGCTCTAAGAGGAAATGTCCCATTCCTGAGGATGATCCTGGTATTGAGACTATAGCCACTTCTCCCCTAAATAAAAAGAAAATTGTGGTTGGGTTGAATTAGTCAAGTGTTTCCGTTGGGATCTGTGAGCCGAAACACAAGAAGGTTAGTAGACAGGCTGCTAAGAAAAAAGAAAAAAATGTGTCTCCTTCCAAGGGTTTTTCCAGTCTCTGAGGAAGGTAAATGTGCTAAGTGTTGAAAAACAGGGTGAAGAAAGCTTGAAATCTGAACTTAAATGTGTGAATGCAAATCTGAAATATGTAGATTAACCTTAGCCTTAGTGTGAAGAAAGAATGAGAGAGAGAGAGATAGAACAATATAACACACGCAACAACAAATTTACGTGGAGAAACCCCGAAGGGAAAAAAAACTCCACCAATTAAAAGAGTATATTACTAATAACTAAAACATTACATGTATACTTCCTTATCAATTCGAAACCTGGGCATCAAGCATTTCCAAAACTGAATCTTCCATAACACTAGCTCAAGGCCTCAATTTATAGAGATTTATGAGGATGAAAACCCCATGGTTTCACCAAACAATAGGCAGCAATGCCACCTAGAAAAACCCATGCCTCCTCCTTGAAATGGTCAAAAATACCAAAAATAGCCTCTTACAGATGCTCTTACAGCTGTCATAAGGAATCTTTTATGCATGGGCGCCTGGGGTCTAAAAATAGCATATTCTGTCATAGGGAATCTGTCATACTGTCATAGCATCTTATGAAAACTTGCATGCATGTCATAGATGCTCTTACAACACCCTATTTTGACCCACAACCTTATTTTAGAAGATTCCAAGGTGGGATGCCTAGCTAATTTGTCCTTTTCCATAAGGATAAACGGTAACGGTAACACTGCATTTATATAGTCTCTTTCACCATCATAATAAAACAATTTCACCTCTTTATGGGTAAAATGTACAAAACACTTTAGGAGAATAATAAATAAAGGATTTACAAGGTTGATGACACCTAAATCCTAACATTCCTCCACTTGACATCATACATTGTAAATTACACCCATAGAGATACAATTACATAGAATTAAGTACAGTGATCAAGGTCCATGGCCTTTCTACACCAAGAGAACTTTTTTGTGGTGACTGGCTTCATAAGAGAATTTGCAACATTATCCAAAGTGTCAACTTTTTCAATCAAGACTTGTCCATTCTCAACCATTTCTCGCACAAAGAGATACTGAACATCAACATGCTTAGTACAAGCATGATACATAGGATTTTTAGCCAAACATATGGCACTCTGACTATCACATCCAATCCTCACTATCCTGTAATCAAAACCAATACCATTACCAAGTATTTGTAACCAAACCACCTCCTTAGAGGCATGTGTAGTAGCCATACTCCGCCTGCTGGTAAACAAAGAACTGAGGTTGTCTTTACCATCCAACTCACTCAAGCCCTCCAAACAAAGTAAACACATAGCCACCTAGTGGACTTCACCATCCAAGCTATCGGCCCAATCAGACTAACAAAACCTTATGTCCACGACTTATCAAATTTTAGTACCATATAAACCAAACATTAACTTAAGCCTGCAAATATCTAAATACCCTTTGACAAAAGTCCAATGTTCTTTACCAGGTTAGACATAAACCCGCTGAACCCAACGCTTTGGGCTTATATCCGTCTAGTACAAAAACCATTAAACCACCGAAAGACCAGTATATGGAACTTTAGACATTTCACCAATATCATCATTCACTGTACATGTCTAAACTAAACGAAAATAACAGAAATGGAATATTTATCGGTTTATAGTCCCACATATTAAACTCAAAATAGGTTAACATACTTACTTTGACTTAACCAAAGCTCGTGAACCCGATCCCCACGATTTATCCTGTGTAAGAAATATATTTAGCAACCCCTAAATCTTTCATATCGAATGTGACAGAAAACTGAGTTTTAAGTTCCCTAATCATTGCCTTATTGTTACCAATGAATGACATATCATCCAAATGTATAAGACAATAATCAGTATCCGATCATCAATAACTTTAAATAAACATGTTGATCTCATCACTCTAACAAACCCAATTCAACAAAATAACACCAGTGACCGTTTAAACCATAGAGACCTTTTTAACTCGGGTAAACCAAGTGTTCTTTTCCTTTCATAATAAAACCATCAAAGGCTGTATGGCAGATTTATTCCAGATCCCCTATGCAAGAAAGCAATTTTAATATCCATTTGTTCTATTTCTAAATCATAAGCAGCAACAATGGATAAAATGAATCTAATAGAGGTTAACTTAGCAACAGGAGAGAATATTTTATCAAAATCAACTCCCTCTCTCTGGGAGTAGCCCTTGGCCACTAATCTAGCCTTGTACCGTTCCAACTTTTCATCTACACCAAACTTCTTTTTATTTATCCACTTACAACCAATGGCCTTTCTTCCTTTGGGAAACTAACAAGATCCCAAGTTGCATAGTTTTTCAAAGACATCATCTCATCATGCATGGCTCGCAGAGACTAAGACTCACATTCTATATAGAAGAGAGAGCCTCCCCGAAAGATCTAGGCTCATCATCAAGACATAACAAAGAAATTTACAACAAAAAATCGTGGCCATACCGCCAACCGGATTTTGTTGTCTTGTGGATCTTCTCAAAGGTGGAGTAAGAGGTTCCTCCTCATGTTCATCCTCATTGTTTTCAAATTTCTATTATAAACAGAATTTTCAGAACTCTTTCTTCTTCTCCATCTTCTTTGTCCATCTTCTGTTCTTCCACATGTGCATCTTCTTGCTTAGTTTCAAAATGCACTATTTTTTACTTTTCCTTTGGTTGCACATCTTCAAAGTTAGCTCTAAATTCCCTAAAAATAACATCTCTAGAAAATATCATCTTTCGTGTTAGTGGATTCCAAAGTTTATAACCTTTAACATTTTCACCATAACCTACAAAGATGCATTTATGAGATTTGGGATCCAATTTAGACCGCTTCTCTTGAGGCACATGAACAAAAGCCTCACAACCAAAGACTCTTAAATGTGAAACTGAAGGATTTTTACCCAACCACATTTCATAAGGAGATTTATCAACAAGAACTTTATAAGGAGATCTATTAATTAAATAACAAGCAGTACCAACAACTTCTACCCAAAAGCATTTATCTAACTTAGCACTACTTAACATGCTCCTAGCTCTTTCCATTAATGTACAGTTCATTCTTTCTACTACCCCATTTTGTTGGGGTGTGTAAGGTGTAGTCTTTTGCCTAACAATTCCTGTATGTTTGCAAAACTCATCAAATTCGTTAGAACAATATTCACCCCCATTGTCAGATCTCAATACTTTTATCTTATAATCTGTTTGCTTTTCAACCAATGCCTTAAATTCCTTAAATTTGGTGAAAACTTCATATTTTGAATGCATAAAATAAATCCAAGTATATCTTGAGTAATCATCAATGAAGGAAACATAATAACGAGATCTACCCAAAGAATCTGTATCCACTGGACCACACACATCCGAATGAATAAGTTCTAACAATCCATTAGCTTTATTAGTTCCTTTAGGAAATGATGACCTGTTTTGTTTACCAAACACACAATCCTCACAAAAATCATTTTTACCAACAGAATAATCAGAAATACCGTCTACTAGTTTCTTATCAAGTATGGTCCTAAGACCTTTTTCACCAATGTGACCCAATCTATGGTGCCACAACATACATGCATTTTCAAGGCTAGTTACAAAAGAGGAGTTACAAAAGTAGAGGCATGAAGCGTGAAATAAATTCCATCCTTTAGCAACCACCAAACTTCCCCTTACCATCCTGCAACCAGACTTGTCAAATGTCACATGCATCCCAGAATCATTCAACTTGGAAACCGAAATTAAACTTTTTGTAAGTCCTGGAATATGTAAAACATCATCAAGGGTTTTAACCCTCCCATCACTGAAACACAACTTTACCTTTCCTTTACCAATAACCTTTTGTGAGCTATTATCACCCAGGAAGACCTCTCCTCCATCATATTCTTTGTATGTAGAAAACCACTCCTTATGAGGAGTCATATGGAAGGAAGCACCTGAATCAATAAGTCAAGCATCATTACAAACTGTGTTAGCTGAAATAATCAAAGCATCAGAATCACCATTATCAGAGGACTTTTCCGTGGAGGAATCTGCATTCTTTTTCTTATTTCTACATTCTTTCTTCACATGTCCCCATTTACCACAGTTCCAACACTTCACTCTGCTCTTTCCAGGGGTCTTAGATCTTCCTTTAGACTTATCCTTCTTCTTATCCCCTTTAGGCTCTTTCTCCTTTCTCCTTGGGCCTACCTTGCACATGCAAGGCATCTTGGGAGCCACTGCGCATGGTCTTTCTCCTCATCTCCTCTGAAAGAAGTATGGGAATAATAGTATCCATCTTAGGTTCTTCACCACCACTTGTTATAGCAATAACTAAATTTTCCCAAGATTTTGGCAAAGAGAAAATCAATAAAATGCATTTATCCTCATCTTCTATTTTAACATCAATAGATGCAAGCTGACTTATAATCAAATTAAAAGCATTCAAATTTTCAGCAATAGATTCACCATCCTTCATCTTTAATGAATACAAACATCTTTTGAGATACAACTTGTTAGACAAACTCTTAGTTTGGTAGATTTCACCTATCTTCCTCCAAAGCTTGTATGCTATGTCTTCTGAAGAGACATTCAGGAGGACAGAATCTGTGAGACACAACCGAATAGTCCCTCAAGCCTTCTTGTCTAACTTATTCCAATCTTCATCTGACAAGGTTGAAGTAGATGGCTTCTTTTCAACTGAAACTGGTAACCACTGATCTCTTTCCTCAAGAAGGTCCTCCACTTTCAACTTCCACATCTCGTAACCAGTTCCATTGAACTTCTCAATATCTAGATGAGAGGTGGAGGCCATGGTATGCAATCTTTCACAAATCTACAAAACCCACAACACAAAAGCTCCCACTGCAGCAAAAAACCTTCAACACTCTAAAAGGAAAGCGTCCCTTCCTTAACAGAATTGTTAGCTCTGATACCAAATGTTGAAAAATAAGGTGAAGAAAGCTTGAAATCTGAACTTAAATGTGTGAATGCAAATCTGAAATATGTAGATTAACCTTAGCCTTAGTGTGAAGAAAGAATAAGAGAGAGAGAGATAGAACAATATAACACATGCAACAACAAATTTACGTGGAGAAACCCCAAAGGGAAAAAACTCCACCACCGAAAGAGAGGCAAGTATATTACTAATAATCTGAAATATTACATGCAGCAATATACTTCTCTTATCAATTCCTGTAAAATCCGGTAGCACCCTGTTACCCTGCAAAACTGAATTCTTCATAACACTAGCTCAAGGCCCCAATTTATAGAGATTTGTGAGGATGAAAACCACCATGGTTTCACCAAACAATAGGCAGCAATACCACCTAGAAAAACCCACACCTCCCTCCTTGAAATGGTCCAAAATTTCAAAAATAGCCTCTTACAAATGCTCTTACAGCTGTCATAAGGCATCTTTCCTACATGGGCGCCTAGGTCTAAAAATAGCATATTTTGTCATAGGGAATCTGTCATACTATCATAGCATCTTATGACAACTTGCATGCATGTCATAGATGCTCTTACAACACCCTATTTTGACCCAACAACCTTATTTTAGAAGATTCCAAGGTGGGACGCCTAGCTAATTTGTCCTTTTCCAAAAGGATAAACGGTAATGGTAACACTACATTTACATAGTCTCTTTCACCACTGTTGGTCAAACAGTTTCACCTCTTATGGGTAAATGTACAAAACACTTTAGGAGAATAATAAATATAAAGGATTTACAAGGTTGATGACACCTAAATCCTAACACTGAGGAAAAAGACTCTAAGGGTGATATTGTGGTGGGTGCTAGTTTTGAGATGGGGATGGAGCATATGAGTGTGAGAAGATCCCATAGATTGGTGCAATATAAGAAAGAGGCCCCTATTGATGATATCTCCAATGACTCAGTTAAGTTTGGTGGTAGAAATGAAGGCATCAAATCTACTAAGAAAATGAAGGATAAAGGACCCATAGAAGACCCTAGTCACTTCTCTGATTTAAACTAGATGCTTCGAGAGGACCTTACCAATTCCTTGGATACTAGTGTTGGTACTGATATGGAGATCTAGAGCAAGGAGGAAAAACTGAATGAGCTCGGTGTGTTGTAGGAGTAGGTTGCTATGTTGAATTGCAAGGTTAATTGCCTAGCTTAGTTCACTATCAAGATGATTCACAGGTTGGCTCTCACTCTCTTGGATGTGGTTAAGGAGGAAATGGAAAAGAACACCATGGATGAAGGCCCTAATTGGATTGGGGAGGACATGTTACACCTGTTGGTCAAGAAATGGGAGGGTTTAGAGAATTAGTGGTTGAGTTTGTCTGTGATGTTCCTGTGTTGTTACTAGGCTATGTTTGTGTCTCTCGTATGTTGTTACTATAATATTTTTAGATTTTTTTGTCCCTTTGGGCTCATCGTGTAAAGGGTATAGTACCCTGTAAATGTTTCTTACTTTATCAAAAACATTGTTACAAACTTTAGAATTTGAGCTTATTTATATCACATGTTAAAATAAAAGGAGTTAGTCTATTAGGGTGAAGTCTGATCAGGCTTCGAGCTTTGGGAATCCCTTATATCACACGATCAAAGAAACAAAAAAAAGAAAGAGTGAAGTTCAGCAAGAAGGATTATGCCTTATAGGATAGATAACATAAGGAGAATGATAAAAGCCTAAAGGCTGATACCCAAAGGATTAATACAACTAAATATTTCAAAGGGATGAATCGAGCATTAGATGGTGGAAAGAAGACTTATATTACGCAAATTTGGAAGGACGTAAGAGGGACAACTGACACTCAACTCTCACAAATATTTTACTTTAAAATTTTGAAGAAGGAAAGTTTGAAGAAGTTCAAAAGCTCAACCACTGAAATCTGAAGGGTGGTCTTGAGGATCGTGGAGTGAAAGGAGGGATTAGTGCCTTATCAAAAAGTAAGAAAGAGGTAAACGAAAAACATGAATCCCAATAATTGTTGAATCGAGACATACAAATCTCGAAGGAGCCATCAAAAGTTCAGAGATTAGAGGGATGGCTTGTGGTTTAAGTTAAAAGGATGGTAGAAGGTAAAGGGTAAGGCTTGTAGCTAAAACTCAAAACATGAAGGCATTTTGAAGGATGGTAGAAGGTAAAGGGTAAGGACAATGGCCAAAACTTGAAATGAAAACACAGTTTTGAATGAAATGGTAACACACATTCCACACGTGATAATGATATGTGTACATGCTTGATGGTAAAGTCAAGATTGATGGTCTCTATTCAAACTAAGCAAAAGGTTATCTTTAGAAGACAAAATTTGATGAGAAGTTATAATGTTGAAGCTGATTTAAATATTTTTCCGATAAATCATTAATATAATGGTTTCAAAGTCCTACAATTCAATTAAGGTTTTTGTGTAACGATGGAAATAGTTACTATCATTGTCAAGGTTGTGGTGTGAGTGTTTTCTCAATATAATACTACAACCATTACATGTATATAGTGGAGATGTGAATGGATAATTATTCGCATGCACAAATGTTGCAGATTTGAAAAAAAATTAGGTTAGAGGAAAAATATATTAAGATTGATGAAAATATATCAATTAGATGGTTTTTGTATGGTGAATCAAGAGGAGTGAAAAACAAAGGAAGAGATTCAAAGTTGTGATTTGAAAAGGTACATTCTCAGGTTGAAGAAGAACCAATTTTCAACATATATGAACTTGTAGTATTGTAGAGGTTGGTACCTCAGAAAATTGAGTTGGTGCTAAATTGGGTGTGCACTGTACCTAGAGGTTGTTGCCTCAAAAATTTATCTTGGGTATCAATGTGCCTGTAAGTGGGTGCTTGCAAAACATATGTAACATATTTGATTGTGGTGTTGGATTTGATCAATAGAATCAAACAACTTTTCTCACCGTGGTTTTTCCCTTCTAGGGTTTTCCATGTATATCCGGTGTCTACTTTGTGTGGGATGTTTTTTTGTGGAATCTTAAATCTTGTCTATTGTTTGTTTTGGCAAAAAATTGTATACACTGATTCACCCCCACCTCTCAGTGTATTGGTGTTCTTTCAACAATTGGTATGAAAGAAAGGTTCCTTGAAGAAAGTTTAACCACTTGACGTTGATCTGGTTTCAAGAACAATATGGCGTGACAAGAAGTAAACTATTCTTTACTATCTAAAATAAAGCCAAATCTTATGAAGAATCTAGTAAGGATGAAAGCTGGATTGAAGCCATGAAAGAAGAAATTATTCAAATTCATCAATGATAAAGGGTGAGATTGTTGGAATTGCTATCATTGATGTCATAGGGTAGTCATGATGATCATTGATGTCTATGGATTAACTCATATTTTTTTGAAGTTTGCAGTGCAAGTCCCGAAGAGTTGATGTTGCTCGAGCATCGGGCTTTCCTTATACCACTTTCTAGAAATGTTAAGTAACAATATTTTGGACTTCAAAATTTGGGCTTATCTTATATCACATGCTAAAATAAAAGGATTTAGTTTGTTAGAGTGAAACCTGATCAAGCTTCGGGCTTCATGAATCCTCTATATCACATGATCAAAAAAGAAAGAAAGAGAAAAGTTTAAAAGGTGTCGGGCATTAGAGGTCAATGAGAAGGCTTATGCCTTATCAAACAAATAACATAAGGAGAATGATAAAATCCTGAATGTTGTTACCTATTGGATTAAGATAATTAAACCTTTCAAAGGGAGGAATCGGGTATCAAACGATGGAAAGAAGACTTAACTTGTTCTGAAAACTTGAAATGAGGTAAGAGGGCGAACTAACACTCGACTCCCACAAATATTTGACTTCCAAAAGCTGAAGAAGGAAAGTTGGAAAATTTTCAAAAGATGGACCACTAAAAGCTTAAGGGTGGTCTCAAGGGTAGTGGAGTGCGAGGAGGGCTTAATGCCCTATCAAAAAGTAAGAGGTAAATGGTAAATGAGAATCTTGATAACTAATGAATTTATACTTAGATAAGTCTCGAAGGAGCCTGTTGTCAATAGTTTTGCACCCTGGTGAATGCAATACTCAGCAAACTACTAAAACATGGAAACCTCTTTCAGATGTGGGTGATCTACATGAAAGAGGAATCTCTAGAGTGAGCCGCTTCTCTGAATGATAAATCCTATTCTAAAACTTTAGGGGGAAAGGGATAAAAGATGAACTAAAAATAAATCTGAATCTAACTGATGATTGATTAAAATTTCTGACAGAAAATTAAATCCTACCACTCACAACAATTCCTTCACTACAATGATTCCTACAATCTCACCAATACATGATCTCATCATTAATTCATATGAAGATTCAGAACTTCGAATACAACATATAACCTGAAAACATGAAACCTTGTGCAGAAAAAACTCATAAAGGTAGGACATTAAGGTTTCAAATTTGAATACACAAAACATCAAACTGTTGTTACCAATTCTAAGACAAGAAAGTGGAAAGAAGAACTCTGTTGTATTATTGGAATTGAAAGAGTATCAATCTGTCAAAACTAAGTACAATGTTCACAAGCTCAAAAAAGGCATAAGAGCAGGAACTCTGATCTGAACTATTGAGAGAGAGGAAAAAAACTAAGTCTCTCAATACATAATCCTCAAGAAACCCTAATCCGAGCTCAGAAAAAGCTCAAGGAAAAAAGGCTTCTAACTATCTCAAAAACTACTTAAAAGCAGAAAAAAGCACAATGCTTTCATGATCATACTATCAATCCTCTAAAAATAGGATAATCTTGCTTTAAAAGCTCAAAAAACACCTTATCTCTCTAAGATAGGTCTGAAAACAGACCAAGAGGAAAAGTCAACAAAAATCTGCTAAAAATAGCAAGAAAACACAAAGCAATTTATAGAATATCGCTTTATGATTATGCTTTACAAGATGTAGATTTGCACAATTAATCTATTTTTGCAATTAAAGATTGAAAATCTTTTGCAAAAAGGAAAGGCTCCTTATTACTCCATTACAATATTTTGATTTTCTCAAAAATCATAAAAAACACATAATCTTCCCTTTCTCATTAAAATTCACATTGATTTCTTTAAAATTAATCAAAATAAAACCCTAAAGAATAATTAAACCTAAGTCATAGGGTATTCACAAATATTATTATTGTCTATGCCTTACCCAACTTCATATTTCACTAAGGCAAAACAAATAAGTCATAAAGACTTTACTATGACCTAAGCACATAAAATTGTCGACCTCCCCACATATACATTAGCTCAGATTTTAATAAAGGTCATAATGCATAGATTATAATTTTGACCCTATTTGAAATTCACCACATGCTTTGATTGAACATTCTAGACCATCATGATGTTCAAATTAGGGTTTCGGTCAAAACAGAATCAAACCCTAATGATCACTCATTTTACACTCTTCAACTTGAAAGAAAGAAGCTCTGCCGCCGCCATGACTGTGTCAAATTTGAGCTCAAATGCTTTGAGGAACCATTTTTTGCCTTCTAACAGTCGAAACTACAGTGGGTAAGCTTATTCCACTTTGTATCATGGCTTTCACTTCATTATTGAATAAAAGCAGGCCACTAAGGTTGCAGACTGTCATGTTTTCTCCTCTGACTTCTCTTTGTACTTGCTCTCCTTTGGCCACAATGAGCTCGAACTCAACCTCTACTGGTTCACTCCATGAGAGCTCATCTTGTACTTTTGCTTTCTTCTACTATGCAGAGGTAAGCTTTTTTTGATGATTTCATAGCTCCTATGGCTCCATTCTTTAATATACTTAGGCCTTATAGCCGCAGTTGTACATACTCCCTCTAATGCCTTAGTCTATATTTTTATGTGCTTATATCCATCATTGTTGTGCTCTCGACCCACTTTGAGAGCTGGGCTATCTTCTAAAGAACTCAAACCCCTTGCATTTGGAAGCTATCGGCAACTTTGGCCGCGACTAGAGAGCTCCATCAGAAATATGAACTGGTAACTTCTTTCGCTAAACATTGATCTCTAGAAACTTAAAGAACTTCCTTCTTTGCTCATAGATTTTGGCCATGTTCAGGCCGAACCAAAAGTGCATTGTAGAAAGCATTCATCTGAATCTTGGACTCAACCCAAAACAACAAATTCCTATTTATGTATATCTGAGTGTATATTTGCTTGTGGGTATCATAGAAATTTGAATAAAACTGCATCTTCTTCCTTCTGTTGCTCGACCCAACTTAGGAAACTTGCATTTGTTATATATTCTCGCTATTTAATTCAATATTTCACATGGGTTATCACTGTAGCTACTTCCTCTACATTTTGAAGCTAAACTAGAAGTGGGTCTTTGAAATTATTAAAGAAAACTGTATTTCCTTTACCTCTGAAGCTTGAAATAGCACAAAAATCTGCATCTTTATATTCTACTGATGTTTTTATATGAAACCCATATGGGTTATCTCCATCATTGTATTTATTGCACTTTGAAAACAAACTCACATGTGGGTATCATAGATTCGAAACTGCAAATTTATTTGTATGATTATGTCCTTAAGGCTCAACCCAAAATAACCAGTGAATTTCCGAATTCCTGTAACAAAAGAATGCCTTGAATATTTTACACTTTTAACCTCCTTAGAATCCTGTACCTCTCAAAAGAAAAAAAAAATTCATTGCATCACTGCAAATGACCATGACTACTCAGAATTCGAACAAATCTACCCAAATACCCAGTTCGAAACAAAGAAAATTGTCATTCATTGGAAACCCCAACATGGGTATTCACTACCCGCTTTTAGAACACCTCCAGAAAAGAAAACTCATGGCAAGAAAACACAACTTGTATGTTTATTTGTATTTAGTTATGGGCTCACCCCAAAACAACTGAAGCTTACCCTATGATTCTTGTGTCCCTTAAATTTAAAATGAATATAGCCTGACACTCTTGGAAATACTGCATTGATTAGAACTCTATAAATTTCTAAAGACAGTGATGCCCACATGTAAACCCTAAAAACACTTGGGTATATGTAAAGACATCAAAACAGTATAAGAAAGACAAAAGTGAACCCATCTGTCAAGACATTCTACTTTCCTCAATTGAAACAACCTGATATTCAGGAAATGAAGCTCATGTATCTGAAACCTTGTCGAAACTGAAATGATCATTTACTTGACACTTGTAACTCTTTTGAAGACACAATAGAACAATCCCTGCTATGCAATATTTGCTTAATCTATATAAAAGATTAGTAATCCCAATAATATTGCAAATTCTGGGCTTCTAAGGCATTTGAATTTTGTTAATTCCAGCATGATTCTATGCTTATGCATTGTGAAGAGAAAGACTTCTTAAATATACTGTACCCATGCATATTTTCTATACAAACAACAGTGTCCTTTGACCTCTGGACTTCCACAGTCTGGCTTTGACAATTTTGTTCAAGTAACTCTCTGAAAGAAATTTGAATGAACAGTGATTGCTACCTTGCCTTAAGCATTGATAAGCATTGATAAATGATCCTGTTAGAAACACCATTCCAACCAAACTAAGTTAGTTGTACTTGTTGTAGCTTTTATTAACCAATACTCCATATCCAGGTATTGTATCACTGATGTTTGTTACAGTATCAAACTACTTCCCTTTGCACTCAGAAATGCTCTCCTTTTTGAAATCTTTGATCTTACCATACAACAACATAGCTTTCTACTCATAGACCTTATATAGAGGCTTAGATTGATCATTTCAACATCACGAACCTCCTCTATTCACCAATTCATATGCATATCTAACAACTTCAGAAGCACCATTCTGGAAAGACAAAACTTGCTCTCCCCTTAACATGCTAGAATGATTACCTTGTTATTACAATTCATAATGCAATATTTACTTTACCAGCCAACTAGAACTAGAAATTCATTCAACACTCAAATGCATTGTCTGTCCTTTGTATTCTTCAGCAACATGGTACTCTTCATGCATTTTTATGTTTCACTTATCAAACTGCTTTTAAAAACTGTTCTCTTTCATGATGAAAATTAAAACAAAACATTAAGGCATAATGTATGCCTGTTCACTATCCGAGAAAGAATTAATGAACTAAAATTTGCATGACATATATGATTACGATCAACACAAAACACGAACTAATTCAACAATATCTGAAGTAAATGTACTCAGTTGAATTCCTTGAGTGAACTAAACTCACTATTCACTTGTAGCCTTCAGAAAGCAACCCTGATTGTTATGAATGAACAATTGGTTTCGTTGCTTGATGGATAACTCTGTTTTACTCTTTCAGTTGTTCTCATTTCATTTGATGAATATGATAAAGTATCTAATAAAATTAGCCCATTTAATGAATAGGGCAGCATGCCGAGCTCTACTCTTGTGGGAGCCTGTTTTTCTCCACATGCTTGGTCTTTGAATAATGTTCAGCTTCATGAATTTACCTATACCTACACAAGGAAACAAGCAATGTTAGCATAAAAATAGAACATGATGATCATGATATTGTTATCTCTCTTTCAACTCACTTCTTTTGTACTGCACTTAATTGATTGTGTTAATGCATAGTTAATAGTAGGTTGTACTATTGTGGGTGCCTTATATAGGTTACTTCATAATCGGAGCCACTGACACTCCTTCCTTCTCTTACAGGTTGATGAAGCTCGAAAAGGCGAAGGGTGCACCATTCAGCATCAAACGTCGATAATCAGGCAATGATGATTATGTCATCGCTTATATATTTTATTTTCTGCATGTTCAGTAGTGCAATGTGCTATTAGAAATGTATTGTAACAGTCACATCCACGGCTTGTGTGGATCTTTGATTTCAATTCTGCTTTTCAATTGAAAAGAAAATGCATTTTCATGCAATGTTGTAATATCATTTTGATTGTTGAAATCAAAAGAACCCCTGTAAAATATGAGTTTTTTCATGAAATAAAAGAAAGCATCAAAAATGCTATTTGCTTATTTACTCAATTTTATATTTCTGCCATTGCTGGAACCTCTGAATGGCACTCTGAAAACTCAATTCTTTCTTTAAATGCATAATTGTTACTCAATGCATAATAATGATAATGTGAAACAACATTGAACTTTTAACTGCAATTCCACTTTATGATGTGATAACATTTAGCCAACTCCTCCAATTGAGCTGAGGCAAAAAATTGGTAACAGAGCCATCAAAAGTTCATTGATCAAAGGGATGGCTTTTGTTTTAATTTAAAATGATGGTAGAAGGTAAAGGGTAAGGTCAATAGCCAAAACCAAAAACATGAAGGAATTTTGAAGGATGGTAGAAGGTAAAGGGTAAGGTGGATGGCCAAAACCCAAAATACAAACATAGTTGTGAAGAAGTGGTAACACACCTTCCACATGTGATGATGACATGTGTACATGCTTAGTAGTAAAGTCAAGATCGATGGTCAATATTCAAACCAAGCAAATGGTTATCTCCAAAAGACAAAATTTGATGGGAAGTTATAGTGTTGAAGTCGATTTAAATATTTTTTTTGAAAAATCATTAATACAATAGTTTCAAAGGCCCGCGATTTAGTTAGGGTTTTGTGTAACTATGAAAATAGCTATTTTCATTGTCAGAGTTGTGGCATGAGTTTTTTCTCAATATAGGACTACAACCATTGCATGTGTATAGTGGAGATATGAATATATTATTATTTGAATACACAGATGTTACAAATTTGAAAGTTTTTTAGGTTAGAGGAAAAATATATTAAGATTAATGGAAATATATCAATTAGATGATTTTTGTATGGTGAATCAAGAGGAGTGAAAAATAGAGAAAGAGAGTCAAAGTTATGATTTGAAAAGGTGCATTCTTAGGTTGAAGAAGAACGAGTTTTCATAATATATGAACTTTTAATATTGTATAGGTTGGTACCTCAAAAAAATGAGTTGGTACTCAATTAGGTGTGTAGTGTACCTGGAGGTTGGTGCCTCAAAACATTGTCTTAGGTGTAAATGTACCTATAAGTGGGTGCTTACAAAATATATGTAATATCTTTGATTGTGAGGTTGGATTTTAGCAATAGACTCAAGCAAATTTGCTCACCGTGGTTTTCCATTCTAGGGTTTTCCATGTATATCTGGGGTCTACTTTGTGTGGGATGTTTTTGTGGAATCTTAAATCTTGTCCACTATTTATTTTTGGTAAAAAATTGTATACATTGATTCACCCCCCTCTCACTATATTGGTGTTATTTCAACATGTGGAAGCTTGGTGTAGTGTGTCAGTGTAGATTTGGGTCTAGGTTAACCCTTGGTGTGGTCTGCCCTCACTTCTTTCCATTGCAAAGGTGTTTGGTGCCAACCTATTTAGTGATTACATGTTTGAGGTGCATATATTTCATTGAATCCGACCTAGTGAAGGTTATTTGAGGTTGTGAAAGATATATATGCAAGGTAAAATATTTGGAGATGTGTGTGGTGTGGAATGATGTATGTGTGATAGTGTGTTGAGATCTGAGTGTGAGCATGAATGCCTAAGACTATCAGAAGCAGTTAGCAAAATGTGTCTATATTTTAGTGTGATAGAATTTGTTGGAGGCAATGACCCAAAGGTTGCAGATGGTAAAGAGACATTTTGGTGGTTTCTCCAGTTTCTCGGAGGTAGTGAACCTCCTTATAAGTGTTTCTTTGTAATCTAGAAGAAATGATATTCCTGGGCAATGAGCCCTTGGAAGTGAGCCTTCTTGTAGATAGTGATCCCTTCAAGTAGTGAGCCTCTTGTAATCATTTTTGGTTTTCATATAGTGAATTAATCCTCACCATGGTTTTCCCTTATAGATTTTTCCATGTAAAATTATGGTGTTCTATTGTGAATGTTTGTGGATGTGTTGTTTCATTTGTCTACATTTATACTAATACTTAATAAGGTTTTGAAGGTTTCAATGCATGACTAATTCACCCCCCCTCTTAGTTTTTCTATGTGTCTAACAAATACCTCAAATAAATGTGTTCTCATAGAATGAAGATTTATAGAATAGGTGCATAAGAGATTTATTAAAAATGTGATTTTAAAAAAAAAATTGCAACTGTCTCATGTATGCCAAAACACACGACCTTACTAGCATCCTCTTAGCCTTTGTTGAATTAAGAGCTCTAGAACATGATATAGGTATCCATCAAATCATAGTGGATGGGATTTACGTTAGATGCTTTAGTTGTTAGTTTTCTTAGTTATTTATTGTCATAGCTTTAGAAATTTTCAAATAGATGCAACGAGTAGTTGTTAAGTTGAATCCCATGACCTTTGTTAGCATCCTTTCATCCTATTCAAAACTAGAAGCTTTGGAGTAGGGTATTAACATCCATCAAAGCATAATAAATTGACAAATGCTCAAGTTTCAAGTTCCTTGGTAGACATGTACATAAATTATAAAGTTATATACAAAGGCACATAAACCATTTGAATGCAATAACACTGAGAAAGGAAAGGATTTGTTGCTTATGGATTCTTCATGATGTTGTGGTTAAAAAATGTTCAAAAATTGAATTTGTTGAACAAACTTTAGGGATTTAAAAAAAAAATGCAAGTGGCAAGTGAAAAGCCAAATTCCACAACCATGAAATATAAATATCAAGGAAATAAATTTACCTCAATACTTGAAAGCATGCTTCTAGAGATATTAGATAAAAAATTGGGGCATATTAGCATACAAGTTTTTTGAAAAGCTATGGAAGAAGGGAAAATATCTCTATTGGTGCAAAAGTTTTTTGAAAGTGGTTTAGCTCATGCTGAAAGTTATTCGATGGCAATCTAATGTCATGATATTATTCTAGAATGGATAAAAACATACAACTCAGAAAATAGAGAAATCTAGATCGTAGATAATAAACTAGTGGTCAAACTTGATGTCATTTCTCTTGGAATCCTTTTCACGTTTCCTATTAGAGAACAATTCACAAGCATAAATAAAAAAATCCAAAAATATTTTTCTAAAAATAGTAATCAATGCCTCAACACTATAGTGATAAATTGGTTGATAGTGCCGAAAGGATGAAAATCGTAACTACCAAGGGTGCTTCACATATCCCTTTTTGTTGAAGATGTTTCCAACATGGTTGTCCTCCTTAACAAGTTGATGGGCAACAAAAATTTAGATAATTTAAAAATGTGGATGTATCTGTTCATTACCATCATTTGTGTAGGTAATAAATTCATTGATTGGGGAGGTACTGTCAGTAATAACCTACATAATCAACTAACCCAATTCGAATAAAACTAGTTATTTAATATGTCCTCTTATCTCTTTTATGCCATTACAAGATTGAAAAATTGATCAAAGCTCAATAGCAATGGAATAGATGACATCACAACTCAAATCTATATTTTTTTATTCACAATTACAACTAGAAAAAAGTTACAAATTTTTTTGGAGGATGAATGATGCTTTCACTATGTTGATAGTGAGATAGCTTCAAGGGAACATTGGATTAAGAATATCTAAAGACAATGGATCTTATCAGATACTATGGGAGTTATTTTATCCAATTTATGAGGTTCACCTATATCCAAGTTGGAGGCTTCAATGGGTATCCATATATGTTTCCAAGATATGTAGATGAAAAGCTTGTTTTGATTGAACTTTACAGGAAGACTGGTGTGGTTATCAAAAGATACAAAGATGAGAGGAAAATGGTATTCCTTCGCCTATCGATCTCAGTCATTATAATTGTAAATATTATTTTGATGCTCAGAATATTGAGCATCAATTGTAAAGATAAGATTATATTGTTAGATCATGAGGTTTCTATTTGATGGAAAAGGGTATGCTAAGGATAATCTAATCTTTTATGTAGGTTATTGTTATTTCCCATAAATTGAAGACTTCTGGGAAGATTGTAAGGATGAATTTGAAGTCTGAAGGAGGGACTGGATGAGGCTCACTATTAAACAAATCAAATAATTCTATGATAGACATGTATACTAGCATGGAAGCATAGATAAGATACATAAACTGTTTGACAAAATACCTCAAAGAGATGTCATCTCATGGAGAAAAATGATCATAGGAAATGCTCAAAATAGATTTTTTGGGAATGTTTTAGAAAATTTTAGGCAATACAAGTGATAGGTATAAATCTATATTCCACAATCCATCCTATCATCCTCTCTACCCACACTAAAATAGGAACTTTGAAACAAATTATGAACATCCTTCATAGCATAACATGATAGAAATTTTTCTTAGCTATTGTAGTTGTTGCCAATTTGGTAAAAAAGTTTGAAAAATATGGAAGCATAAACCAGGTGTGTGAACTCTTATAAATTTCTCTTTGACAGATATGAATGCATGTAAAATATGGTTCTATAGATAGGGTGTGCTAGTTGTTTGACATAATTCCTTGAAGTAATATCTTATGGATTACAATAATTGTAGGGTATGCTTAAAATGGTCTATTAAAAAGACTTTTGAAACTCTTAGAGATTCTTGCAGAATATGGGAGCTTAAACAAGTGTATGCAATGGGTGCATGATATGCACAAAATAAATTGGTTGAAAGAGCTTTAGAAGCTTTCACATAAACATAGTTGGGAGATGTTAAACTAAATTCTTGTTGATAAATGGTGCCTCAAGCGTACTAGTGTTCAGGCCTCTGCATTTTTGAATAGACAGTTGATTATCACTAGGACAATGTTACTAATATGATTGAAATCCCGTTGGCGGGAAATGGTTTGTTAGTTAAGTCATTGGGTTTCAAGTTTTCCTAACTTAAGTTGCGGGATTCTAAGGTTTCATAACCCCCCCTAACTTAGCAACTTTTAGGTTCTCTTTGTTGTTAGCATGTCGTGGGTTTTGGGAACTTTGCAACCTTTGACATGAGGTTTTGAAGTTTGAGTTTTGAGTGACTTAGTTATTGGAGTGGTATCAAGGTGACTTGTTGTTATCGACGGGACTCAAAGTCATGTCTCCTCGATACTCTGATAAGACTATTTTGGTGTTATGTTTCACCAACAAGAGTTGATATTTTTGGTGGGACTCTGTCTTGAGTCTCCTCGATGGCTCAATGGAGCATAGAAAGGAATCCTATTAGAGGGATTTCATGATATCGAAGGGACCTTGGGTTAAGTCCTTTTGATAGGTTGATAAGCTGATGGATGTAGGGACCACTTGGAGTAGTAAAGCAAATATCGAAGGGACATCTTGATGTCAGAGGGAGATGATATACAATCTCCTTGATAAGGTGATATATTGATTATTTCTCATGGGTGTCTTAGTGGGACCTGATTGGTGTTGAGCTGGAAAATAGTAATTGGTTGGCCAGTGGACTTGGAAAGTGTTTCGTAAATCAAAGTGACTTGGTGATTTCAAAGGGAGTGCGAATGAAGTCTCTTCGATGGTTCAATATAGTAGACAGTTTGGTCATTTATTGTAGTTTCTTGTTGGAAGTTGAACTAAATCGTTTCTTGTTGGAATGTTGTATTTAGGGTTAGGGTTAAGAGCAAATGTTATAAAACCCTAGAACATTCTATATTGAAAGATGGAGAGGAAAATAGAATAGGGGTTATGTTGTCGGATTGTCTTTGGATGGAACAAGATGTAAAATCTATAAAGGCTTAGAGCCTAAATTGTATTCTATTGTTGAATAATACAATGGCAATCTAGGCTTTTGGAGTGTGGGGTTTTTTACCCGAAAGGTTTTTCCCCATGTAAATCTGTGTGTTCATGCTTTTTGTTCCATCTTTCATGTTTAATGGTTCTTCTTGATTGAATATGTTTATTGGTGTTGTTTGGAACTAGTTTAATTAGCATTAACATTTCTCTAAGGGTCAATGTGGGAAATGAACTATGTATGATTATACTTTGTGGCATAGTAGTTCATGTTGTTGAGGCAATCTAATGAAATAAAAGCTACTAAAGGCACTACTGATCTTGTATGTTTCTTTCTAAGATCATTTAAATTTCCCAACAAGTGGTATTTGAGCTGTATTTTGGATTTTCTTTGTTCTTGGTGTTTCTAGTTCTAGGTATTCCTTATGTGAAGATTTCTAGTGTGGAAAGCTTGAGGAAATATGAAGGAATCAACTGATGGATTGATCCTTTGGTGAATAGAAATTCTTGCTCTTTTGTTTGAGTTCCAAGAGACAACACACAGTATGGAAGATGGAGAAACTTAAGTTCGTCATATTGAAATGATGTGACCTAAAGCTCATGAGTTGACAGCGGTATAATCTTGATGCATGGGGTGGACTATTTTACTCTATGGTTGTGTTACAATAAATTTTTCATATTGGGTGTCTGTGTGAGGGGCTCCCTGATGATATGGAGAAGCTTGGGTTGTTTCTTAGCTATGGAGAAATGTGCTTATGTTGGGTGTTTTTCTTGGAATTGGAATGCATAGTTTTAGGTTACCTTGATTGCATGTAGGCTATGGATTTGATCATTGGATAATCTAGAAGCTTCTGAAATAGTTTCTCTCTCTCTCTTGGATGCATGTGCATGTTGGTTGTTTTGGAGTTGGCTTGATATGGGCCTAGAGTTCCTAAACGGTTGTTTCCTTTCAAGGATGTTTTGTACTTGCATCACTCAAATTCATGTTCTTTGGATTTGAGGAGTTTTATAGATTTTTGTTTAAAGAATATATGGTTATGTGTATTCATGTTATTCCATTGTTCTAGTTTAACTATTATGGTGTTTATGTTTCAGAATTTTGTGTCGTCCAGATGTGAAGTGGATATGGGTGTGCATGGGTGTTCTCGAACACAGTGGTTTTGTAGGTTTTACATAGTTAAGAAAAAAACTTGTGGTTTTGTGGAGCTGTTGTTAAACCATTTTCTAGACCCTAGCATTTGGGGCATTGTTGGATGAGATAGTTGCAATTCTGCATGCATGCTTTGTTCATGGTATAAGGAGGTGTGATGTCTTCTCTACATGGGAGTGTTGGTGCATGATTAGTCACTCAACATTTCCTCTAGTGTTGCTTGTTGGATTCATAGACTATGGTGCTTATTGTGGACATGATTGGCAAATTGGATCTAAGAAGGATCTGGTGCTTGAGTCATGTTTTCTACAAGGTAAATTCTCTTTGATATCTCAGTTTTGTAGTTTCCAGTGCGATGATGTGTTTGCATGTTATAGTGTTTTGGATCTAAGAGTTATGTAGTTGTATGGATTGATCACCCATTCAGTTGCAGTGGGATAACTTGGAAGTGGATTGTCTATATCCACAAGGTTGATTCAGTGTTGATGCAGATTTTTCAATTGGCCTTGTCTCTAGTCACTTGTGCATTGGTGTGGTTGCTTTGAGATGAGAGGTTTGATGATAAGAGAGTAGATGGGTAGTAAATGTTGGGGTCCTGTAGCATGAGTATCACGATGTCATGGATAGCTTGGGTACACTGGTTTGTGTAAGCTTTTGACAGTGATGGTAATTTCTGCTTGGTTTTGGAGATCTTGGTACTACTTGGTATTGTTTTCAAATGGATATGTTAATGAGTGGACTTGGAGGATTTTCAGTATAACATATGTTTTTCTATTTTCTTGGAATGCTTGGTATCACAGTTTAGTAGGAGCTTTAGCAATGACTATGTATTCATAACTATGTGGTGAATGATCTTCTTTAGTGTTGTAGATGTTACTAGGAGGAGCTCTTAGATCCTATTGCTATAGAAGAGATTTTTTGTATTTGCATGGACACTATTTGAAGATGTGTAACATCTTGTAGCCATGGAGGACTCTTGTGAGTCTTTGGTCGAGGTGTTGGTGGTGTTTGATAGGTGATGTGGTTTAGAGTTTGTTTTTTTTTTTTAATGTCATGGTATACTCTTAATTGCGCATTAGAGTTTTGGCATAATGTTTTGCTCTTGAGACCATGTTATGTTCACCTAGAGCATGGGATCTCCTAAGGCGGATGGTAAGATCATGGTGTCATGATAAGTTCTTGGTTTAGATGATTGGAGCTTTTGATAGTGGATTGGTAATTCTTTGTGTATTGGGTGCATTGGTCGTATGCTTGAGAACTTCATGATGGTGTAGTGATGCATTTGGAGTTTAGCATGAGATGAGTGTTTATAGGTGCCCATGGACACATGGAGAATAAAGTGAGACTGCATTTCTCTTGAGATGAGAAAAGTATACTGAGATGGTTACTCTTAGTGAGATTTCATCAGAAAGTTCGAGGAGCCTACACCTTGGTTGGACATGAGTTCAACAAAGACCAATGAGGAGATTGCTTTTGGAGAAGTCATGATGACTCGGTTAACTTGGAGGAGCATTCTCGTTCCCCACTCTTGGTCTACTCGACAGATTATCATTTGAAAGCTATTGTCCATTATTGCTTTTAGATGTGTTATGTCTGTGCTTTGATTCTCATGGAATGAGTTGATTCATGATGATTGGATTTGGATACTCATTTGAGGATTGGTTTAGCATGTGTCTATATGTTGTATCTTTCATAGCAATCGATCTTGAGATCTGTAGTTAGTTTTGAAGGATTCATTTGAAGGATGTTTGGCATGATCATCTCCTTGTATATTTGTCATGCATTTCTTTTGAAGGGTTGTTAAGGAGATGGTTTTATGGGTTGTTTTCCTAAAATGGGAAATAGAGTAGTTTGATCTTCTTTGAGAAGCTTACATCCATGTCGATTACATGTTATATATGTTGTGTTTGATCTTGGAGGTTGAACAATTGGATGTTGTAAAAGGTTCTTCACTTGGAGTTTTTGAAGGAGATCATACTTGACGTAGTTGGCATTTAGAGGTGTATGTAGGAGGTTTTTCTATAGGTACATGATGTGCAATGGTTACTCTCTTTGGTCTTGGTTGTCTTCCTAGATGTTTGGTTTCACATTACATTGGTTTGAGGTTTGGTTGGAGCTGTAGTGATCACTAGCTTGTGGTCATGTGTTTTCACTCATGTTCTTGGTGATGACATGGAGGTTCTTTATCTCTTTCCTTTGTTGGGTGTGGAGAACTTGGGAGAGTTGTGCAAACTTGTGGTAAGAGTTGTTATTACAGGTTGTCAGTTTATAGATTGTGCATATCATTGTGGATGTTTCCTTGGTACTACATGATGTGGTTTACACCTCTTATATGATTTTATTGGTAGACTTGTTATGCCTTTGATCTTTCAAATTTTGCATTACCCATGCAGTGGGAGTTCTTGGATGGGTTTTTTCTTCTTTGACTGGTTGGCACAAGGAGCTTGTATTTGTAGTTGATGGGTTGTCTATGAAGTGGCATGAGTTTGATGATGTTGATACCTTCGAGATATGTGTGATTGGATGGATTAGCACTTGTCATGTGTGCTATTTTGATTTCTGCAGGTTGATCAGTTGGAATGGAAGCAACTAGTTTTCTATTTGTTGTTCTAGCTAGTGGTCTATCTTGTTTTCTGGAGGACGAATTCACGGTTGTGTTATGGTTGAAGCTTTGAAGTTGATGCTTCTATATAGCTTGTGAGCATAGTGGAGTGGTGGTAGTGTGTTGAAGCCTTTCCTTTCTGTTGGTCCTGATGACTGGTGTCTTGGATTAGACTGGTGTAGATATGCCACGGCTTGTTCCTTTCCTTTGGAGGATGGATGGAACTATTGCCTGAGATGGTGGACATTATTTATGTTGTTGTAGGTGTCCTAGGTGATACAGAGGATTCATGCATTGATTGGTAGGAAGTGCGTTCTTTGGAAAGTGGAAGAATGTTGAGAAATGGTGCCTCAAACATACTAGTGTTCGGGTCTCTGCATTGTCGAACAAATGGTTGATTATCACCAAGAAAAAGTTACTAGTTTGATTGAAATCTCGTTGGCGGGAAATGGTTTGTTAGTTAAGTCGTTGGGCTTCAAATTTTCCTAACTTAAGTTGTGGGGTTCTAAAGTTTTATAACCCCCCCAACATAGCAAATTTGAGGTTATCTTTGTTGTTGGTGTGTCATGGGTTTTGGGAACTTTGCAACCTCTGACATGAGGTTTTGAAGTTTGGGTTTTGAGCGACTTAGCGATTGGAGCAATATCGAGTTGTTATCGATGGGACTCAGAGTCATGTCTCCTTGGTACTCTGATAAGACTATTTTGGTGTTATGTTTCATCAGTGGGAGTTGATCTTTTTGGTGGGACTCTATCTTAAGTCTCCTCGATGGCTCGATGGAGTGTATAAAGGAATCCTATAAGAGGGACTTTATGATATCGAAGGGACCCTAGGTTAAGTCCCTTCGACAAGCCGATAAGCCGATTGATGTGGGGAGAACTTGGAGCAGTAAAGCGAATATCAAAGGGAAATCCTAATGTCAGAGGGAGATGATATACATAATCCTTGATAAGGCGATGCATTGATTATTGCTCGTGGTTATCTTGGTGGGACCCGATCGGTGTTGAGCTAGAAAGTGGTAATTGGTTGGTCGGTGGACTTGGTAGATGTTACAGACATCAAAGTGACTTGGTGATTTTGAAGTGTGAATGAATTATTTTCAATGGTCTGATATAGCAGATGGTTTGACCGTTTACTGTAGTTTCCCTTTGAAAGTTGAACCAAAACATTTCCTATTATAATGTTATATCTAGGGTTAGGGTTAAGAGCGAATGTTATAAAACCCTAGAACGTTCTATATTGAAACATGGAGGGAAATATAATAGGGGTTATACTGTAAAATTCTCTCCAGATGGAACAAGATGTAAACTATATAAAGGCTTAGAGCCTAAATTGTATTTGTAATTGTATTTTGTTGCCAAATAATACAATGGCGATCTGGGATTTTGGAGTGTAGGGGTTTTTACTCAAAAGGGTTTTCACCACCTAAATCTGTGTTTCATTCTTTTTGTTCCATCTTTTATGTTTAATGGTTATGCTTGATTGAATCTATTTATTGGTGTTGTTTGGAACTGGTTTAATTAGCATTAAATTTTCTCTAAGGGTCAATGTGGGAAATGAACTATGTCTTATTCCACTTTGTGGCATAGTGGTTCATGTCTTTGAGGCAATTTGATGAAATAAAATCTAGCGAAGGCACTACTAATCTCGGATGTTTCTTTTTGAGATGATTTAAATTTCCCAACAATTCTAATTTTTTTTCAAAATATAGGCATATCATGTGATATGTTTGGCATGATGCCTCATAGAAATGTGGTCATGTATATGATATGCATAAAGTGATGAATTTATTATCACATATTTAGAAATTTTCAAATAGATATAGCTAGTAGGTGTTAATTTGAATCCCATGAACTTCGTTAGCATCCTTTCAGGATATTGAAAACTAGAAGCTTTGTAGCAAGGTATTGACATTTATTGAAGCCTCAATACTATAGGAAGAAATTGGTTGATAATTCCCAAAGGAGGAAAATCATAGCTACCAAGGGTGCTTCATAGATCCTCTTTTGTTGAAGATGTTTCCAATATGGTTTTCTTCCTTAATAGGTTGATGGGTAACAAAAATTTAGGTAATTTTGAAATATGTATGTATCTATTCATTACCATTATTTTTGTAGGTAATCAGTTCATTAATTAGGGAGGTATTGTCATTAATAACTTGCATAATCGACTAACCCAATTTGAGTCAAACCAATGCTTTAATATTTCCTCTTATATCTTTTATGATATTGTAAGAATAAAAACATGGCCAAGGCTCAATAGAAATAGAATATATGACAACATGAATCAAATCTATATTTTTTATTCGCAGTTACAACTGGAACAAAGTTATAAAAAAATTTGGAGGGTGAATTATGCTTTTGCTATGTTGATA